>FR997815.1:11941437-12566437 GCA_905475355.2 Clostera curtula | reverse complement strand
ATAAGAAGTAGAATAAGTGTGGGAAATTTGATAGTTTCCGCCCAAAAGGGGTACAAAAATTCTGCTTCACATATTAATCTAAAGATCATATTTTGTATGAAAAACTAAACAAAAGTACCTATTTCAAAAACAATTCAAACGCCTGTTGTTTCTTTCAGATGCTCTCATTTATACCACAGAGTTATGGTAATTAAAAAAAACAGATAGAACATGCGAAAGTAGGTTATTTCGGTTAATTAAAAAATGAAATGTCTTTTTAATTTGCCACGTTTTTGTTTCCTATATATTACATATATGATGACTGGAGTTATATATATATGCCGAGTTACTGATGCTGACTGGAGGCTGATGCTGTGTGCTCCCTGTGATCGCGCCAATGCCGTTCTACGAATTTTTTTATATAATTATATGGTTTTGAATCCTTATCGCCTATTACATCATCAACCTGAAAACAAAGACAAATTATAATTAAAAAAACAAAGAATTTTCATCCCCACCTTAGCCTATGTATGTCCTTTCTCAGGCTGTAGGCTATTGCTGTACCAAATTTCATTTATGTCTCTCTCTCATTTATGTTTAGACAAAGACACTTGCCCAACCCCGGAATCAAACCCGGGACCCATTGATCCAAAGGCACATCCAATTTCTAGATCAACGAGGCAGTCAATATATTTAAAAAATTTACTGCAGTATTCCAGTGGAGGTCCATTCCCAGTTGGGCCACTCTACAGTGTCTCTTGATGGTTAATAGAGTTTGTTTTTGTCTATGGCTTAATGGATTTCAAGGGGAAGTTAGTTACCTTATATGGTGGTGTGATTATTACTTCATTGTACACCCTTATGTTCTGGCCTTGCCAGCTGACATCCTCAATCACTCGGGCAATGGCTAGAAACAGTCTTTGGCCCTCGGGGTCCAGGCATGCTGATAATGCAGACACCTGCGGAGGAGGATAATAGAAGCTGGCTTTATAACAAACATGGTGAAGTATTGAATTCATAGATGTTCACGATTATTACACATTGAAATTAAACACTTTTTAACAGATTCATAGCATGCAGGCAATGTCACAACCAAGCCCCACCCTGAAGGCTGGTGGTGGGGCAGAAACCCTGCTACTGACAAGACCAAGGCTATTCTAGTTACTCTCCAATAACTGCTTGAAGACAGCGGCACAAAAGTAGACTAAGTCTTGTGATTGTGTAGATTCCCAAACAAGCACAACCATTGGGGCTGTGAAACTATGTAACTTATTATGCAACAATGAAGTAATTATGTGTATTGAAGAGTCCCCAGAATACACCTCTATTAGACATAACTACTACTCAGCCCAGACATGACCCACTGAAGTATTGAGCCTCCTTCAATTAAATGGAGAGTAAGTAGCCTACTGTGCCACGCTGGCCAAATAGGTTGGCACAGGGTTTCATATCAAGTTTTCTTTCTCTTGCAGCTAGGCTAGGTTTTCAGACAGAAGGAAGTTTTAGTTTATTTTAATAATGTTGTATTGTTTTAATATTCACGTTTCAGTTGACGCTTTTCAGATCCAATAGAATAGTTTGTATATGGAATTTGTTGGGTAATATGTTTAAATTAAATTCTAAATAGGACTGCAAAGTAATAAACAAGAAAAGAATGACAAGCCCTCTGAGTTTCTTGCCAGTTCTTCTCAGCAGTGGTCGCGTTCCGAACTGGTGGTAGACTATATTACTTTGCTTTGTATAAATTTTATTAATATGTTGACAATTTGTAAGTGTCCATTGTGTCCTATGCAAAATAAATGATTTGACTTTGACTTTGACATGTCACATCCTTTTGTTCTTACAACACCCTCAGGCTGGAAGGGGGTGGTGACAACCGTGTATTCTAAATCCATCACAACACACTCTAAAATCTTGATTAAGACATAAAAGACACAGTGAATCTAAAATTGACAAGGGTTGACAATTTCTGTTGATTTATTAACTCTAAAATATTAACTATCTATAAGGTGACTTGTTAAATGTGAAACAGGCTGAATTATCTACCAATTGTGATCTCACAGACAAAACTAGCTGCAATTTTGTGAGACTAGAGTTTATACTGTTATTTTATGGCTGTGTAAATAAAAAAAAAAGTTTCACCACAACTTTATCAGCTTTCTCTGCCTCTAAACTACTTTATGTCATATGACCTGCATATTCATATTGAATAGCACAAGGCTAAATATCATAATTTAAGTTACTAATTGGCTAGAAGAACAACAAAGAAGTTTGTATACTCACTAGTCTCCGTTTGTTCTCTATAGAATTGCGAACTCTGGTGTTTAATCTGTGAAGATTGAGGGACTGGGGAGGCTCGGGAGCTGTGGTCACTTCCTTCTTGATTTGCACGTCGCTGACCAATGATAAATTGACGATATTAACATCGTGACGCTTGGGATTGCCGCTAGACGACGGACATTTCAGAATTAGCATTTTTGTCTGCGGATCAAAAGCTAGAACTTCCCCCTCTATATTTTCATTGTAACACGTCCTGGTTGCTACTATGCTGCCAATTGTGAAACAGTCCGACACGACGATCGACATCGTTATGCGTATTCGCGATTTAATAAGTGAAAATTAGTTTCATGTAGCACTGGATTTGAGTTTTTCTGTGGTGAACGCGAAATTTATGTTTTGCCCAATGTGCGCTCGTCCGCCATTGAAGTTGTGACTTTTGACAGGTGTAGTGGTGTAAAAAATATTTTTCTTCTGAATTTTATGGTAATCCCCGTTTAGGAATTTCTGCCAGTATCGATTTTTTTTTCTCTAATAGTAATTAAATATCATATACTCATCAGTTATTATTATATACTTTAAATAGTGAAGTAGACATGAGTAATTTAAGATGAATCAATATTTAGGTACCAGTGCCTGGTGACCAGGCACTGGTACTTAAATATTGATTTCGTAATCTATGTTTTCACATGCCTATCTCAGAATTAAATTATAGATGGTAGAGAGGCAACTAGGAACGAAGCTTTTAACGTGTCCTCTGACGCTCCGATACAAGAAGCAGCTGTTCCAAATTATGAATACTATTTGTAAGTATTCCCACACAATAAAATCAGCCTATGATTTAAAACTTTTATTAATGGGAAATAATAAATGAAACAAAAAGTATTCAGTAAAAATGCATATCCTTATATTTTTAGGCATCTTAATAATATATTACGAGGCAGGTTACAATATTTACACAAATTGATGAATATAAAGAGAAAATCAAAACTGCCACTATGGCCGATAGAAGGGTAACATAAATATTCTTAGGATAAAATCAAATATTTCCTGCCAATTTTGTAAATAAAAAGATGGCGTTGCTATTAAATGACGTGTCGATTTGCAAACGAATAAGTAGAAAATTCATGCAAATTTAAACGATGAATACACTAAGATCTGGCTGTCTGAGTCTGATATTTAAAAACAAGCTTTTATTTTGAATATCTCACAAATGTCAAAAAAGTAAACATAAAAAAATTTACTTGCGAAACGAAATATTTTTTGTTTATGCCAAAACCATTTCTCACAATTGTAACTACTTTATATAATAAATTTTTGAGCATTTAATATATTTTTATTTAATTTACCAAAAACCTGAATTTGAGTATCACAGCGAAGTTTTGAAATGTATTTGAATATACATAAAATTATTTTTTAATTAACCTATACACACACGAAAGAAAAAGAAACCTAGCCGATACCTATATAAAAGAAAATAAAAAAATTACTACAATATTCTAATAACTACAAAAAAACTTAACATACATTTAGCCAGTTATTAAATACAAATCGAGTTTGCTTATGAGAATATAATTAACATAAATAGTTTTTTTTTCCATTTTCAACTTAACCTTTCGCGCGTTTCATAAAACACTGACGAACGTAACGTAGGTCTAATTCAAAGTAGGGCAGAAAATCAGCAATATCTGTTCTATGGCCAAACTCCGATTTTATATACATTTATAGTTAATTAAAACAAAAGTATTCTAACTTTATTTAGTACGATCATGAAATGACAATGAAAAAAAATTAGACAAGGCAGAGAAAAGATGGATAGATTGCATTAATGAAGATAAAAAAGAAAACGGTTTGAATAGATGTGACGAGAGATTAATGAAAGATTAAGAAACATTGATCCGATCCCAGCCAATGGGAAAATGCTTTAGAGATGATGAGGATATTTTATTTAAAAATTGAAAGTATCAATTTTGTAACTGGCGAGATGTAAAGTCGCATCAATCAGTGTTTTATTAAACTTGCAGTTCCTCGGTAAATTAGGAAAATGTCAACATTTTAAAATTAAGGGCATATTTTCCTTAAAATAACCACTATAATAAAAATATTATGCTAATAAAAGTTTCCGAGGACGATTTCAATATTTGAATATTATAAAATATCATATTAAGTGCTATAATATAGAAGCTATATTGGGACTGGCATATAAAAAGAACTACTGTACCGACCGCTTGCAGATTTGGTACCGACAACCGTCTCGCAGTAACGGTATAGCATGTATGTGTTCGTTACTCGGTAACAATTCGTTACAAGGTATTCGATAATATGCAATTTAAGGTGCGATTTGAAATGAACTCGAAAAAACTTCCAATATATTTATAAGGTCTGCAATCTGCATAACCACATTTGGTGTTATATAATGTGTATTATTGCAAGCCTACCAGTTTTCTCTGTTACTCATTCTTATATGCAGTGCATCAAAAGAAGAATCTTAAGTAGACTTACATAACATCCTTCGAATTCACTCAACATTAAAGAACGCAACACAATCAACATGAAAGAATAGCATTATTGGAGTAACGAATACATACATAGCTGTTCGTCTGTTACTATAACTAGTAACTTATAATAGTTGGACATTATTATGTTAATTATGTATTAAGTTATATTCGTTTAGACTATAATCTAAAGATGGTACTAGGTATGTCAATACGTTAAATAGAAACGTTTTAGAGTACCAAAGGTATTCCCAATTTAACTGTCACACTATGGAAGTTTTAAATATGACGATTTAAAAGAGTTTTGTAATGAAACCTACGTAAATAAAGTTCCGTTTGTGCTTGAGTTTATACAAACACTAATTAGTTTTGATTTAACAGAACAGACCAATATAATTATTTATGTCTCTAAAAAATATTATATTATTTGAAATGTAGCTAAATGTGTTTTTATTGATACACAAAGTACCACAGACAAGAGAGATATGAAAGTACAAAAGTATAGATATCTATGACACTACTGATACAATACTTTTTTTTTAATTTTCTTCTCTTACTAGTCTTTAATGACGTTATACAGCCAGTTAACGACGGTGTAAGTGGTGGAAAATCTAAAAAATATGGCTTGATGCTATAAGAGCAAAATCAGGGTAGTTATTCATTAATTCGATCTTGAAAGGTATGCTGTTAAAGAGTGACAGCGCACATACTTTGTAAGGCTGTCGGAGACTGAAGTAAGGTTAAAAGGACACCACATAAAAAAAAGCCTGAAGAGTGACGTAAGATGTCACTCATCCCGAATAGTGGTCAGTGGAGTCGAACGTGCTGCGTGACGTCATAGCAAGCGGTCACCCACCCTCGGCGATCAGTCTTGTGCGCTCTAGTTCAATATTATTAGTCTAGGAGGCAGCATCCCACGCCGACTCAGCCATACCCTAAAAACACAACAATAAAGTTAAAACACTTTTAGGACAAGATTTTTGATAAATACGAATGAACTAGCTGCGCCCCGCGGTTTTACCCGCGTGGTGTTAGAATTGATTTTTTTTCTATTGATTTTTCTACTACTACTACTCAGTCGGGCCTCCTCCAGTTACAAATAGGGTAATTACCTTACTGTGCCATGCTGGCCAGAAGGGTTGACACCGGGTGTCGTTCCAATTTTGCCTGTGACTAGATTATTGACCTTGTCATTTCCTTTTGTCGGCTCTTGCAACACCCTCAGGATCGAATAGGGTGGTGACACTATGTATTCTAAATCCGTCACCACACGGAATATTAATCTAGACCATAATTTAAAAATAAAAAAAAAGCTGCTTACTTCTTCTAACATTATAAAGAGGAAAGAATTGTATGTATGTTTGTAACGAATTGGCTCAAAAAGTACAGGACCGCTTTTAACAATTCTTTCCCCATTCAAATGTCTATTTTAATTGCAAGAAAAAAATAAGGATCCTTACTAAAACGTATCCACCCGTGCGAAGCCGGCACGGGCCGCTAGTCTGAAATGTTGTAGAGAAGTTAAGCTATCAGTGTCAACTCACCCGATTCCAGCTCCGAGAAGCAGCGACACTATATTGGTGACCAGGACAGCTGCTATAGCCCCGCGGCTGAACAGGCACGTGCGACGTACCGACAGACAGTGGCTCTGCAATCAAATACAATGTAACACATCAGATTAAGTCCATTCTCCGGAGGACACGTTGAGTCGTCGCTCCCGGCTGATATTCTACCATCTATGGTAGTCGTTACACGTATCTATACTCTATCCACTTTACCAAAAATTAAAAAGGGAAACAAACAACGAGTTCAGCTAGAATAAAAACAACATGGCGGGTTTAATCCGACAATACTTATAAAATACTCCTTCCAATCGACAATAGTACGTTGAACAGTACACCTATATTTAGCAGCATAATAAAACCAGAGAGATTTGGAATCATTGCCTTTTTAGTTTCTTTTATTATCAGTTAGTTATAACCATTCATGTTGTAAATATGTAAATTTTATACGCATTATATTTAATATTGATAATTTATGTATTGTATGTGTTTTTTTTCTAAAAGTAAGGAATAGTAATTAAAAAAATAAGAATATAGGAGAAATTACTAATAAATAATTAAAAGTTGCTATGATATTTTTTATATCACGTGGATTATTGTGCCTGCCTCGTTGGTCTAGTGGTTAGATGTGCCGCCTTTGGATCAACGGGTCCCGGGTTCGATTCCGGGGTCGGGCAAGTGTCTTTGTCTAAACCAGAGGCACTGGCTCGGAGTCTGGGTGTCATTTCTATCTATAATATGTATGTATTTACAAAAAAAAAATTATATAAGTAGTTTATCATCCATCTCGTTACCATAACACAAGCATTAAGTTGCTTAGCTTAGGACGAGATGGCGTTGTGTGAAATGTCCAAGGATTTTTCACACAACGCCATCTCGTTATTGTAAAATCGACATATAAAAACCCGTTTTACGATTTGTTTACATTTAATTTTATGGTAAAACGGGTAATTTAAAGAATACATATTGTCATCACCCCATTCTATACTCTATGCTCGTATCCTAGGAGCTGACAAAAGGAAACCAACAAGGCCGATAACCTAGCCGCAAACTCGACACGAAACCTTGTGTGCCAAAGCGTCTGGCCAGCGTGGCACGGTAGGCTAATTACCGTCCATTTAACTGGAGGAGGCCCGACTCAGCAATGGGTCATTTAATGGCTGAGTAGTGCCAGTAGTAGAGGTGGCGCCCCGGAGTCCCACATATCCCAACCTAATCCCCAACGGCCGGCTATCCATGAGGATTTCCAATGAAAAAGAATAGGCACCTGTGTCATGGCGGGCGGTGCCAGCTGCTGCTCCAAGACCTCAATCGACGAGGTGGCAGATGGAGGTCCTCTCGTCGACACTGGGTGCTTGAATCGCCAGTCCCTGGAACACACGCACACATACAATTACATTATACAAGGTGCAACAAAAATTCTATAATGATAGGAGCCGATAGTTGGTCTAGGGGTTGGATGTGCCGCCTTTGGATCACGGGGTCCCGGGTTAGATTACGGGGCCGGGCAAGTGTCTTGTGTAAACCGAAGGCACTTGCTCCAAGTCTGGGTGTCATTTGTGTTCGTGAATTACATGTTTGTAAACTGCCCCAGCGATACAGGTTATAACATAATGCACGGATTACGTTTTAAAAAAAAAAGTAATAACGATGTAGTAGATACAGGAAATCAACTATGTACTGACTTTTTTATCATACTATAAATTACCCACAGCCGGGTCGGGCCTCCTCCAACGACATGGAGGATAATAAGCCTACTGTGCCACGCTAACAGGTTAGCAAAAAGCAAATTTTGTTTTTAAACATTTGGTCAGCAGAATAGTATAGAAAAATGCTCTTTTTAAGTATAACCATTTATGACGTTCACACTCGTCATCGGATACATCTTCTTCTTAAATATAAAAATTAATGTTTCCCTGTATGTCCTTTAAAGATACATAAACTATGCATTTGAACATGTGATAATATTCGGCAAAAGTTCTGTGCAAGAGCACATGAAGGTTTCTTTCTAAACAAAAAATAAATTAAAAAATATATCTTGTGGAACTATACAATTTTCGTGGCGTAGCAACGCGCGCAGGATACAGCTAGTCATTTACCACCAGATCGGAACGCGGCAGCAACCGAGAAGACTCAGTAGGCTAGTCTTTTTTATAGACGCCATATTCAATTCAAATTAACTTTATTGATGTAGGTTGAAACTACCACCGGTTCGGAATGCCGCTCCACAGAGAAGAGCCGGCAGGAATTGAGACTCTCCTCCATTTTTGACGTCCGTTCAAAATAGAATACCAAAACTCTACTCACTTTGGCGGCATCTGGTCAGGCCTGCTGCTCCATTCCCAGACCCAGTCATTGGACTCATCCTACAAACAAAAAAATCCCATATAAGGTTGCATTTCAAACAATTAAAGAACACAACATGTCACCAACCCACACCATCCCGAGGGCGTCGCAAGAGCCGACAAAAGGAAATGACAATGCCAAAAATCTAGTTAATAAGAAGGAAAACTTAATAAGATACCCTGTGCCAACGTGACCCCAGTAGGCCAATAACCCACCATGTAAATGGAGGAGCATTTTTTGTCTAAATAATAAAATTTAGGGCTGACACCACCCTTGACATTTAGGGGGAGGAAAAATAGATGTTCTCCGATTCGCAGACCTAACCGATATGCTCGCAAAATTTCACGATAATCGGTCGAGCTATTTCGAAAGAGTTTAATAACAAACACCGTGACAGAATAATCTTATATATTAAATAATACAATAAGAAACTCACTCTCCAGCAATTGATGTAGACTCCTTTCAACTCATCTTCAGTCGAAGGCTCTAGGTTCGGACTGTTGGGAGGTGACTTCGGGCTGAAAGAAGAGAAAGAGACATAATTATATGACTGTTTCGTCGTTTCAGTCCACAAATGACCCACTTCTAAGTGGATCTTCCTCCAAACTATTGGAGGGTCATTAGCCTACTATGTCAGGCTAGCATTCTAAACGAAACCCCTGCACTATGTGTAACCTATATCGCGGGGCAGTTTACAAACATGAACTCATACCAAGTGCCTCTGGTTTAGACAAAGCCACTTGCCCGACCCCGGAATCGAACCCGGGACCCGTTGAATTAAAGGCGGCACATCTAACCCCTAGACGAACGAGGCATTTTTCTTCTCTTGCGAGTAGGTGATCTGCCTCTTTCGTCCCTTTAGTCACCGTTTACGCTCAGGACGGCATGGGTTGGTGACATTGTGTATTCTAAATCCGTCACCACACGGAATGGGGTCATCTGGGGACGTTGTACGTTGCAACAAAGCTAATTAGTACTACGCACGAGGCGAAGCCACGTAATGAGGTAATGGCTGCATCAATATCATTGTTTAGTTGCAATCCAACTTATTAGATTATCTATATATTTATAGGAGCTGTTCTATAGATAGATTGACTGATCACGATATCTCTGGAACCATAAGACCTAGAGACTTGAAATTTGGTAGGATTATTTTGGTACTTTTCACCGAGTAGAGTTCAGCTAAGAACGGACGGATTCAGCTAAGATTTTACGAAATTCCACCAAAAAAGGGGGATGATAAAAACTAAATTATTTAGTATTATGTTTAGCCTACTGTGCCACGGTGGCAAGACGGGTTGGCACAAAGTTTCGTATCAAGTTTACTTTCACTTGCAGCCAGGTATTCGGCCTTGTCATTTCCTTTTGTCGGCTCTTACGACACACTCAGGCTGGAATGGGGTGGTGACTCCATGTATTCTATATCCGTCACCACACGGATTACAGTTCGATTCCGGGGTCGGGCAAGTGTCTTTGTCTAAACCAGAGGCACTGGCTCGGAGTCTGGGTGTCATTTCTATCTATAATATGTATGTATTTACAAAAAAAAAATGTATATAAGTAGTTTATCATCCATCTCGTTACCATAACACAAGCATTAAGTTGCTTAGCTTGGGACGAGATGGCGTTGTGTGAAATGTCCAAGGATATTTATTTATTTATTTATACAGACCTGCCCTTAACGCTGGAGGCCCGAGAGTGTCTGACAGAGGAGTCGCGGCTCTCCCGTTGCGCTTCTCGCAAAAGACGAATGTACTCGTTCTCGACGGCTGCGAGACCACCGCCCGAGTTCAATTCCACCCATGATTCTAGACAAATAGAAAAAGAAAATGTTAAATCGACGCAATAAAAATAAAAACAGAAGGTGGCCAACACTAGTATAGGTTGAACGGGGGCTGTTTATCCCGTGTGGGGATGGGGCAGAATATTACACATCCCCCCGCACGCTGGGGAAAGACGCACGCTTGTTGTAAGAGTCAACAAAACCCAGCACGCTTGGTGGTAGGATCGAATGGTCCGCCCGGCTAGCTACCACCCTCGCATCTAAGTCCAGCGCCAAGCAGTTTTTGTGTTCCGTCGCGTGTATGTGAGAGCCGGTGCCCGATACGGCATTTTCTTGAATTGCCTGCTCCATCTTAGACCCTGGCGTTGCTTTCCATCACGCAAGCCAAAGTCAAAGGCATTCAAGTCGTAGATAAAAAAAAAAAGTTCACATATATGTTGATCACGGCCACACACTCTCGAACACGAGCAAGTGAATCAGGTGCCCGACCCGGGAATCGAACTATGGACAGGTGATACAAAGGCGGCGCATCAAACGCCTAGACCAACAAGGTAGGTGTTGCCATTTTTTTTGCAAAGAAGCAGTTTTGGTATTCAAATTCCTATTCCGTCTAATGTACTGACCAGAGCTAATATCTGGGTCAAACGTATATATATATGCGTTATCGTTTTAACAATAGCTAGATAAGCGTCTGCATAGCGTGTAAAAAAAACTTTAGCCATAAAGATAGGATCAATAGTACTACAGACTACAGATAATGACACTGCAAATTTACTAAAGTTCGGGTGTAGTTGACGGATGTGGAATAAATAGTACACCACCCCATTCCACCATAAGGGTGTTATCATCATCATCATTTCAGCCAAAAGACGTCCACTGCTGGACTATGTGGCTTGCCCACTGCCACTTAAGTTTGGCAAACCGGTGGGCTATGTCGGTGACCCTGGTTTTCCTGCGTATCTCCTCATTTCTGATTCGATCTCGCAGGGAAACTCCTAGCATAGTACTCTCCATTACCCTTTGGGTGACTTTGAGCCTTCTGATGGAGCACATAGTGAGCGACCACGTCTCTGTTCCATATGTCATATGGTTTATGCATAATTTAATAAATATTAGCATTCTGCACCTCTTCCCTATGCATATAAACTATACTTGTGGGAAGTTTTCGTAAAAAGGGGAACATGATTTTTGCTTCAAATCTTTGTGCTTACAGTCCGCTTACAATCTTTATGGCCGGTCTGAATGTAGCCTTATTACGTTGCGCACAACATAAACTCAGGTATCAGCGGGACGTACGCGGGGCGGGGAGGCAGGGCACGCGCCATTCACCCGCAAGCGCCCTCGCCACCCGCGTGTTAGTGTGAGTGAGCTGCGTTCGTATTGGTTATGAAATGTACGATGCGCAAGTTCGCACCCACGGCTACATTCAGACTTGCCATAAAGATTGGCGCGCACTGTTATTCCCAAGCTTTCGTCAATAACGTGGCGGGTCATTAGCCTACTGTGCCACGCTGACCAGACGGGTTCACACAGGGTTTCGTATCAAGATTTCCTTCTTTTGCGGCAAAGTTATCGGCCTTGACATTTCCTTTTGTCGGCTCTTACGGCACCCTCAGGATAGAATGGGGTGTCACCCACCACACTAAATATTGTAAATCCGTCACGCACAGACTGATGGTATAATATGTCCACCATAATAAAGGAAGTGACAGAGCGTGTAGATAGATAGATAGATAGATATTCTTTATTGTACTTGTACACAAAAGAAACTTAAACATGAACCTAAATACAAAATTACAGTACAAAGGCGGTCTTATTGCTAAAAGCAATTTCTTCCAGACAACCGTTGGATGGACTTAGCTGGAACAAGAATCCGTTTAGGGTAATTATAGTGTACATCCTACTATCCTACTAATATTATAAACGTGAAAGTTTGTAAGTATGTATGGATGGATGGATGGATGGATAGATGGATGGATGGATGGATGTTTGTTACTCTTTCACGTAAAAACGACTGAATGGATTTTAATGAAACTTTATAATAATATAGCTTATACATCAGAATAACACATAGGCTACAATTTATAAAGATATTGTGTGTAAATTTATAGAGTTATAAGTTAAATTTAAATTTCTAATTGTCAAATTTTCAGCCATATTTAATTATAGACAACAGAAGATTTCGCTGTCAGTTACGTTTTGTTATACCACGTAATATATCACATTCTACGGGAACGGGATAAAAATCTCAGGTATCCTATGTCCGACTTTCTTTTTTATATAAAGACGTTGGACAATTCATAAAATCATACTTAATATTATAAACGTGAAAGTGTAAATGTGTGTAATCCCGTTCCGTGATATAAAACATCGTATATCAAAATGCAATTGCTGGAATAACAAAACGTCACTGACAGCTAAACGTTATGTTGTCTATAGTTTGATAAATTTGACAATTAGAAATTTTGAAGTTGACCGGTTGATGTATTTATTTCGAGTAAATACTGAATTTGGATCTAGCAACGTTTCGATACGATGGCAGGCATTGGACCAATAGATGTCATGTAATATTACAAAACACTCCTCTGCGGCTAAAGTTTTATCAAAATGGAAAATCATCATCTGGGACGAATGTACAATAGCGCATACACGTGCATTGGAAGCACTTATCCGATCCGACCGAACACCTACGCAATGACTCGAGATGTTTTGGAGGCGCAATTATTTTACTGCCTGGCTATTTCTGCCTCAAATCATCGAAATACGTATGTGGATTGATTTTATTTTCTCAGAATTTCTGTTCAACGAAGGACGAACTCACAAACACAAAAATAATGAATGGTTGATTGAGCGAGCAATTTTGGCGGCTAAGAATAAATATGTAGATGACATAAAGTAACTAACATAATTCAGAATGAAATCATTGGTACACTTGCATTAATTCAAATATATTGACTGTGTAAAAAAAGACTCCTTGGATGTGCCTGGCTTACCACCGCACAATTTACGACTAAAGGTTGGCTACGTACTAAGTTTGCTTCCAAATATAAACCAAAACCACCAAACCTGTGCAACGGAACGCGTTTGGTGGTAAGTGAATTGATGAACAATGGAATATACTCAAATTAAAGTTGTTAAGTTGTTGTTGTTGATATACCGTTTCAGTTTTAATTATTTCCGATCCGTCGTGCATTCGCCGTGACCATTAATAAATAACAGGGCCAATCCTGGAAAGTTTGTGGCCTAAATCTAGAAAATTCATGTATTTCCCAAGATCAAATATATGTGGCATGTTCCGGGTCAGAAGACCATCTGCGTTATTTGTTCATGCACCTGATAATAAACCGAAAAATGTCGTCTGTCACAAGGTGATTCACTGAAAAGTGCAGTTACTAAAATAGATGGCCAATAAAGTATAATTAAAATTATAGATTTTTTATTTATATTTATCCTGATAAAAAATTGAAGTTAATAAAATCAAAAATCTGCTCATTTATTGCCTTTAAGGCGAAACAAAGTTCGCCGGGTCAGCTAGTTTATAGATAATAACAAGAAAATATAATATACATACTTAAAAATAATTAAACATATTATTATGTACGACTTAAACAGAAGGTCAAATAATGCTCCTTCACCATACTCTTGAAAATCGTCAAGGATTGAGCGCACCTCACCGACAATGGCAAGGCATTCCACAGACGTACAGCTTGGATAGTAAAAGATTTATCGTAAAATGCATGTATTTAAATTTAAATCAGTGTAGGCGACTAGCTTTAGAACAATGCGATTTAAAATCATGTGCCGTGATTGTACAGGATCCGGTGAGATCGCCAAGCGAGACTATTGTTCGTAGAGATTTGGTAGACGAGCGTCAATAGCAATGAAGGTCAGGGCTGCTCTCCCGTTGGTAAGGGTATTTAATACAACAAATTGAAACGAACTAGTGGTCACCGCTACACCGCGTTAATAAATCCCTGACTACAGTTACCGGGCGCCGCGGCCCCCTGCAAGACATACCACCTAGTCTGGCTGCATGATCATCCCCTTGCGCTTATACATGTAATTCACGAACACAAATGACACCCAGAATGGAACCGGGAACCCGTGTTCCAAAGGCAACACATCCAACCCCTGGACCAACAAGGCCTCTTCTGCCTCTGGTGTCAGAGTGCCTTAACACCGCAATTAACGTGAACACGCCATGACTCACTACAGCCAGCTCAACCCATTAGAATTGAACCTTACAAACTTATCGACACGATAAGAGTAGTTAGCATTCCGCGTCAAGCTGATAACCTTTCAAAAGGTTTTTTAAGGGAGACAAAAGAGCAAAATGAGTCACCAACCCATTCCATCCTTGAGGGTATCGTAAGAGCCGACAAAAGGCCGAAAACCTTGCCGCAATAGAAGGAAAACTTGATACGAAACCCTGTGCCAATCCGTCTGGCCAGAGCGTGACACAGTAGGCTAAATACCCTCCACGTAAATGGAGGAGGCCCGACTCAGCCTCCTCCATTTGTCCTCCTCCGAGTGTGATCTATGGGCTGACGGGTTTTTTTTTATTTTATTATATTTGGGAAAACCAGCAGTTACATCTATACTAATATATCTATACTTACTACTTAATATATAAAGCTGCAGAGTTTGTTTGAACGCGCTAATCTCAGGAACTACTGGTCCGATTTCAAAAATTATTTCAGTGTTAGATAGTCCATTTATCGAGGAAGGTTATAGGCTGTATTTTATTTTCAAAGGAATTAGGGATCCGTATGAAAATCGCGATTTTGTAACCCAAGGTGTAAAATCGAAAACCTATTTATGTGTGCGCTGCAAAAACTATTGAGAATAGAACAAAATGAAGTACTACGAGTTTGTAGGTCTTATTAAAATCTACAAAAAAGTCCACAAGAGCACATATCTTACTATCATAGTTTAGTCACAATAACCACTTTTATATTCATTAAAAAAATGCATGTAAGCACGGGTTCGAAGTCCACGCGAGCGAAGCCGCGCCCAAAAGCTAGTATTAAATACAAGTAAACAATATCTACAAGTAAACATACTCTACATGGTTAAACAAATGTATAACCTACGACATTTTCCACATATAGTTCAATCAGTATAACAGTGTTATTATGTATATGTATAGTCTAAGTAAGTATAGCTTTGGCTGGGGTAGTATACACTTGTGCTTCGGGGAGTCACACACAGTAGACTGCGTTCACGCGAACCTGTGGCGCCCCAAGCGTGTCGTGTGAGGGTGTACCGCTGGGGTTTTAGTGGGTATACGAGTTCTGCCTCGGGAGTCCTACATAATCACCGACCTCTCCCACGAGGGGTGGTGGTTTGCACAAAGCATTTCCCCCGTGTCAAAAAAAAATTACACTTGTGCTAAGCCTAGTTCAGATAGGTTCCCCGTGTCCCCACACGGGGCAGAATATTACACATCACCACCGCACGCTGGGAAAAAATGCGTGTTGTTAAAGTAAACCTCCCTCACATCAGTCGTGTGTATGTGAGAGCCGGAGTCCTTGAATTGCCTGCTCCATCTTAGACCCTGGCGTTGCTTCCATCACGCAAGCCTAAGGGTCAAAAGCATTCAAGTTGGTGATAAAAAAAAGCTAGGCATCACCGAAATTGGTCGCAATAATCGCTATTTTATTGCATGTCCAGTCTTTAAACGATAGCAAACAATTTAGTAATAAATTCTGTTAGCAAGTCACTATATTTAGAAGGTCTTTGCACCGCAGACAGACGTACATTGAAAGATTATGTGAATTGGTCAATTTGAAACATTATCTCATTGCTGGATCTCCTGCAGAGAACGGAAACACAAAACAGGTAGGTACAGAAATCATACAAATCACGCCTGAGCAACGCACGCAGAGATTGCACACCGGCACGATTCACGGTAACGCGAGCGCACGTGTGATCCGCTTCAGACGCGCAACGAAAAAAAGAGGTATTCAATTTACCGTGTCTTCTTTTTTTAAATATGATCCCTGCAGATTATTGTAACCTGTATGTACGCGGGGGAAGTTTACAAACATAAAATTCACGAACACAAATGACACCCAGACTCAGAGCAAGTGCCTCTGGTTTACACAAAGATACTTGCCCGGCCCCGGAATCGAACCCAGCACCTTTTGATCCAAAGGCGGCACTTCCAACCCCTAGACCAACGAGACAGTCGAAAACTATATTATAAACTTATGGGTTTCTTGTTTGATTAGTTTCTTGCTCGCTCTTCTCTGTAGAGCTACATTCCGCTTTGGTAAGTTTTAAAATGAAATCAAAAGTCAAAAGAGCTCTAATGAGCCAACTTGATTAAACGAGTTTTTGTTTTACATGTATTGTTCTTTTAACCAGATTTGAAAAGCTCGATAGTATGAGCCAGAGTAATTGATAACCCCAGCGCGACCGCCCGTGCCTAACGTAGGTATGAATAGTGAGGGGCTTGACTTCTGTACAAAATTATTTTGTGACGGATGTGTCTGCGCGTTACCAAAACATACAACAGAAACGTGATTACCAGTGGCAAGCACGCCATTTGGAAACACACATTTTAAGAGATGACATAGAGATTCTTTGTGGCGACGGATTTAAAATACTTAGTGTCACCAACCCATTTCATTCAGAGGGTGCCGTACGAGCCGAAGAAAGGAAACGACAAGGCCGACATCTTTGCCCCGCAAGATAAGAGAAACTTGATACGAATCCCTTTTTTTTACGTCGGAGATCCTCATGGATTCCCTATATGGTTATGTGGGACTGCGGGGCGCATAGCGATGGTAAATTGCGCCCCAACCTACCCAGTAAAACTGACGCCTGTTCGAGCCAGGGCCACGGGAAACACTCCCCGATAGGAGAGCATGCTCCGGGATGATACGAATCCCTTTGCCAACCCACCTTGCCAGCGTGGCACAGTAGGTTAACGACCCTCCATGTACTGGAGACCCTATGGACTGAGTAGTATAAGTAGATGGCTAACTGATAATGAAGACACCGAAACAAAGGCCGGTGCAATAGCCCTTTAGGGTCACGGCCACGTCAAGAGTCAAGATAGCGCCGTCAAGGCATCATTGAGGGCAGATAAGCGATTGGCAATGACACGATTGAAGTTCGTCATCTTACCCTTTTTATTGCCTACTAACACTGTGGTGACGGATTTGGAATACACAGTGTCACCAACGCAAAACATATGACCGTGCCGTAAGAGGCGAGGGTAACTATTGCTTGGTCGTTTCAGCGCATAAATGACGTTAGTCTCGCTAAAACTCGACAACGGCTGGACCGATTTGGCTAATTTTGGTCTTGAAATGTTCGTGGAAGTTCAGGGAAGGTGTTAAAAGGTGAGAAAATATTTTTTTTAATTTATTGATGCTGAGGCGGTACGAAGTTTGCCGGATCAGCTAGTCACTGATAAACAAAAGTAACGCGAGAGACCACCTAGCCACAAGAGAAGGAACGAAACCCAGTGTCAACCCGTCTGGCCAGCGTGGCACAGTATGTTAACCAACCCTCCCCGCGATGGGAGGAGGCCCAACTTAGCAGTGGGTCATCTATGGGCCGAATAGTAGTAGATGTCCAAGTCACAGTCTTCAAATGTTTTTTTTTAATTATTGTTTATTTTTGTTCATGTCACTTTCTTTTTTGAGTAAGCGGTAGCGACTGCAACGCAGCACTGACTCAACAACCTTCCGCCTTAAAATAACCCTTTAGCACATGCACTCCTAAACGTATTACTCTATTGTCCATACGTACGTTCATCGCTCTTATTAGCTGTACAATGTAAATTGCCAGATTCGGAAGCCGTGGGCTATTTGCAAACGCAATTACTTTTGCAAACAGGCAACCATTATTGAAAAAAATCTGGACTAACAAAAAAATACATTCTAATTTGATAAAAAATGTTTTTTTTTTAATTAAACTAAGCCCCTGTCCTAAATATAAACTGTATCGCGGGGGCAGTTTACAAACATGTAATTCACGAACACAAATGATACCCAGACTCAGGCCTCTGGTTTACACAAAGATACTAACTTATCCGACCCCGGAATCGAGCCGGGGGCCCGTTGATCCAAAGCGACCTCTGGACCAACAAAGCAATCAAGCAAAACAAGTTATTTTTTTGGATATTTTCAAAATTTCGTCGGGGTTGGCAAGTGGGGGTCCGGGCGCGTCCCGTATAGCCCGGCCAGCCCCAACTAAAAAAACTAACCGTTTACACAAAGAATAACTACCTAACCTAACCTGGTTAACAAAACCGCATAGCCTAGCTATAATGACTGCCTGGTTGGTCTAGTGGTTAGATGAGCCGCCTTTGGATCAACGGGTCCCGCGTTCGATTCACCACCCAGACTCAGAGCAAGTGCCTCTGGTTTAGACAAAGACACTTGCCCCATTCCGGAATCGAACCCGGAACCCGTTGATCCAAAGGCAGCACATCCAACCTCTAGACCAACGGAGGCAGATTAACTGATGTTAATAGAATTTAAAATGGTAGGCCCAGCGCCTTAGTGCCATCAAGGGTACACTCCAACCCATTTTTATCTTTTACACAGACATATTTTCTTATGTATTACACATGAAACATTAGAACATATGTATTGTGTACGTATTCGCGATTATTACACATTGAAATTAAACACTTCTTATTATCGGACGTACCTATCGCGTTTAAATTACATTACATATTTAATTACCCGTCTCTGTCGCCGTGACCACGATTACTTTTCTTTTTTTTTTTTGGTAATAATAATATCTGACATATAATTAAAAAGTTTATACCTATATTAAAGCCAATTCTAAGGTGTAAAGCGACAAGAGTTTGTTTTTTTTTAATTAAATCAATTTATTTAGACTAAATAATGTCACTATCCTATTCCATCCTGACGGTGTTGTTAGAGCCGGGAAAAAGGAAAACACAAGTATAAAAAATAAAATGATATTGAAAATTTGCCAATTAAAATTAATCACCGGTTCGGTATGTACCTACAAAGAAGAGCCAGCAGGTTACACTAGATGTTTTTTAAGATCGCCATTTTTAGTTACAAGTCAGAGATAAGACAGATTAGTGCTTGCAAACTCGCCAAAAGGCCAAAAATCAGCAACATCTCATCGTCAAATAATATTTAAACTTTTTCACCCGTTCCTAGCATGGGCATGTGGCAGCCATCGCCCTTCTCAGCCACATTGCAGGGCAGAGATCGAGACCTGCCATGAGTTTTTAAATTGAGCACCAAGGAACTAAATATGTAATTAAAAAAGTAATAAAACTAACTACCAAACCGATCTATAAAATTGTGAAAATCCTTTACATCACTTCACTTCAAGGTAGCCGATCAAAATCACAAATGGCGGACTGGAAAATCTAGATGAAACACTCAAATAGAAACCAGTAGAGTTCTATTTCTAGAACCCAGACACGTTATAGTAAACATTAAGCGACAAACGCAAACCCCAAACCCGAACGAAACAGGTTATAGAACACGCTATGCACTACCGATAACTGCGCGTCACTTTCAATTTTGTTCCGCCCACGAAAACATTCTTGCAGAGCACATGTATGTACTTGTAAATAAACAAAGGACACATACCCAAATCATCGGCAACCGCCGAGCTCAGTGGCTCCGTCATTTTCCACAAAACACACCACCACCCGATGAATAAACACACCAAAATAACAACTGCGTATAAAACAGCACTTTGTTTTAAAAAGTGTTTCAATTCAAGTAAGTTTTTAAGACGCGACCGCTCGGACCGACGGTTTGCGCAAAACTGATTATGAATTTTAAATTTAGAACGTTTCGTAAACAAAGCAGTGCGGTGGTGTGGGTTGCGTAGGCGCAGAAGCGACGCGTCGGTGTACACGTTGCCTTGTTTTTTTTTATTTGTAAACTAGCTTCTTCCCTCGTGTTAGCTCGTGTGGATTTCTTACTAGTGAAGAAGATTTGGCTCTCTTGGCTAATTACCCCCATATAATGGGAGGAGTAATTTGTGTACCGTACTCATTTACAGAGTTTTGTACTCTGTTTTCGCAAACCGTACTCTTTAAAAATCCTGTACTCTGACTGAAAGTACTCATTTGACAGTTCACAGTGCTTTGATGTCACGCGCGCATATTGGCTGAGAGACCGGGTGAGACGTTTTTGTTCTTTTTTTAGACGTCCACTCTTTTTTAACTCTGAGTACTCTGACACAATGGATAGGCTGTATTAGCCGACCTTTATTTTTTTGAAGTAGTGTAAATATTTTCCAAAGTAAAGAAGGTGGTCACCTTAGTAAAGTAGTACTTGTAGAAGAAATTTTTTAAAGGCTAGTCGCAAGAGAAACAACGCCTGATACTAACACTAGGCTAAACCGTCTTGCCAGGTTGGTTTCCCTCCATGAGTTTGGAGGAGGCCCAACTCAGTAGTGGCTCATTTATGATGATGACTCAGTAACAGACAGACTTTTCAATTGCGTTAGTATATGTAGGTGATTGTTTGTTTCTAGAGTATACATAATTTGCATTGATTAGTTGGTGAGATCTGAAGATAGGATCGACGAGTCATTGGCTGTGGCGTGATTGTCAATGAAACATTTCGGCGTGTTTTGTATATGTACGGCGCGTACCATACACATGGGTTCTGATGGGTTACTGATGGACCAACCGATAGCGCTACCTGTCTACTTGCAGTCGAGTATGCTGGAAAGAGTTTTACCATAAAAGGGGGTTGAATTTCTAAATTTAGTTTTACTGCGTACCTACAGGTAAAGAAAACACTTTTTTTGTTTTGTTGGGGAAATGCATTATGCGTACCGCCGTCCCTCGGAGGTGGGGTCGCCGATTATGTGGGACTCCGGAAACTGCTCGTCTAACCACTAAAACCGCAACGGGGTGATGATGAGGTCATAGGAGGCGGCGTGCCTCGGCCCCTATCCGGCATTTCATATACATCGTACACATTGTAAACTTCGATGGCGCGATGTGGTATCATTTTCGTATTCTCAAACTCAAAAGGAACTTTATTTACGTAGGTTTTATCACAAAACTCTTATAAATCGTCATACTTAAAATTTCCATAATCATCTTAAGGCTCCCGTCCCACGCTACGTGGTCTCCATACACACCTATTAGTCGTCGTATCTACATTCACACCTTTCATACACAATTCCTCATTCTTACAATCCATTCATCTCTTTTGCCCACAACCCTTGCATCCACCATTAATTTAATTTTTGACGTAAGCACCTGGCAAGTACTTTTGAATGTAACAGATTAATGCTATCATTTGATTAATTTATGACATGACCCACTACAGAGGCGGGCCCTCCTCCAAATTCATGGAGGAAAATTAACCTACAATGCCACACTGGATCTGTGTAATATTTTCCTTCTTCTGTGGCTAGGTGATCTACCTCTTGCCCTCCTATAGACACCCTCAGGATGGTACGAGTTTGTGACCGTGTGTATTTTAAACCCACCACACAGAAAGTAGCACTTCTTCTCATTTGAGCCCGATTCTAAGTTACTATTACAAAGAACGGGTTAAGTGCCGCTCACATATTATGGTCAGGACACGTCCGTTATCTCAGGCGTACCTACGTGACATCGATCTCGTCTTGATTCATTGAAAGTCGCACAAATAGATTGACCTCTCTGACCCCGCTGCCCCGCTGATTGCTTGAGCTTAGGACTGATGCCCGAGTTGTCACGCTAAATCAAAGTCTCCTGGCAGTGGTGGCGTTATGTGGCTGGTCACGACTTCAAGGGGAAAATGTCGGGACCCACGAGGCGGGTGGCGCGAGATGTTTAGTCAGTATGTGGACGCCGTTCATATTATTGACAAGCTTTAGCGCGCGGCTTCGCCGGCGTTGGTTTGGGACCCGTGCTTATCTCCACTTCGCTTAGAGCCTATGTTACTTAGAGATAATTATAAGATTTAAATTGTGATTGGTTTTCACTATCACTATCACTACATATTATAAAACAAAGTCGCTGTCGTCTGTCCGTCCTTATGTATGCTCAAATCTTTAAAACTACGCAACGGATTTTGAAGCGGTTTTCGTTAATAGATAGTGATTCAAGAGGAAGGTTTATATGTATAATACATGCATAATATTGTAGTGAAACACTGATAAATTCAGATGTTCATCATTGCACCCGTGCGAAGCAGTGGCGGTTCGCTAGTAATACATATTACATAGTATAAATTGTTATAACGATCGGTGGGACCCGTGTGGGGGCGGGTCAGAATACTCAGAATATTACACATGCCCACCGCACGTTGGAAAAAAACGCGTGTTGTAAAAGTCAACAAAACCCCGCTTGGTGCTAGGATCTAATGGTCCGCCCGGCTAGCTACCTCACATCTAAGGCCGGCGCCAAGCACTTTTACTGTGTGTCTTTGCGTGAGCCGATGTCCCTTGAATTTCCTGTTCAATCTTAGACCTTGGCGTTGCTTTCCACCACGTAAGCCTAGGGTCAAAGGCTTTCAAATAACTGATGAAAAAAACGATACATACAACCCAGCGGACGACCGATTTACCTCGCCCGATCATTCACTTCTCGCTACATCGACCTGGATGGATTGCGCGGTTTGTTTATAAATAAGTCGTTTATTTACGTTTGGGATGACGTTAAGCAGGAAAAGTGTTCTCCCGGTGCGAAAGACACGTGGCGCTACGAAATATTTTGGCAGTGATGAGGTAGTCGCCTTCTTTACTACTACTAGCCCATAAAAGACCTGTAGGGTCACCAACATAGCCCACAGGATTGCCAAACTTAAGTGGCAGTGGGCAGGGCACATAGCTCGCAAGACTGACGCACGATGGGGCAGAAAAGTCCTCGAGTGGCGTTCCGGAAAGCGCAGTACTGGTAGGCCTCCCACACGGTGGACCGACGACCTGGGCCTGCGACTGAGGCCTATGTCCAGCAGTGGACGTCTTTTGGCTGAAATGATTGATTGAATTACATGTAGTCGCGAATGGGACTCAGTTGGCCCCTTGCGACTTTAGCGCGAGTTTGCTCTCACAAATCTATCTATCACGGCCTTGTACCTAAAAATGGCGATCTAAAACGAGCAACTACAGAGTTCCTTACCGGCTCTCTGTAGAGCTCCATTCCGAACCGGTGGCAGATGGTATATTTTAAATTTTATTTTATAGTTCGACTTGTCAAAAGATCTCTAATGAGCCAACTTGATTAAATTACTTTTGAATGTCAATTTGAATTAGTGGGTGATTACTGATTGATGAGCTGAGATGACCTTGTCTTATAAGTAATCTAATCCAGTCATCAATTGTGGTTAGGGTGTTACTACAAACTCTTACAATCATCGACTCTGCCACATGAGTAAATAAACGTACAGAGACAAAGTTTCAAACAACCTCGCCACGGTAGGTACATCACTATAAGTATGAAGCACGTGAGCACTCGCGGCTCAACACGTACGGAACGAAACCTGTTTATACGGGTTCGGCCAGTGATAAAACAAAGGGCTCACTCACCACCGCCCGCTGTGAGCCGCGTCGTGCGTGTTTGATTAAATTTGAATTAATTAGAAAGAGTGTTATGGTTTATTGTACTGTGTGCATGAAAAACAATAGAAAAAATAAAATCATATCTTTTTTTTTATTATCCCAAAGACTACTAGGTAAGTAGTAACTATAATTAATTTTAATTTTTACTTAGATCAGATAGATACGTACCTCATAATATTTATCTGCCTCAATTTCGAAAGAAACTCATATGGGTACGATGGTGCAAAAAACTTTTCAGTAAGTTGCACGAAATAGGTAATACCTATCTCGTAAACTATTTAGAGTAAGCAATTTGTAAAAAATACACTACATAAAAAAGTTGACAAACGTTTTGTGAATTTATTTTAATCCTCCAGTATCAGAATAGGTAACAATTTTGCTCGATCTTTAGAAGCTTTGTCTCTGTACGGTTTATTTACTCATGTGACTCTGCTTCTGAGCCAAATAGTTCATTGGAACATGCAATCTAACGGGAGAGTGAAGGACGAGAGAGAACACAACCGCCTACGTGACTCACTGAACGTGCGCGGAGCCAGACAAGGACGGACGGGTACCACGGCACAGTCAACAATCCCACTAGCACAAAACGGGTATACATATTATGTAGACATAACGATAAGCCCAATGGCATTATCAAAACAAATATTTTGAGACGAATTTAGTTAGTTTAGCCGAAGATTGGATTCGGTTCAAACGGGTGCCATAAATGACAAAAATAAATTACCAAATAGTAAATAAATAAAGTTGGAAGAAAAAAGTATTTTTCCAATTAACCAACTAGCGCAGAGGTTAAAAAAAAATGGTTTTACGTGCTTTTAGCACATGAAACTTTAAATGTTGATGTAAAGTTTAAATATTTCAAAGCTTGTTTGACGATCAAAATTGTAATCATCACTATTACCACATAGTATAAAAAATTAAATTAAAAATTTAAATAAACCCCCCACCACAATAACCTTTAAAAAGTAAAAAATAAAAATAAATACTTCGCGTTGGGGGACCAGGGGGTCAGGTAATAAATAAGTGGGAGTGGTCCCCCAACGCGAAGTATTTATTTTTATTTTTTACTTTTTAAAGGTTATTGTGGTGGGGGGTTTATTTAAATTTTTAATTTAATTTTTTTTTATACTTTTTATAGGTACATACTTATTATAATGTAGATTTTGTTAAATTGCACGTGATGCGCTTTCATTTGAGACCCCACTCGATTATATTTGCAGACATTCGGTTATTCTTCCCCACTTTCACCCCTCATAACTTTTAAACGGCTCACCCGATTTTCATCAAACATGTCTAAGAACACTCGCCCGTAACTCACCTTTCATACAAAAAAACTTTATTGAAATCGCTTCATCCGTTCGCGAGCTACGGTGCCACAGACAGACAGACAGACCGACAGACAGACACGTGAAACTTATAACAACCCTCTTTTTGCGTCGGGGGTTAAAAACAAGGTCGCTGTCGTCTGTCCGTTCCTAATGTTCCTATGTATGCTTAGATCTTTAAAACTAAGCAACGGATTTTGAAGCGGTTTTTTCTAATAGATAGTGATTCAAGCGGAAGGTTTATATTATATGTATAATACATGCATAATTGCACCCGTGCGAAGCCGAAATAAAGTATTTTCCCTTACTTCATTGGTATGCAAAAGTATAATTACCAAAATATTAAGTATGGTTTGCAACCCAAGCGACAGCATTCCAACCCGGTGTCAGTTTCAGTATGAATGCGGGTGGATCCAAGGGAGATCAAAAGAGATGGATTGTGTATGAAAGGTGTGAATGAAGATATGACGACCGATAGGTGTGTGTGCTGTAGGTACTGTGCGGCCGAAATATAATGATGGTAGTTTTAAGACGATTTATAAAAGTTTTGTAATAAAACCTACGTAAATTAGGTAACGGATAAAGAATACAAAGTGTCACCGCCTCATTCCATCCTGAGGGTGTCGTAATAGCCGTCAGAAGGAAATAACAAAGCCGATAACCCAGCTGCAAGTGAAGGAAGTCTTGATACGAAACAGTGTCCCAATACGGCAGGCCAGCGTGGCACAGTAGGCAAATTACTACTACTCATCCCATAAATGACCCACTGCTGAGTCGGGCCTCCCCTGTTACATGGTGGGTATTAGCCTACTGTTACTGATGATGATGATGTAATTGCAAAATGCCCGACCCAGCAGTGGGTCATTTTTGGGCTGAATAGTAGTAGTAGTAATATACGGAATAGCAAGAAAACAAAATGAAAGCCCTCCGAGTTTCTCGAACTTGTTAATACGCTTTTATTGGCTTCGCTTGTATGTATGTAACGGAATCTTTGAACATGATTTTGACCCAGTTAGAAACGTCGGATTAACACGAAATTTGGCATACTTATTAAGGACCGATGACAATTCAATATTTTAAACATTTTGACCCGTTATCATTCATCATTTCAGCCAACAGACGTCCACTGCTGGACATAGGCCTCCCCCAAGGATCTCCACAAAGGCCGGTCCTGGGCCGCCCGCATCCATGCTTTCCGGCGACCTTAACCAGGTCGTCGGTCCACCGTGTGGGAGGCCTACCAGCACTGCGCCTTCCGGAACGCGGTCGCCATTCGAGGACTTTTCTGCCCCATCGGGCTTCGGTCCTGCGCGCTATGTGCCCTGCCCACTGCCACTTAAGTTTGGCAATCCTGTGGGCTATGTCGGTGACCCTGGTTTTCCTGCGTATCTCCTCATTTCTGATTCGATCTCGCAGGGAAACTCCGAGCATAGCCCTCTCCATTGCCCTTTGGGTGACTTTGAGCCTTCTGATGGAGCCCATAGTGAGCGACCACGTCTGTTCCATATGTAATCACTGGCAACACACATTGGTTGAAGACTTTTGTCTTCAGACACTGCGGTATTGTGGACGAGAAGATCTTTCGCAGCTTCCCGAATGTGCCGCCTTTGGATAAACGGGTCCCGGGTTCGATTCTGGGGTCGGGCAAGTGTCTTTATCTAAACCAGAGGCACTGGCTCGGAGTCTGGGTGTCATTTCTATCTATAATATGTATGTATGTATGTAATAATAACGGTGATCAAGGTGGAACACCGCTCTTCGATGCTATATTTTTTAGTGATTATTTAGCAATAGCTTTATGATATTTCAACTAAAAGATAAAAAATAAATAACAGTTTAAAAAAAACTAAAAAAATACGCTTTTATAGAAAATCAAACTAAAAAATAGAAAATAAATTTTAATAAATTTGAATTAAAAATAGTGTCAGAAAAAATGATTTTATTGTAAAAAAAAGCGTGGGGCGCTTTTTAGGATATTATCAAAATGACTCTTCTAGTCATATCTGTTTATATAATATTTAGAACTATTGATACCATGCACCCCACGCTTTTTTTACAATAAAATCATTTTTTCTGACACTATAATATATTCAAATTATAAAAAAAAAATTTTTGTTCGATTTTCTATAAAAGCATTTTTTTTAGTTTTTTTTAACAATTTTTTTTTAGTTTGAGTCTGATACCGCGATCGGCCCTCGTCACATGTGTTTTTGATATGCTCAAATCGCAAGCAACTGGCAGCGAAGAATGCGAAACGTGGGCGTGTCAAGGCCGCGTAAACATGACACACTAACCCAATGGGCGTGTTGTGTCAAAAGACACGTCAAGCGGAAAAATCATAACACGAACGAAACCTATGAACCTACGCAGAACATACATGGGGCTGATTCGGGTACCCCAATGCTCTATCTCTGGACTTATTTACTACAATATTACACTATTTTTGGGACACTTTGTATAATGTTTGTGTTCGTGAATTTCATGTTTGTAAACTGCCCCCGCGATACAGGTTACACTTAGTGCAGGGCATTGTTTCATCATCATCATCATCATCAGCCCACATTAGTCCACTGCTGGACATAGGCCTCCCCTAAAGAGCGCCATAGCGCCCTGTCTTCAGCTTGACGCATCCAGCTGCTGCCCGCAACCTTTCGCAGATCTTCGCTCAATCTAGCAGAGGGCCGTCCCACACTACGCTTGCCGATTCGCGGTCTCCACTCAAGAACTCGTCTACCCCAGCGGTTGTCGGTTCTTCTACAGATATGACCAGCCCACTGCCACTTCAGTCTGCTAATTCTCTGAGCTATGTCGGTGACTTTGGTTCTCTGCCGGATAATCTCATTACGGAGCCTATCCTTCAGAGAAACTCCAAGCATAGCTTAAAAAAATATAATTATGGGCTGCAGATGATGATATTCTCATCAAGTTTGGTGACACTGTGTATTCTAAATCCGTCATAACACGGATATCCGTCAAATACAGTGCAACCTTAATAGAGGTAGTATATTAAGGTACGTTAACCTTAATATAACGACAACCTCGATTTAACAAACTTTTCGTTATCCCCTTGAATTGTCCATAAGATTCAATGTAAAATATACCCTTACATTGCGAAGATTTTTTGCGCACAACCTCTATATAACGAATTTTCAAATATAAAAATATTTGAAAATTAAGTGGGAATAACAGCAAAAAAGCAAAAAATTAATAACGGATTTTATCAATCCAACTCCACGTTGATGAACGATGAGTATGTAATGTTGAGGCGAAATTATATTTTTTACCTCTTTTTAACAAATTGTAGACAAATCTAACCTTAATATTGTAGACAAACCTCAGTTTGACGAATTACTTGATATGTTTGTTTATCGAATATTTACTTGTCCTACCGCTTTGCTATATCAAGGTTTCTTAACAATATGTCGATGTCGCGTATTATCCTGAGGGTGTCGTAAGAGGCGACCAAAGGATCGCAAGAGGCCAATCACCTAGCCGCAACAGAAGTCATGTGACGTCGAGATAACGGAACGCACACAATCTAATAGATTGTCACCAAAATGCGTTTACACAAACAAACATGTTTTGGCGGAGGCAAGGCCACAATGCTACGTCGTAGACGTTTATACTTTTCACCGGTGACGAAAAAGGGCGGTGTTATAACTATCGTTTTGTTTTAACGAATCCCATCACCAGAACCCTGTTCCATCCTAACGGTGTCGCAAGTGCCGACTAAAGGAAATTACGTGGCAGAAAACCTTCACTTCAATTGCCATTAAAGAGTTCCTGACAAGGCCCAGGCAGTTAATATTCAGTAAAGCACGGCTTCATTTTGGGATGCGGTCTTGCTGGACACAAGATGGCACTATACACATCAAGTCATCTGATGGCAGCCGGCATAAAATTACTTCTCAGGCTGAACTTGCCCCTCTGATGGCAAAATATCCTAGGAAGTCTGAGAGTCAATCGTCTGATGGTCGGGGCAAACCTGCAAACAGATAAGTGCTGTTAATGTGCAATAATATTATTATTAATTCATTCACTATGTAGTAATACAAGCTAGTACTTACTACGTTTCGAATTGCAACCGATTGCTTGTTTAGTACACTTACAATGGACAAACAATTTTGTCACCGATATTTCTTTTGTTTTGTTTGTAGTTTGTTTCTTTTTATTGACTATATGAGGGTAATACATTTGTAGTGGTTATATTCTTTTCTTTTTTTAATGTTATTTATAAAGTACCTTGTTTTGTTCTAATACTGTGTCATTGTCAACGGTGACATTGACGTTTGCACCTGTGACAGTGACGTGGGATTTTTATTACTATGTATCGTTCCGTTTCGTTTACCTAATTAGTATAATTTCTGTTTTTTATGTTAGTATTTAAATGTTTGTTATATTTTTCTGTATTACTTTGCTTTGTTTTGTTTATTGTTAAATACATTAAATTAGTAGTTTAGTTAGATTTGCATTTTGTGAAGGTATTGCTGGCGGGTGGTGCAGAGGAAATTTTGTACTGCACTGTACATAATTGCAAGGTAGCTTTAGCAGTATTATTTATTCTATAATTAATATTTATATATTTTAGTATATACTTAATTATTTTATTTTATTATGCATTCAGATGATGAGTCTTTTCTTTCTGCCAACGATTCTACTGACTTTTCCAATACGAGCTTCAGCTCTTGTACTGACACCCTGGGTGAAAATATCCGTCATATATTTGGTAACCAAAGCCGTCATCTTTTTAATATATGCCATATAAATGCCCAAAGTTTGCCTAGCCACTATAGTGACTTTTATGAAGCCTTTTGTAATACCAACGTCCATGCTGTCCTGATTTCCGAGTCCTGGCTGAAACCACATCTTCCTTCTACAACCTACCCTCTTCCTGGATTCATTCTTATCAGAAATGATAGAATTGGAAGGGGAGGTGGCGGGGTTGCCATCTACATTCGCAGTGAATTCCCTTACAAGGTACTTGCTATGTCACCCTCAAATAATAGTGCCTCCGCTGAATATGTTTTCTTAGAAGTCTGCGTCAGAGGTGTTAAAACACTTCTTGGTGTTGTTTACTGTCCTCCAGCGGTGGACTATTTCTCTGACCTGGAACTGGCTTTGGAGTCCATTGATGCAGAGTATGAACATCACGTCATCATGGGCGATTTCAACACCAATCTTTCCTATCCTTCCCATCGCTCCAGTAAGCTCCTCCATATTATTGAGTCAGCCAATTTTCATGTGTTGCCACTCCAAACCACTCATCACAATATCGTTGGTGATGACACTTGGCTAGACTTAATCCTCTCCTCTAACCCATCATATGTCTCCTCTCATGGTCAACTTCCTGCTCCCGGTTTTTCCCGTCATGATCTGATTCATGTATCCTATCTTTTAAAGCCTCCCAAGCCTATCCCAAAAATCCTGCGCATGCGTTGCTTTGCGTCGATGGATGTCGAAGGGTTACGCAATGATGCTTCTAAGCTTGAGTGGGAAGCTGAAGTGACGAGTGCCCCTTCTGTTGATGATAAAGTGTCTACCCTTAACCGTATGATGAAAAAGCTATACGACATCCATGCTCCAATCAAGAGTGTTAAGGTCAAACGGCCCCCAGCTCCATGGATGACGAGGGGCGTTCGCATGGCAATGAGGCGAAAGAATCGTGCATATCGCAAATTTAAAAAATATCGGTCGGATGTCAATTGGCTTCACTTTAAAACAGCTAGGAATCGTTGCAATCAGGTGATACGTAACGCCAAACGCCGCCATATTCTTGATAACATCTCTTCTAGTTCTTCAGCCGATACTTGGAAGTTTTTAGAAACTCTAGGTATCGGAAAATCCCGCCATGTGGAAATTCCCAGTACTATCAGTTTAGACGACTTCAACCTCTATTTCTCAACCACTGTAACTTTGAATCATCAAACTGTTCGTCAAACAGTAGATTATATTGCTACTCTCCCGCGTCCCAACATTGAAATTTTTAATTTCTCTCCAGTCACCCCGGGTGAAATCAAAAAGATTATCCTTTCCATAAAGTCTAAGGCCGTGGGCTGCGATGATATTAGCCGCAGCATGGTCATCCCGATCCTCGAGTACATTCTGCCCTCAATTACCCATATCATTAACTATTCCATGTACTCAGGACAATTCCCCTCCGCTTGGCGTAATGCTTTCATTCGTCCATTATCCAAGACCATGAACCCAACTCTTCCCATCCATTTTAGACCTATTTCAATCCTTCCCTTCCTCTCCAAAGTTTTGGAAGCCTGTGCCCACAAACAGTTCTCGAATTTTGTTCACCATCACAATCTGGTGAGCCCATTGCAGTCTGGATTTAAGCCTGGGCACAGCACATCTACTGCACTCCTTAAAGTGACAGCTGACATTAGAGAGAGCATGGGAGACTCTAAAATCACTGTGTTGGTACTAATTGATTTCTCCAATGCTTTTAATGCTGTATGCCACGATATCCTTGAATCTATCCTGTCTCATCTTATGGTTTCGCCCGAGGCCTTGAGATGGTTCTCAACTTATCTTCGTGGGCGCCAGCAGTCGGTTCGCGTTGAGGAGACTATGTCGAATTGGCGTGAGCTGGTCGCTGGTGTCCCTCAAGGCGGTATTCTTTCTCCATTACTATTTTCGATTTTCATTAATTTCATCACTCACAATCTTCGGTGTGCGTATCATCTATATGCTGACGATCTTCAGCTATACACGCAAGCACGCCCGGAGGATTTGCCTATTGCCATTTCGAAAATCAATCAAGACCTAGCATATATCAGCAGTTGGACCGGTCAATTCGGAATATCAATAAACCCTACCAAGTGTCAGTCAATATTGATTGGTGGTTCTGTTATGGTGGCCAGAGTGGCAACTGGACAGCTCCCTCCAATTACATTGGATGGAAATGTCATACCTCTTGGCCCCTATGTCAGAGACCTTGGCCTGTACCTTGACACCACCCTAAGCTGGAAAAATCAGGTTGCCAATGTTAGCCAGAGAGTTACCGGAATCTTACGACACCTCAACCGGCTCAGAAACTTTTTGCCATCCAAGACCAAAGCAATGCTTGTGCAGTCCTTAATTTTCCCCATAATCGACTATGGTGACGTGTGTTACTATGATCTAAATGCAGATTTGCTCAACAAACTTGATCGTCTCATCAACAACAGTATACGGTTTGTATTTAATCTTAAGAAGTACGATCATATCTCCGAGTACAGGTCTCAGCTCAATTGGATGCCTATTCGCCAACGACGGTCCTTACGTGCGTTGGTGACATTGTATTCTATACTCAACTCCCCTACTCCTCCTTCATACCTCACCCCTCACTTTCAATATTGCTGCTCTACTCACCCTAAACATCTCCGGTCTTCTCATAATTTACTTCTTCTCTGTCCTTCCCATAGTTCCCACGCGGTTCACTCTTCCTTTCACATTCAGTCTATCCTTTTGTGGAATGCGCTGCCAACGGAAATCAGGATGTGCCCCACTAGACATAACTTTAAACTAAAAGTCCGTAAACATCTGTTGAATGAAGCGTTGACGGAATCATCATCTATGTAATTATCATAAATATATATTAGTTTATGTATAGCATATTATTATGTATTATAATCTATGTATTATATTTAATGTATAAATTATATAGGTATTGATTTATATAATTAGATTTATTCATAATATTTATTCTTTTGGCTTTCTTTATTTAATTGCAGTGTCTCTTTTATTTGCGCCTACCATGTTGTTCTCTGCATCGCCCAAAGGTTGACTAGATAGAATGCCTAAGGCATTAATGTCCGCCTATGTTCAACTTACTGTTGCATAAAGAATAAATAAATAAATAAATAAATAAAAACCTTGCCGCAAGAGAATGAAAACTTGATACAAAACCCTGTGCCAACCCGTCTGGCCAGCGTGGCACAGTAAGCTAATTACTCTCCATTGTCGTGGTCGTTCACCATGGGCTCCATCAGAAGGCTCACAGTCACCCAAAGGGCAATGGAGAGGGCGAAGCTCGGAGCAAACCAGGGTGACCGACATAGCCCATAGGGTTGCCAAACTTAGTGGCAGTGGGCAGGGCACATAGCTCGCAGGACTGACGCCCAATGATGGAGAAAAGTCTTCGAGTGGCGACCGCGCTACGGAAGCGCAGTGCTGGTAGGCATCCGACAGGTCGCCCGAAAGCAACTCGGGACAGGCCTTCGTGGAAATCCTTGGGGGAGGCCTATGTCCAGCAGTGGGTCATTTATGGACTGAATAGTATTACGATACGTTTTAGAGCAATATTCTTTCTCCCTCTAACCGACCTTCGATCTATCAATAGAAAGACAGATAACATTCGGTAAACAGCGGCGAAAACAAAAACTTGTTTGTGCATAGTTTTCGTGTGACTGTTATTGTTTGGTACACCGTGTATTGACGCATTTAGAATGCACAGCATCACCACCTCATTGCAACCTGAGGTTGTAAGAACCGACGAAAGGAAATGACAAAGGAACGTCGGACAAGCGTGGCACACATAATTAATTTAAATTATAGTTCTCGTCGTTACAGTTAGTAAGTATACGTAATTGCAATCTCAATTTTGACCAAGACTTCAAAAATAAACAAATGACTATATGTATTTGCGCGTGTGTTTGTGTAAAATATATGATAGTGTTTATGTAAGATAATGTTTCTTCTACATATTTATTTAAATTCGTTTTTATATTTATGTAACTACTTAATATACAATTTTTTTTTTTACCTGTGGTAAAATCCTTTAAGGACTATCTCTGCCAGCGCATTGCAACGTCACTAACCAAAATAAATTTGAAGGAATTCTCATAAAAGGGGGTGCCAATTTCCCTCCTGTAAGTGGAAGAGGCCGGACTCGGCACTGGATCATTTACGGACCAAGAAGTAAATGTTACTTATTGTCGATTTGCAACCCAATAACCGGATACAATTTGATACTTCCTGCTCCGTCTCAAATATCAATACTGGCGACAAAGTATACCGCCTGTTATATCCAACACGGATTCAGAATACAAAGTGTCACCACCCCATTCCATCCTCAGGGTGTCGTAAGTGCCGACTAGAGGAAATGACGGCTGATATGCTAGCCGCAAGAGAAGGAAAACTTGAAACGAAATTCTTGGCGGCTAGGTTAACAGCCTTGTCATTTCCATTTATCAGCTCTTACGATGGAATAGGGTGGTCACAGTACGTATCTACTTTTTACTTCCGGCACCACACAGACCGCATAAACATGCCTCACGTGCTAACATGCAGACATGGGCGAATGTTCACCTGAAGTAGCTAGAGTGTAAATATTGATTGCAAGGTCACTGTGAGGTCGGTTGAGCCAGACGTTTAGTACCAGGCGCGCAGGTGAACGAACTACGCAAGAGGTTGGTGCGACCTCCTTGCCTTTGCTGCCGCCCTAGTACTTTTGGGAGAATAGTCTGGACATTTCGAGTTCGTTGAACGAATCTATATTGATACGGAGTGATTTATTGCTTTCTACAAACTGAAGACACCCCACTCCCTCCCTGCACACGTATTTCCACCCACCTACAATATAGGGTCTTTCAAACGAAGCGTGAAGAGGCACCTTGCGGGCCGGCAGGGCGGGGATGGCTAATGCTGTACGTATAGTTTAGCACTAGGTATCCCCACTTCCAGACTGCATTTCCACATAGCATCAGGCGGAAAGCAGTCATCTGCCTGCTCTTACATAAAAAAAAGGTTTTTGCCTTGGGTTTGTGAGGCAACTTTTTGTTTTAAGTATAACGTAGCCCCTACACTAGGTATTAAAACATTTATCGCGGGGGAAATTTGCAGACATGAAAATCACGAATACAAATGACATCCAAACTCGGAGCAAGTTCCTCTGGTTTACACAAAGACACAAATCGTCATACGTTTCAACAAAGTCTTATTATAAGTATTTCCCGATTTTATATTAATTATACATTAAGTTTATATAAACCGCATAAACTGTAAAATATACATCTATAAAGATAGTTAGTTTGTTTGAACACATAAATATTGAATCTCGAGAATACCATACGATTCTGGTAAATCTCCATAATATCATGTTTGTAAACTGCCCCCGCGATACAGGCTAGTGCAGGGTATCGTTTAAAAAAGAGTCAAGCATTTTCATTTAAGATTTAATCCTTGGAGAATTACTACTACTACGTTTCAGCCCTTAAAAAAACCAACTACATGGAGGATAATTGGCCCACTGGGGCCGTTCAAATATTACGTAAGCAGATTTATTACAATTATTGACCCCCAACCCCCTTGTCAGCAAAAGTAAGCAAAGCTCTTACCCCTCCCCCATGCTTATGTAAACATATTTCAATTAAAAATGTTTTTTTTTTAATTATAATTGTAATGGTATAATTATAATTTTACAAAGTGAGTGCCTAAACGTTTGCGTTTATATTTGCGGGAATCCGCGAAAATGTGTTTCGTTTTCAAGCTTATGCAATGTGAGGGTTGTCATTAGTGTAAGTAAATATTATTTAGTTAAACTACCGATGACGTAATCATCATCTAGACTCCCCTACCCCCCATGTCATCCAAAATAAGCAAGACAAAGCCCTCCCATACCCCCCCCCGGGCTTACGTAACGGCCCTAGTGGCCAGACGGATTGATCGACACCCTCAGGATGAAATAGGTGGCGACACTGTGTTCTCAATCCGTCACAATGCGAAGTAATTAACTGGCTTTTAGTCTGACGCCTAAAGTCTTCTAAAGGCAAATCTGGCATGGCATGAATGTTATTATGGCAATTTCAAACCATATAGGTTTGAAACAAAACATGCATACACTAGTTATCTTTGACATTTAAAGATAACTAACTGGCATCGCGTAACTTATAGATATATACGTGTTTACACACACGTCTGGGTAAAATAATACAGATAGTAGTTTATTGACCTGCGCCCTGTGATGTTGGTTTGTTCGGTAGAAGTGATCTATTTATTGTACTATTATCTATTTATTGTAGGGCATGACGGATTGCTGCCAAAGATAAAGGGGAGGCTGTAACTATGAATGTTTTGTAGGTTATTCACTATTCCAAAAGTTGGCAATGAAGCCCCAATTATAAAGATTTGGTAATTTAACTTGAAACTCATTAAACTTAAAGGTATTATTATTATAAACACAGAAAAACCTAAATGGTGCACAGATAAATATATTTACAGACTAGCTGAGCTAAATTTGTACCGAACCAGGGAGCATCTGCAATCATGTGCAGCATTTTGGACTGAAATCTTCTTACCACCCAAGGTAGACTGGCAGAAAATGCCTAAGACATTAAGTCTGCCTTTGTACATTTTGTGTAGAAGTGTCAATAAATAAAACAATCTAGGTACTGTATGTGATTCCATGATTGATGACAGGAGTTACACATAATCAGTAGTGTGGAAATAATAACCAATTGTCCCACTAAACAAATTGTGCAACTGCTCCAAGTTAACACAGGTACAGTTACCCAAGAAATCCCTCGCCCACTGGAGAATGAGACCCCAAGGGATACAGCATTCTGCCCCATGCTCCTGGCAGGATGCTGATAGAGAGGAGATGAGAAGAAGGACCACTCCACAAAGGAGCAGGAGAATGAAGAATTCAGAGTCTCTGTCTGCAGCAGCAAGGAAAGAACAATGTACCCATGCTGCTGCAAACAAATACATGAAGGAAGGAGCACCTTGGGGATGTTTAGTGGATATGCCTCTACGGAGGAGAGTCCCACACACCCCCCATTTGCCATCAGGCAGGGATAGTCCATAAAGGATAAGGAAAAAGAAAAAAATAGTTTCCTAACATATGAGTTTCAACGTTTCCCACATCATTTTAGTGTTTGCCACGTGAACGCGCAAAGCATACCTCAGCATCATTCCAAGATGTTGGATTTGTTTAACAATGTATCAGTTCACGCTATTCTTGTGTCTGAGAGTTGGCTCAAACCCGAACTTCCTTCTACGTCTTTTAGTCTACCAGGCTTTATCCTTATTCGCAACGACCGCACAGGGAAAAGAGCCGGGGGTGTTGCTATCTACCTTCGGAGCAACATTCCCCACAAAATTTTATTTTCTTCGCCGTCCTCTTATAGTGGAAATCCTGAATACTTATTCCTTGAAATAAATGTCAAGGGGGTTAATGCCGTTCTCGGAGTCATCTATTGTCCACCCACTATCGACTATTTCTCCAACCTGGACACCCTCTTCGAGTCTGTTTCTACTGACTACATACATCTCATAATTATGGGCGACTTCAACACGGACCTGGCAAGGAATACCCCTAGATCACGTCGGTTGGGATCAACCCTCGAGTCGGCTAGCTTGTTACCGCTCGCATTAAATCCCACTCATCATAACACGGAAGCTGATGACTCGTGGCTTGATCTTATTCTGGTGTCCTCTGTTGGCTTTGTTGACAACCATGGTCAGATGGCGGTCCCAGGTCTTTCTCGACACGACTTGGTTTATTTAAGTTATAAAATTAAGCCACCAAAACAGCGGCCTGCCGTTGTCCCTCTACGTTGCTTTGCAAAATTAGACAATGGGAAATTAACCTCAGACGCACTAAAATTGGACTGGACTAATCTACTACAGGCACACACGATTGACGAGAAAGTGACTATCTTTAATGAAAATATATTAAAATTATATGATACACACGCCCCTCTAAGAGCTGTTCGATTAAAACGCCCGCCAGCACCTTGGATTACCTTGGGTGTACGAATGGCTATGCGGCGTAGGGACAGAGCGTTTCGTAGATTTAGGCGAGACCGCTGCGAGGAGCACTGGTGCATGTATAAATTAGCCCGAAATCGCTGTAACCAGATGGTAAGAGTTGCAAAACGCCGATATATCTATCAAAATGTTTCCGATTCTTCTACGGCCGATATATGGAAGTTTCTCAAAACTCTTGGAGTTTGCAAATCTCCCGTTAATATAATTCCCACTAATTTTACTTTGAACGACCTTAACGTTCATTTTGCCTCATCAACACCTCTGCCTCTGTCAGTAAAAGCAGAGACAATACATAAGATAACTTCCGGGCCAATATTGCCTCCCAATTCTTTTGCTTTTTCTCCTGTGAGTAATGACGAGGTCCTCAATGCGTTTAAATCCATTAAGTCAAAAGCTGTTGGTTGTGACGGCATTAGCAGGATAATGATATCCCTCATTCTGGATGCTATACTTCCTATATTTACTCATATAATCAATTTTTCTCTGCAGACTGGGGCGTTCCCTTTTTTCTGGCGTAAGGCTTTTATCATCCCACTTCCAAAAATCGCTAATCCCAGTCTTGTCAATCACTACAGACCAATTTCTATCCTTCCATTTCAGTCCAAAGTTCTTGAATCAATAGCTTTCAAGCAAATTTCAGCATTTGTGCACAGCAATACGCTTCTCTCTCCCTATCAGTCCGGCTTTCGGCCAGGGCATAGTACTTGTACAGCTCTGCTAAAAATTATAGAAGACGTCAGGGCCGGCATGGAGGACTCCAAGTTGACAGTGCTGGTATTAATCGACTTCTCCAACGCTTTCAACGCTGTTGACCACGATGTCCTCCTTGCCCTTCTGTCACAAATTGAAATCTCGTCATATTCGCAAGATTGGTTTTCCTCATACCTTCGTGGTCGCCAGCAAGCGATACGTGTTGGCTTGACATTCTCGGATTGCTGCAGCTTAGCATCTGGTGTTCCACAAGGCGGTATACTCTCTCCAATTTTGTTTTCGCTATTTATAAACTCCATTACCAAATCACTCAAAGGCTCTTACCATCTGTACGCTGATGATCTGCAATTATACTGTCAAGCTGATATTAGTGGAATAAATGACTGCATAAATAAAATAAACGCGGATCTTACTGCCATCTCGGAGTGGTCTCAAAAATTCGGTATTAGTGTTAATGTTTCTAAATGTCACGCTATCCTTATCGGTCGTGTTTTCCAACTTCGTAACATAGACTCCAGTCAACTTCCACATATAGTGTTTAATAATGCACAAATTAATCTAACATCTCATGTTAAAAATCTGGGTCTATACATTGATGACAGTTTAAGTTGGAACAAATACGTATCTAATGTTAGTCAAAATGTCACGTCAATATTACGTTCTCTCTATAGATTTAAAAATTTCCTCCCATCCAAAATTAAATCCCTGCTTGTTCATGCTCTCGTTCTCCCCATTATTGATTATGCAGATGTTTGTAGCTCAGACCTATCACAAGAACTTCTAAACAAATTGGATCGACTTCTCAACAACTCTATACGTTTCATTTTTGGTCTGCGTAAGTATGATCATATTTCCTCTTTTCGTGCTCAGCTTAAATGGCTTCCTATCCGACAGAGACGATCTCTCAGATATCTCTGTATGCTTTATTCTGTCATGAACGATCCTTGTACTCCGGAATATCTCAAAAGTTATTTTCTAGTCTTGGTTGGCTCTCATTGCCTAAATCTTCGTTCTGCTGACAATTTACTCCTTGAGATTCCTTTGCATCGTACCAATTTCATTTCTAATTCTTTCGCTGTTACGGCGATCAAGCTCTGGAACGCGCTCCCTCTTGACATTAGAAAAGCTCAGACCAAACTTACATTTAAGCGCAAACACTGCCTCAGACTTGATTAATCTTCGTCACGTTGAAATTGTATTTTTTATATATATTACATATATTGTAAAAATTTATAGTATTATAGTATGTATTCATTAAATTTGATGTGTTTATATATATTTATGTGTGTGTATATACATATATATATCTGGTATTCCTTTTGTACCCCATATGCTCTTTCCTTTTAAACCGAAGGTTGACTGGCAGAGAATGCCGCATGGAATTAAGTCCGCCTTGTGTACCGAGTTTGTAGTACATAAAGAGTAAATAAATAAATAAATAAGTTCCTTTTTTCTCATCCCCAATTAAATTGAGAATTCTCATCCCCAATTAATATGCTGTGTCAGGCCTCCTCCAACTACATAGAGGGTAATTTAATTAGCCTACTGTGCCTCGCTGGCCAGGCAGGTTGGCACAGGGTTTAGTATCAAGGATTCCTTCATATCCGCTTTATACAGCTATGCTTTCGGTCTTAAGACACCCATAAGATGAAATGGGGTGGAGACACTTAAGTATTTTAATCCAATCACCACACACAAGTCATACTGTAGTAAGTAGTAAAGCCCAACAATTTATTAAACCTTACAATTACATTACACAATTAAACGCATTGATTTAAAGTACCAGGCTACCATGAATTAGTAGAAGTTAAGTATAACACTGCCAAACATGGGAGCAGTATGTTAAAACCATTGCCGTTTTGCGCCGAGTATGTTTGCGTGTTGGAGTATAATAGGTATCACGATCGTACGACCTAATTATTTGATATGACGCAAATTAAATCGTGACGGTATTAAAACTCGAAGCCATGTTGAAAACTTCGCAGATGTGATGTGTAAACATGTGTAAATAAAGTGTCTGTATGCTACGCAATTCAATAAATACTCATTTAATTGCTTCATTATCCACTCTATATATGATAAAGCATCTAGAAAGTAATAAATCATGTTTGTCATGTAAATTTAGTTTGTTGACGATTCGTTTTCAATGTTTATTTACGTCAAAGGTTACTCACCGCTCAAATCTTCGATGGTGTTCAGCTTACGTGTCGCCATTTTCGCGTCGATTACTCAATTTAAACAGTAGAAATCGTCTTTTCAATTAAATAGGACACTGAAATGTAATATTTGTGAGGATTGAATGTCTATCCAACACAAAGAACACTAGCTTACACTGTTCACTGTCTGTAGGTAGTCGCCTTTGTTTTGTTTTTTTACGTTCCGTTCTCCTGTCTGCGTGTGACAGCCTGACAGGCAGGAGGCGTGCGATTCGCGAATCATCGCCTATGTCAAGGTAAAAATGATTCAACCAATCAGAAGTAATACGTTTATGAAAGTAACATGTGATTGGTGGATTCTTATATAGAATTATGTTACTAGCGTAAAATTTTAACAAGGATTTTCTGAATATGTCATTATTTCATATTAATCTTCATGAAAGACTGATACAATTCGAAAACATATTAGGATGGGGAAAAAGTCTTTATGCATTATAGTATGTATGAACTTGTAATATCTTTGGCTATACTATTTGTGTCTGGTTGGTTTTGGTATCATTGAAAGTTTAAATTTTATAAAACATAATTCCAAATAAATATTCCGTTAAAAGTATATTACAAAATTCTCTTTCCGCCTATGCTATATCCTACCTGGAAGAAGGTAAAAATGCTTGGAAACAGCTTTGCCCAAAGGATAGCCAGCCATCTATACCATCCTCCCAGCGGGAATGGGACGTGCAGCTATGTGAGATTGTGCGGAAACAACAAATTATTAACGCTAGCAATCCCACAGAGTGTGCGCGCCTTATTGCCGTGGGGGATCAGATTTCCACCTGTTTCGGTATCTTCAGAATTCTTTAGGCAGTGTCAGGTTAACATCACGAGAGGACTGCCAAAACCACTTGACGTATTTTGATCAGAAGTCCCAAAATTTCTATAGCAATGGGATCATGTCCTTACCTATAAGTTGGCAAAAAGTTATCGAACAAAATGGTACCTACATACTTAAGTTAAATGTAGATAAACTATATTAAAAAATGTTTCGAAATTTCTTAAAAAAAGCGAAGAAACTTTTCCCCCAACCTATTTCTATGTTTTTTACCTAATAAACAATAAAACGAGTCTCACATCGAGAGGCTAAGCTCAAACTTTATTATAATGGCAAATGATAATTTCTGATGTTAGTTTCGACTATATTCGATACCTTAAACCTGGTAGGGTGAGTTCCATAATCCAACATGATGGAAGAATGGAAATAATTTAATGATTGCAGAAAATGATTTCTTGACGGTTCTGATCGTGTATATTTTATATTATACCTAAAGTTTTAGACACTTTGCAGTGTCCGTGGTCGCGGGACGACTGATACGCAGACAGCCACTGCAACAAAGTGTCAAGAACCGTCAAGAAATGATTTCTTGCAATGGAACTAATATTCAATGCACATCATCTATAAAATTTGAGTCATCATCATCATCAGAGTCTGTTTGTTCCGGCAAATCTCTGGAGCAGCTGGACCGATTTCGACAAGACTTTCACTGATAGGTAGCTAATGATTTAAGGCTTACTTAGGCTACTTTTTTAGACTAGCTTCGGTCTGGAACATCGCTCCAACTAGCTTCGGTCCGGAACATCGCACCCGTGCGAAGCCGAGACGGGTCGCTAGTTTAACATGAAACGTGTGTAATTTGATGTTTTTAAAATGTAAGTTTCATTTTCGAAATGCTACATAACTTCATGAAGCTTGGGCTTTAATTTACTCTGATAAGTGCGTAGTGTGGGAAATCCAAACAAATAATATTTTTAAAAACATCATGATCGTATAAATTTAAAGAATCCTCCGAAGGCATAGGCCCATAAAAATTCTCGGTTCACCAACCACCACATGTCATGTACACTTGTACCAGCGGGCAATCATGTAGGTAGGCGATGTCGAATCTCTGTTTATTTATAAGGGCCCCCGCGCATTTAGGCGGCGCGACTGGCCGCGCGGCCTGGCCGCATTATGCGCGGATTGGTCGCGGCGGCCAATAGGCCGCGTATGTGACGCGATAATTTTCGTTGGCCGCGCGACCAAAACTTGGCCTCGCGGCCTGGCCGCGTAATGCGCGCAGCTATATACATCGTAGAAGAATTAGTTGGCTGCAGCGACTTGGCCGCGCGGCCTGGCCGCATAATGCGCGGAGGCCCTTAGGCATAGCAATAAGAAAATAGCGTTCTCATGTGAAAAGTTTAAGTATGTATGTTTAGAGTATATCGTAGAAATTTGTCTATGAATGGTTATATATTTTTCCCCGTGCAACACCGATACTGAACTGTCAAAGACTTTTCCATTACTTTTATTTTGTCCATGGATTTTTTTAATGTCGGCCGGAGGTAGCAATATTGTACTGTTACGAAAACCAATACATTCATTCCTACAGTCATTAAAATGAATTCAAATTCCGCGGAAGATGAAATTTCGTGTTCCAAAAGTTTCGACGGACTTGACAGTCCACGGTAATTACTGTGTTTTTTGGTCCTTTGAAACATATTTAGTTACGTTACGGCGTGTCATGTTGATCTTTGACAGCTGATTTCTTCGCGGGAAAGTCAAAAGGCGCGAATTCGCATGTGTGATTATTTCTCAAAATCTTTCATAATTTAGTTTTTAGAGTTGTAAAATAGTGTATTTCTGCCCAGGAAACGTCCACGGATGGACAATTCAAGCAGAAAAGGTTGGAGTTTGATGGACAGGAAGGCCGATCATGAGGTGAGGTGTCATTTCTTCCCGCTATTTTTCATGTACTATTTGGGTTAGAAATTATTTTTTAGTACGAATATTGCGTATAACTTATATGTGTAGTATCTTTTCATGTGCATTATAATACTAGCTTAGGTTAGAGCATGAATTTTCGTTATTAACACAAAACAGTCTAAAGGATTCTAATTTTGGGCGGGATGGTACGTCATGTGTTACGATCGCGGTTCAGCGGTTATCATGTTTTGCCTATAATATAAAAATAATGACTCGAAAGCTTTTATACACTTCAATAGCACCGTCCAGATAGCATGTTTAAACTTTGAAATAGCAAAATTATTCAAGTTGCCAACATGGGATTGTCAAAGTCGGCTGTGGGCACGGCTTGATTGGTATAACTCTCGACATTTTGCGACGTGCGTATTCTCATGCTAAAAATAGAATAAAGGAAAGAATCAATAGCTTAAGGACCAGAGATTTTCTAAAAAGCCAACCATGTTCTCACTCACTATGGGCTCCATCAGAAGGCTCAAAGTCACCCAAAGGGCAATGGAGAGGGCTATGCTCGGAGTTTCCCTGCGAGATCGAATCAGAAATGAGGAGATACGCAGGAAAACCAGGGTCACCGACATAGCCCACCGGATTGTCAAACTTAAGTGGCAGTGGGCAGGGCACATAGCTCGCAGGACCGACGTCCGATGGGGCAGAAAAGTCCTCGAGTGGCGACCGCGTTTCGGAAGGCGCAGTGCTGGTAGGCCTCCCACACGGTGGACCGACGACCTGGTTAAGATCGCCGGAAAGCAGTGGATACGGGCGGCCCAGGACCGGCCTTTGTGGAAATCCTTGGGGGAGGCCTATGTCCAGCAGTGGACGTCTTTTGGCTGAAATGATGATGAACCATGTTGATGCTGGTGAACCATACAGTGTAACAAAGTTGATTGTACCAAAGGGTGTAAAACTATCGTACATGGACTATAATTATAGTAGTGTTGCGAGCCACTACTACTACTCACCCCTTAAATGACCAACTGCTGAGTCAGACCCCCTCCACTTACACGGAGGTTAATTACGCTAAACCGAAATAAAAAAAAAACACTGGCTAGACGAGTTGGCACAGGGTTTCATATCAAGTTTTCTTAAAATAAGAAATAATAATAAATATCCTTGGACATTTCACACAACGCCATCTCGTCCCAAGTTAAGCAACTTAATGCTTGTGTTATGGTAACGAGATGGATGATAAACTACTTAAATACATTTTTTTTTTGTAAATACATACATATTATAGATAGAAATGACACCCAGACTCCGAGCCAGTGCCTCTGGTTTAGACAAAGACACTGGCCCGACCCCGGATTCGAACCCGGGACCCGTTGATCCAAAGGCGGCACATCTGACCACTAGACCAACGAGGCAAATCTTATCATGTAGCCATTGATCTCATTAATCATATCTTAGGGAAGTGGTGGATCCACCACACATCGGGAGGCCTCCCCGGTGTACATAGGTGTCCCTAACCCACAGATGGCTGATGGTAAGATCAGCCAGTCTGTGAGCTTGTTTGCCACCATTGTAGTATAAAAAACGTAGAACTAGTTTATAACTTTGCGTTTTGGGTTGCAGATATTACAAGAGATGGGTGTCAGTATACTAGAGCCAGATGATAATGAAGCTTGCGAGACAACTGTGGGAGGGCTGGTAAGACATCAGACCACTAGAGTTGGATGGATGGATTCTGTGAATGTGGAAACATGTTTTAAAGGTGTAAATGTAGATATGACAACCAATACTCAAACTCAAAAGGAACTTTATTTATGTAGGTTCCATCACAAAACTCTTATAAATTGTCATATTTATAAACACCATTATCATCTTATGGCCCCTGTCCCACACTAGGTGGTGGTCTCCACACATACCTATCAGTTGTCATACCTACATTCACACCTTTCACACACAACTCCTCACTCCTACAATCCCTCCATCTCCTCTGATCGCTCACAATCCCTGTGTTCACTCACATTCATGCCGAAACTACCACTGGTTCGGAAGGCTGCTCTACAGAGAAGAGGCGGGAAGAAACTCTGTAGTTGCTTTTTTTAAAATTATTGGAGTGTATGGAGAGACTTTTTTATTTTATACAGTACTAGCGACCCGCCCCGGCTTCGCACGGGTGCAATGATGAACCTCTAAAGTTATTAGTGTTTCTGTACAATATTTTGGATGTATTATACATATAAACCTTCATCTTAAATCACTGTATCTACTAAAAAAAACCGCTACAAAATCCGTTGCGTAGTTTTGAAGATTTAAGCATACATAGGGACAGACAGACGACATCGACTTTGTTTTATATTATGTAGTGAAGAGCAGGCAGATGACTGCATTGCGCCTGATGTCAAGTGGAAGATACCTAGTGCTAAACTATATATATAGCACTAGCCATATACACAACCACCTAGCATGGGACAAGGACTGTAAGATGATGATGATGGTTTAAATATGACGTTTAATAAGATTTTTGTGATATAACCTAGGTAAATGAAGTTCTTTTCAGTTTAAAGGTATACAATTTGGTTGTATGTTTTTCTTAATGTTATGTAGCGACCAGCGCAAACTCAAAAGGAACTTTATGGACTTAGGTTTTATCACAAAACTCTTCTAAATCATCAGCATCATCACTACTTAGGATAAAACAAAGTCGCTGTCGTCTGTCCGTCCTTATGTATGCTTAAATCTTTAAAACTACGCAACAGACTATGATGCGGATTTCTTTAATAGATAGAGTGATTCTAGAGGAAGGTTTATATGTATAACTAGCTTTTGGGCGCGGCTTCGCTCGCGTGGACTTCGAACCCGTGCTTATCTCTATGCATTTTTTTTTATGAATATTGAAGTGGTTATTGTGACTAAACTATGATAGTTAGATATGTGCTCTTGCAGACTTTTTTGTAGATTTTAATAAGACCTACAAACTCGTAGTACTTCATTTTGTTCTATTGTCAATCGTTTTAACAGCGCACGCATAAATAGGTTTTCGATTTTACACCTTGGGTTACAAAATCGCAAATTTCATACGGATCCCTAATTCTTTTGAAAATAAAATATAGCCTATAACCTTCCTCGATAAATGGACTATCTAACACTGAAAGAATTTGAAATCGGACCAGTAGTTCCCGAGATTAGCGCGTTCAAACAAACAAACAAACAAACACACAAACAAACAAACTCTGCAGCTTTATATATTATATTAATATTAATTAATATTATGTATAATACATGCATAATTGCACCCGTGCGTAGCCGGGGCGGGTCGCTAGTGCTACATCATACACAATTTACTCTAATCTCAACAATCGACATCGCCTACAACAAAGGCCTTAAATATCCTTAAAATTTCTAGGTTCATCACAAATCGCTCAAACGGAAACGGGGTAATGAGAACATGAATCCAAACATAAATTCTGTGACGTCACCACGCGGGAAGTACAGCCCGAAGAGTCCCAGGGTCAAAGCCAGCCCTGGGCCGGGACCATCGAAAGTCAAAAGCCCAAGAAGTAGTGAAAAATGTGAGTAAAAAAACTTACCTGATTATCCTACAAATATACAGTAGAATTAAATGTTGTTCATTTTGCAGTTTTTTTATCTGTGACTTGAATGCCTTTGACCCTCCGCTTGCGTGATAGGCCTCCCCCATAGATTGCCACAATGCGCGATCTGTCTAAATAATCGATGTCTAAATATGACAATTTATAAGAGTTTTGTGATGGAACCTACATAAATAAAGTTCCTTTTGAGTTTGAGTATTGGTTGTCATATCTACATTTACACCTTTAAAACATGTTTCCACCTTCACAAGGTCGTCCGTCCACCTACACACGTCCACCTCTCGCATACACACGACGAAACACAGTGAATCTGCTTGGCGCTGGATTTAGATTTGAGGGTGGTAGCTCTCTTAGATCCTACCACCAAGCAAGTTACTTCTCGCCTCTTACGGCACGGTCAGATGTTTTGTGTTGGTGACAATATGTATTCTAAAACCGTCACCACACGGAAATACGACCATAATTAATTTAAATTATAGTTCTGTTCTCAATTTGACCAAGAATATAGTATATGCGTTTGTGTCTCAAATAAGTAGTAATCATAACTTTTAAACGGCTCAACCGATTTTCATCAAACATGTCTAAGAACACTCGCCCGTAACTCACCTTTCATACAAAAAAAACTATATTGAAATCGCTTCATCCGTTCGCGAGCTACGGTGCCACAGACAGACAGACAAACACGTCAAACTTATAACACCCCTGTTTTTGCGTCGGGGGTTAAAAAGATGTTTAATTTCAATGTATTCAAATAATCGCGAAAACATCACTTTCTTAGACATATTACAGCATTTTTCTAGTTATATCTAATACTACTCAGTCGATAAAAGACCCACTGCTGAGGCTACGGCCATATGGGGTGGCAGACATTTTCTTTCTCTTGTAGCTATGTTTTCAGCCTTGTTATTTCCTTTTGGGGATGTCCGTGTAATCACGTGATGTTTTTTTAAACATTTTTTAACCTCTCAGCTCCCACCCCCCATTAATTGCCATTAATTTTAGTACCCACAAAGAATCTTACACTCAAAAGCTACACTACACGCCGCTTTTCGGTTTAGAAATCACGCGTATGACGAAGAATAAATACACGTGATAACTTACTATACCCCCCTTGTGATATTTCGTGATTTTTGCCGAACCCCTCCCTTTCGAACGTCACGTGATTAATGGACAGCCCCTTTGTCGACTATTACGACACCCTCACGATAGAACGGGGTGGTGACATTGTGCATTCTAAATCCGTCACCACACGGAGAATATTCATTTATTTTTTATTTATTTATTCATAGCGTATTGGTTGCTACAAATATTGATCTGTGTTCGCAGTGAAACCCCTCCAGCCGACAGACCAACATATACTGGAGACCACACTATTAGAAGACTATTTGGTTGACGAGGAAACCCCGTTGGCCCAATCAGTCAGCGCGCAATATCTACCGCCCGGCCCTGGGTTCAGCGCCGGAAGTGTAGGCAGCGACGGGAAGAAACATGGGCGATATACTCGTAAGTAACTGTTCTAAGAGAGATTAGGTGAAACCGCGGGGAGCAGCGAGTAGTAAATATAAACCCTGTACATCTTTCAGCGTTAGGCTTGGAAGACGAGTTGCTGATAAGCCGCCGCCACAAGCCGGAGCCGAGTGGGGCGGACTCGTTCGCGGCCCTGTCCGACGAGATGATCCTGAGCGTGTTCCGCTGGCTGCCCAAACGGACCCTCGTGCACTGCATGATGGTTTGCAAAAGGTGAGATGCAGCCAGGCGAGGTGGTGTGTCTGCCCGGCCGCGGCGCCTATCCCCCGATGACTGTGGTCGGGGATTTCTTAACTGTGCGTAGTGCTCTGGAAACTTCGCTATCGCGGTGTAGGACTTTGGTAATTCTGGCATTTGTAGGCGATATTTCTTGATGGTGATAGTTCAGGTTTTTCGGGTACAATGAGCCACGCTGGCCAGACGAGTTGGCACAGGGTTTCGTATCAAGTTTTCCTTCTCTTGCGGCCAGTTTATCGGCCCTGTCGTTCCCTTTTGTCGGCTCTTACGACACCCTCAAGATGGAGTGGGGTGGTGATACCATGTATTCTGAATCCGTCACCTCCGTCCGAGATACTCACGGCAGGCACCGATGTAAAATAAATAATAAATTAGAACAATATACATACATCTTCTTTATTTATATAAATTACGCGTCATATTGTTTGTCCGCGTTGGACTCCTAAACCACTTAACCAATTTTAATCATATGTGCACATTGTGTGCATTTTGATCCAACTAGAAAGAAAGGACAGCTTACATCTTAATTTATAGTAGAAAAATACGGGTCGCCGGGTCTGCTAGTCCTACTATCCTACTACACTGACCTATACCAATACTAAGTGCTACACTTTTAATATATCAATTTTTCTAAACTATAGAAGTTGAGATTTAAAATTAAAAAATCTTTTTATAGCATATGTTATCAGCTTTCTATGTAACTATAGCAAACTCTACAAACTTTTTTTCGGACTCTTAATAAGTTATTGCAATTTTAAAAGTGTGATACTTAGTTTTGCAGCCCAGTGTAAATCACGTTATTATGAACGTAAAAGTTTGTAAGTATGGATAGATGGATGGATGTTTGTTACTCTTTCACGTAAAAACTACTGAATGGATTTTAATGAAACTTTGCAATAATATAGCTTACACATTAGAATAACACATAGGCACAAATTTATAAAGATCTTGTGTGAATTGTCCAAAATATAAGAATAAGTGACAAATAGGTTGAATAAAAATCTGACAAAAAAATAAATTGTATCACCACGCGGGTAAAACCGCGGGGCGCAGCTAGTATAATACATACCTTCACAATATTACCCCCCCCCCCCCCTTCCGTTTTTCAGATGGCACTGTGTGGCTCGGGACGAGACGTTGTGGCAGAGACTAGACCTAGGCAACAAGACCATAGCTAAAGACGCTCTAGGAAGGATATTGGCACGAAAGCCAGTAATCGTTCGCCTTGCTAGTTCCGAGGTAAGCTCATTTCGGTCGCTGTCTGCGCGGGTCTCGGTGACCTCGCTAAGGTCGCTAGAAAACGATACATGGGGACGGTTCAGACTATGCACACCAGTCTTTTTGCTGAAATGCAGTTGTCTCCATGTCCTCTTTAACTGTTAGCTGTTATGTCGTTAATGACTGCCTTGGTTTGGTGTAGGGGTTGAATGTGCCGTCTTTGAGTTCACAGGCGAGTACGGCATTCACAATCTTCAATGGATTTACCTTTTTTTAAACTACTGCCAGGTCGGAACACGACACAGACAGAGAAGACCTGGAGAAGAAACTCAGTGGTGTTGACTTTTTTTTAAACCTTGTTTTCTTTGGTTAAATAATTCCGCCGAGGTGCCGTGTGGATTTAGAATACATAGTGTCGTCACCCCATTCTCTCCTGAGGATGTCGTAAGGGCCGACAAAAGGAAATTAAAAGGTCGAATACCTAGCCGCAAGAGAAGGACATCTTGATACGAAACCCTGTGCCCACCAGTCTGGCCATCGTGACTCCCTGTGATGGGTGGAGGCCCGATTCCACAGTGGGCTATCTACAGGCTGAGATAAAAATGAAGTAGATCGCGTCGGATGATCACGTGGATAGAAAATAGTAATGTTGATCATCATGTTTTAACATTGTTGTTGCACAGATAGGAGAGTGGCACCCACCCTCGCCTGCTACGCCGTCCCGCATTCAATTCCTGGACCTGAGCATGACGACGATAGACACACAGACACTCAACTGCTTGCTCGAGAGGTGTCCGGCGCTAAGGAAATTGAGTTTGGAAAGTGTTAAAGTAGAAGACAGCACATGTGATATTATTGGTGAGCACAATTTTAGATTTAGAATACGCAGTGTCACCAACTCATACCATCCCGAGGCTGTCGTAAGAGGCGACTAAAAGAACACAAGAGGCAGATCACCTAGCCGCAAGAGAAGGAAACCTTGATACAAACCCTGTGCCAACCCGTCTTGCCAGCGTGGTTAGTAGGCTAAATTCCCTCCAAGAATTTGGAGGAGGCCCGACTCAGTAGTGGGTCATTCATGAGCTGAAACAAAAAAAAATCCTTTTGTATTCTTTCATTTAAAAAGAAACCCCTGCATTCGCTATGACCTGTGTAAAATGAAATGAGATCATCGTCATCATCATTCCAGCCACTACTGAGTCGGGCCTCCTCCAAATTCATAGAGGGTGCTTAGCATACTGTACCACGCTGGTCAGACGAGTTGGCTGTTGGTTTTTATCAAGTTTTCCTTCTCTCGCAGCTAGGTTTTCAGCATTGTCATTTACTTTTCTCGGCTATTACGACACCCACACGACGGAATAGGGTGGTGACATTATGTATTCTATATCCGAAACATAGTGAATTAATTCTCTTTGAAGTGAATAGTTAATCATGCCTCGATTGTTACTAGTGTAATATTTGATGGTTGTATGAGATCCTATTGTACAGTCCCCGCCAATCTTTATGGGCGCTCTGAATGTAGCCGCATTACGCTGCGCGCAACACAAAATCAGATATCGGCGGGACGTACGGGGGGCGGGGAAGCAGGGCTCGTCTTCCACAGCAAGCGTCCTCGCCACCCGCGAGTTAGTGTGAGTGAGCTACGTTCGTATTGGTTATAAAATGTACGATGCGTACGTTCGTACCCACGGCTACATTCAGAGCGGCCATAAAGATTGGCGCGTACTGTAATTTCTTTGAGATTCATTAAAGTTTGACTTATGGTTCTAGTTTGAAAGTTTTTTGAGGTTATTCTTGTGGCAAAGTGATTATATTCTGAATATGAGTAACTAAAATAATAATCATCGGGTTCTGGGTTCGTTTCCGGGGTTGGGCAAGTGTCTTTGTGACACTTATACTAACAGGGGTTACGTTTAAAAAAAAATGTTTGTCTGTATGGTATGTCCCTTATAGAATCGTAAAGTAAGCATTTGATCAAACCGTGATCTTCAGCAAAGTGTTGTGCATGAGGACAGGTAGGTTTTTTTTTTCTTCTGTGGCTTCCGCAATTATTGCATTGCCATTATCAAGTTAATCCAGTGTTGATGTAGCGGTTTTTACATTGATCACTCCAAATTAGCTATTTAACAAAGTAAAAAAAATACATAAAAAAAAAACAACAGGTAGGTTTCTGAATAACAAAAAGATATGAAAAATTGTGTAATGTCTTTCTTTCAAAATTATTTTTGTTAGTGGCGTAGCAACTCGCGCAGAGTACAGCTAGTTTTCAATATTTATTTATTTAATTATCTAACTTAATACTACCATTACAGGATTGCCCCTATTGTGGTAGAAAAGCTACAACATTAACATTATTACCTACACAATATCAAATCTCTATATATAAAAATGAATAGCTGTTCGTTAGTCTCGCTAAAACTCGAAAACGGCTGGAGCGATTTGGCTAATTTTGGTCTTGAAATATTCGTGTGAGTCCAGGGAAGATTTAAGAGTCTAGAGAAAACATTGATATTGTAAGTAAAATAATAAAAACAACAATTTTATTTTCCCATACAAACTGTTACCTGTCAAACATTTGACGTTCGTCCCGACGGTTCGCTATTTTTGGCATAATTACTTTTTTAATTACATTAAATAAGGGATTGGAATCGATAAGAAAAGGCGGTATATTAATTTATTATTAATTATTCCAATTCGAATTCAATATTCATAGTTCAGACAGGACAACGTCTGTCGGGTCAGCTAGTATGTTAATATAATGTAATGTTCTTTTCCAGCAAAATGCACCAATTTAGAAACATTAAATTTGACAATGGCGCAGGGAGTGACTCCAGAGGGTTTAACTACAGTATTAAAAGGATGTTCCAGGTAAACTATATACATACAGGTTCCGGGTCACCAGCCCATTCCATCCTAAGGGTGTCGTAAGAGCCGGCAAAAGGAAATGATACCGAACAACTAGCCTGGATACAAAACCCGGTGCCAACCCGTCTGGCCAGCGTGGCACAGGAGACGAAATCCCCTCGATGAGTTTGGAGGAGACCAAACTCAGTTGTGGGTCATTTAAGGCCTGGATTAAATTATTTCAACTCAAAAGTGTCGGGATGTTAATGCAATCTATACAAATAAATAAAATTGGAGTTTCTATTTGTAATACTAAAATAACCACTTTTTACTAAATGCGTATGTATGTATATACAGTACATAGACCAAAATAACATTTTGTTTTATTTTTTGTCTGACTGTCTGTTGGTTCCGGCTAATCTCTGGAACGGCTGGACCGATTTTGACGGGACTATCACTGATAGGTAGCTGATGATATAAGGAGTAACTTAGGTTACTTTTTAGACCGGCTTCGCCCCGCGGCTTCACTCGCGGTACGACAATAAATAAGTGCGGGTAAAACCGCGGGGCGCAGCTTGTGGTAAATAATAATATTTCTTCATTTCTTACCAAATTTGAAGCCCTGAATAGTACGAGTATCCATGAGCATTACAAATATTAAAAAATAAGTCTTCCATGTATAATTACTATAGTCAAATAACATGTTTCCAGTTTGCAGTCGCTGAATATTTCGTGGTGTAATCTGAGCGAGGCGTCGTTGGAGGTTCTGGTGACGATGTTGCCGCCGAGGCTGCAAAGGGTCAACATTGGAGGCGCCAGGATCATGAAAGATGACAGTGAGTACTCAACTCCACCTCCACTGTCACCACCCCTTTCAAGCCTGAGGGTGTCGTACGAGCCGACAAACGGAAATGACAAGGCTGAAATTCTAGCCGCAAGCGAAGGAAAACTTGTTACGAAACCTTGTGCCAACCCGTCTGGCCAGCGTGGCACAGTTGGGTTATTACCCTTCCTGTGATGGGGTCGATTGTGGGCTGAGTAGTAGATTACTCAAATCGCTCACAGTCACCCAAAGGGCAATGGAGAGAGCTATGCTCAGAGTATCCCTGTGTGATAGAAGCAGAAATGAGGAGATTGCCAAACTTAAGTGGCAGTGGGCAGGGCACATAGGGCGCAGGATCGATGCCCGATGGGGGCAGAAAAGTCCTCGAGTGGCGAACGCGTTCCGGAAGGCGCAGTGCTGGTAGGCCTTCCACACGGTGGACCGACGACCTGATTAAGGTCGCCGGCAAGCGATGCATGCGGGCGGCTCCCCTCGCGGAAATCCTTGGGGAAGGCCTATGCCTAGCATTTTGACTGCCTCGTTGGCATAGGGGTTACATGTGCCGCCTTCGGATCAACGGGTCCCGGGGTCGGTCAACTGTCTTTGTCTAAACCAAAGGCACTTGCTCTGAGTATGCGTGTCATTTGTGTTCGTGAATTACATAATTGCCCGACCCCGGAATCGACCCCGGGACCTGTTGAGGTTATTCTAAATCAGGTTTGTCTGTTCCAGTGATAGAACAATTGGTCTGCCGGTGTCCTCGGCTGCTGGAGCTGGACCTCTCCGACTGCTCGCAGTTGACCGGCCGGGCGGTTCAGTCTCTGCTGGTTCTCTCCCGCCTTGAACATTTGGCTGTCAGCAGATGCTACCTTTTGCCCGCACAGACACTAACGTGAGTATCTAGGTCATTGTTTGGGCACCCTACTATTCAGCCCATAGATGACCCACTACTGAGTCGGCACTCCCCCAGATACATGCAGGGTCACAATAAGCCTACTGTGTCAAGCTGGTCAAATGGGTTAGCACAGAGATTTGTATCCAGTTTTCCTTTTCTTGTGGCTAGGATTTCGGCCTTCTCAATTCCTGTAGTCGGCACCCTGAGGATGGAACGGGGTCCTAGTGGACGCAATGAATTCCCCGTTCAAATAAAAAGAAAGTTATCGCCCCTTTTCGTAGTCTGTTTGTATCAGCCGTCATTTCCTTTTGTCGGGTCTTGCGAGATTTCCCTTAGGATGGAATGGGTCGCTCGCCCAGTAAAACGTGAAAGCATGACGGTGCCAGGACAGGGAAAGTGGTTTTATGATTGTCCTCTTTTATATCGAGCGTTAAATGTACGGTCCAAATGAATATTCATCATCATCAGCCCATTCTAGTCCTTTGCTCGACATAGGCCTCTCCTAAAGAGCTCCATAGTGCCCTGTCTTATGATGATGATGTTATGTGCGCCTGGTACTTTTTAATGCGTCTGCGGTATTTCGTAAGGGGAAATATACACTCTTAAACTCGTACTACCTTATATTCTCTTTGTATTCTGTAAAGCGAAGGTCCTTTCGTCCGCAGTCGGTCAGTTATAGCTTGATCTCTTATACTCTGGCGTTATCTTCTCACACTCTGCCAAGTTCAATTCCCTGTCACGGTACAGGATATAAAACTTCCCCACCGCACGCTGGGAAACAACGCATGTTGTAAAAGTCAACAAAACCCAGCACGCTTGGTGGTAGGATCTGAATGGTTCGCCCGGCTAGCTACCACCCTCACATTTAAGTCCGGCGCTAAGCAGTTTTACTGTGTTTCGTCGTGTGTATGTGAGAACCGGTGCCCGACAGGGGATTTCCTTGAATTGCCTGCTCCATCTTAGACCCTGGCGTTGCTTTCCATCACGCAAGCCTAGGGTCAAAGGCATTCAAGTCACTGTTAAAAAGACAACGCAAATGACCTGTACTGATGTTATGTGCGCCTGGTACTTTTTAATGCGGATATGGTATTTTGAAGGTGAAATATCCTCTCTGTCAAACTCCTAATGACTCATGTTCTCTTGGTATTCTGTAAAATGAGTTCCCCAGGTCGTGTCCTCATATAATCTCTTTCTTTTCAGCAAGTTAAGCAGTATGCCAGCCCTCCAATATCTGGAGGTGTGGGGAATGCTTCAGGCGCAATCCATCAACGCGTTGAGAGCCGCGCTGCCCGCGATCCAGGTCAACCAATTCATGTTCAGGTAAGTTACAGTTCTCGCCAATCTTTATGGCCGCTCTGAATGTAGCCGTGGGTACGAACTTGCGCATCGTACATTTCATAACCAATACGAAAGTAGCTCACTCACACTAACACGCGGGTGGAAGACGTGCCTTGCCCCCCCAGTCCCCGCCCCTTGTACATCCCGCTGATACCTCATTTTGTGTTCTGCGCAGCGTAATGCGGCTACATTCAGATCGGCCGTAAAGATTGATTATAACATGAAGTATTTACGAAAGTCCTCGACAGAAGAAGTCCTCGAGTGGCGACCGCGTTCCGGAAAGCGCAGTGCTGGTAGGCCTCACACACCGTAAACTGACGACCTGGTCAAGGTCGCCGGAAAGCGATGGATGCGGGCTCAGGACCGACCTTCATGTAAATCCTTGGGGGAGACCTATGTCCAGCAGTGGACGTCTTTTGGCTGAAATGATGATGATGATGAAATACTAGTACTACCCAACCCAAACATGACTCATTGCTGTCAGTCTGGCCTCCTTCGATTATATGGAAGGTAACTAAACTACTCAGCTATGCTGGCCAGACGTGTTGGCACAGGGGTTCGTTTCAAGATATTCGGCCTTGTCATTTCATTAGGTCGGCTTTTACGACACCCTCAAGATGGAATGGGATGGTGACAATGGGTATTCTACACCCGTCACCGCCCAGACTAGGACATACAAGTAAGAGCTATGTTAATATGTTAATGTTTCATCTAAATCTATTAACTGGTTATTGTCTGTTTGTTGCAGTGCGATCGCGAGGCCGACTGTCGGTGCGAGACGAACGTCGATTTGGGGGCTCCGAACTAGAGACTGATTAAATTATTTATTTTATATGTATTAAGATGGCAAATCACTTGGCTATTTGTTTTGGTCGTTTGGCAAATATGTGTAAGCGTGTTGGTTCAAATATTGGCATTTATTTTGTTATTCACCCCATACTTGACCCACTGCTGAGTCGGGCTAAGTACAGTTGTTTAAAGGGTATTTAGCCAACTGTGCCACGCTGGCCAGACGGGTTGGCACAGGGTGTCCTATCATCTTGTCATTTCGTTTTGTCGGCTCTTTACGACGCCCTCAGGATGGGATGGTGCACTAAGTTTTCTAAATCTGTTACCGCATGGACATTTATCTATACAGACTGTACTGTAGTGAAAATCTTTGCAGCGAAAGGATCTGTAGGACTTCTGATAAAGACGATGTGTATAAAAATCCCCGTGCCAACCCGTCTGGCCAGTGTGGCACAGTATGCTAATTACCCTTAAAACAACTGTACTTAGCCAGACTCAGCAGTGAATCATTTGTGGACTGAGTTGTAGTAGTATTATTTTGTATTTTTGCCAATTCCTAACGCTCAAATATTCATTCTGCTTTGCTCTTCCCAGTCATTAAGATATAAATATGTATAAAATACAAATACTATACATGTACATTGCGTTGTATTCAAGGCGCTAAGCATTTTTCGCGGTTCGTAGCCAGCAATGGTTGCTGTGTCGTTGGGCATTCAATGTGCATAAAACTAAGTCGATAACTCTAAAAACTAACATATGTTTAATCCTAAGTTCTAACAAACTCAAACTCAAAAGGAACTTTATCTACGTAGGTTTTATCACAAAACTTATAAATCGTCATATTTATAAATACCATTATCATCTTACGGCCCCTGTCCCACACTAGGTGGTAGTCTCCACACACACCTATCAGTCTTCATACCTATATTCACATCTTTCACACACAACTCCTCACTCCCAAGTTTTGCCAAATACAAAATCTTAACTAATAGCCAAATGAAATGCGTTAGAGTTTAATCGTTACCAAATAACTATTTTGACTATCTCCGTTACCTACCATAGATCGTTCCTCGTTCAACATTTATTCAGCCCATATGTGACCCTCTGCTGAGTCGGGCCTCCTCTAGCTACAGGGAGGGTAATTAGCCTACTGTGCCATCCTGGCCAGACGGGTTGGCACTGGGTTTCGTAACAAGTTTTCTTTTTTGCGGCTAGAATTTCAGCCTTGTCATTTCGGTTTGTTGGCTCGTACGATACCCTCATGATAGAATTGGGTGGTGATGCGGAATATTTGAGTACTCACTGTCGTCTTTCATGATCCTGGCGCCCCCAATGTTGACCCTTTGCAGCCTCTGTTGGCCTTTTGTTGGCTCTTACGACACCATCAGGGTGGAATGGTTTGGTGACATTATATATTCTAAATCCGTCACCACACGGATTCTTACACCCATTTTATATAATCTGTATCGCGGGGGCAGTTTACTAAGATGTAATTCACGAACACAAATGACACCCGGACTCATAGCAAGTGCCTCTGGTTTATACGAAAACAGTTGCACGGAATCGAACCCGGGACCTATGGACCCAAAGGCGGTACATCTAACCCCTAGACCAACGAGGCAGTCAATGAGTTTTTAATGCATATAAGCTTATGAGTTTGTAAATAATTTATTTTAGATTTATTGTAAATTAATGAGTGATTTAAGTTCTCGCTACGTGTTTACCGGTAGCCCCATTTTCTATTACTTGTACTTCTCAGCCCATAAATGACCCACTGCTGAGTCGGGCCTCCTCCAGTTACATGGAGGGTAATAAGCCTACTGTGCCACGCTGGCCAGACTTCTTGGTACAGGGTTCCGTATCAAGTGTTTCTTCTCTTGCGGTCTTGTCATTTCCTTTTGTCGGTTTTTACGACACCCTCAGGATGGATGTGTCGTAGATAATGTATGCGTTATGATTATGAAAAGAGTAACTGATTTATTAATCAATTTGTCGGATTTGCATTTAAAAATGGTATATAATAGTTTTAAGTAAAAACAATTTTTATTATAAATAGTGTAATCGTTTATGATTTTTTTTTATGGAAATAAAAGTATTCTTTTTGACATTTTTTTTAATAACATCCCGTTACGGCTTCGCGCAGATATTATACAGAATATCACACTAAAATATGTTATAGCTAGACATTATGGTATCACACATCCTGTATCTAATAATTGTTTTTTTTTACATTTCACACCACGCCATCTCGACTTAATGCTTGTGTTATGGTAACGAGATGGATGATAAACTACTTAGATGCATTTTTTTTGTAAATACATACTTATAATAGATAGAAATGACACCCAGACTCCGAGCCAGTGCCTCTGGTTTAGACAAAGACACTTGCCCGACCCCGGAATCGAACCCGGGACCCGTTGATCCAAAGGCGGCACATCTAACCACTAGACCAACGAGGCATTCACTACAGTGTGAAATCTTTATAAATTACTAGCGGCGCCCCGCGGTTTTACTCGCATGGTGCTGTAGTTTTCGTCAGACCTTTTTCTACTTGACACTCCTTGTTATATTTTGAACAATTGACACAATATCTTTATAAATTGTAGCCTATGTGTTAATCTGATATGTATAAGCTAAATAAAATTATTGTAAAGTTTCATTACAATCCATTAAGTAGTTTTTACGTGAAAGAGTCAAACACCATCAATAGGATATTGGCGACTCAATCCTCAATCTAATTTATGGTACTGTTTTCTTTTTAAATTCACTAAGACCTGCGTGCGGCAGTGCATTATTCTCTCTTGTGTAACGAGCATGTGTTTAGGTTTGAATTCAGATAACTATAAATTGGATAATATTTTAAATTTACATTATAATTTTGGTAGATTTTCGTTTAAAGTTTTGTTAGTTATATCAATATAGTAGAATGAAGTAGTAGGTAGTCATTCTAATAGAATGAATGTTTTATACATTTGTTGTCAGTTGTTTCTGGGCTTCGTTGTTAATTCTTGGTAGCGTTTCATTGTTCTGGTCTTACGTTGTAGTTAATACTGATTGGATAATTATTTGGCAATGGAATTAGGTGTTTATTGCTTAAACATCGGGTAAATATGGAACAAGTCGAACGTTTCTCGTCTCCACAATCGACTCACAATGTCGATTAAAGCGATTTCTTTCGCCATTTTTTCTCCTAATATATTTTGCATGGTGGTGAATTGAAGTACTTGGATATCGAGTGATTAATCACGAAGTCAAGTTAATGTTGCAATACAATCGATTAAAATGTCATTTTACATTTTATTGGAATATGTTTCGGTGTATGGACGTTTGGCCTTTGGTCTTTGGCCACACTTTGGCCTCTGCAATATTTTGTCACTACCATGACACGTAATAATAATTACTTTCAACTTTACGCACTGCTTTATACCATAGCAACTGAATTTTAAACGCGGCTCTAAGTTGCATAAACAGTCTTAAACTTTTGTCGTTGGAGTGTGATTATGATGGTTGTAATGTAATTGAGACCAGTAATTAATCCTGAGTATAGAGTTTTACTAAAAAATAGTCCGTTAAGAAAACAATTTTGAATTGCCATGAAAGGTGCTTTACACCCTTTTTTGATACACCAATGATTGTGTCTCCAGTTGACCTTTGCTTAAGCTAAGATGGCGACCTATAATTACAGCTTGAATATTTATTTCCAATAATCGCTCAACAAAACACAATTTAAATTAGGTTGGCAAATATAATTGGAAAAAGCGATGGTCTTTCTTGCGTACAAAATGGGTTCATGATATTTTTTAACACAATTAAGTCGTCTCACTGACTAAGAATGATATCATTGATCCAAGTTGTATGTATAACTTGTAGTTCTATCAGCAATTTTTGAACGCTGTTGAACATATAACAGTAAAATAATGGATTTAAATGTATATAAAATTGGCCTGTGGTTTCACTTTTAAATTTGCGTTTATCACATGTGTGTGTATTTCAAATTAGTCCTTATTTCCAAGGCTTCCAAGCTTTTTGGGCAGGTCCAAATCCAAGGGCGGACTGAAGGCATTTATCGTGACATCGTATTTCGTCGTACTCCCTTGTCATTCCCGGCAAGGGAGGGGTGCTGGTATTGGGTGGAGCACTACAGTTGCGTAGATCCCCAAGCCAAGTGTAACTGTTATGCTGTTCGTGGTTGCCGCCTGCTTTTGGCCTGGCCCTTCTGGACCGACGTAGCCGGAACAGCCATGCGCCTTTCCGTCTTAATTCACCCCCTCCTTCCTTTCACTTACCTTGTTTCCTGCCGTTCCTACTCCCTTTAACAGTGTCCCGGTTGAGCTCCGGGGCCAGAGTTGCGTTGGGATATCGCACCGCTTAGTCACACCATAGGGCTAGGGTCCTCGGGTGGGTTCGCGCTCATCGTTTATTGTTGGCCGCCAAACCGTGTCCCTACTTTAGTTTCTTTTCTATCGTTTTGTTTCATACGAGTATACTTCGTTTTGTTTCTGTTATTTTGTCTATTCAGTTGTCTATAAACTTTACTATCGTTTTGTTTCGCTTCGTTTTCTTCTGTCGATTCTTTGGGACGCGGCTCTCGGGTTTTCTTGGGAGTCTGCAAGGGGGGGGGGGGGTGCGCAGGGCGATGATGAGTGGGAGTAGAAAATACCATAATGGACAGTCGCACGATTCAAACTGATCCCCAATCAGCCGGTAGTGGCTAGGGAATCCCACACCGTCGCTCCTTCGGGGAAAGCGGTCTGCCCCTCGTAGTACGGGGTGGGCGTATCTGAGCTCCATCTGGCGTTTCGAAAGATGTGGAGGAGAAGGTGTGGTAGTTATGCGGAGGGCCTCCGGGTGCGGTATACGGCTCCCTCGCGACACTAAAGGCCGTGGTAGGAGTATGAGTATGCGAAATTCGGTGGACCTGACCTCACAGAAGGTAAGGCAGTCTGCGAGCGAAGGAAACATTCAAGGACCAAGGTGGAGAAAGATGTTACGATGCAAAGTGCTCCGAGGATGTTCCTCAAGTCTGGCCCTAGGGCGAAAGACGCCGACAACGCGTCAGACGGGGGAAAAGGGGGAGTTGGCTTACAATTTATTTATTCATTTTTATTTTAATACTTCATGCAAAATACATTGGCGGACTTAATGCCTAGAGGCATTCTCTAACAGTCAACCATAGGGTGGAGCAGAGAATGACTTGGGCTAGATGCACTAAAATAATAACAATTCGCGGGAGTGATCGCCAACAAGGCCAAGCAGCCCGTCGTCATCCTTGACGACGTGCTGATTAGAACAGGACGAGACCCAGCAAGGTCTCTGAACATGGACGTGTGTGAGGGTGAGGGAGATAATGCGTCAATCGCCAGCTCCACCAACTCCACACGTTCCACCATTGCCAGAGCCGAGACCAAACGACGTAGAAAGAGCTGCTCGTCGGCCCCGGACTCTGATGAGGGAGAGGAGGCGAAAATGCCGTTGGCTGTGGCATGCAGTAACCTGGCGAGCATGAAGCGCGGGACAGGCAGACCGCCCACCACGGGCAAGTACGTAGGTCGTGCGAAGGCCCAGCGGTTTGTACCACTAGGAGTCAACAAAGGTCGGGTTCTGTCCCCGACCTCAGGGAAATGGAGTCCAGCTATGCCACCGCCTCGCAGTGCATGGCGAAAAGAATATAAAGGATGGTGTGTGTTACATACGGGATGTGGGCAAAAAGTCCAGGAACCTCGAGGGTGAGCTGGTGGGCGGCATGAAAGTGGCCACCCAGAGGATCTGGCCCAGCTAAGGGCGGAAGTCACGGCACTCCGCCAACAAATAGCGAAGCTCACGGAGCTGCTGGCGCAGAGGCCACCTCCAGCGCCTGCGGACTCCAATCAGGAGAAGGAGCAGTTCCGCCGCGAGATTGTGATGGAGATCGGGACGATGATGAACGCCCGTCTCGATGTGTACGAGGAACGTCTCCCTCCTCAGAAGCCACTTCGCCCACCGTTCGCGGCGGACAGGAAAACCCCTGCAGTTGAGCCTCCAAGGTACCAACCGCAAGTGGTAGGCAGGTGCAAACAGCTGCCCCTGCCAGACCAAGCGTAGTGCGAGCAGGAGCGGCAACACCTGTCGTGAAGAAGGTTGTGGCCGGCTCTGCTCCCATAAAAAGTGGTGTGAAGTCGGGTGTGAAAAAACCCAAGGGAAAGTCCAGGTGGCGAGTAGAACTCCAGCGCCATCCAGTATTGCGGCCTACAAAGCCGGTACCGGCAGGACACTGGCCAGCTCGGTGCCCAAAGTGGCAGAGCAAAAGGACGGTGGTGGAGATTATCGAGTCCGCCTCAGGCTCCAACATCCAAGCCGACTGCGAAATAGAGATGGGGATTAAAATCAAGGAAATTATGAACAACAAAAATAGAAATATATTCTTAAATTATGCAATAAAATTGTGGAGAGGGCAATAAAAAGGAACAAGTTTGATGAGAGGCGTTTTTCACCGTGAATACTAGTAAAGAAAACACTTTTAGTTTTTATTTTACAACCATCAATATATTTTTCCGAAGTGTGACATCTTTCAATAACATATCTTTTTCATGACAGAAACAAAACCATAGAGGTACATCACTAGATGAAACCTATTTTAACATGCTCCCTTTTTGTAAAGTCTATAGAAAAAGGTATATTATGTACACTGTAAACCAATCCTATCCAAAATTGCTAGCATCGACGGTTTGCCAAGAGGCTTCGTCAATAAATCAGCACTCTGTAGGTTTGCATGCTTGACTTTCAGCTTTCCATCTGCAACGAGTTCTCTCGCATAAAAGTGTCTGACTGCAAAGTCCTCCGATGCAAATCTGGATTCTGAGAGTGAAGATAGCTCAGAATCGTCATTATCAATTTTTTGAATTGGTATTTCCTTAAGAGCAGTGATGTCATTAAACAGTCTTTTCAGCCATACTACTTCAGGTGCAGTTTCGCTTGCAGCGACAATCTCAGCTTCTGTCGAGGATATGGCTACGGACGACTGTTTCCTGCTTGCCCAGGAGATCGCTCCGCCAGCATACAGACAAAGGATACCGCTAGTTGACCGACGATCATTGATATCACCTGCATGATCAGAAACACTGTATGCTTCTAGTATACCGCTCTCATAATCCTTATTGTATTTTATTCCGTAACTGAGAGTACCTTGTAGGTAGCGCATTATACGCTTCACCTTTAGCACATCTTTTTGAAGGATTTTCCAGTGTTATAGACATAACACCAACAGCAAAGGCGATATCTGGTCTCGTCCCAACCATAAGATACGCAAGGGCTCCAACGGGTTGTCTATAAGGGTAAGTCTTGAACTAATAAAATCTTATTTGCACGACAGAAAACAAATAACTCAAATAAGTAGACTAAATACTAAAACCAAAATTGAAGAAAACATTCTTTCGGAGGAACGAACCGTGACGTACGGAGTTCCGCAAGGAAGTGTCTTAGGACCTCCACTTTTTACACTGTACATAAATGACTTTCCAAAATCAATCGACCATCCTGTGACACTATTTGCGGACGACAGTACTATAACTATTCCCTGTAATAATAAAGACCTGTATAAATGTGACATTAAAAATACATTGATAAATACCATACAATGGTCTAACCATTGTATGGTATTAATTATAAACCATTGTATGGTAGTAATAATAATTTAAAAATTAATTTAAGTAAAACTGTAATTATTCATTTTAGCCAGCGTACTTTGACACCATCTAATCTTGACATAACATATGATAATATAACAATTGATACGGTTAATTCAACTAAGTTTCTAGGTCTAATAATTGACCGACATTTAAATTGGAAGGAACACATAGATTCTCTGAGTAAAAGAATTAGTAGTAGTGCCTACGCATTATACTTGCTGTCACAAAAAGTCAAAAGGGAGGCGTTATTAACAGCTTACTATGGTCTGGCTGAATCCGTTCTCAGATATGGTGTTATATTTTGGGGTAACTCGACTAATAGAGAAGTACCATTTAAAGCACAAAAAAGATGCCTTAGAGCGATGTTTCACTTGAAAACTACGGACAGCTGCAAACCCTATTTCATTATGCATAAAATTTTAACATTGCCATCCATATACATTTTTGAAACTGTAATGTTTGTCAGGAACAATCCTAAATTATTTATGCGCAGAGCAGATCAATTTCCCAGGAACAGGCGTGACCAAACCCAATTATATGTACTTCCCTATAGGACTACACTTATGCGCAAAAGTGTTTTTCATATGGCTACAACTGTCTATAATAAGTTGCCTAAAAGTTGGAAGGAGCTTAATAATATACATTTGAAAAGAAAACTTAAGACATATTTAGTCGGTAAGGCATATTACAACATTAACGAATTCTTAGAGGAAAGATCTGTATTGACATAGTTTTGATTTTGTTATTTATTGTTCTTTGATTAATTTATTGTTATTATAGGAGTTTATATTTTTTAAATTTATAATTGACATTTGCACGTCACATCAGGTGGCAAACATGTCTGTATACATTAATATTGTTACCATCTTGCATGCATGTCTTTTCTTGTATGTATGTCACATGTTTACGCAAATAAATACTATCTATCTATCTATCTATAAGACTTCTCATCTATCCCTTCTTCTGATTTTACTTGCTTCGAATCTTTGATTATTGGCGTTGTAACTGTTCTGCAGTTACTCATGCCAAAACGCGCTAATACCTTTTCTGCGTAATGCTTTTGGTTTATGCTAATAGACTCATCGTCATTACGGTGTAGTTCCAAAACAAAATAATAATCGGCAGGTTTCATAGTTATCTTAAACCTCCGTTTAAGTTCAACCATGAACTTATCCGCATCTTTCTGATTCGTTGCAGCTACTAATCCGTCATCTACGTACAGTACTAGTGTTAGTTTTGACTGCACACGTTTCCGTGTAAACAGGCACGGATCTGTTTGACTTTGTTCAAAGCCTATGCTCTTCAAGTAGTCCACAATACACTTGTTCCAGCATCTCGGTGCCTGCTTTAAGCCATAGAGACTTCGCTTTAGCTTACACAATCGATTTGATTCATCGCTCATGCCTTTAGTTAGGCTGCTTCATGAATATCTCTTCTTGAAGAGTTCCATTTAGATAGGCAGTAGATACATCGAATTGTGTGAGTGAAAGAAAGTTCGCAGCAACACTTATGATCGATCTGATAGTCGTCTTCTTTGCAACTGGGCTAAACGTTTCGTCATAGTTGACTCCTGGTTTCTGCGAATAACCTCTGGCTACAAGCCTTGCCTTGGATTTATCGATTGTACCATCGGCGTTGGTCTTAAGTTTGAATATCCATTTACAAGAAATAGCTATACGATCCTTGGGTAGATTGACTAAAGTCCAAGTTTTACTTTCATCTAAGGATTTCATCTCACTTTTCATCGCTTTGATCCATTTCAGCTCTTTATTCTGACTCTAATACTTCACTGTAGGTTGTCGGTTCGCCCACGTCTGACATATCATCTACAGCATTCATTACGTACCTAGTCACTGAACTTAGCAGGTGGTCGCAATGTAGATCTATCTCTAAGCGTTATTCTTCCTTGATTTTCTATTTCATTATCTTGTAATGTCTCATCTTCATTTGTAACTTCCAGACGCTCTGGTATTGTCTGATCATCTACGTCATCAACTTCATCTTGTGTATCTATAGGTAATTCACGAATACTCCCTTCAGGTGTGTTTTCAAACGCTTCAGTAGGTATACACTCTTGTATCTGGACTTTCATAGTCTTCCTCCCTTACATCATTTATCGGTTGACTATTCTCCTCCCTTACAACAAGATTTGGTTGACTATTCTTTACATCCAGCTTGAATAATCCATCTCCTCTCTTCCGTTGGCCGGTCAATTAAACTATTCCTCTTGATTTTAATCTACAGAACTCAGGCTCAGATTCAAAGAAGCTTTGTGGTAATCCGTCTTGTGCTGCTAATAACGAGAACAGATTCTTCTGTAATGACGGCACACACCATACATCGCATAAAGTTATCATATTTTTATGATCTCCGACTATGGTTTCAAGTTTTATGTCACCTTTGCCAGTGGCATCTACCTTCTCACCATTTGCTGTCGATACTGTATGCTGTGAATCAAAACTTTCAAACGTATGAAACAAATCTTTCCTGAATGTCAAGTGACTAGTTGCTCCGCTGTCTATATACCAGTTATCTTTGTCAGGATACAGGCATCTGACATTGTTACTGTCCGCCATCATTAGATCAGTAATATTCACGTTGTTTGAGTTCACACCTGTACTTGGCTTAGGTGGTCTTCCGTCATTCAACCACTTGGAACATTTTGTTACTTTGTGTCCTGGTTGACCACAGTAATTGCACTTTATGTTGTCCTTATAAGCTTTCTTTCTTTCCTTTATTAAAAGCTTTTACAGCTAGTGCTTGATTACTCTCGCCGGACGTTGATGGTTGTAACTCGACGTTTCTTTCAAAGGCACATAGTTGCGACGTTAATCTGTCTATAGTCCTTTCCTTCTTGGCCATGAGTAACCAACTGGATTTGAATGTACGGTATTCATCAGGCAGTGTATCTAGGATTTTACATAGTAGTACTATTTCTGGCAGTTCATGGTTTCCTTCAAGCTTCGTTATTTCCTTAACCAGCTTAAACCAGATATTTTTCAACTTGGAGAGATGTATAGCCATATTATCCTCTGGTTCTTTCTTTTACTCCAAAAACTTTAGGCAGTACTCGTATACTAAATCATCTCCATCACCGTCAAATAGTATCTTTAGTTCGCCCCATACATCCTTTGATGTGCAAAGAGTATACAAAGATACAGGTATGCTTGTACTTCTTTTAAGTTGTTACATGAATATAGGTTATTTGAGAAGCACGCACACTTCCGATTTGGATCCGACATCATCCGTAACTTTTTTGCCTCTATCAGAAATATACCTTACAGTGCACGTAAAGAAACTAATTGAATGATTAGCTCGAGATTGCTGCCTACGCTTATTACTGCGATGGGTGAGAAATATTAATCGCGTAAGATCCCATGACGGTCAGACCTGAATCTGAAAAGCTGAAAGTTCTTCTGTCTGTGCATGTCCCCTATACAACAGGTAAGAACGACCAGGGAATATAGAGTTAGGGGTTGTGGTTCTATTTCATTTAAGAATAATAGATCTAGACTATAAAACTTAGTAAACTTAGCTTGGTAAAACTTTTCATATGCCTCTGCATATGAAAAGTTTTACTGCCTACTGCAAATAAAACAAATTACTCACGAATTTCTAGTATTAAAATCATTTTGGTCACTACATGCATGTCAGCAGCGCCCTCATTTAATGTCACGACTTTATAGACAGACTGTAGTGAAGGCGTATAAAATAGTACCTTAAATTCGTTAAAGTATAAAGCTAATTTTTTTATATTTCGTTAAGGATAACTTTGGAAATCTCGGACACATATGACAGTTACTACCCTCTGCCAGACACCCCTAAACTTTAATAAATTATAATTAAACATTCGTCACTACATAGTATAAAACAAAGTCGCATTCTTCTGTCCGTCCCTATGTATGCATAAATCTTTAAAACTACGCAACGGATTTTGAAGCAGTTTTTTTTAATATAAAGGGGATGGTTTTTATGTATAACCCACCCCCGCTTTGCACGGGCGAAGCCGGGGCGGGCCACTAGTTAAAGTATAAAAGCTAAATTTTTTATATGTTCTTTCGGGACCTATGGAAAAATGTTACCTCAATAGCCGGACAGTTAATGGTTTTTACACCTTGCCAGACACATCGAAAGTTCGCTGTAGGTGCGAGCGCGAGCAGTGTTGCCGGTTTGGCATTTTTAATGCTAAATTTGGAATATTTTTAAACCTGTTGGCATGAAAAAATTAGCTTTAGCATATTGCATATTTTAGCATATTCGGATTATTTTGTATCTTTCGAATTTTAAGTACTATTGACGGCTATTTTTTTATTTGATTGATTTATTGTTCACAGCCCTTTAAGATATTTCGGTACTCTGTGCAAAAGATCGATAAGCTCTTAAACAATATTTTAAAAATATTTAGTGTATATGGTAACTCTGTTATAAATATAAATAAATAAATATCCTTGGACATTTCACACAACGCCATCTCGTCCCAAGCTAAGCAACTTAATGCTTGTGTTATGGTAACGAGATGGATGATAAACTACTTATATACATTTTTTTTTGTAAATTCATACATATTATAGATAGAAATAACACCCACACTCCGAGCCAGTGCCTCTGGTTTAGACAAAGACACTTGCCCGACTCCGGAATCGAACCCGGGACCAGTTGATCCAAAGGCGGCAAATCTAACCACTAGACCAACGAGGCAGTCAAGTGAATTAGGGAATTTCCCGAATACAGAATAGTAAAAGATTTTGTTTACATTCGGAGACTAACTTCTTTCAAGTGCAAGTTGTCTACCAGGTTGAGTATATTATCCGTGCACAGTGTTATGTCGACGAAACTTGTGAGGCGTCTGCCTCCCCTGATGACGTTGAAGGTGGGGATATCCCCGCTATTGAGGACGTGCAATCCGAGTTCGCCAATGGTGTCGTTGAGGCATTCCCCCCGTCGGTCGGTATCGGGGCTTCCCCACCACATGCTCTTGGCGTTGGCGTCTTCTCCAACTATGAGGCCCTTTGAGCCGGTCACCGCACAGATGTTCGCTACTTGCAACAAGTAGGGTTCTATTGCGGTGTCCGGCTCAAAGTAGAGCGAGACCAGTGTGATGCTCCAGGCGACGGTTCGGATCCCCACAACCACGATATTTTTGGTTGTGAGTTCGGGGTACTGAGTGACTACAAGGTCGTCGTTGAAAACGGCTATTGCCGCTTTCACTACCCCGTTCCCCGAACCGGCGTCCTGGAAAATCCTCACACCCCCGAACTGCCGATGTAGGGTTCCTGTATTAGCGCAACGTTAATACCACGTTTTGAAGACTCCATTAGCAGTTCGGCGGTTGCTAGTCTCTTTCGCTGGAGGTTTGCCTGTGCAAAAGCATATTTTGCCCTTTGCCCTTAGCAATAGGCGATGGACGACCTCGCTATGCGGTCCCATCTGCCTCTTACCGGGCACTCCCGGTCGAAAGCGTTGTGCTCTGCACTGAGGCCATCCTTTTTACAATTCGTGCATACTGCCATTGTCCCTTTTTTCCATGCCTCACAGTCAACCTTGTGGTGGTTTCCCCCACAGTGGCTGTACACATCGTTTGTCCCAGCGCAGTGTTTCCTACTGTGCCCAAAGCCGAGACAGCGAGAGCACTGCACCAGGGGGGACTGGTCGTAGACCCTGACACTCTGCAAATCGATGTATGCATAGTTCCTGGTGGTCAGTCTCCGCCATAATTCAGGCGAAGTCCTGACCACCAGGTGCATATCGTGGGGATTTCTCGCCCTCGATCTGTATGCCACGTTCATTCGCATTGCCTCCCCGTCGAGGCCGCGGAAAACATCCCCATTTTGCTTTTCAATAGCTTTAAGGATGACCTCGTCTGAATTTACAGCGAGGACATCCCTAAAGATGAGTATAGGGTCTCTGTTTGCCACGGACTCCACGTTGAGGCTAGTTCCTTCCCTTTGTAGTCTATCCTTTGCTCTCCTTCGGTCATCTTCCGTTCCGAACCCAAATATAACCTTACGGTTCTTTCCTTTCCTCACTTTCTCAACCTGAATCCATCCCTCCTTTGCATCCATCTCCTTCCTGATTTTTTCCAGGATTTACTCGCCCGTCTCTTGAGTCCTTATATCTTATCTTTATTTTTTGAACTATGTCATATTGATCGTGATAAACCCCTACACCAACAAAACCATCATACGATAACTTAGAGCAGTCGGTATAAATGTAATTGAACCCATTCCATTTACAGTCAAGTATAGAATTTAATTGAGTATTGACAAAAAGAGATTCTTTTCTAATACCCAGATCAAAATGTATACATGGAGATACAAACAATGCCTCATAAGACGTAGTGTACAAAGAAAACATTAAAGAGTTGAAGACGGGAGCTGAAAGTGATAGATATTTTTTGTAACTAATTACTAAACAGGGAGGCGCCTTAAGCGACCAATACGAGGATGAATCTATGTAATTAGTTAATGAATGAATTTTATTAAATAGTGGATGATTTCTGAATTGTAAACTCTTAAAAAAGTATCTATCAGACAGGTATTGTCGTCTCAAATGAAGAGGCGGATCACCACATGCAACTTGCATAGATTTAATGGGGCTTGATTTCATAGCATTACAAATTATTCTTAAAGCTTTTGTCTGAATAGTCAAATTTTTTTGAAGTAGCGGCACTGAACGGTTTAAAAAATAAAGGTTCCGTAGTCTAAGACACTTCTAATAAGGGCATTATAAATCAGTTTTAAGGAAAACGAATGTGCTCCCCACCACACTCCAGTGTGGCAATGGAGCATATTTAAATATTGTTCACATTTGGTAACAATATAATCACAGTGATAGTTACCATTAAGCTTGGAATCCAAAATAATTCCTAAAAACTTTACTTTTTCTTTTACCGGGATAGTAATATTGTTAAAAGTTACATGAATGGGAGGAGGTAATCGTTTTCTAGAAAATAAGACAACAGAGCTTTTAGAGGGAGACAATTCTAAGCCATTGCCATCCAGCCAAGATTTGAGTAAAGATAAGGAGCGAGTTAAAGAAGAACATGCTGTGTCAATGGCACTGTCCGTGACATGTATTAAGAGGTCATCTGCATATTGCAGAACCATAGCAGAGTTATTAAGAGAGAATTCTAGGTCATAGGTGAAGATATTGTAAAGAAGAGGGCTTAAAACTGATCCTTGTGGAAGTCCCCTAAATAGATACCTCTTTTGGGTAGAAATGTCAGAAGGCAAGCAGATTGATCTTTCAGTTAGCACATTTATAATAAAATTAGTAAGTAAAACAGGAATTTTAAGCTGTATTAATTTATCTTTTAATATGTGTAGCGGGACACTATCGTACGCGGAGTTTATGTCAAGGAATGTCGATAAAACAGATTTATTTTCAGAAAAGGCCAATCGAATATCCGTCAGGAAAATGCTGAGGTTGTCAGTAGTACTCTTCCTTTTCCTAAACCCAAATTGACTGTTTGCCAGTAATTAGTTGTGTTCTACGAACCATTCTAAGCTGTTCTTAACTAAGTGTTCAGCTAATTTTAAAAATACAGAGGATATTATTATGGATATGACGATATGCTATTGGTCTATAGGAAGACACATTTTCAGGATCTCTATTATATTTAAAAAAAGGGAGAACTATTTGAGTTTTCCAATGTGCAGGCACAACACCAGTTCTCAAAACTAAATTAACAATATCTAAATAAAAAGAAAGAACATCATCACTAACGTGGGAAAAGAAGGAATAATGTATACCATCCTGTCCAGGAGCAGAATCTTTTAGATGGGGCAAAATGGATTTTAATTCATTTAAAGAGAAAGGAGATGTTATTGCTGTATTATTATTTAATTCGGATTGTACATGAGTGATAAGATTTTCTGTGCAAAGTGAGACCCAAGGAGGAGCTAAGTGGTCTAAATATTCCTCAGCAAGGATGGACGGGAGTATGCTATCAGAACGACCTGAATTATTATAGGCAAACTTAAAACGGCGAATATTTCCCCAGATCTCTGAGGGTTTTGAACTAGGAGAAATGGTTTGCGAAAATTTTGCCAACCTATTAACTTCTTCTGTCGTAGGAGCTTTTTAGTGGACGCAATAATACTAAGTAAACTATCATAATTTTCAGTAGACATGTTATTGTTATAATGGAACTGCTACTTTCCGTTTTTGTATCGCTTGCGTACATTCTTCATCCCACCATGGAGGGGATGATATTTTGTGCCTATAAGAGTGGGTTTTTGGAAAAGATTCATTAGCGGCTTCTATCATGGCGTCACTTAGAGCTTTAGCACAAATAGTTTCATTACCATCAACAGGAGGAGGAACATTTTAGAAGGACTTTCTTAAGGAATATCTGCCATCTATTGAAATTATCTGTTTTATTTGGTACCCTATATCTAGCACAATGGCTATTAACTTTTTGAATACGTGACATATTTGGAAAGGTAATAATTATAGGGAAATGGTCACTACCATAGGTGGATGTAAGAGTATTCCAGTGAAGAGATGAAGCTAAATTTGGCGAAGCAACGGACAAATCTACAACGCTTGCAGATTCATTAGGAGAGCTACGACGTGTCGGTGAACAATCATTCAATAAGCATAAATTGAGTGAATCTAATATATTTATAAGTTCATATCCATTCAGATTAGAAATATGACTGCCCCATGACTCATGGTGACAATTAATATCACCAAGAACCAAAAGTGGTTTTGGTAAATTGGACAAAATATTATAAATTTCGTTCAGTAAAACAGAAGAAGGCCTTGGAATATACACGGAAACAAAACAGATATTATTTACACTAACAGCTACTATAGAAAAATCATTAGAATGTGTTGGAATATTTACAATTTTATAGGGAAGATTACGTTTGATCAGTATGACAACACCGCCATACCCATCAAATCTATCTTCTCGAACAGCTTTTAACCTGAAACCAAGTTAAATGTATAACTTGGTTTCAACCAGGTCTCCGAGAGACCTATTAAAAAAGGATGATATTTATTTACAATGTGTATAATTTCCTGTTTTTTATTGACAATACTACGGCAATTCCACTGAAGAACCGTGGGCGTTGTTGGAATCATTGTTGATATCTAAGGTATTGGAAAAGTCAATTATAGAGGCAACGTTGGACGGTGTTAGTACATTTGATTGAGTGAGAAGTTTAATTAGAGCAGTTATAAGATCAGCCGTCGTTAACTGATCTTTAGACTCCAGAGCACAGCCATTTGGAAGCGATTCTTTTTCCAGACAAACAATTGCCTGATGGGCGGATTTGTCATTACATTTAGTAGGTCGGCTCCATTCCCGGGGTTTCTTGAAAATAGTTTTTTTATATGATACTGAATTGTTTTCTTTAATGGGGCTTAGGGAGAAAGTATTTGGTGCACTGGATGTTGAAGAAAGTGATTTAGTGAAATCAGCATATGACTTTGTTATAATTGTTGGGTGTAATTTGGCAGCTTCTATAGTCAGAATTTTAATTCGATTCCAGATTTGACATTAGCTACTGTCATTTTGTGAAATAATGATACCACATATAATAGTGTAGTGATGAACACAAAAATCGATAAACAATCAGTGTGTGTGCCATCAGTGTGCCAATTAAAGACTAAATTATTGATTTTAATTTAAATAAATACATAATTATTCATAATAAGTATTTATTAATTAGTAATCGCTGCTCTATTTTATAAAAAGTTAATATTTTTGTTTTTATATTAAAAACAAAACTTATAATAAAAGAGCCTAGATTGTTTTCAGTATTAGCAACCCGTGCGCGCTCGTGCAGCTATCGCCATTTTGTTTATCGTGTCATTCGGCTTTATTCTCCCAGTCTGACTGCACGATTATCTTATTTCATTGCGAATCGATATTTTGTTATTTTGTTGGGTTTTTGTTAAAGTGTCTTATAGTTTTTTGTGAACTTTGAGTGAATCTATTTGTTTTGGTTTTCCATCAAAATGGATCCTCAGCCAAGTAGATCACAAAAAGACGTGGATGTTTTCTTGTCCCCGAGAAAAAACGCCCACGAAAAGCTTTCACTGTTACTGAAAAAGTAATGATCCGCAACGCCTACAAATACGTGATGATGAAATTTCTGCGCAATTGGAGGCCTTTGAAGTTGTATAATAAAATGAATGTATGAGCAAAGTTGCTGACATATTGGGAATAACCTCACGCTCTGTTTGTAACGTTGTGAAGGAAGTAAATAAAGGTGCGCCGCCAACTCCTAAAAAAACTGGACCAAAGCGAAGTTTCAAAGATAAAATTGATGAATTTACATTCTCTGCAATACGAAGAATTGTTCATCAGTTCTTTTACCGAAATGAACCATTGCAAAGGTTAGTCAATGAGTCTGACAGTATTATTTTATACCTGCATCTTTTATATATACATAAGTAATGATTCCAAGCTACTATAAAATTTACTATTTTAGATTTTACAAGTGATGAACGATGATTCAGAAATGCCCAAGATTTCCAAAGACACCCTCAGAAAAATTTTGAAGCATCTTAATTTTAAATATGTTGCACGGTCACGCAAGAGCACACTTAGGGTGCGTTCCACTTAGTGTTCACAACGCCCACACTCACGACCACGGTTTTCGCCGTTCCACTTGGTTCTGGGCATCACAATCATTATATCAAGTGGAACGGATTTTGGAGCGTTTTGAGCGTCAACGACCAAGTGGCAACTAAAATGTCAAAAAAATAACACAAAAGGTTGAAGAGGTTATGTATGATATTGTAGTAGTAACAAAATTAAAGAATTTTAGAGTTTTAAATAATAATGCCTTTTACGGCGGCAGTTGGAATTTTGTTGGTGCGTCGAAATAATGCTTCACAAAGTACTAGTTCGTCCAGCTCCGATGAAGAATGGGATACAATTTTACAAAAATATAATCGTGACAAACGAAAACTTAGGCCACGTATTATTGATTACGATAATGTAATAACTCTTTATTCAGATGAAGAATTTAAAAGTCATTTCAGGTAAATTATTTTTTGTCACCTAATACACTATGGATTTTGAAAATTTTACTCATGTTATTCTTTATTTATCTCTTTTAGACTTTCAAGATGTACATTCAATTATTTACACGAGCTGATACAAGAAGATTTAGTCCGACGTGTTCCTGGATGTCCTGCAATTCATTCCCGTCATCAATTGATGACTCTATGGAAAATGTCCACAACAGATTCTTACAGATCTGTCTGTGATAGATTTAACGTAGGACGAGCTGCTGCTGTAAGAGCTGTACGTCGAGTGTGTCATGCCTTGTTCAGAAAAGCTTCAATATTTATACAATGGCCTACAGAAGATCATGCTATTGTGGTGATGCATGGATTTGAACGAGCAAGTCGTTTTCCTAAAACCATAGGAGCTATTGATGGGACCCAAATTCGTATAAATGCACCAAAAGAGAATCCAGTTGATTATATCAATCGGAAAGGATTTCATTCTATTCAGCTACAGCTTGTATGCGATCACAAGACTCTAATAACCCATTGCTATGTTGGACATCCTGGGTCTGTTCATGATCAAAGTGTTTTTCGTTTGTCAGAAGTTGCAGATTACTTGAATGCTGATGATGCATTCCCTGAAAACAGTCATATTCTGGGAGATTCTGCTTATGAAATACATCAGCACTTACTCACTCCATATAGAGATAATGGACATTTAACTGAGAAACAAAAAAATATAATTATCATCATTCATCTGCACGAGTGACAGTTGAAAGATGCATCGGATTATTGAAAGGACGAATGAGGAGCTTATTACATTGTCTACCAATGACAAGGGTAGATTTAATGGCAGAGTATGTTGTTGCATGCTGTGTTATCCATAATATCTGTATTTTACGAGAAGATGAAATATTTATCATCACTATACCTGGGCCTAGTGAAGAAAATAATGGAAATATTCCGCGTGAAATAAGACGGAATGCAGGAGTTCTTAAAAGAGACTTCATTATGAATTCTTTTTAAAAATGATATATATTTATGAATATATTTTCAATAAGTATGATGGTCACATACATTTAATAAACTATATTGTATACAACAATTTATAGTTAATGTTCTTTTTAGTTGAATCAAATAAAAGGTTGTACAAAATTCTTGTTCAAATGATTTTAATATTTAAAAACTTATTTCGCAATAGAATTTGAAAATTAGATAATCAACTGTAATAGAATTATTTTAAAATAGAATTTAACAATTTCAAAACTTATATTGATATTGTTTTTAACATTTTAAAGAAAACTTATTTTTAAATAAATACACTCACAGGCACAATTAACCGCCCACCTTGTATTTCTATCAATTTGCAAAAACCGTCAAATTTAGAACACATTTTTACATAGCATTTTACATAGGTACATTTTACATAGGTACATTGGAAGCTGCCTATAATGTAAAAAAAAAACTTCTTGAAAAGAAAAAGTCGTTTATTTAAAGATGGACAACAAAAATCGATTTTATGAAAATCTTCGATGAAAATTTAACAATTTTAAATTTGTGAAAAGTGGGCCAATTAAAAAAAAAACAAATATTCACACACTATGGTAGAAAAGAGAAGGAAATGTTAGCAAGGTAATGCAACGGCAACCATATCAAAAAACGACTAAATTCAGAAAATCCTTCGGTGACACAAATTTTATGAAACCGAATAAGTTTAATTTATTGCTAGAGTACACACTTAACAAAAAATAAAACAGTAGATAAGCCATAGTTAACGTAAACAAACAGGACGACGAATTATATATGGTGGGCGGTTAATTGTGCCTGTAAGTGTATAACTTTTCAAACTTATTTATTTGCCAACTTTCCTAATATTTTTAGAAATTTTTCATCCATTTCCATTCGTTGCTTATGCCTTTTCATTCTCTGCTCCTCGTGATCATCTTTTTGCTTGAGTCTTTTTGCCAGTAAAGTTGCTACTTGTGTTTTATTGGATCCTAGAATAAAATTCATTATTTTTTTCATTATTTTAATCACAAGTCTAATTGCCTACTATCATCAACTTACTTAATGAACATCCACTATCAGATTCTCCCATACTCTCATTAGTTTCCAATTGTTTGGATGAAAGACTAGTGGAAGATGCAACTGCAACAGGATGGCACCAAGCCTTTTTGGCAAAAATCTCTTCCATAATCTAACAAAAATACATATTATATAGTGGTAATTAAAAACAATATTTTGCAACAATAATTTGTAACTGTTATTTGAATGGAGAAAGATAAAAAAATTAATACAAACTTCGACATACTGCCAACTCCTTCTGTCATTGCCGGATTTGCTGTTATGATCCTTTATAGATTTATAAGTTTTTTTCAAGCTTCGTAGCTTAGAAGAGCATTGGGGCCCAGTGACATTGTATTCTTTTTTGCCGAGCTCCTGGGCAATTCTTTCCCAATTTTTTTTTTGGGAGAATTTCCCACTGGTAAAATCTTTTTCCATAGCTCTAAGTCTCTAAAAGTAATAATACACAAGGTGGACTCCACCTGTATAAAGAAGCTGAAAAATGAACATAATGTAACTGACATAGTCACACATTTATTATAAATAACAAGATAATTGTCAAATTTATTATTTTTCCAGTATACCTTCACTTTCATTAGTTTCATAATTGTGATCACCTGTATCCTCTGTATCAAAACATTCTTCATTACCAGAATTCATTGCTTTTGTTAACAATTTGGAGCAAAAACTTTATCTGAAATCAAAATAGGTTTCACAAGTTGAATAATATTTTATTTAGACTTGTTGATTCATCAGCTTAGGTTATGTTAATGACAAATGATGAAAACATATAAACTGCAAATAAGCTTCATTTAACAATAATATTTACCTTTTAACGCACGTTCAGCATCTGCAGGAGAAAGTTGGAGATCTACAACAGTATCTTTTTCGGCACAATCAAACGTTACTGTTGTGGTCGCCATGTTAGCTGATTTTAGTTTTAAAAATTGGCGCTGTTTCTCTAAACGCTCACAACGACCCACCTCTTGAGATGGGGCGTCGTGAGCTTGGCGTCAGCGTAAGTAATGACATCATCAATGACGTTTTCGCCGCGACCACAACGATCGAGGTCGCCATGTGGAACGCCTGAATGAGCATTTTAGGCGTTGTGAACGCCAAGTGGAACGTACCCTTAGGCTGGTTTTACAGTCACGCGTTTCGGCAGCGCCGTCGGAGCGCGCGCGCTCGGATATGTATTGGGGTATTAGTAGCGTTTCAAATTCGCGCGCTTGAGCAGCGCCGTTCGTTGAACGCGTCCTATTCGCGCGGCGCGGTCGAAGCGCGCGCCGCTCGTGCGCTTCTACGGCCATTGTGCGTTTTAGTCTCACGCCGTTGAGACGTCCCGTTAGGTACTGTTGTGTACAAAATGAATCACATCGATACGGGTCGAGTAATTGACGAAGTGCGAATTAGAAGATGTTTATGGGACCCGGCCGATGATTTTTATAAGAATAAGGACGCAAAAAATAAAGCCTGGGAAGAAATTGGAAAGGAATTGTGTGGTGAACATTTCAATACAGACTTAGGTAAGAAACATTTATTAATAAAATCTTTTTTGTTACATACATGTTTACCGCTAGTTGCACAAACGAAATCCTCCATCCTCCATTAAAACATTCTATCACTTTTAGTGTTCAGTTCACAATAAGAGATATAAATTAACTTTAAAGATCGTTTGTCAAGTGTAACCGACGAGTCTGGTACCTTAATTAAGTCACATTAGCTACTTATTACCTAGTGTAAAATTAAGTGAAATCGTTTTGTCCGCCCGCGAATTTCAGAAATTCTAATCTATTTAAATATATAAATCAATTGCTGTTCGTTAGTCTCGCTAAAATCGAGAACGGCTGGACCGATTTGGCTAATTTTGGTTATGATTTATTTGTGGAAGTCCAGAGGAGGTTTAAAAGGTGAATAAATATGAAAATTTTATCGATTGAGGCAGTACAACGTCTGCCGGGTCACCCAGTGAAAAATATTAATTGGGTAGGTAAATCAAATAAGCCACGACGATATTACTGCGTTTCGTTTCGTTCCATTTTTGAATTTCGCGGTAGGTGTCAACTATAAAATCAGAACACAGATCTATCTTGCCATGACACGCTACCAGTGGGTGATACGAAGTAATTAGCGAATATATCGCGTAATGTGTTTCCTGATCTATGATCTGGGTCGTTAATTAGATCAGTCAATCCCGTTATAGTTAATGTGTGATTAATGTTGTAGCCATCCCGTACTCTAATAAAATTATGCAATATGCAACAGGCTTGAACTATCTTTTTTGCAATAGGAAAACTGACACTCATAGGAGTATGGAATACTCTGAATTTGTTGGACATTATTCCAAACGTCGACTCTATGTACCGTCTAGCACGACTTAAGCGGTAATTAAATATTTTTTTTTTATGAGTCATGTTGGATCGCACATAAGGTCTCATCACATGGTTGGATATACCAAATGCACCATCACCAACTATTATGTGTGGTACTGTTATATTAGTGCCCGGCAGATGCTTTACACCTGGCAACCTCAAACTATTGTTCTGTAACTTTTGAAATAGTGAACTCTCTTGAAATATTGTAGAGTCTGAGTTTTTCCCGCAAGAACCTATGTTAATATATGTGAAACAATAGTTCGCATCGCACATTGCCAAAAGGACGATAGAATAGAAATGTTTATAATTATAAAACATTGAGCCTCCACCTGCAGGATTTACTATACGTATGTGTTTACCATCTATCGCCCCGCAACAATTTGGAAAATTTGCATATAACTGAAATTCTTCACTTATGCGCTGCCACATTTCTGTAGTTGGTTCAGGTAGACATTCATGACGCAGTTTTTCCCATATAGTCGAACAAACTTCATCTACTATCTTAGCTACAGTAGTGATTCCCATTCTGTATGTGATAGATAAATCGGAGAAAGTACTGCCCGTTGCCAAAAACCTGAAAACAAAAAGTATTTTCATTTGATTTTAGTATATAGGTAAGTACCTAAAAAAATACGTTTTTATTGCAGATAAACAAATACGCCATCGATGGAAATCAGCCAGAGATAATTATTTCAGAACAAAAGGGAATATGCGAAATACGCCATCTGGAAGCGCTGCAAAACACAAGAAGTATCTATTTTTCGACCAAATGACATTCCTTGATCGTATTTCAGAAAATGAAGTTACAGAATCATTAAGCGATAATCAGTCTATCGTATCTGAAGATTTGACTGAAACAGCCACATCAGCGAATAACTTGAGTACTCCATCTCAGCTCCATAGACCACAGGAAAACACAGAAAATAGTCAAAACAAATGGAATAAACGTAGTGGAATGAATAAACGTAAATCAGAACAATCAAATTTTGAAAACGAATTAATAACGTTGCTTAACCAAAATACTTCCCCTTCCAACCTCAATCCTGATGATTTGTCATTTTTTGAGTCTCTTGGTCCGATTCTAAGTAATTTAAGTGCTTATCAAAAGCTGCAGTTTCGCGCAAAGGTTCTAGAATTACTTATTGGGATTTCAGCTCCAACGACTACGACACCTAGCTTTTCATCACCAGAAAATAATGTTAATTCTAGTGTGAACGCAAATTCTACTTATAATTACACAACTCAAACATTGCCACTTCATAATTATACCTATGCCTATGCTACCACCTCTACACCTCAACAGCAGCTTTATGAATCTGCAGTAGAATTATCAAATGTCGTATCGCCGACTGGCGATAATAACTCAAATTATCCTGATAATGAGGATCAATAAGGATATTAGTTAGTTTTTACAGATTTATTTTAAAAAGTTTATTACTACTTCGCAAAAATCAAAATGCTACTGCCTGGGAGGCAATGCCGCTCCGAAAGGGCAAAGTTGTCAGGTTGCCAGGCTTCGTGTGCCTGCTAGCTTGACGTCAAGATAGCAGGCACACTAACTTGTCACAATACTTTGACATAGACACACCAACAAATCATTCGGTGTTCCTTCTAACTACACACACCAGTGAACCTCACAAGTACTTGTCAATTTTTAGCTACAAAGTAAGACTGATTAAAATGAGACTATGATTCAAATGAGACTGTGATTAAAATAAGACTGTGATTTAAAATAAGATTATGATTAAAATAAGACTGTGATTTAAAATAAGATTATGATTAAAATTAGACTGTGATTTAAAATAAGATTATGATTAAAATAAGACTGTGATTTAAAATAAGATTATGATTAAAATTAGACTGTGATTTAAAATAAGATTATGATTAAAATAAGACTGTGATTTAAAATAAGATTATGATTAAAATAAGACTGTGATTTAAAATAAGTCAATGATTATAATAACACTGTGATTTAAAATAATGCCCTTATTCATTAAAAACGAGTGAGATTAATATAGGTTTTACAAGTGTTTTGTTTCTTTTCTACATTTGCAAAATGAAAGAGAAGATTCCGATTTTAAGACCATTTTAACTAAAATAGGTTTAATCAGCATTTATGAATAAGTGTGTTAGGTTGTAATTAAAATACGACTGTGATTAAAATAAGCCAAACAAATATTATCATTTATTACAAAACCTACTCTTTTATTTCACTTACCTTAGAGTAATCGCCAATTTTTCCACTGGAGCTATGGGGATGCGACGTATGCTGGATCTTCGTAAAGAAAACTCTAACTTGCACAGTAATTCGTCGAAACTGCTGGTTGATAGGCGAAAATATTTATAAAATTTATAACTATTTTCTCGTAAATCAGAGAAAGATGTTACGTGTTCGCCTCTCAGTAACCTTGTAGCGTTATAAGGATCAACACCTACTGTTCTTCGACGTTTTTGTTGCCTTTTTTTCCATAAAAAGTAAATAGCCAGTACTCTAACCGCATTGCCGTTCATTTTGTATCTGTTTGTACACGACTGTCTCACAGCAGCGAAACGCGCCGTACTAATGTCGTTTTATGGTGCACCGCTGTTCAAACGCGCGCTGTTGGACAGCGCGCGTTCCAACGGCGCGTCTAGCGGCGTGACTGTAAAACCAGCCTTATTGATCGAAATGATATAATAAAATGGCGCCAGCGCTACTTGCGATCTATATGTCAGTTTCGACGAGAAGGGAGACTTATATATTATCAAGATGAAACTTGGGTTAACGCAGGTGAGGCTAACATTTATACACAAAATGAATGTATATACATTTTACATTAAATTTAATAGTAATAGGGAATTTAATGTAACTAACATGTCTCTTTTTAATATGTTGTAAAGTATAATAAACGTCGGTAATTAAACTAAAATATACATAATTTATAAAAACGTTCAGTTGTGCCCAATCGCCACCACTTGGCAAAGTGCCCGCCCAGAAGACTAGCAGCGTTCCCGCGCTGGATAGCTATACTAATCCTTTGCGCGAGATACGTGCCAGCCCTCTGGTCACCAGAAGTATCGACCAACCTACGCGACAGGTCTCTGAACAGCCGATGAGTACTAGGACCCCACGGACCCAATGTCTCAACCGCAAACGGCTCAAACAAGTAGCCTTCGTCAAGCCTACTGTATTTGCGCCGTTTACGGTTTTCTGCAAAATCCGCAGCACTACCAGCCTCGACAGATGTTCTAGGAAGTAATATTGAATGTTCATGTACTATATTTATTTTAAAGTCATACCTACTGTAAAAAAAACTTGGTTGGACCAGAAAGTCACATCATCTCGACAAGCGTTTTTGGAGGGACTGACCACTGGATTAAAAAATCCATCTGGAAAAGGCAAACGTCTCATAATTAGCCATATAGGTAGTGAAGAAGGCTTCATGGAAGAGGGGCTCATGATTTTTGAAGCAAAGAAAAATTGTGAAGATTACCATGATGAGATGAATGCAGTTTGTTTTGAGGAGTGGTTCGCTGGAGTCTTACCAAAATTAAGACCAAACTCAATTGTGGTGATGGATAATGCACCTTACCACTCCCGAAAATTGGAAACGGCACCAAAAATGAGCTGGAAAAAAGCTGCCATTCAAGATTGGCTTTAAAATAAAAATATTCATTACGAACCAGATATGGTTAAAGCTACGCTTTTAGAACTGATTCCACATAAAGAGTCTTTTAATCACGGTTTTAAGACTGCCCCCTTACCATTGCGAGCTAAACCCTATCGAATTGATATGGGCGCAGGTAAAGGGGCATGTAGCTCAAAATAATAAAACCTTCAAATTGACAGACGTGAGAAATTTATGTCAGGAAGGCATTCAAAAAATTACGGCTACCGAATGGTCTAAATGCGTATCCCATGTTGTCAAAGAAGAGGAAAAAATGAGTAGGCTAGATATGATATTTGACAATATCACAGACACATTTATAATAGATGTTACAGAAAGTGACAGCGATAGCGATAGCGATGACGGCGACAATTTATAAAATAAATTATTACCATAATACATCTATCTGTTTTATTTGTCATGTTCCTTCATGATCACATTTTTTTTATTTATTTCACACACAATTATAAAAGAAAAGTCTCAGATCTTTAATTAATCGTCAAAACTAAATTATCGGTTCAGAAATATTAAATTTCCTGATATACTTAGTTTACGAGAGTAAAATTATAAACGAGAAGAATCCATCCGGAAATATTCCATTTCCATATCGAATAATTTCGCAACGTCACTATTTAATCGAATTAAAATTCCGAGTATAGGTATGAAACGGAATTTTGAGCCATGTACATTTTTATATTCTTTTGACGGGACCACTCTGGACATATCTTATTTGTGGCATAATGAGAACCATGGCAGTTAACACAGGATGGGTTTTCTTCATCTTAAGAACAGCTGTCTCCACTGTGATCTTTGCCACATTTGTAACAGCTGGGCTTTGATCTGCATTGCATTTTGGTGTGACCAAATCGACAACAATTATAACAAATAATAGTAGGGTAAATATATAGTTCCACAGATAAAGAATTGTAGCATACAAATACACTTTTAGGTAGAGTCTGGCCATCAAAAGTTAATACGATTGCTTGAGAGGGTTTCCATAAAGGAGCACCCTCCACCATTGTCTTATGATTTAGACGCCTAACTTTTATTATTCGGCCACAGCCAATTGGTACCGAGATGTTAGATAAAACATCCTCATCAGACCAATCTTCAGGCACACCTCTAACTAAACCCATTCTCATTATATTGTAAGATGGAATCAAAGCTGTAAAATTATTGGCTTTAAGTGCACTACTATTAATAAAAAGATTAGCATCAATAAATTGAGAAAAACTAAAGGTCTGGGCCAACAGCGGACGGGGCGGGACGGCGACGCGACGCTGGCGGGACGTGAAGAGTTGTAATGTATTAGTTAATGTAGAATAGGTCACATAGAGCCGTCGCGCTCGGCGCAAGAGTAGCGGTCGCGTCGCGTCGGCTCTGTGTGACATAGCCAGACCTTTATACTAATTTTATTTCTTCCTATGCGTTTCAAACTTCCGTTTATAACCATTTTAAATTTTTTTTTTTTTTTAATTTACCAAACATTATAGGATGTATAGAGGTACTGCTGGCTGGATCAATGACAGTTCTCTGTACATGTATAATATATGGAGCGACATCAGTGGATTGGTATATAGCTCTGGTTAATGGTGACTGTGAAGGTTGTGAAGACTGGGTACTAAAAACTGTAGTTTCCTTAGAAACAACATTGTCATTATTTAGTATGCTATTAATTTCGGGATTTATATGTTCTTCGTCATTACATAAACAGCTAACTACAACTTTTCCATCCTTGACATTTGTTTTTCCTTTTCTTTTTGTTACAATTTTTACATATTTTATGTGTTCTTGACCTTTTTCGGGATTGAGTCGTGTGACCAACGGAAGCATCGGTATCCATACTCGAATCCACAGTAATAACAGCTCCAACAGGAGGTACGAAGCCCCCAGGATCTGGGGGCTCCGGCTCCATCATATTGAATAAATATAAATTAGATGCTTACCCCGAATCTACTGCAAGATATATATCGTCGACGATACTGCAATAGCGCTTATTTACTATTTGCAATAGTGCGTAACTACATGGTTGACTACTTTACAGGAGATAAAAAAAACTTTATAATTTTGGTATTTATTATGATAAGCGCATCTTAACGAAATATAGGCATGGACGTATTACGTCCATGAATATAGGGTTCTTAGTGTACCAGGCTATCAGTCAGTGGTAGAAAAGTTGCGGTTTTTCTAGTAGTTAGGGATTTGTGGCGCGGTTTTGTTGTATCAATATCAAGGCTAAAGATGTTTAAAAGGGTAGATACGCGTAATTGAAACTATGATAAAGAGTACAAAACAATTATTTCTTCATATGAAACACAAATGGAAGTGTGCCCAACAGAGTGTGCCCAAAAACATAGATTGGCACACACGTACTTTCTTATTGGCAGCTTTTAAATGGTAAATCTTGCTCTCACTACGTCTACTACTGCCGGCTCCCTTAGTCTTTCTTTGGGTGTCTTGGGTGTCCATTAAGGTCAAAACATATAGCTTTTTTTCCTTCCATGACTTCGCCCAAAATTCGTCAAATATTTTCTTCCGCACTTCTTAAGTAAAAACGTTGCAATAGAAAACTTTGCTCGAAGTACAGCGTTCAGAAGAACATGGCATCTCAAGTTTTCTTTCCGGTTTGGCGATGTCTTGCACATACTTTCCTTCAATCTTTCTAAAACCCCAGTACTCCTTCCCCATCATTCTTTGTCTTTTATTGCCTTCTCTTTCCATGAATCTTTGTCCGCAATTTTTTTTCTTTGCCTTGTCGACGTTTGTTCCTCTTCAATAGATCTTTCAGGGAAATTTTCAATTTCTTCTAACTGGAGAAGAGGCGATTCTATAACAGGAGACTGCACTGTCGGAGAACGAATGATACCCATAAGCTCATCAATTGGTAACACAAAATCAGGGTCAGCTACTGAATCGTCGGATAAAAAGCCGCTAAAATCTTGTTCAATAGCACCTTCGCAAGTTGTCGTGGTGATTGACTCAAGCGGTACAGTCGGGTTGGCACTTGAGGTCGATGGTCTAGGAAAATTATCAGTATCATTGCTGCAGCGTGTGCCTGGTTGTGTTTGTCTAGCTATAATTGATTGCCTTCTCATCTGCAACTTCTCCCGTCGTTTGACTAAGTACTGCAGCGATTCTATGTTGTCAGACATCCTCCATATGGCCAAATACTGAAAAAAATAATAGAAAACCGTTCAATTTCAAAAGTAATCAAAACCGCGTAAAAAACAAAAACACTTTACTTTTTCTAATTCAAAACCGCGGAATTACAACTCCGCATTAAAATCTGTTTTATCTATCAAAAATATTATGTCAATGTACAATATATCGTCGGTCGAATCACGAAATTTGGTATAACTCAGATACGTATCTGAGTTATACCAAATTTTTCAGGAGAGCGATTTTTAATAAAATATTCAACTATTAACCGTCGTAACATTTTACCTAATTATTATTTATGGTTTATAGAATACTTTTTTTGATTAATGGTTAATACAGTTTACATATTTAATTTACTTTTTGGTGTACAATAGTTGGCTGTGGAGATATACGTATTTTTTTTTTAAAGTTTCACTAACGCCCCTTTGTGATGTTCAATTAATATCATTTATTTCATTTACGCCCGGTATCTTGGATTTAAATTAAATAAAAAACAGGTAAGTATACTGAAGTTTAATCTTATTTTGTATCTGAACTTAATAATCTGAAAAATACTCGTACATGAAGTAATAAAAAAGGGTAGCAATTCTTATACTCATTCATTAAAGTTAAATTATTTTGTACTCAAATAATCTTCAATCGTGGGGTAAGTATTCTTAGTTAAAAACATGTTCTCGATTTCTTAATAACGGTGTACGTCCGCTGCACATTTTCATAAGGTCACTAAACTTCTCTTTGCAATTTTTTTTAAAGATCGGTTTGACTGTTCGTCGTTTGTCCTCAACCAATGTACATTACTTCGTTTCAGTGATATAGATTTGTATTATGTTTCCATGTGACTAGTTTTAAAAAAGTGTAGTAGGTTGGTTTCTCAATACTCTAAACTCCATGACATCTGTCCACTTAAATCACTCACAAACTGGTCATCTCCCTTTTTCAACTGTAGCAACTTAGTTTTGATGCGAGGTCTTTGAAATTCCTGAAATCATCATAATTCAGAAGTCTAACCTCATAAGGCTTTTTGCGTGCCAATCGTATGATAGGTTCCAGTTGACTGGGTACTTGAATGTTTCCAACCTAGTTCATTGCAAATGCTATCGCGCTATGGGCAGAATCGCCCTCACTTTGTCCATGAAAAGAACAGAAGTAACGTAAACTAATTTTCTTCAATCGATTGACAGTTATTATTCAAATATAAAAGCATTGCCGCCATTGTGGAGTTCTTATTCTGGCCTATACAGGCGTCGTTGAACATGAACACTTCTTTCACTCCCTTCCTACAATTTGTTGAGAAATAATGAACACTAGTAGACATTTCATTTGCACCTCTCTTACTGATCGTCTCGTTCCATAAGTTGCATACACAGTCTTTGGAGTTTAGATCATAAATCGTGAAGTTATAATTTGCCAAAAGTATTTTATAAGAAATGGCACTTCCTTTACATTGTGGCAAATAAATTACTTGTTGCAAATCAAACGCAACACAACAAATGTTCGTATTTTGTGTAGCTCGAATCTTTGACTCTTTTTGATTCATCGTATTTCTTCTTTCTCCTTTAGGTGTCTATCAAATTTCTCTTGAAGCTTCTATTTAACTTCACTGGTGCCTTCCAAGTATGTATTACACAAACTACATTGGTCCTTTTTTGGTCTGTGAAAGGATAAATTCATGCTTTGGAATACGTTTCTATAAAGTGTCTCACTAACGGTTTCGTTATAATATTCCTGCAAAAACATATCGTACATTTTTTTCAATGTTAAATCATGGTGTAGATATTATTTTATGTCTTTCCTACAATAATGGGACTCCACACGCGGAATCTATTAATATGCTCAGTAATGAGTGCTCGCATCTGAGTATCCCTTTCTCGATAGACTTCTTGCCTTTCTCCTCGTTTTTCTTTTTTTTAAAATTCCGGTAGGTTGTAACATTGACATACACGTACTGAAAGTCTTCTCTGTAATACCCAAATTATGAATAATCATTGTTTTGCATACCATCTCTGTTACAAGTAAAAGATATTAGTAAAGTGATACCGAGATTCTGTTGCGGTAGTATCACGTGCTACCGCGGTTGAGGTAGGTGGACGCAGGGATTGTGAGCGATCAAGAGAGATGGAGTGATTGTAGGAGTGAGGAATTGTGTATGAAAGGTGTGAATGTAGGTATGACGACTAATAGGTGTGCGTGGAGACTACCACCTAATGTGGGTAAAGGGCCGTGAGATGATAATGGTAATTATAAATATGACGATTTAAAAGAGTTTTGTGATAAAACCTACGTAAATAAAGTTCCTTTTGAGTTTGAGTTAGATTTGCCAAGGAATAGAAATCCATAAATATATTTTCCCGGTAATTTTCATCAAAACGATAACAATACATGCCTTGTTTTGTGACGTTACGCCTCTTCGTGAATAAATATAACTGTGGTGTATGAATTACAACACTAACCGGAACGCATCACCTCACTGGCGATGCTCTGTCTCGCTCTCTCTTGCCATGGCGTTGGTGCGTACGTAAGGTGTGCTAAATGTATCTCTTGTGAAATAAACCACATTAATTAATTTACTGTTTTATTTGGATACGACAGCTTGGCGACGAGGACAGAGAAACCACAAGTGCATAAATTAAGTGAAAAAACGAACAAATTCGTCATATTGAATGTGAGAAAAGTGTTAAATTTTAAATAGCCGGTAGCGTCACGTTCGAGTTCACGTTGTCGCGAGTTAACCTAAAAACTCAATGTTATGTCGGGAGATGAACAACAACCTGAAACTTCATCAGACGGGGAAACAGACAAATCTACTGATTGTATAATTAATGTACAATTCGAGAAAACTTCTTGGATTTACAAATTATCTAAACCAGAACTAAAAGAGAAGCTGGTTCAACTGAATATTGACTTCGAAAAACAAGAAACAGTCGATAGTTTGCGGCGTCGGTTGGTTGCATATTGTAAAAAAACAAACAAAATTGTGAGGACTACTATCATGGCCAAATTAAACCTACCACCCTTTGATGGAAATAAGTATGAGAGTTTTGAGCAACAACTGGAATGCTACATAAAACTAAATGACATAGCCGAAGAAAAGAAAACATTGCTGTTGTTAACAAAGGTAACATCAGAGGTGTTTGAAACTGTCACATGTTTGTGTGCCCCTAAAAAACCGATTGACCTGACATACAAGGAATTGACTAGCGTTTTGAAAAACAAATATGTAGTCCAACAGTCCATCTCATTGGAACGTGCCGCATTTCGCAGCCGTAATCAGCGGCCCAATGAAAACATTGAAGAGTATGTATTCGAATTAAAAAAGCTTGCGAGTAAATGTGGATTTGCTGACCAGGATGACCAAATTAAAGAGAAGCTTATTGATGGAGTAAGTTCAAAATTAATAAAATTTGAGCTTTTAAAGAATGACTATAATAAACTTGAAGAAATAGTTAAACTAGCTCGATCAGTGGAGGTGGCTTGGCTTCAGACCCTAGGAAACTCCAAGGATGGCGATTCGACAACTGCTTTATTCTATTATGAACAGCCAAACAGTAGACAAATAAATCAAGGAAAGAAGACTTATATTAAAAAAGACTTCAAGGGTAAAGGAAAGTGTTTTTGCTGTGGAAATAGCAATCATATTAAAGCAGAGTGTCGACTAATTAAAAAGTTTTGTTCGGAATGCGGCAAACAAGGACATATTTTTAAAATGTGTTCTAAGAACAGGTACAATCACACCTATTTAGTACAAGAAGAATTAAATAATTCTGAGAAATTACAAGTGGACAATGCTCAGGTGGAGGAATCAGTAAAGGAATTGTTTGAAGAATGTGATGTATATACGGTTAATGTGAGTAGAGTACCCCCCCTTTATATCCAGTTAAAAATAGAGGGGATAAATTTAGACTTTCAGTTGGATACAGGGTCTGATGTAACAGTTTTATCTTTGCAAGATAGAAATAAATTATTCCCATTGAAGCCAATCAGCACCTGCAAAGTTAAATTCAGAAATTTTGACCATACAGTTTCTAAGCCTGTTGGTATCATAGAAATATTGAAGGTTCAATATAAAAAAATAACAAAGAAACTTAACATTTTTGTAGCCTATGACAATGTACCACGGATAATTGGCCGTGACTGGCTGAATAGTCTTGGCCTATGGCCTCCAAAACTGGAATGTAATACTAATGTATTAGATATTAATCATAATTTTCGTCAAACATTTTCGTTTTTGCAAACCCAAACAATTATTTTGTACTTACATTTTTACAGGTATCCACGCCATGTTTAATAATTTACTACTATTAGTGAGGGCCTTTTATTGGCAACCTGTCATTTATATAAATGTTTATATTATAATTTTTTAAGGAGTTCACAGTAAATACATCCGCATAATCACCAAGATATACCAGAACATGAATGCGAAAATACGGACAGAAAGAGCAGGATCATACTTTAATGTAAAAAGAGGAGTTCGTCAGGGTGACCCATTGTCCCCAAAACTGTTCTCGGCAGCCCTAGAACACATATTTAGAAATCTAGAATGGAGTGTCCATGGATTGAACATTAATGGAGTATCACTGAATCACTTAAGATTCGCAGACGACCTTATATTGATTAACAACAACCCACAGAGCCTAACTGATATGCTTGAAGCACTTGTACGAGAAAGCGACAAAGTGGGACTCCAAATGAACATGTCAAAAACTAAAATAATGACAAATCATGAAAAACTACCTATTATAGTAAACAACCATACAATAGATTATGTTGATGAATATACATACTTGGGGCAGATAATCTCTCCTAAGGATCTAACAACAAAGGAAGTAGAAAATAGAACTAGCATAGCATGGAAGAGATACTGGTCCTTAAAGGAAATCATGAAGAACCCTGGTGTACCAATTAAAGCGAAAAAAAGAGTTTGATTCGTGTATCCTTCCCAGTATGACTTACGGGTGCCAGACGTGGAGCCTTACAAAACATAACATGCACAAATTAGAAGTCTGTCAACATAGCATGGAACGTAGTATGCTCAACATTAAACTTAAAGATAAAATAAACCTTAAGAAAATAAGGGAACAAACAAAAATAATAGATATAAAATATTGTATCAAGAAACTAAAATGGAGATGGGCAGGCCATATGATACGCAGCATAAAAGATAAATGGACAAAGGATATCACTGTGTGGTGCCCAAGACAACATAAAAGAAAAAGAGGCAGACAACGTCGCAGATGGGAGGATGATATTGTTGGAGTAGCAGGCGCTACTTGGATGAGAAAAGCGTATGATCGCAAACTGTGGAAGTCTCTAGGGGAGGCCTATGCTGAAAAGCAAGACCAAACAGATACGGAATATACCTAGATACATATTATAAAATGTTTGTAAATAAGTTTGGTTAAATAAAGGCTTTATTATTATTATTAATTTTGCTGTTGGCCATCCTTTGTATAAATAAAATAAATAAATAAATAAAAACAATTTTAAAACTGTTTCAGAGGCAGAATGTTTTGTAAAAAGGGAGTACGCAGAAGTATTTACAGCAGAGTGGGGCAACAGCGAAGGAGAGCCTATTACATTAAAATTAAGAGAAGGGGCTGTACCTAAGTGCCTGCCGGTCAGACGAGTACCTTTCGCACTCAAAGGTAAGGTAAAACTGGAAATAAATAGATTACTTAAGAATAAACGTATAGAACCAGTGGAATACAGTCAGTGGGGAACACCAGTGGTTCCAGTAGTTAAATCTGATGGTTCTGTACGTTTATGTGGGGATTATAAGGTGACCTTAAACCCTTACTTGGAAGTAGACCATTTTCCGTTGCCCCACATCGAAGAAATCTTGGATACTTTAAAAGAAGGTGAATACTTCTGCGAGCTCGATTTAAAGGCCCGTTTGGATGAGAATTCACAGGAAATGACAACCATTGTAACTGAAATGGGGACGTATAAATATAAATATCTACCCTTTGGCGTTTCCACAGGGCCAAGTTCTTTTCAGCGTTTAATGCATAATAAGTTAGCGAACATTCCAAATACTATAGTATTCATCGACAATATTTATATAATGGGGAGGGATATTTCTGAGACAATGAACACACTGTGTGAAGTATTAGATAGATTGAAAGTGAGCCAATTTAAATTAAAGTTGGAGAAATGTAAACTATTTAAAAAATACATAGATGTATTTGGATTTAGAATCACTAAAAATGACATCAGCATCATAAAATCAAACATTGATCCTTTACTACAAGCTAAAGCACCAACAAACATAACCATGCTGAGGTCATTTATAGGAAAAGTTAACTACTATGCCAGATTTTTAAAAGATATGGCTTCTATTCTGACACCTTTGTATGAATGTACACAGAAAAATAAATTTGTATGGTCTATTGATTGTGAAAATGCATTTATTTTGATCAAAAAGAAATTAGCATCAATTCATAACTTAAGACATTATAATCCAAACTTACCTTTGATTTTGACATGTGATGCATCTGACACGGGCCTGGGTTGTGTCATATCTAATAGAGACTATAATGGGGTCGTAAAACCAATAGCATATGCTAGCAAAAAATTAAATTACACCGAACAAAGATACTCAGCTATTGATAAAGAAGCAATGTCAATAATTTATGGAATAACAAAATTTTATAATTATACATATGGCAGGCCATTTGAATTAGAAACTGATAATGCTGCCTTAGTAAGAATTTTTGGTCCCAAGAAGGGTATTCCCAAAATGGCGGCAAAAAGACTTCAGCATTATGCCATATTCTTATCAGCATTTAACTACAAAATAAAACATATTAAATCCAACAAAAACCCAGCAGATTTTTTGTCTAGAACATCTACTGAGGTTAATAATGTTAAACTGGACTTACACCCAATTTGTCAAGAAGCAGAGCAAAGTAGCATAAACTATATTGTAAATTCTGATATTGATGTATTAAATTGGAAAACTATACAAATTGAGACAAAAAAAGATTTAATATTGTCAAGAGTAATTAGGTATAGCATAGACGGTTGGCCTGACAAAAAAAATATTGATAAGGATTTATTACCATATTTTTATAAGAAACATGAGATCAGTTGTGATAGAGATTGCCTTTTCTGGGGTTATAGGATAATCATTCCAAAGTCTTTAAGGAAGTCAGTCTTATCTGAGTTACATAAAAGCCATTTTGGCACAGTACGCATGAAACAAGTGGCACGGTCATTTGTCTGGTGGCCCGCTGTGGACACTGAAATAGAAACCATAACTAACAACTGTCTGAATTGCCTAACCATTCGTAATAACCCCACAAAGGGCATTCAAAAATCATGGCCAGTAGCACCATCAGTCTGGTATCGCCTCCATGCAGACTACTGTGGCCCGTTCTTTAATAAAATGTATTTGTTAGTCGTTGACAGTTATTCAAAGTGGCCAGAGGTGGTTGAAATGAACACAATTAGTGCAGCGAGGACCATTGAAGTGTTGGATACATTGTTTTCGAGACATGGCTACCCTGTCCATTTAGTTACTGACAATGGCCCTTCGTTTGCGTCCCAAGACTTTGCAAATTTTTGTAATTCAAAACTAATTAAACATACGTTCTCCCCGCCGTATCATCCAGCTACAAACGGGGCTGCAGAACGTTTTGTAGAAATATTTAAAACTCATGTAACCAAAATCAAAGAAAGTGGTAACAAAATGATGTCTGCTATCAACTTATTCCTGTTTGACTATAGAACTATGCCTCATAGTACTACAGGCGTCACTCCAGCCCAACTTATGTTTAAAAGGGAACTAAGGTCACGATTTTCTCTGTTAAGACCGCAACCTATTGCCGAAAAATCCACGGAAATGCTAGAAAAACAGGCTAGGGTATCCTCGGGCACGAGGCAAATTAGTTTCAGGGTGGGAGAGAAGGTAATGGTGAGGGACTACAGGAAAGGAAATAAACCTTGGACTATGGGGCACCATCGTTGAGGTGTCAATACCAGACACAAATTATTGGGTAGATGTTGAGGGAAGTAAGTGGAAGAGACATGTTAACCAAATGATGAGCTGTAGTGACAGTTTGTTAGAGTAACTGCATATTAAATGCCACCACTTGTAGACCATCAATAGAGTGTGTGTCATTATAGTTATTATAAGTACAATGTAAATGCTTCAGTATCTCATTGTTATGTGGCAGTCACATTTTATTATGTTGTTATTATTATGTTGTTATTTATGCGGAAAGTTTGCCACTATTGTTGATGTTTAAATATAGAGGGAGATAAAGCATCATACAGGGAGCTGGCTTAGACTTAGGTGGAGGAGAGTGTGGTGTATGAATTACAACACTAACCGGAACGCATCACCTCACTGGCGATGCTCTGTCTCGCTCTCTCTTGCCATGGCGTTGGTGCGTACGTAAGGTGTGCTAAATGTATCTCTTGTGAAATAAACCACATTAATTTAACATAAATAATTAAAACACATAAATAAACTTGACATCTAGAATTCAATGGTGTAATTAACTCAAAATCCGAAATTTTGTTGGTTACGCCCTTTCGTGATTCGACCGACGATATGATTGAAAAAAGCAAGCCTATACATAAATCAACAGATTACATCACTTACCGGTACTTTCCATGCAGAAATAACCACTTTTTAACATGGACGTATAAAAGACGGAACTCTCGATAAGTGAGACGCCAAGATGGCGGCCGCTCTTTATGTCTGAGTTAATTTTGGGGTGGCCAAGTTACACAAAAATTTGCCACGGTCACGACACGGTCAACGTAATAAAAAAAATGTTTTGTTCGGAATTGTAATGTTTAAGTCAAAGTCAAATAATTTATTTTGTATAGGACACAATGGACACTTACAAATTGTCAACATATTTTTATTTTTTATAGAATGCAAAGTAATATATTGTAGTTTACCACCAGTTCGGAACGAGACCACTGCTGAGAAGAACTGGCAAAAAAATCAGAGTGCTTGTCATTCTTTTTTTAATAATTTGCGGTCCTATTTAATTTATTTTAATATCCCAAATGCTGAGTAATTTTTTTATAATAATGTCTTTAACTTTGAGACGTTCTTGAAATTTCTTTTAATTTCGAGATGTAGTGAAACCGAATCGTTAGATATTTTTCCGCTATATATTTTAAAATTTTGCGTTCTATTCCGGCGAAAGTATATTCAGATTCCAAGTTAAAAAAAAAACGCTTTCATTACCTACAATTTTTTCTTGAATTTTTGTGATATTATATTTATGTTGCCTTTCGTTGTACAATGTTATGCTTTCTTTTATAATTTTTCGTATGACCATTTCGCAAATACAACAAATATCGAATATATCTTTCGATGGTAAATGTAGGCCTAGTTTTCAGCAATGTTTCTTTTTTTTATTTATAAAAACCACGTCTTGTTAGATTGCTAATTTACCTTTTGAGGTACTGCATAAGGATCAACACGCCGGAGTCCTCCTTTAGTTGCATATAAGTCAATCGCATCAAAATGTTTACTGCACTGCAAACGACACTGTATTTGTTTGGAATCCAATCGTTTTCAACATTACAATTTCTAATTATTTGAATCGAATCATTTCTCCATACTTCATTTTCCTTAGAAAATCTAGCAATAGGAATATAAAATAAAATACACAGTAGTAACTATTAAATAATTAACCTTGATATATTGATTTGAACAATAAACTAAAAATTGTCCATACTTACGGTTTTTACACCATTTTACCACCCAAGACATGATGTATATTTATATTTTTTCGCCGCGTAATGCGTCTCCATGACTCGATGTTCGCGCGCGTAATGGCCGACTAATGTGTGAATGTGTGCGTACTGGCCTATACATACAACTGAGCTGGCCGACTATGATGTCACAGTTGTTTGTTTACGAGACTCTGTCCGACTTTTTTTATACGTCCATGCTTTTTAACAATAATTTTCATGCAGCGCAAAGTAATCACTACAATTTGTTTACGTTTTGATCAATTACGTACGACGCGGAATTCACTTCCAACCAGTGCTTTCAGATCCCAAAAGTAAAATTACATTGTTTTCAGCTAAAAAATACAGTAGTTTCATATAACAATACAGCAGATTTCAAAACCGTTTACAGTAAAATTACAGTAACACTGTTTAAATATTAAAAGAAAAATAAGCTGCTATATTCGTTTTTTTTGTAAATACATATTATTGTAAGTTATTCATATATATTTTCCTCATGATTTTGATCATTTTTGGCCAATGATGTTACAAGTAAAAAGGTGTAGATGGGTTATAAGCGGTCAGCAAGCGGCACGTTAAAAGTAGGCTAATTAGCAAACCTGACCCCAGTGTTGCATCGCTGGCGTCAACAGATGCACGTCAAGAGCCGTGTGTAAAAAGTGCTATAAAACAATTGAAAATGCCGTCGTGTGTTATGAGATATTGCACAAACTACTCTAACAAAACTTCTAAAAGTCTAGGAATCACTTATCATTCGTAACTATCACTATTTCGGTAATATAATTAATATTTTTTACAAATTAAAATGTTATTCGTAAAATATGGCGGTAAAATTCAATGAGTGGAACAAAAGTATCCTCTTTACCAAGTGCAAAAGAGATAGATGTCATTACGCGTCACAGACTTGTCAAAATGTTATGTCTGATTTAATTAATCTATATTGTTTCTAGTGCATGTGACGACGCATCACAACAAATTATATTTGTCTCTATTTAGCACGTGATTATTAAATCATACCATTCTACTTTCACGACTCATCTAAAGCAGTGTGCATATTGCATATTAAGTTAACTATGTGTGCGTTGGCTTGCCATTTTTATAGATCGAATGTTGTACAGGTAACACCTTTTATTTGTAACATCATTGATTTTTGGCCGTCATCCTCGAAATAATTTCATTATTGGGATTTTTTTTTCTTCCTTGTGGCTCTCACGGTTTGTGTTCAGCCAATGTCAAGTTACTTTGTATCATTTCTTCAATAGGTTATTAGGTATTTGATAAACATAAAACGGGGAAACTTATTAAACGAAAAAATAACAATGTAAAATTTGGAATGGACGGAAATTTGGAAAGGTAAGGACTAGGAGAGAGAAGGAGAAAATATAACATATAAAAATAAGTAACTATTTACAACTTTATATTATTTACACATATAAAAGATTCTATGGATTTATAAATATCTAAATGTTTGGATTCTAAAAGAGAGGATATACATGTGGGAAAGGGAACATCTAGAGAAGTTAAAGATTTATAAAAGTTAGAGCGATCAAATCGTGGGCACGACAACAGCGTGTGATTCAGATCACCCATTTCATAACTACATTCAAACCTAGGACTGTTTATGATGTTCATTCGAAAGAGGTGAGAAGGACACGCAGTATGCCCTAACCTCATCCGAATGATCATTTTGGTAGCTAAGTTTCCTAAACGTAAATGGTAAAACCACGGTTTCTTAAGGGTTACACTTTCTAATGAAAAATAGGACTTGGCACACGTTTTTGTGGTTACATTCCAAAGGGAATTCCAAGAATTCTGCACGTTATTGTTGGGCAGTGTTAAAAGATCGTGAGGATAAATTTTATAAGGAAACTTGTCTCCTGATAGACAAGCGTCTTTCGCTAGCTGGTCTACCTTCTCATTAAGTTGAATTCCAGTATGACTGGGAATCCAAACTAAGGTGACAGAGAAATCCTTAAGATAGCATTTAAACAGTAAATTACGAATTTCATGAACTAGGGGATAATGGGTTTTTGCGTGAAATGGGAATCTCTCTATGGCTTGCAAAGCAGACATGGAATCCGTGAAAATTAAAGATTTACGCAGTTTAAACATGAGTATGTACTCTAAACCCTTTAAAATGGCAAAGCATTCACCAGAAAACACTGTTTCTGGAGGCATTCTAATTTTCTGAACAATATCATATTGTTTGTGGTAAATACCTACACCAACACATGTTATATTACTGCTGGAGTTAGGTTTTGATGAATCAGTAAATAGTTGATGGCAATTTACCCAATCATGGTCTTCAAGGGACAATTGAAAGTCCCTATCACTTTTGATGGGCCTGCCGAAATTAAAATTAATAACTGGGGGCAAAATTAGTGAACAGAAATCGAATTTATATAAAGAAACGGAAGTATTAATGGGAGAAGATAGAGATAAGAAATGTTTCAAACTGTTTATGAGAAAAGGGGAAGATTTATGTGACCAGTAAGACGAAGAGGACATTTCATTAAATATTTTGATTAATTGTGGAAAAATGGGGTGATCGGGAAATTGCGAGCAACGGAATAAATACCTGTCAGCCAGATATTGTCGACGAAGATGAAAATGAGGATCACAACATTCAACCTGTAATGCATTAATAGGACTAGATTTCATGGCACCTGCAATGATTCTAAGGCACTTGGACTGAACGAGATCAAGTTTTTTGAAACCTGATATATTACCAGGTTCCAAATTAAAGCAGGAGTAATCAATAACACCTCTTATCATGGCGGTATATACTAATTTCAATGAGTATGGGTGCTCACCCCACCACACACCAGAAAGACATCTCAGCATGTTGATTCGGCGCTCACACTTCGCAACCAAATATTCGCAATGCGAAAGACTAGATAACTTTGAATCTAATATGATCCCAAGAAATTTAACTTCATTCTTTATCGGAATATAAGAGCAATCATATGTAAGAGAGAAATGTGGAGGCTTGCGTTTTCTAGAAAATAAAACAGTGGTGCTTTTAGAAACAGATAATTCCAGACTATGAAAATCTAACCATTTATTAAGTAAAACCAGAGATTCAGACACTCGAGAATTTAATACATTAATAGAAGGGTCAAATGAATAAAGTAACAAATCATCAGCATATTGAAGTACTTTGATGTAGTCACCACAAGAACTGTCAAGATCGTAAGTGTACAGCTTGGCAAAAAAGAGTCTGACGCGGTGACAGTTGGAACTAAAAATCGATGATTGTGGCAACATTGCTTTACTTGATAACACAAGTACATTCTGTGTCAACATTGCGCTTATCCTAGTGGTTTTTCATAAATTTCTAAAAATTATCAACTTTTATTGCCTAATTAACTATTTAAAATGAATAACAATAGTCAGAGTAGTGGTAGATCAGTGTTTTATCAAGTCTATAAGCGGTGTTTGGCTGAATCTCAAGCGGGAGAAGTTTTGTCCGATATGGAGATGTTTTGTAATTTGATAAGCCTCGTATACGCTAATCACCATGATTGATACTTGAAGATAATGAATAGGGAATTAATAACAAAGTACTGTTTTTTTTAGGTAAATCTGTCAACACAGTAAGAAGCATAGTTAAGGAAGGTGAAACAAATAATGGTATATTTTCAACACTGGGACAACATAGCAAAGGTTGCCCGAAGAAAAGTTTAGATGATTAGACAAAGGGTTAATTTATTTTACACTGTGAAAAAGCAGGTATGTATTATTCATAAACTACTCCTGATTCCATGAATGAAAAAAAACAGATGTAAAATAAAATACCATGTTCCAGGTGCCTACACTGAGGAGGAATTTACTGCCAGTGGTTAGAGAGGACTTGGGTTACGATGGAAGCCGTGAACATCTCAGAAAGATATTACACTCCGTGGGTTTTTCATTTAAGAAATGTAAAACAGACATATCAGCTCTAATAGAGAAACCTAACATAGCAGCAAAGCGGGAGCAATATTTGAAAATTATTATGGATAACAGAAACCTGCCTCCAGAATTACGAAAATAAATAATATTTATTTATTTATTTATTTATTTACATGGAGACACCAACAGCTACAAGTAAATACAATAAAAAACATAAAATAAAACAGTAATAGAGCCAATTAAAGGTTCTCACCACTAGAAATAGTATACAGTTTCAAGTAGCTGAACATTATACTACACGCTATTAAAAGAGAAAAGAAAAACACATTAAGTCTTATTATAAAGAAATTTGAGATACCCAGGAGTCAGCGAGATCAACTAACACCTTTATGAAATTAATATGTAAACATTATTATCGCATAAATAGTGTAACGAACGCAAAACATAGTTACAGTAGTCAGAAATGAAATCACTATACTACTGGAGCATATATTCTTAAAGTAGCCGTTTGGCTTTAGTTATGCTTGAAGTAAACAGGTCAATGTCAACAGTTTTGGAGATTTTATTAAAGTTGCTACTTGCACGCAAAATAAACGAGTTCTGGTGGTAATTTGTAGAAACTACAGGGACGTATAGAGGGGGGTTGAATCTAAGTGACCTAGAGGGAGCATTTAACATGATTTTGGATAAGAGTTCGGGAGAATCAACTATACCAGTTGCTATCTTTATTAAGAAGATTATATCGGCAATATCTCGGCGCATATTTAAGGGAACCAAATGGTGCTTTTTACAAAGATCTATGTAATTATCAGAGCTGTAGTTAATGTTAAGCCGGAAACATAAATGCTTTACAAATTTTCTTTGAATGCCTTCAATGCGATCAATATAAACGTTATACATTGGATTCCACACCTGGGAGGCATATTCGAGGTGTGATCGCACGTACGTACAGTAAAGTATTTTCAAGGTCTTTATATCTTTAAACGATGTCGAACTTCTTAAAACAAAACCAAGTGCTCTATAAGCTTTAGAAATAATTTTATCGATGTGGGTATCAAATAGTAATTTGCTATCGTGATATATTCCTAAGTCACGGACTGTTGTGGAGCGCGGAAGAGTTTGTTGTTTAAGCGTATAGCTGTTGTACCAAGCCGTTAGTCTCGTGCTTATCTACAAATAAAATTCCCATCCCTAGACAGGTTTTATTAGCTACTGCACTAATAAAAGCGGAGTCCAAGATGGGTGACTATCAGTTTGTAAGAGCTTTGCTTGACCAAGGCTCGCAAGAATGTTTCATTACCGAGTCCACTGTCCAATTGCTTAGACTGACTGAATTGTATTAGGTTTAGGTTCAATTTTTCAATTAATTTTGAAAGCCTACGTTTTAAATAAAATAACTTCATTCTTACCTGATCAATCCGTTAAAGAGAACGCATTTAATTGGAATGACATAACAAATTTAGATTACGATATGGTTTCATTCGCACCGCACACCAATCATCCGCAATTTTTGTATTAGTTCAGATCAATATACCAGCTTAGATCAAGAAACAGCTTGTCGTTTTATTACTAAAACCGACTGTCTGTACAACTGAACATCTCGGTGCTCAACATTGAACTAGAAGAAAATAGACTAGAGATGATACAGAACAATTGCTTTTCATTACTCGTGGACGAAAGCACAGCTAAGTCTACAATAAAACATTAACCGCTTGTCGTAAGAATAGTAAAATTAGATTTCAGCGTTGAAGACAGATTTCCGACTTTAATACCAATCGTAGATGGTACAGCAACAGCGTAGTATGGCAAAATAGTAGAATATTTTGTTGAAAAAAATATTCCTTACAAAACAAACATAATAGGCTTTGCTTCTGATGGTGCTAACGTTATGTTTGGAGATAAACATTCATTGGTAAATTTGTTTAAAAATGACATACCTCACCTTTTTCCTATGAAATGCATTGGTCATTCTTTTAACCTTTGCGCATCATACGTATGTGAGAAATTGCTAAGGGACGTAGACGACTTCTGTAGAGATGTATATAATCGTGTACAAAATTCTCCAATACGTATTGGAGATTTCAAAATATTTCAAGCATTTACAAATATTAAACCACACAAATTACTCCATCCTAGCCAAACCAGATGGTTCTCGCTTATTGAGGTAGTAAATAGGCTTCTGGAACCACTACCAACGATAAAATAGTATTTTCAAGCTGCAGTTCATGTAGATAGATTACTTTCTGTGCAATCAATTATCACCAAGGCTCTTGAACCGACAACTGAATTGTTGTCCATTTGTACCTGGAGTTTTAGAAATTTACATTGCATATATTTATTATTAGACCAGTACAACAAAAAAATAGTAGGTTGAAAGCCGTTTTAAAAGAAAGAGAATACAAAAAAATATAGGAAAAATAAGTTATGGGCGATCTGATATCGGGAAGTGGGGAGGGGGGGTGATTTTAAGGGTTTATATTGATTTCCGGCAAAACTACAAGTCCTATGGAAAAAAATTATAGGACAAAGTTTTAGGTGATAAAAAGATCTACAACTCTTGTATTGGCACTTTTTTCACATACCCTCAAAATTTACGTGAATAATTCAAATAACTAGGTTTTTGGTTTTAAAATAGTATTTTCAAGCTGCAGTTCATGTAGATAGATTACTTTCTGTGCAATCAATTATCACCAAGGCTCTTGAACCGACAACTGAATTGTTGTCCATTTGTACCTGGAGTTTTAGAAATTTACATTGCATATATTTATTATTAGACCAGTACAACAAAAAAATAGTAGGTTGAAAGCCGTTTTAAAAGAAAGAGAATACAAAAAAATATAGGAAAAATAAGTTATGGGCGATCTGATATCGGGAAGTGGGGAGGGGGGGTGATTTTAAGGGTTTATATTGATTTCCGGCAAAACTACAAGTCCTATGGAAAAAAATTATAGGACAAAGTTTTAGGTGATAAAAAGATCTACAACTCTTGTATTGGCACTTTTTTCACATACCCTCAAAATTTACGTGAATAATTCAAATAACTAGGTTTTTGGTTTTTTATTTTTATCTTATGCAAATACATATGTTTTTTCTCGAATTTTCGTGAAAACTTGCCTTTTTATGTCTTAAATATACATTGTATTTTAATATCGAAAAAACACCCTAATTTTCAATCGAAAAATCTCACGCCAAAATATCTGCTTTTTTAAAAAAGTCGATGGGCGTTTTGTTCTTTGAAATCGCATCTTTCTGATGATATAAAAATAAAATATACATTACTATGGTAAATGTTCGCAAAAAATGCAAAGAAAACACACATCTTTCTCAAGAAATCATCAGAAAGATGCGACTTCAAAGAACAAAATGCCAATCGACTTTTTTTAAAACGAATGATATTTTCTCACACAATTAGATTTTTTTTTTGGTTGTTTTGTTTTTATTTTTTTATTTTTTGTGCTTCTTTTCGTGTAACTACCGTGTTTAAGTTAATTATTGTGTGAAATGGTGTGAGTAATTTTGGTTTTTGTGAGTATTTTTTTTAATATCTTTTGTCACACGCCGTTGAACATTGCTTCGAATTATTTACTACACGTTGTAATTATTATTCTTTCTTCCGTTTGTTTATATTTATATTTTTATATTTATTTAATTAAAAATGGAACATTCCACCTAATACACAACCTCTTAAAGGATTAATTAATTTATGAGGTTTCAATTCGTGCACATACAACAGCAAACACCGTTGCGTTGCGTAAACAGTTGCGAAAACTAATCGCCGAGTGTCCGGCTGAGTCTATAATCGATACCGATTTGGTTCCTGATGCTGAACTTTTAGCGGCCGGAAATGGCATGGCTTTATCAGAGGTTTTGGATAAAGTTGAGGAGAAGCAGGAGCGATATCTCCTGGATCGTTTTAGGGCCTTATATCGTCACGTTTGGCGTATTAGAGCTATAGGTTTCGAAGCACAAAAGGAAAAATGTGTTTCGCAGTTGACCAAGCTGGACAATAGGTTTAGGAATTTTCTAGCTACGGTTGAGGGTTCGTTCCAGGAACAGCTGCCAAAACAGAGCACCGTGATTTCGGATCAGCTGGAGTTGCCTGTTGAGTGCTCTGGAGATAGGAACTTGGCAAAATGGAACGTGAAGTTTAATGGGTCGAGTGAACCGCGCTCATTTTTGGAACGTGTTGAGGAGCTAAAACTTTCGTATGGAGTGTCAGACCTGAGGTTATTAACAGCGCGGCTCATTTTTTTTTCGGAGCAGGGTTTATTATGGTTCAGGGGTATTAAGAATGAGGTTACGTCATGGTCGGAATTAAAAAACATGATTCTGGAAGAGTTTGACCCGGTAGATTTTGACTATCGCCTTTTGGGTGAGATCCGTTCTCGGACTCAGGGTATTGACGAACCAGTACATATTTACTTTTCTATTATGTACTGTTTATTTTCGAGATTAAGATCACCTTTGAGTGACAATGAGAAGTTGGATATTTTATTGCATTATATTCGACCTTATTTTTCTCAGCAGTTGGCTTTAATGCAGGTGTCTTCCTTGTCCGATTTGAAGGACAAATGCAAGAAGTTAGGAGGCAGCAAAGCAGCGCACGGACTCGTTTATAGAACCAAGCAGGTCAAACCTGCTTAGTGCCGATTTCGCGTACAAGGGAAGAGGTAAGCCGAATGCTTCGGTCTCCAACAGCATTGTCCCGACAAAGGAGACATAAAGAGACTGCAACGGTCGTACTTCACTGCCGTCTCATCGGGCAAACACTCTGACCCCCATTTGTTTTAAATGTGGCAAAGGCAATCACAATTTTAAATCTTGTAAGGGGTCGAAGGTTATGAGATGTTACAGGTGTGGCGAGGAGGGCTTCACGAAGAATAATTTTGTTTCATTTCATTTTTCACGTACTTATAGTCAAAGTCAAATAATTTATTTGGTATAGGACACCATGGACACTTCGTCGTTTCATTCCATAAATGACCCACTACTGAGTCGGGCCTCCTCCAAATTCATGGAGGGAAATTAGCCTACTGTGCCACGCTGGCAAGACGGGTTGGCACAGGGCTTGTATAAAGTTTTCCTTCTCTTAGGGCTAGGTGATATGCCGCAATTGATAAAAATATTCTTTACAATCAGTGCTCGTTGAATGCTAAGTATTAGATAATCGTCACACAGGGCTAAATTTAGCTAAAGAGTTAAAAAATGTCGCTCTGAAGTGGAATATTCTTGACAAAATCCTCCTTGCAGTATCAGATAACAGTGCGAACATCAAAAGTGCGATAGCACAATTAGAGTGGAATAATTTTGGCTGTTATGCGCATACGCTTAACCTGGCAGTACAAAAAGTATTGGGAAGTGCTTACATAAGCGACTTAATTAACAAAGTGAAGGCTATAGTTTCCCACTTCAAACGAAGTAATTTATCCTGGAATAAATTAAAAAATACGAGGACCAGGCTAATATAGTCGTAAAGAGGCCAATCCAAGATGTCGTTACAAGGTGGAATTCCACATTCTACATGTTACACAGGTTTTTGGAACTAAAAGATGAAATTTATGTGCACTCAGTAATTTAATTATGTTGACCAGTTATGAATGGCATATTTGCCAGTCGTTGATTACAGTGTTACAACAATGTGATGAAGTGACGACGGAAATCAGCGGCCAAAAATATGTAATTGGAAGCTCAGTCATTCCATTAACAAAAATTGGTCACACCAATGCACTCAACGAGATCGCAATATCGCCAAAGAAAGTCATATTGGCGTGTTTCCTGATGAAGTAGAAATGTGTCAACAGAATCTCCTCTCCGAAATAAGCACGCGGTTTTCTAATTTGGAACAGATTCAAACATACACTGTCACTATGTTTTTAGACCCGAGGTATAAGTTGTACTTTGAGAGTGAAATCGTTGCTGACAGTACAAAAAAACATATCTTGGCCCTAGTAACCACGAAGATTAATGAAAATGAAAGATGTCAGTCTTCAGCGTCAACTTCTGATGAGTCTTCAGTATCAGCTTCTGATAACCAGGGGAAAATATCTAATAGTCGATTATGGAAACACTACAATAGGCAAATGCAAAATGTACGACCAGCTGGAACTGCCAATAGTAGGGTAATAAATTAAACCCAAAAATACCTAGATGACGCAGTTTTATCTCCGGATATGGGTCCTTTGGAGTGGTGGCGTTTAAATCAAACAATTTATCCAAATTTAGCGAAATTGGTGGACGGCTAGGTGGACGGACGACCTTGTGAAGGTCGCTGGGAGTCGGTGGATGCGGTCTGCACGAGATCGTGCATTGTGGAAATCTATGGGGGAGGCCTATGTTCAGCAGTGGACTTCTGTGGCTGATAGATAGATAGATAGATAGCGAAATTGGCCAAAATAAAAAAAACTGGACTTTTGGTGCATAATAACAATACCAAAACGCGGTCATACAATGAAAAGTGAAACTCGTGAACTTCAGTATCAAGCTACAATATTACTTCGAGCGTGAAAGACAAACTGGCGGACCTTTAATTCCTTTCGACGAGGTCCAAGAACGCATCTCTCAGGCACTTGGAGTGAGCAAACGGACGATAACAAATATTAATAAAGAAAAGTTCGGCTCATCTGGCATCGAAGAAAATATTTGACGAACACCACAAAATAAACGCAGTACTAAACCTATATCAGACATTGATAGCTTTGATGCCGATGCAATAAGGAATCATAGTATAACTATATGGTTATTATTCCATGAATGAGTACTTTAATAGGTCGATGCTTCTAGCATCTTTGAAAGCAGCTGATTTATTTAGAGGAGGCAATAACTGCTTTATCTCAAATTTTGAAAGATATTGGATTTCAATATGAAAAAACGGACAAAAGGAAAATATTTTAAGAAATGACTTTAAGAAATAATTTTAAAAAGAATTACATTTTTAAGACGAGCGACTAAAATCGATAATTGGGAGAATGTCGTTTTCATCGACGAGACATGGCTAAACGCCAATCAAACGCATTATCGTTCTTGGACAGATGACAGTCAAGCGTCAACGTCGAAAGTGCCATGGGTAAAGGAATGGAAGGAACGAAGTGCCAATGCGAATTATGGTTTCGTGGAAAACGGTTTATTTGCATTTGAGTCAAAAACCACTACTAAGAAATGAATGCTTCATCTAAGGAGTGGATCCAGTATGTCTTGCTAACTGGCCTGCTCGAGCCTTCAGTTTAATTTTAATGATAAGTAAAGTCAAATAAAGGGGCGAACAAGCCGGTTGTTTTTCCACGTCATCGCCCACATCGCTGGAAATTTTAATACATTGTAAGGGTGCTGTTACAAACTTGCGAAGAATATACACAAATAAAGTATGAGTACCTGACGGTGAAGCAAATGTAGTGAAAGCTGTTGACATTGCGTTTGGCAAAAAAAAATCGGAAGTAAACATAACTGAAACTGATACAAGAGGTAGCTATTAACCAAATTGTAAACTGGCATACCCCTCCAAAGATAATCGCTTAACAGATAGAAGAATGAACTGAGATATGTGAAATTTTACGCCCATTAGAAGTCGCAACTCAAGAAGCATGCGGAGAAAGCTTTGTTACCTACCAGCAGCAAAGTGATTCCTTTAACACGAATGCTAAATTTGAAAATGAACGGTTTGCGCCTAAAAATCGTCATTGGGGAAAACCCCCACATCACGCTGTATTACCTACTACAGAGCACGTATATAATACAGCCCATATCAGCGCACCGACAGTCGTCCGCCAGCGCTCTATTCAAATCAATTCAGCATCCCCGTCGCTGCCACATCTAGCACCTCCAGCGCCGCTGCTACTACTGCTGTGACTGCTTCCACTGACACTATGACCAGTAGTGAGGACCAACAAAATCCCAGAATGGAACCGCCTCGCAAAAGGCAAAGAAGTTTATAAATGTTTTTGGTAAAAAAATGACTACAGAAGAACGGAAAAAGGTTGATCGCGATTTACTAGAGCTGTTCATCACAGATTACCAACCTGTCAGAATAGTCGAAGACAAAGGCTTTAAAAAGTTCGTGAAGAATATTCCCGGATACACGCTACCAAGTAGGAAAAATATATCTTCTGCCATGATTCCGGCATTATACCAGACGACATTAAGAGACGTCAAGATAAGGGTTTCTCGAGATGCAAAATCTGTGTGCTTGACCACTGATTGTTGGACCTCGTCCCGTCCGCTACATTGGCGTGACTGTGCATTACATTAGCGATGATTTTGAACCACAACAAATACTTTTGGAGTGCAAATGCATTAATGAGAGTCACACAAGCGTCAATTTAGCAAAGGAATTAAAGAGAATATAATAGAGATAAAAAGAAGATTAAAAAGAATACTGGTGAATATAATTTAACAAACAAACTTAATTTTGCTATATCGGACAATGCAAGAAACATAGTAAAAGCATTGAGTTAAATATATAGAGAAGCTATTTCAAACAAAAAGTATCGCGTAACTTGATGACAGCGGGGCAAGCGGGGGGTGTGATGTTTTCATAGATAAAATCAAAACGCGCAGACGCGAGAGACTAGCGATGGGTGACTCGAGTCAAATAACCCGGGTAACTCGGGTCAGCCGTCTAACCCGTTTGCCCGAGTTCATGTTTTCATATCACGGGCTGACTCGCCTCGCTAGGTTTAGATTGGCCGTTGGAGACATTGTCGCTCGGTGAGCGGGCGGCCGGGTCGACGCAACTCGGTACCGGCACACCACGAGTTTTCATATCACGGGCTGACTCGCCTCGCTAGGTTTAGATTGGCCGTTGGAGACATTGTCGCTCGGTGAGCGGGCGGCCGGGTCGACGCAACTTCTATTCTTCTATAAGGAGCTGTTCACGGAAGATGTGTTCGATAATCTACATAGGCCTAGGGTTGTGCAACCGCCAAAGTTGTATGGGTTACCAAAGGTACACAAGACCAATGTACCTTTGCGTCCGATTGTGAGTCAGATAGACTCACCCACATATCAACTGGCAAAGTATGTAGCCTCTAGATTACAGCCATTGGTAGGAAACACTTCGTCTTTCGTGAGGGATTCTCGTCACTTTGTGGAGATTATTGGGACCCTGACGCTGGAACCAGATGACATCTTGGTGAGTTTCGATGTCGAATCCCTTTTCACCAAGGTTCCAGTGAAGGAGTGTCTCGAGGTCATCAGAGAGCTGTTGAAGGAAAATCACTTGCCGGAGAACTTAATGGTTTTACTGAGAAACTGTCTAGAGGGCAACTTCTTTCTTTACCGTGGGCAGAACTATCTCCAGATTGATGGTGTTGCAATGGGGAGCCCTGTGGCTCCGGTGATGGCAAACATCTGGATGGAACATTTCGAAAAGTCCATAAACATGCAATCGTCTGCGGTGAAGATGTGGAAACGGTATGTGGACGACGTTTTCTGCATAATGAAGGGAGACAAAGAGATAGTAGACCAGTTCGTGGATCATCTCAACTCGATTCACGCGAACATTAGGTTCACATATGAACTGGAAATGGAAAGAACTTTGCCGTTCCTGGATATCAAAGTGATGGTTAGACCAGATGGCTCGTTGGCGCACTCGGTTTACAGAAAACTCACGCACACGGACAGCTACGTCACACCATCACCCGCGCCATTTGCAGTCGGTGGCCAGATCTCTGTTAGACAGAGCCTTAGCCCTCTGTGACCCTGAATATGTGGAGGCTGAAGTAGCTCATGTTCAGGAGGTGCTTAAAAGAAATGGCTATAGTGTGACCAAGAGAGGACGAGCAATACGCAGAGGACACAGGAGCAAGTTTGACGTCGAGAGGCAGCCGGCTTTCATGCCCTACGTTAAAGGGGTAACAGATAAGGTGGGGACTGTGTTGAAGGAGTATTCCATCAAAACGGTGTATACCCCCTTATCCAAGTTAACCAGGCATGTGAGGACACCGAAGGATGTCATTCCATTCCAGACTCCCGGTGTGTACAAGGTGGATTGCAGCTGCGGTCGTTCCGACATTGGTCAAACGAAGCGTACTATTGCGGAAAGGATCAAAGAACACATCGCAGCTGTCAAAAACCACCAGATACATAAGTCTGCTATTGCTGAGCATTTGTTGGAGGCGGGTTCTGATCACTGGATCGAGCTCCACGATCCGAAAGTCCTCTCCACTGAACGGCATTACTATGCGAGAACGGTTCGTGAAGCGGTTGAAATCAGAAAACACCGTAATTTCAACCGAGAAGATGGATTTAAGTTGGCGGCATCGTGGAACCCCGTTATTAGCAAATGTATAGTTCGCGGTGTAGGTACAAAGTATTCAACCGATACAGTCAGTGTTGTGTGCCGTAGTGACAACCCTACGTGTGTACAAAACCAAGTGAGGGTAGGAGACCAAAGTACCCTCACTTCCCACCGAAAAAACTTGCGGTCTGCAGTCAGCTCGCGACCACGGCCATTGTAACATGGTCGAAACGTCGAGCAAAAACAGGTAATAATTCTGTGCGCGATAAGTCCCGTTGAATGTTTATAGTATGTGTTCAAATCGCGAAAGTTTAAAAATAACTATAGCTATATTATTATGCACTCAATGCCTTTAATCATTACTGATTAGTGAGTAAAATCATTGATTATAATTATTAAACGCATTGAGTTTTACTATTAAAACGTATCTAAGTGTGTATACATCAATATTTTAATTTAGTTCAATAATAAATATGTTGACTGAGATAAAACTTCTGAATATCTGTGATTATTAGAATACATACCTAAGATAAATTTAAGTACTATTTAATATTAATTTAAGTGCGTTTAAGAATATTTGATGAATACTAAGGTTTTTTTATGACATTTATGATTGATAATCTATTGTAAATTTAAAATGTAATATTTGTACGATTACTATAAGCAAATTTTCCAAGGAATTTTAATATTATCATAAGCAACACCTAATCTAATGTACTCAAAATCATACAAATAGTCCAGTCATTTAAGCTTAAATTAGGTAAGAATATCGGAATTCGAGATACCCAGCTGTAAGTCTGTAAATACTTGTATATTGACACTCTAATAGTTGTCTCAAAACCTACATTTGGTAGGGTGTACGCTACGTGTCAAGGAAAAAGGGGATGAGTCAGAAATGTTGAAAAATGAGTTAAATACACAGTTCGATAAATCACAAATTTTTTGTTCCCGGGCATACGCACATGGAGTGCGATTCTGTACATGCACAAATCGAAAGAAAGAAAAAAAGAACTGATATGGCTATACATTTGCCGAGAGACTGGTACAACCTAGTCAGAATGACGAGCCCAAACATTTCTGTCGTGGTAATGGACAACAATATGTTTCTGAACTTCGCCGAATTGTATAAAGGCCCATTGCAGCTACGAAAAGAAGATGGCGAAGAAGATACATCTGGCGAAAAATTCATATGGCATGATGTAAAATGGTTTAGATTCAGTGGTGAACATGAACCTGGAGTAAATTAGAAAATTTGGCAGAATTTAAGGAGATTTCTTTCTGTCGAAGGGGCAAATCAAATGAAAATTTGAATCCCGAGAAATGTTATGAATGTCAAGTGCCTATAAGTCAAGAAAAAAAACGTGATCTTCTTAGTATTCTTCATTTAATTGACAATAGTTGCCATGACTTCTATAATAGATTAGAAACAAGTACACGTACACAAGTACACGAGATATTGATCCCGATATCGATGAGTTCAGCGAAGATTAAGGTAATACAGTATTATGTTTGGTATTTTGCATTTATATTAGTTTAATTTCATTTATTTTTTTATTTTTAATAAAAGCGTTCATGCATGAAGATTGAAGAGGTTGATGGATAATGAAGCAAAAAAGCTTTGCTTGGAACGAAGCATTTGAAGTACCATAGGCTATTCCTACCTCAATATGAGTCAGGTGTGATGATTTATGTATATTATTGAAAACCTGACAATATTAAATACATAAATAATAACACTGTTACGTTATTTTTTCCTCTGATGTAGCAGCGTTTGTTTACCTTTAATACGTCAGTCGGTGGGACGTCAGTCTTCTATAGATAGTGGCGCCACCTGGCCAACTTGATGCGGCAGTGATGGCCCACACTATTTAGTTGGTTTTATGTAATTGCTGAGTAACTATTAAAATATAATTCTAAAATCAAACCTTAATTATTCTACTGCTGTTGGCAGTAAATATTAAATTATCTTTACAAAATCACCCAAGGTGATTTTAGTCGAATTGAGTTCAAGCGTCGTTTCGAACGCGCAATCCCTAGTTAATCTGTGGGGTTGCCTACCGTATTTCTAATTCCCAAGAAATTGAATAATGTTGGAAAATAAATCTATCTTGGGTGTTGGGATGAGAATTTGGTAGCTTGAATCTAGCTATTTGCTATTGTTTCAGCACACAATCGATCGGCAGGACGTTAAAAGGTGGAGTGCTACGATTTAAATATCTTCGAGTAGGCGACTTTGTTCTAGGAGCGACCATTGGTTTTGCCCGATTCCGGGGATTTTTTCTAGGTGTTCCGTCTGATTTGGTTGGGGAGCCATGACCGGATGTGAGATCGCTGCGCGGGCGTCCATTGCCATTTGTCGCTCAGTCGACGTGAGACGACGCGCAAAGCCGCACCCGAAGTGAGAACCGGGGTGTGAGAGGGTAAGAATAATCCAAAATCTCTGAAACAGAGATCTCCGGGTCCCCCTCGGTTATTTGGATCGGGTTGAAAACCATTAACTGTTACAGATCCGCGTGTAACAAAGGATTCGCCGGTGAATTGGGCGGACGCGTCGCCGGCCGGTCAGAGCAGAGAGAAGCGTCTCCGCCATTGTTTTCACAGTAAGTACTCCATTTTTTCGCCGCTCCGGGTTATGCGAACGGACCGCGTGGCTAGATTGTCGTGTTGGCGGACCGCCATGTTGTCCGATTGAAGTGTTGACCTTTGGACTTCCCTCTAGGCCCTCCATTGTCCTTCCGTTGGAAGGCTTAATAGTTCCCCATTGTAATAGAAGCCCCCTTGCGGCCGATTTCAGGCCACTCGAGAGGTTCGTCTCGCCGCCAGAATCCAGAGGCGCCTTTGGAGCCTGGACGCGAGACCCGTCCCTCGAGACCCCGGCCGTCTGCGGAGCTGACCGTGCTGTGGCGGAGTCCGCCTAGCCATCGGGCTAAGGCGGGACGGTTTTTTTTTATCCCTCAATTTTTTAATACTTCATATTTAATTTAATTGAAGTGCTTACCCACTTTTAAGTACTTATTTAATTTAGAGACAAGGTATTTTGTCTCCCACGGGTTCCTCTGGGACCCAGGATATTCTACGGTTCCGTAGGAACCATCTAATTACAAGCCCGGCTCTCACACTGGGAGGCCGGACTTTCTCTAAAACTATCTCAAGGACCCCGGGACCGACACTTCTCTGGATGACCTGAAGACTTGTACCCTCGTCGTCGGCCCAGGGATCCGGGACTCTTACAGTCCCTGGCGCCCCTAATTATAGTTGTTAGATTCTAAATTGGAAGGTTGGAGGTTGTTGATGGTACTAAAGTTTTGAAATAGCATAATTTTCCTTAATTTAAAGATGTTGATTGACTGAGCACAGTACTGGTTTATCCCAACCCCCACGCCCCTAGCATTTACCGATTGAGGCATTAGCTGGCTGGTTCGACCCGTAGGCAGTGGTAAGGTCTGGGACCCGTAGCGGGGACCCCCATAGGTCAAAGCACTACACCTAAGCAAATTTTGTAACCTACTCCTTAAGAGTACATAAGTTTATATGAAATTTAATAATTGAATGCTTGTAATTGTGGTACAATCGCGGCAAACTTTTATTGCCATACAGTAAATATTTATTATAATAATATTGTAATCAATTAATATATAATATTGTAAGGTGATGGTAACAGGGTCATTTGGGTCTTTTAAAGTTCTCCAGTCATTTATTGTTTTTTCCCACCTTACATCTGGGTTTTTGCACTTCCATCCGGAGGGACAAAACCTAATATGTAACAACACATAAAGAGACGAGTCAAAAAAAGGATTTTTTATATTTTTTTTCGTGTTATGAAAAAAGGAGTTATGTCAATTATTTTAATAATTAATAAACAAAAATATTTTTCAGATACATAAAAAAGACTACTAAATTGTTAAATATAAATTAAAACAAATTTGTTTTATGTATTCCTGTATATCTTTGATTAAAGTGCATTTATCTTAAAAAAACTTAAAAGCCTTTCTTTAATAGGCCCTGGTGAAAAGTTGTTTTTGACTCATCCCCTTTTTCCTTGTCACCACAGAAATTTCAAGGTCAAAGGGTCACAAAAATCGTTTTTTAGTAAATATCTCATTTCCCATGGGTATTTTGCTGTTTGTATTTATTATCAATATTGTAGAATACAAAATTCTCTGCAAATTTTGTTTAAAAATGTTTCATACGTTGAACCGTTTTCAAGATAAAAGGCGGAGAACGCGCGGTCAAAGCTGATGCTTTGACCGCGTGCTCTCCGCTTTAGGTCAAAGTATCAAACTTTCTAGTTCAAACTTGGTTAGAGCATGATTTGGAACCCCAGGTATGGAGTTGGGCTATGCGAAACGATTTTCTGGAGCCTATCATGACAATTTTACCATCTGGTCCCAGAAGATTAGCTGAATACAATTTACTGCCAATGTAATGGGCAAGCTTGTCTCAATGCTCTACCATATCAGAGCGACATTAACAAAGATGGAATCTTTGACCCCGAAATCATGGAAGAACTTGAGACAAATATCGGTGAAAACGATGATGAAGACCATTTTAAAATTTACTAGCAGCCGGAAGATGACGATGAAAAGGAAGTAGATGAATTTGACGCGGATTTTTTTAATAAATAGAGTGATTCGAAAGGACGGTTTATATGTATAATACATACATAATTGCACCCGCGCGTAACCGGAACGGGTCGCTATTTTTTAAATATAAAGTTTCATCAATTTTAATTTTTTTCATCATGTAAGTAGTTATTAGTTAGGTTAAAATTCAAATATAATTCCTATATTTTTATTAACAATTCTGCAATTACATGTGCAGGTAAGTGTTGTTAAATAAATTAATACTGAATAAAAAGTGGATAGGTTAGGAAAAAAATGGTCAAATATAATATAATAGTTATTAAAAATTTACAAATATTTATAATCATAGATTTGTAGATAATTTTGTATTCTACAATATTGATAATAAATACCAATAGCAAAAAACCCATAGGAAATGAGATATTTCCAAAAAAAGCACAAAAAAACGATTTTTGTGACCCTTTGACATTTGACCCAAACTACAGAAAATGATGTAACTGTAAGGTGGTTTTCCTGATATTGTCAATGGCAGTGTTAAAAAAATTGGTAGAAATAAAATTTCTCTTTCTTTTTCCAAATTTGAGTCGCTAACAACTTCCTGAATAATGACAGCTTACTAGCAAAAAAGTTTTAGTTCGTGGTGTGCCTTCCGAGTGGACTATTGAAGAAACATCAGCTAATATCAATGTTCCATTAGGACGCGGAGAAATCCTTAAGAATGGACGTCTTAACTTTAAAGTAGTAGTTGATGGTAATCCTGCCTGGAAGCCCACACAAACTGTGGTTATCACTTTTGATGGCCAGGTCTTACCCCGCAACGCAATGTGTTACAACTCATTACCTGTGGAACTTTATTCATATCCCACTATTCAATGCTTAAATTGTTGCCGCTACGGACCTTCTAAACTACAGTGTATATCAAAGCCTAAGTGCTACACGAGGACCAAATACACAACGCCAATGTTTTTTCCCTGGCTGCAATGGAACTGAAAGACTCTTAGTCCCATCATCACTACGTGTAAGTTTACTTTGCGACTATAATTATTATGTACCCTCTGATTGTAGGATCTGTTCATATCACTTGACCAGTAACTCATGGGAGTTACTTTTAGAGGCAATATACAACCCAATTATAAAATTTAGCTCTGAACAAATGGAAGAATTATTTTCTTTACTGAAAGATAATGTCGCCCTCCGATCGCAATGGCTCGCCGTACGCTTTGTCTCGAACACAGCGTCGGCGGAATATTGGTCAATTTTTTATATTTGTTTAATTTTTTTCTATTAGTAATTTTAGGATTAATTCAATTTGTAAGTTTCCCACTTTTTGAGGTAGATTATTTGGTTTTTTTTTGCTTATATTTTACCTATGATATATTTATATATTTTTTAATTTGGTTATATTATACCTATTTTATGTATAAGTATGTTTCTTCGTGTTCGCCCGACGTATTGGGATTTGGGACCACACTAAAAATCAGTTGCAATTGATTTTCAGTGTACACGGCACAATATGCTGAGTGAGGACCTTTTTGTCACTGAAAACGGCGTGTATGTACCCCATGTGTTCCATGTAGTGCGCCGTGTTCTTTGGACAATAAAGAATTTCTCTCGCTCTCGTAATGCATTTAGATTTTGAAAAGATTCAGAGCATGTCAGATCATATTTTCAATTTCAGCACATTCTCTCATAAGTCCCGAGACTATCGAGCAAACATAGAGGAGCTTTTGCACTTGCAGCCTATTTAATGAAATAGCGAACAGGTGATAGTGATGAGCGTATTGCATCTTTATTGAGAGTGCCTAGAAGCACATTAGAATCTTTAATATTGCATCAGGACATTGTCCCAAGAAACCCTGGCTTAAACCATGTATCTGGACAGGATATCTCTCAAAGAAATCTTTTAATACCAAATGGGCTTTTTGGTGGTGATGATAGGACACCAATTGTAATTAGGGACTCATTGCCATTAGTACAGAGTTGTGGCCATAATGTACATGTCCCTTGGTCTCTGGAAAAAGGGGAAACACAACTCTCAACTAGGGATGCGTTCATGCACCGCGTAAGTTACTTTTGCTATCAAGGAGGACCTGCACTTTGAACATTGTCATCTCGTTACGGTAATAACGGTTGTTGTTTGGTTTTATTAGTTATATATTTTATAGACAACTGGACTTTTGTAGTATAATTAGGGCTCCCATCCGTCCGGATTTCTCCTAGTTTGAAGGCCTCCCAAGGCACAAAGTATTCTAAACAAAAAAGATGAGATACGAGTGCAGAAAACATTGTAAAGGTTTTTACAGATAAATGAAATCCTATATAGAAAAGTGAGAAAAACCAATGAAGGATTTTGACAAATTCGACTGGATGATGTCGAATTTGTCAAATGATCTGATTTACATTGACAAACTTAAAAGCTTATGGCATGAACCTTACTGACGTCGATAAGCTTTTAAGCGCAAACCAGCTGTGGCAGAATTTTTTTAAACGCCCATTTATACTCTGAACTGATCAAAATCGCATAGTAATATTTTTTTTATACCAGATCACAATGCTAATGTAGAGAGAGTGTTTTCGCTAGTCACGCAGCAATGGACAAAAGAACGAAACTCGCTAAATTTAAACACGGTTTCTTCTCTAATCAAAATTAAGTATAATTTCAAGGACTTCAGTTGTTCCGACTTTTACAAATTATTGTTGAAAAAAAAGATAATTTAGCAAAAATCGGGAGGACTGCAACTTTTGGGGAGACCGGCCATACAGCCTGTGGAATTATAGACGAAGTTATCATGACGTATAACTGCCGAAGACGTATTATAAAGAATGAGGCTTGCCACATCTGTGGAGATAACATCTGTCATTTTCCGGGAGACACGACACAACATATTTTGTTTAATTCCGTCAAGGATAAATTTGAAAACACAGCGAAAATCTACGGCATACCAATGAACCGTCTGAAATTCTAACAAGAAACATTTGAAAGGCGGCGCGCTTGTCACCATGTGCTGAGGAATTATACTATTTGCGCTGTAGCATGGTGCGGGTGACAGTTGCCTGTACGACGATGACATCTTTCAGTACCACATGAATTGGGATGTGACGTTATGCAATTCATTTTTATCGCTAACGATACTCGCAGCATAAATCTAGTTATCTTTAATATTGTTGTGACAATTAGTGTATTATTCAGTTATGCAGTGTTACTACGTGTATAAACATGTCAAAATAAATGTTTATGGCTACATTATTATTTTTATTTATTTTTGTACATAAAATAATCAAAATCATGTTTATGTTTTTTTGTTCTTGGCACAATTTTTGCTCTATGGCGCATCAGCACGGCCGCCATTTTGTTTACCCGTGCGACTCTGTGAGTGCGACTACGAGTGCTAGCGCCTTGTAGATTTCATTGCTTGTTTTCATTTTTGTTAAATTGTTTTTTGTTATAAGTTTGTTGAGTTTACTGTTTAATTTGTAAAATTGTTTGTTAAGTTTGCTGTTATTACCATGCCTAAGCAAACAAAAAGAAATGTTTTGGTTCGCCTCCGAGATTACTTTGAAAGAGAACAACAAGTTAATAGACCGTTGTTACCATTGAATCGAATTTTGAACGAGGGATTAGCCGAAGTTCTTGATATTGGCCGCAGTGACACGTGACAAAATTGGCCAAGATGGGATGTCTGAAAATAAATAATTGACACCCAGCAAAAAGCGGACCAAGGTGAAGCCAATCACAGATTTAGATGATTTTGCTAAGGTTTCTATTAGAAATCATATTTACGATTATTAAAGAAGAATGGAAACATGTGTGGGGAAAACATGTGAAACATGTCATCTAATTGACTTAAATAATTATTTAAAAAAACCTTTTTTATTGACAAATGATAAATATCATTTATCTTTATATTATAAGAGACAGATAGCTGATTCGCTATCATTTTATATTGACTTATCAGCCAAGAACTTGGCTAAATTAGCATCAGGCTTTATTGAGCCTGTAGACAAATCCACTATTGCTCGCAATGGTGGTGGTGAACCTTTACATTCACATAATGACATTTTGCGTTATTTAAATTAGATGGTAAGACAAAAGAGATTAACTCTTGCATGAGTATGAACAAACAACGCTGTAAACAACCCCAATATGATTCTGAATTACAATGTTTCAACCTGGTCCATCAGAACATTCAAGGGATATTAAATAAGGAATTGGAAATTGATTTATATCTGACTTGTAACAATATATATGTATTATGTATTACTGAACACTGGCTTAAACATCATGAATTAATGTTTAACTTCATTAATCACCAGGTTGCTAGCTCGTTCAGCAGAACAAATATGATCCATGGAGGCTCTCTAATAATAATTCGTAATAATTTAAAATTTAAACAGCGTACAGATTTTGTGAGTCTCTCTGTTGAGCGAGTTATTGAGATTGCGAGTATTGAGCTTGAGCAGTTCATTGTATTGAGCGTATACAGACCTCCTTGTGCATGTTACAACCTATTTGAAAGTGTTATGGAAGATATACTGTATAAAATTTCTTCATCCAACAAAACAATTGTTATCTGTGGAGACTTCAATATTAACTTACTGGAAAAATGTTCTGTAACTGATAAATTCATTTCGTTATTTAAATCTCACAACCTGTGTAACATTTTTCTAGAGCCCACTAGGATTACTGCCACAAGTGCCACATGCATTGATAATATCTTTTGCAACATAAAACCTACCTATAAAGCAGTAATTAGTGCTTTAGACTCCGACCACTGTGGCCAGCTTGCCGTATTTCCTATGAAACCTTTACCAGTGCAAAAGAGAAGCATTACTTTTATTCCCGTTAATTCCAAGCGCATAGAGTATTTTAAGAATAACCTTCTAGACACACTGCCGGTGTTGCCTCATCAAAATGATTCTGTACCGAACGAGCTATACTATACGTTTTTTAAATGTTTTAATAGAGAATTTAAAAGGGTGTTTAAACCTAAGACTGCTACGATCGGTGACCGAGTCGTTTTTAATTATTGGGCAACACCTGGTATATACAAAAGTAGGAGACGGTTATTTGAATTGTATGACCAAAAGAAACACAACCACTGTGCTTCTTTTCTAGAATATGTTAAAATGTATTCTAAAACATTTAAAAAAGTGTGTATTTGTGCAAAGGCTTTATTTTTAAAAAGAAAATTGCAAAATGCCGATGACAAAATAAAAATGACTTGGAATATAATAAATACTGAAACCGGCAATAAGAAAGTTCAGAAAACTGATTTTCATTTAAAAATTAATGATCGATCTGTGAAGTCAGACTTAGAGGTAGCGACAGAGTTTGAATCGTTTTTTACTAATATTCCTTTATTAACAACCAAAGCTCTGGACGCATCTCCGAGTTTAGCTGAGTCGATCTTAAAACAGAGTGTTGCATCATGTAAGGATACTTTTAATTTTTTGCCAGTAACTTATAAGGATATTATTACTGCCTTTAAAAGCTTAAATATGAAAAAGACTCCTGACTTATGGGGAATATCTGTATATTTAACTTCTTCAGTTATCGAGATCATTGCTCCCAGTTTAGCTATTATTTTTAATAATTGTGTTGTAAGTGGAGTTTTTCCTGACCAGATGAAACTCAGTAAAGTTATACCCTTATTTAAGGCTGGCAGCGCTGATGACCCGTCAAACTTTCGGCCTATATCGGTGCTTCCAGCATTAAGTAAGATATTTGAAAAAGTTATTTTATCCCAAATTTCAACTTTCTTTAACAACAATCAACTGCTTCACCTTAAACAATTTGGTTTTACTAAAAATTTGTCGACATTAGATGCAGGAATCGAATTGATGAAACACATATTCGAGGCCTGGGAGGGTAAACAAGATGCTCTCGGCATTTTCTGTGATCTTTCCAAGGCCTTTGACTGTGTTCATCATAATATTCTGGTCAGGAAGCTCCACCATTACGGTGTTAGGGGTAAAGCTCTTGCCTTGCTCGACTCCTACCTGAGTAATAGAGTCAAGATGGTTGAAGTCAATGGTAAGCGTTCTCAAGGCTCTGCTGTAACCATTGGTGTCCCGCAGGGCTCTATTCTCCGTCCATTTCTGTTCCTTATTTATATTAACGACTTACCATTTTATGCTCAAGATGGTCATGACATTGTGTTGTTCGCGGATGACACTTCACTATTATTTAAGGTGAAAAGACAGCTCAGAGATTATGACGATGTGAACAACGCACTGTCCAAAGTTGTTCATTGGTTTAACACTAACAATTTGCTACTTAATAGCAATAAAACTAAATTTTTAAAGTTTTCTACACCTAATGTAAAGCACTTGGCAACCAATGTTCAATTAAACGGAGCAGATTTGGAGCCTGTGGATTCTACTGTCTTTTTGGGTATTACCTTAGATACAAAATTACAGTGGAAACCTCATATTAACAAACTGGCAAGCAGGCTAAGTTCGGCAGCGTACGCTGTTAAAAAAATTAGGCGTTGCTACAGCCAGAATAGTCTATTTCAGTTACTTCCATAGTATTATGTCTTACGGTATATTACTCTGGGGATGCTCTGCAGACATAGATACAATATTTGTTCTCCAGAAACGAGCATTACGAGCCATTTATAACCTAGCTCCCAGGACATCCCTTAGAGACAAGTTTAAAGAGATGGGCATTCTTACTGTAGCTGCCCAATACATCTACGAAAACATAATGTATGTTCGTAAGAATGTCGTAAAATTCAATAAATTAAGTGATACTCACTCTGTTAATACTAGGAATAAAAGTAATCTTGTTCTACATGCTACTCGTCTCCATAGAATTAGTAACTCATTCGTAGGTCAATGTATTCGCTTCTACAATAAAATCCCTACGAAGTTAAGAGAACTTCCAATTAATAAATTCAAAAAGCTTGTAAGTTCAACTTTGTAAGAAAGCCTACTATAGTATTACAGACTATTTAAATGACCCGGTAGCTTGGGATTGAGCTGCTGAGCTCAAATACTATGAATACATACACGAACAAATGTATCTTTGGATCCGAAACTGCAGTCTTCCTGGAATCTGATTTTTTTCGAGCTTTACTTTTTATTGCTTTATCGGTGATCGGGCTCGGTTTTGTGAGTTGTCATGCTCACTAAAATACTCTGAGCAGCGGTAGCGACGTGTGACGGGTCGGTCACTTCCCTTTAATATGGTTGAGGAGACCGATGGCTGTCACATGCGTTATACTTGTGAACAGGTGCTGCTGTTTGGGGTTGGTCGGCTCACTGGACCAAGGAAGATTTAATTTTATTTCATTAAAGTTTGTTTTGTTTTGTTTTAATATTCAGATTTCAGCTGACGCCTTCCAGATTCGATTGAACAGTTTGTTTTAAGGAATTTGTTGGGTAAATATATACATATTAGATTATGAATAGGACCGCAAAGTAATAAAAAAGAAAAAATGACAAGCCCTCTGAGTTTCTTGCCAGTTCTTCTCAGCAGTGGTCGCGTTCCGAACTGGTGGTAAAGAATATTACTTTGCATTGTATAAAATTTTATTAATATGTTGACAATTTGTAAGTGTCCATTGTGTCCTATGCAAAATAAATTATTTGACTTTGACTTTGGACCCACATTGCTCAAGCTTCTAAAATCATTAAAAGAAGCTGACTTACTTGTTCAAAGAAGGTATTACGTCGTTGCGGAAAGTTATAATAGATATTGGCCTTGTTTACAAAAAGTTAACAAAATGATGTGATCCGTGTGGTAGCGGAGTAAGAATACTACCACCCCATATCTTCCCGTGGGTGTCGTAGAAGGCGACTAAGGGACAACAGACGTTGGGCAGCAGCGACGTTCTGTCAAGAATCGGCCATCCGATACTGCGATCGCCAACCCGCCTGCCAAGCGTGGCGATTATGGCAAACCCCCCCAATGGTGCACACAATTATAAAAACGGCCCCCAGTCCCCGGCAGCCCCGCTATTCCTTCGGCCACGGTAGCAGCCAAGGTAACGGTGGGGCAGGGGGTGCGAACAATCTCCGGCAGAGATCCGGCTACCATACAAAACGACGGTTGCACCTGGCAACATACAACACACGGACACTGCGGACTGACGAGAAGATCACAGAACTCGAGGAGGAGTTGAGCAGGCTGCGATGGGATATAGTGGGGTTGTCTGAAGTCCGAAGAGAGGGGGAGGACATGATAACCCTCAAATCCGGCAACTTGCTCTACTTCCGGGAGGGTGACCAACAGTCCCAAGGTGGGGTTGGGTTTGTCGTCCACAAGTCCCTTGTGAACAACGTTGTTAAAATCGAGAGTGTGTCTACCAGGGTGGCGTACCTTATACTCAGAATAACCAAGCGTTATTCGTTGAAGGTCATACAGGTATATGCACCGACCTCGGCACACCCCGATGAAGCGGTGGAGATAATGTATGAGGACATTTCCTCGGCCATACATGGCTCTAGAACGCACTACACCGTTGTCATGGGGGATTTTAACGCGAAACTGGGCAAGCGGAGCGGAGATGTGCTGCAAGTGGGGCAATTTGGCTTTGGACACCGGAACCAACGGGGCCAGACTTTGGCTGGTTTTCTGGAGAAGGAGGGACTCTATATGATGAATTCCTTCTACAAAAAACCAGAACAGAGGAAATGGACCTGGTTGAGTCCGGATGGCACCACAAAAAACGAGATAGACTTCATCATGTCGACGGAAAAGCATATATTCAATGATGTCTCCGTGATCAATATGGTTAAAACCGGAAGCGATCACCGCTTAGTAAGAGGCACATTGAATATCGACGTCAAGCTTGAAAGGTCGCGCATGGTGAGGTCTACGCTGCGTCCCGTGCCTGTTCAGATTCAAAACCCGGAAAGCTTCCAGCTCGAACTGCAGAACCGCTTTATTAGCCTAGGCGTTGACGTGGACGATAATAATGACGGGTTCGTGGAGACTGTCCGCAAAGTTGGGTCGAAGTTCTGTAAGACCCAACGCCAGAAAACGGCCAAAAAACTCTCGGACCTCACCCTAAATCTCATGGACGAGCGACGGAAAATGGTCCTGCAGTCTTCAGATGATGCGACGCGGCTTCGGATGCTCAATAGACAGATATCAAAGTCCCTGAAGCGTGATATACGCCGATTCAAAACGAATCGTGTTGAAGAGGCTATTGAACGCAACAGGGGCTCCAAGGTTTTCGCCAGGGATCTGTCTATTGGGCAAAGTCAGCTCGTCAGGCTGAAGACTGATGACGGCAGGATCGTCACGTCGAAATCCGAGATTTTGGGTGAGGTCGAGAGTTTCTATGGACAACTGTACACGTCTACACAGGAACCCGTCATAAATCTGGCAAGCGACCCACGAGCTAGATTAACCCGGCACTTCACAGAAGACCTCCCGGACGTCAGCCTGTGTGAAATCGGGATGGCTCTCGAGCAACTTAAGAACAACAAGGCGGCGGGTGATGACGGAATCACCGCAGAACTTCTGAAGGCGGGTGGAGAACCGATCCTTAGGGCCCTTCAGAAGTTATTCAATTCCGTCATACTCGAAGGACGAACGCCAAGGGCATGGAACAGAAGTGTGGTGGTGCTGTTCTTCAAGAAGGGAGATAACACCTTATTGAAGAACTACAGACCCATCTCACTTCTGAGCCATGTCTACAAGTTGTTCTCGAGGGTCATCACGAATCGTCTCGCATGCAGGCTCGACGCTTCCCAGCCTCCCGAACAAGCCGGTTTCCGAAAAGGCTTCAGTACCGTAGACCATATTTTAACGCTACGGCAGGTTATACAGAAGACCGAGGAGTATAACCTGCCCCTTTGTCTGGCGTTCGTGGACTACGAGAAAGCCTTCGATTCGATCGAGACGTGGGCAGTATTGCAGGCTCTCCAGAGGTGCCAAGTCGACTATCGGTACATCGAAGTGTTGAAGTGCTTGTATGAAAACGCCACCATGTCAGTCCGACTCCAGGACCAGACCTCGAAACCGATCCAGTTGCAGCGAGGTGTTAGACAGGGAGACGTTATCTCTCCGAAACTGTTCTCCGCTGCACTGGAAGATGTTTTCAAGGTTCTAGACTGGAAAGGGCTGGGCATTAACGTGAACGGCGAGTACATCACTCACCTTCGATTCGCTGACGACATAGTCGTAATGGCTGAGACCATGGAGGGCCTCAATACGATGCTCGATGGCCTCTGTCGAGCCTCCGAACGAGTCGGCCTTAAGATGAACATGGAGAAGACGAAAATCATGTCTAATATCCATGTCCAAGCCACTCCTGTTAACATCGGAAGTTCTACCCTCGAAGTTGTTGACCATTACATTTACCTGGGACACACTGTCCAGTTAGGTAAGTCCAACTTCGAGAAAGAGGTCAATCGTCGGATCCAACTCGGGTGGGCAGCGTTCGGGAAGCTGCGAAAGATCTTCTCGTCCACAATACCGCAGTGTCTGAAGACAAAAGTCTTCAACCAATGTGTGTTGCCAGTGATGACATATGGAACAGAGACGTGGTCGCTCACTATGGGCTCCATCAGAAGGCTCAAAGTCACCCAAAGGGCAATGGAGAGGGCTATGCTCGGAGTTTCCCTGCGAGATCGAATCAGAAATGAGGAGATACGCAGGAAAACCAGGGTCACCGACATAGCCCACCGGATTGCCAAACTTAAGTGGCAGTGGGCAGGGCACATAGCTCGCAGGACCGACGCCCGATGGGGCAGAAAAGTCCTCGAGTGGCGACCGCGTTCCGGAAGGCGCAGTGCTGGTAGGCCTCCCACACGGTGGACCGACGACCTGGTTAAGGTCGCCGGAAAGCAGTGGATGCGGGCGGCCCAGGACCGGCCTTTGTGGAGATCCTTGGGGGAGGCCTATGTCCAGCAGTGGACGTCTCGCTGAAATGATGATGATGAACAAAAGGAAGATTATTATGGAGAGGACTGGCATTGCCTTGGCAAGATGTACATTTTTAAAGAAGAACAAAAACAAATGACTGGAGCAAAGTTGTCTTTTTGGATGAAAAGTAGCTAAACGCCAACCACACAGTGGGACCGACGATACGGCACCATCGGGTACCAAATTGCCGGAGGGCAAAGGCGAACACCTTAATTTGTCACGCAGGTACAGCAAGAGGATTCGTCCCTAATTGTCTGCTGGCTTTTAAGTCAATAATACAAAGTATGAATATCAAGAGGCGATGAAATCCGAAAAATTTTATGATTGGTTCATAGGTATATTAAATATGTAATTTTAAAGAGCCTACGAACATAATAATGGACAACGCACCCTACCATTCGGTACAAGTTTAATAAACCCCCAAACCAATCCATCCACAAAATAAGAATCTTTATAAAAAATCAGCTTTCCGACCGTAGCATGTAGTTTAAACACATTACCAGATTAGACGTATTTCTAGTGTAATTTTAAGCATTATTTATTAATGAAATAAATTATTTTAGGTTACGCCGCGAGAAATAATATTTCGCCGCCATTTACGGCAAATAAGATGTTGGTCCTATTACAAGAGGCCATCAACAATGTTCAACCTGAAGTCTGGTCGAAGTTCGTGAATAAAACAAATAAGGATAATATGTCAATTGGGATCGTGACATACATATTGACAACATAATTAAGTCATCGTTTAACATATCCGTCACAGATTCAGATGATGAATTGAGTGACAATTCGTCGTCTTATATAGACACTTTGCTTAATTTTTCAATCAATTTGATTTGATTATATTTGTAGTTCATTTAATTTAATTTACTGCAGTTATTAATGATTTAATATATTACGAATGTGATACAGCTGAAATACTATAAATCATCATTAGTTAATCGCGGCAACATTCAAGAGTGAAACGAAATGTTACTGAAACTGTCACTCGCACCATGCTACAACCAGAGTTTGGAGGAGGCCCGACTCAGTAGTGGGTCATTCATGTGCTAAAACGACGACCGTTTCATGATACGAGTGAACGAGGATAATCACATTTTGAAATGTCGCAGATTATCTCAACAGGTTTACTGTTGATATGTATGCTAAGGTTGAAACAGAGCGTTTAAATTTTATACGATTTAACCAGAAAACAATACGTTCAGAAGAAAACATTCATTTGCGCGATGCCACAAACACTGATGGAAATGTAAATAATGTGGGCCGACTTACTGTTTTACCAGCAACGTTTCTGGGAAGCCCGAGACACATGCATGAATATGCTTCAGATGCTATTGGCCTAAGTGCGCCAAAACGGTCAACTAGATTTATTTACTACTTACACATGAAACCTGAAGTGGACTGAAACCACTAACCTATTATTACCGGGACAATCAACCAGCGACCGTCACGACATAACAGCACGAGTATTCTATCTATGTTGGGTGATAGGACATACGGTCAAGACGTGCCCGTCGAATAAATACGTTTGACCAAAATGTTGTGGCGAACAAACTTATTGTGAAATTAAAACTTTTAAATGCGTATACTGTCAGAAAAATCACATGGCCTTAGCAAAATATGCCCTAAATATAAAAAGAAAGAAGAATACAGATGCGTGGAATTTGATTGAAAGGAGGACCAGACTTGGAACAGAAAACATCAGGAGAATGAAAATTCAACAACCGATATGGATTAAAATGAGATATGAATGATGTGGTGATGATGATATGAAAGAGTGGGTCTCGATTGTGAGAATGCCTAACGACAACAAATAGTCCGGTTAATCGAGTTTCTACTGTACGTAAAAAAATAGCAGAGTATAATTGCACGTATTAAAAAAGACCCTTTATACGATAGGATATATAGGATATGTGAAACCCGGAACCGATTTCTGGAACCGATCGGAATTTACCATAAGAATTCCTGAAAACATCCAAGAGAAGCAAACTAGTTATTCTGAAGTTGTAGTGGTTTATGATTTATACTTTAAGCTTTTATGAATAATATAGTTGTCAACTGACGCTAGTCGTGTCATTACATAACATGGTGACAGCGTGAAAAAAACTTAATTATTTTCATTTTTAATTATTATTGTTGCTAATCTTTCGTGCGGAAATGGTAAGAAAAGTGTGATTGGTTTGATTTAAAATGGGACATGCCCGACCACCATCAGAAATGAGGTTATTAGAGGACAACTCCGTCAGCCGGGCTGACGTATGACGATGTTGGTAAAAGAAGTTCAATCCATATTCCCCAAAGCATGAGGGATGCTAAAGGGAGCCGCTTGTGTGGTGTGAAGCAGGTCCGGGATCAGCTCACGGGAACACGGTGTAAGCGCAAAGAGGCGCAAAGAGGCGCAAACAGCACCGGCGTGCCGCGGGGCGGACTACCAATGCTTACCGCGAGTAGTAGTAGATTATGTGTCACACACACGTAAGTAAGATCTTGACACAAACCGGTGTAGAGTTAAAATTGAACCTTCCACAGGTTGCAATCCCTCAAGGACCAATTGGTGATATTGGGTCCGGAACATTTGGTTTAGTAAACGCTGACACCCATAACGTATATGAGGCATACGTGTGTCCTGCTGTCACCGCTCGACGTGTACTAGCTAGTCAAGCGAATGAGTGTAACTACAATCAGTTGCTTGATGGAATAGCTCCCCTGGTCTCGTACCAAATAGAAATCTATTAGGTTTTTGTCCCATAGACATTCAAAATGGTGGTGTCCAACAAAGACTTTTTAAATCAACAAATTGATTTTATTAATGATGATAGTATTGAAGGTCGATACAAGATATCGTACACTGCATGTAATAGAGTGTATACCATACTATCTGAATTGAAAGACAGGTTCAAGATGGTAGAATATAGGAGACAGGAGAATCGAGATGGGTTGAACATTCTCGAGAAATTTTCACCAAGGGTTACCAGTTCTAACTTAACATTCGTAGAATCTGAAAGCCAAATAAAGCCACTGACCATCGAAAAAAAATATAGGAAAAACAATCTTCCATTTTGTTCTGGCGACTTCACCTGTAAAATAAATTAGGAAAAGCAATTAAAGGCATTTCAACAAATGGCACTGTCAACATCTATAGTAAAGAAAGAGTTCTTACTTTTGAACAGATTGGGAAGAGGTCACCAAATTTAGAATAGATGTACAAAGCATTGCATTCAGTTATGCCTACTTCAACTAAAATGAAAGAGCGTTTTCAATTTCAGGAAATATAGTTAATAAAATAAGAAACCAGCTGTCTGATAAAGCTATAAATGCTTTAGTTTTTCTAAAGGCATATTTGATCAGACAGAGTAAATAAGCTGACCTAATTGTTATGTATTTGTCTGTCTGTCAGTCTGTAGGGTAAGGTTGATTAAGTCGTACCACGGCAATATCTCGTATGATACTTATGAATAGCGCCGTCTAATATTGTCAATATGAACTTTTCAGTCAAGTGAGCAAACGTAAACAAATACACCGCCGGCTGACTTCGTGAAACAAAAATATTTAAAAAGTAAGTTTTTTATATAGATTTCGTTAAAAGTTTTGATTTATTTGTAAGCTTCTTATGGCAGTAATGTGATACTTATCTTTTTTCTTTACTTACGTCAATTTGTAACACATATTTGGCAATCGTTTAGGCGTGTTTAAATACGCCAGCGGTGGAACATTTTAAGGGTTTTTCAGTGTTTTAGTTTCAAGCTAACAAGTCCCTGCTGCCTAAGTCGTACCTGTACAGAATTCCTTATTCGTACCGGTACGACTTAGGTATTTATTTTTTAATTCACAGAGTTGTTTATCAGGTAAATAATAAATTAGGCGAAGAGAAAGTACAACACTTGGAATCAGGAGGATATGGACGAAGCTCTAGAGAAACATCGAAATGGAGAAACATTTCGACGACATTTTGAAAGGTCTTAAAAAAATACAAATGTTTGAAGACCTGAATGATTGTCACCAGACATGGAAGAGATATATTTGTGATATACAAAAAATATATTTGTGTTAACCGTGTCTCAATAATGTTCTAATTAAGCATTTGCTCTGTTTTTAAGAGATTTCGTAACTTGACTTTTTTATTTTCTGTTATCTGTAATTTAGTATTTTTAGTTTCGATTTTATACCTGACAACAAAAGTATTGGAGTCGGACCGCTTATCCGAGATTCAGTTCTACGTACGGAGAGCGAAATGCGAGGAGTCAACAACCTACCTCAGAATTATGATAGACACGCGTTTTACCGCGTAGCGCTAAATTGTACACATAAGCGAAGATGAGAAGCAAGACAGTAATGGAGCACGTTCCACGAGCACTCAATTATTTCCTTAGGGGGTACGACATAAGCAACCTTACCCTATGTTGAGCTCCTCAGCGTGAGATGTTCCATTGATCTTACAAAGTTTTCATTTGTTTTTATTCTAGTTAACATTATGATTGTAATTTAATTATAATTAATTTTTTTTTTTCCTGTATTTAAGATATTAACGTTTTCTTTCATATTATATAGAAGCTATTTTAGTTTCCAAGTTTTAAGTTTTTTTTTTTCTAAATAACCAGACAAAAATGGTGCTATCATGAATTTGTGTACTGAATGGCACATCGAAGAACAAAAGATTTTAGCTATAGTTACGGACAGTGGGGCAAATATTGTAAAATATATTCATGACTTTATTGGCCGAAAAAAACATTTGCCGTGTTTTGCACACACGTTAAATTCCGCAGTAAAAAAGCCACAAAAGGTACTAGTGGATTTGAAACATTCGTAGCAAAACTAAAGGAAATCATTACGTACTTTATGCATAATATGCGTGCAAGATACTTAAACTTCAAAAAAATTTAAGAAATAAATTAATACCAAGTTAGCACCAGGTGGAATTCCACATGTTATATTTTGGAAAGATTTATTGAATTGAGTGAATAAATTGGCAGTTTTGTTGCAAAATCCTAAAGGCCCTTCAAAGATCACGGGTAATGAGATGGTTATACCAAAGAAGTAATTAATATTTTACTACCTGTTGAAAACGTCACTAAGGAGATTTCCGCAGAAGACAATCAGGAAATAACTTCTTAACGGTTCTGATCGTTTTGTTTTATTTAAATTAATTAAAATAAAACGATCAGAACCGTTAAGAAGTTATTTCCTGCAATGAGAAAAGATCGTGAAAACCTAAGACATCATTATTATAATACCTATTATATATCGTATTACTAAATCAATAGAAGCTACGAATACACTGGAAGTATGCGACATAGGTTCTGAGTTTAATGCTAAAATATTAGCTGAACTTAATAGGCATTTCAAGAATGTTGAGAAAATACACATTTTGGCTATTTCCACTCTTCTTGGCCCTCGCTATAAAAAAGTTACTATGTGAGAAATATAACATTGTGACGATGGAGTATGTTTCAAGAATATATAATGCAGCTGAGTTATGTGTGACGCTCGATAAATGGACGGCAATCACGGACGAAAAGAGTTATTTGGGTGTTACAACACATTTTTTAGAGGGAATAGTCCTTCTCTGTTCGAATATTGCTACTAGGGAACTCCAGCCAAATCATACAGCAGAGTATATATATCTAAGGCATTTGGCGATATTCTAAAATATTGGAATATAACACTATCTAAAGTTACATGTGCTGTTACAGACAATGGTGCGAATCTTCTAAAAAATCTTGGTGAATATAAACATTTACCATTTTGCTTTGCATATACTATTGATGACAGGGCAGACTCCTAATCCGGCCGGCATACGCGGGGATGGATGCTTCTCAGGCCCTTGATCATAGCATCCAAATCCATCAGAAGAAAGAGTCAGAGTCTAAAGTGAGATGGAGCGATGAACATCTGGATCCCAATTATGAACAGGGATACAATTCGAAAGTTTTCCTAAATGTAATCCTCTGACGTGTCATGGATTGAGCAATTTCATGACACGGCAGAAGCTATCAAAGCTGCAGATGACCCTAATGAGGATATTTGCGCCATATAAACTCTGTTCTTTCCTTCGGCACTGACCGGCGAAGGTAAATAGACAACGCCGAACTGACGGTGTATGTCATAATGGCAATTCGTAAAAACGCCATACATAATATACGCTATAATTATAATCAAAATAAATAATGAAGCGCACCCATATATATAAGATATAACCCCGCATAAACCTGGAAGGGCGTTAAGATAGCCAAAAATTAAGGCTACCACTGACGATACGTCCATTAATCCGAATGGAGTAGTCGTCATCCAAAATCGTGCCATGAATGGTAAAAAAATATTCCATTTGGATGGACGTCAGGCAGCTCTGGATTTCCAAACGGATTGAAATCCATGCGTCCAGGCCAAATGGACGTCATCCGCGGCCGTGCGTCAATGTCAGAAACGTGCGCCACGCCATATGGAAGCAGTCCGAATTGTCCGTGAATGGGCGAAACGGCGTCCACTTTTTTGAGGTTATTGTTTCAGTTTATGTTTTGATGTCGATGGTGGTGCATGTGCTGTGTATTTGTCAAGCGTTATATATTTTTTTATTATTATGTCTTTGTCCACGCGTGACTTTGTGTTGGAAGTAATAGAAAAATATAAATCATATCCATGTTTATGGCAAGTAAAACATCCTGATTATCACAACAGAGAAAAGAAAATGCAGCGATGAATGCTTTGTTGGAATTATTTAAAACAAAGGATCCAGAAGCCAACCTAGATACGGTGAAAAAAAATATTACCACTTTAAGAAATTGTTTTAAAAAGGAATTAAATAAGGTATGCGTTGTAAATTTATAGAAAATTATTCGTTTGGTAGTTATTTGTAATATGTGTAGACAAATAAAATAACGCAATAAAATAGAATATTTATTTCAAGTCTTCGATCATTAATATAGGTACATTAAAATTTGGAGTTTATGTTAACATGGTTAACGAATTGCTTAATTACTTATTTATTATATTTGAACCGACTTTATATTGTGTTACAGGTTAAGGCATCAGAAAGATCTGGTGCAGGAACAGCAGAAATTCATGTCCCTAAGTTGTGGTACTACAGTGAAATGTTCTTCTTAGCAGATGTGGATGTACCAAGGGTCACAAGATCAGTGAATTCCATCCTCGATGACATGCCATTTGAAGATAGTGCTGAGGTACATGCATACGTTATACTATTTTATCATCTTGCCAACTGACACTACCTTCCCCATTAAAATATTGCATAAAGGCTTCCCTTACATTTTTTGCATTACTGCTGGCATTCCTATTTGTAATATTTAATGAAGTAAAACCGATTGCAGAAGTTGAATCATTAGTATTGATGTCAATATCGAATACATTATCCGTTGCATAAGGGGAGCTAGATTTTCTAAGAAAATTATGAAGGAGACAGCAAGTTAAAACAACTAGATCTATTCTATTTAAACGTAAGTTTATATCAGTATGAAAGATTCTGAAACGGTTTGACATAATACCGAATACATTTTCTATTATTCGCCTAGCTCTTGACAACCTATAATTGAAAATTTTTCTTTCTTTTGTCAGAGCTGCTCTGCTAAATGGCTTCATAAAATCACTAGAGCAAAAGCTTCATCCCCTACAAATACAAAAGGTAGTTTAGTGTGGCTGTTTTGACACATGTCATCATTGGGGATGTTAAGTTCCTTTCTCAGTAATTTTTCATAAAAAATTGTATTCTGTATGGCTCCTCCATCTGAAACTCGACCATTTGTACCAACTTCACACCATATAAATTCATAGTTGGCATTTGCACAAGCCATTAGCACAATGCTATTGAAATTCTTGTAATTCCAAAAATAAGAACCACTACCTGGAGGTGGTATTATCCTTATATGCTTTCCGTCTATAGCCCCTAAACAATTAGGAAACTGCCATCTTTCTTCAAAGTCCTTTGCGATTTTCCTCCATTCTTCTTCAGAATCTGGCATCTGTAACAAAAACATTTTTTTTTTCAGATGAGCGATGATGAAACTGAAACCAATGTATCAATGAATGTGCCATCGCCACTTTCACAAAGTAGTGTGGCTTCATCGTCAAGGACTCAAACAAGAAAAACCAAAGCCCAAGCTGACAATGTTCTAACAAAGATAGCAAAGAAATTGGAAGAACCTCCACAAGTGAAACAGCAATATGACTCATTTGGTGAACATATTGCAGAAAAATTAAGAAATTTGCCGGCAATGATGGCTACATACTGCCAAAAAATAATTAATTATGCGATATTCATGGCTGAGACCAACAATTTAACTATTCATTCGCACATTGTAGACACTCATTTCAACCAGAACAATGCAAATAATTCGCAAATATATTGAATCTGCCAAACCAGAATAATGACAATTCTGTTTTTGTGAATAATTCAGTAAATGATCCTGGATCTTCACAACAGCACCATAATTTATTGTATGAAGCATTTGTTACAGCTACAGGCGACACAGATTCAGACAACACTAAATAATTACTTTTAAATATGTTACTTTTACTCTAACAAATGATTGTAATACTCGATAATAAAAATACTAAATACACATTGTATTATTTACTTACCTTCATATAACTCTTCAAAACCGTTATGATTGCCTTGCAAGTTTCTGGAATAATGGTTCCCAGGCACTGTGCAGAAATTGCAGTTTCAAATTTCAGATTTTCATATGTCGTTCCTGAGGCTAAAAACGAAGTGTAGCACATAGCCTTTCGTGAGCGGTTATGGCTTGCCTCATATAAGTATCTTGTTTTTTTATTATTGGCGTCACAAGTCCAAGTAATTTGAAATACGTCTGTTCGTCCATTCTTAAGAAGTTTCTCCAAACAGTAGGCTCTAGAGACCATTCAGACAATAAGTTGGTATGTGTAAAAGTATTTCTTTGTTTCAACCAATCCTTCATCCACTTTCTCTTAGGTTTCTTTTGTCTTTTTAATAAAATACACACAGCTGCTGCCACCAGTAAAGTATTGTTATCCATAGTATTATTTATTTCCGTTCCGTACGATTGCAAAGTTCAAAGTGACGCCATGCATCCAAATGGAAGTATTGTGAATGGTACCGTATCTGGATAAATTTCCATTTGGAGTGCAAAAGGAAGTCTACTAAATGGACGTATCGTCAGTGGTAGCCTTTATAGACATACACGGAAGAGAGGATGCAGGTGAGCCTTACCACTTTTTGCTGGCCAAACACCCATCCAGAGGAAGATTTGATAGAAAGGATAAAAGTCCTATCAGAGTTTAATATTACAGACAAGTAAATCCAAATAAGAAAATTTCAATTGCTCACTCGAGTCTGTGGGAACGACTGGACTTACATCAAAGATAACTTAGAGCAGGCATGTAGGCAAAATTATGTCACACTTTAAATGGTATATCCCTCCAGGGGATAACCAAAACTTTCCAGTTAAGCCACTCTAAGGCGTTCAACAACAATATTCAGATATTCGGGTCTTTGCTTGACCAATTTAAACTCACATCCAAAAGATAGGAACAACAACTTAAGATGGACAAATCTTTCTAGGAGGACCTAACCCAAGAGTTAAATACTTTCACAAAATGTGTGGCAGACCTCTACGTACGGCTAGAGACAGTGCTTCTCGAGTTGTCTCGTCCCATTGCAGACTCCACTAGTTCCAAACAGGGAATAATACCTGGAAAGATCGAATTAATCCCCTCATCTATATACCGTTCCCATGCCCTCTTCGTGATCCCCATATTACAACCATTCGAGTTTCTCACAAGAGAATCTTCAGGACAAAATTAAGCCAACCCATTAGAGGAATGGGAGGATTTAAAACTCGTATTCCCAGCATTATATATAAACATTGTTGGTACCTTTACCCTGCGAAATGCTCTTTTCCAAAGCTGGTACAACAATCACTACATCGAGAAATCGTCTGACAAGCACACTTGGAAAAATTAATATTTTTAGGGAGTAATACAAAAGCAGACTTCTTTTCATTTTTTTATGTATAGTTTTATTACTTATAACTTCAAAACGAATCTATTACAACTGGAAAGAGCTCAGAGAGCACTTCTGAAAGTAATGTTGTGGAAAGCCAGAAGATACGGAACAGAACAATTGTATAAAGAGAGCAGTATTCTTACGGTTAGACAAATATTTATTAAAACAATGATATTCAAAATCATCACATATAGAGCGCATGAAACAGAGAAGGAGAAAAGACTTAGTGTTTGCCATCCTTCCGGGACGGACAGTCTTTTCCAGAAGATCAATAACAAGGCTAGGACCAATAGTGTACAAACGAATTAGTAACGAGTTTCCTATTATTAACCTCAAAAAACATGAATGCAAGAAACAAGAAACGGAATATTTAATGCAATTAAATTATCATCGAACGGAGGAATTTATAGAAAAAACATTATAGGTGGAATAGAATGGAACAAATTATGAAATCTATATATATGTCGGAGATAGCGACGGCTGAGCGATAGAGTCGTCATCATCTTGACTTGGTACGAGGTTTATTACTTGTAACTTTATAATTCACAATATTAACCACAGTATAAATAACAATGTTCAGTTAACACACTTAGATAGACAAACCGACAGGTTCGCAACGGAGAAGTGTCTCGGTCCGTGTCCCAACGTCGACTGACTGATCGAGCCAACCTCACTTTCCATTACGACTCTGTCCACGTGCCGCCATTGCAAAACAACTGACGTCACCGCGTTTGCCGCACTACTGTGTTAACAATCAATTGAGAAACTTAATAAAACGATATCGTTATCCACGACACGGCCAGCCTGACGAAGCACACGTCCTCGTGTGTACTTGTAACAAAATAACCAACTGAGGCACATTTTCACGTTCGGCCAACCTGACGGTAATGTTCCGTAATCGTATCTTAAGAATCAAGTTAACAGAGATCACGTTAGCATACAAATAATTTTAACAACTTTAACACGAAAGATTCCTCTAAGCCCATAATCTTTAAATCTCAATACTGATACTTTAAAACAGTAGGTTTAAAGTAATAATTACACAACACATGGCCCAGCTGTCCCAGCAGCTAGTGACAATTCACATGTCACCCATATCGTCATCGCTCCAAGCGATACGACCAACACTTTAACTAGAGTTCACGACTCCCAGTACACAGGACCATACAAATAGTCTCTCTCGAGACCCGGGTCCCCGCCACACCACTAGCTGCCCATCGCGCTCTGTACAACTCCCAGAGTTGCAGTTACGACTACAGACTAGTGCGTGTAGTGCGACCTAGCCAAGGTATGTGTTCTTTTTTACTGTTGGAGGCAACCTCCTCACCATCTTCATCAGACAAATTTAACTCAACGGGCACACTGCTTAGTGGAATCTCCTTATACAGTCGTGAGCGTATTTTTATGTTCTATTACCGGTCAAAGATTTCAGCAAATAACGATCACCATCAAGTAACTCCACAATTTTTAACGGTCCCTTGTATTTCGCGTCTAATTTAGTTTGGTTTCTCTTCGTTCTGAATTTAAACTAAATTACCAACATCAAACTTTACCACTTTAACTTGTAGTTTTATCAAATTTTACTTTTTCGTAACTGGCACTATTTTCTATGTATGTGGCCGCTTGCTCTCTTACTAATGTCTACTGCCGGTCCGGAATCATTCAAAGTTAATAGGTTAAATGGTCTAGCTAAAGGTCCTATCAGAAACTCGAGTGGACTCGCTTGTATTACACGGTGGACAGAGGAATTCAAAACTAATTGCACGTCTTCTAACGCTTCATGCCGGGACCTATCAGACGCTTCTATCGCGGTCAGCATACTTTTTAACGCGCTCATTGTTGTTTCTACTTGGCAATTAGCGCGACTTGAACCCGTAGCTATCAAACGTAATGAAACTGACAAAAAAACTTTGAATTCTTTGTTGGCAAAGCATCGTCCCAGATCTGCAATTACTTACTGGAGCTCCAACTAAAGACGCTTGATTTAAGGGATTTAATTGTTCTAGCCAAATCTATTCTCAGGGTATGATACAAGGGAACAAATTTTGTGACCGCATCAATTAAAACTATGACGTACTCCTTGCAATCGCTTTTTCACTTAATTTGCCAGTTAAGTCAACGTGCACAGTATGCCACGGGATACTAATCTTAGGAATTGGATGAAGTCCCGCTTGTGGGCGACCTGATTGCGATTGAGATAGTTTACAAGTAATACAACCATAGACAAACTTACGAACGCACTTAGCCATGTGCTCGAACCAATAGTGATCAACCCTGTATATTTGGCCACCTCGCCCTTTATAGTTCACAGAGCCACCTCGCCCTTGACTGTATATTTGGCCACCTCGCCCTTTATAGTTCATAGAGCCACCTATTACAATTGGGACTCGAAAATTAATCCAGCGTGTCGAGGCATAATTGCTGCTGACCACACCCTCAGGTATTAAAGGCGTGAAGTTACATAAGCACATAGCCATATGATGTTTTAATTAAAGAAACTATTAAACTAGTCCCAATATCTTACCGTCATTATTATCTAATAAGCATGGATCCAGCCCAGTAGGGACATATGATTGGGGGAGTGGACGTTGGCGTTCTCTCGAGTATTTGTAAGTGCGTTCAAACTCTTATGATATCTGTCACCGTCAAGTACCTCAATGACTTCATAAGGTCCGTTATATTTAGGATCCAATTTGGTTTGATTCCGTTCATGATTTTCGACTAAAACATAATCTCCCACCGAAAATCTAGTCACATTTGCCTTATTTTTATCGAATCTTAATTTATCAAGCTGTGCATTATTTTCCACTAATTTGTCAGCTTGTTCCCTAATCTCTCAAATTTATCTCAACCTCATGATCGTCAATAGTTAATAAATTTAGTGGCCTAGCTACTCTACCTATTAACAATTCTAATGGACTTGCCTTAGTTACCCTATGAATCGTGCTATTTATAGCAAGTTGGACATCATCTAACGCATCTTGCCATGACCTATTTGGACTAACTTCTACAACAGTCAACATATTTTTGAGGGTGCTCATAACTCTTTCCACTTGGCTTCGGCGCAACACAATGTTTGATGAGAGAGCACTCTGCACCAGAATCAGAATAAAATGGATACGACTCACAAGCGTTCATCAGCGCACCGCTGGGATTGCTAACATAGCAAGCTTCCACATGCCTCTCGTGACTCGCCGCCGCCGCAGGCGCCGCTCCGAACCGCCTGCGCCTACCGCCGCGCCAGCTCCTCCGCTGTTGCCACGTTGTTGCCACGTGGACATCTCGCTGCCAAATGTCCGGCGCTGCCGCACCTGAAACAGACTAAGTCCGACCGCGGCCGCGGCCCCGCAGAGCCTGACGCTGAAGTGTGCAGTGGCAGCACTAGCTGCCTTGCCTTTCACCGCCAATTTGATGCTCGGTGACCCATTCCACCGCAGCTGTGACATTCCACAGTTGCCGACCGAAAACCCGATCGCTTGAAATCTGGATCTGCTGTCCTATCGCCTCACGTTTAGGCTACCTTACCGATGCAAATCAAGGCATACAATGGCTCCATAATCTTGGAAAACTTTGCTATAAACTGGCGAAAATACGACGCCAGACCGATGAACCGTCAAGCTAAACAAGCACAGCAATCTAAACTTCGTATCGCAAGTAATTAACAGGTAAACACGCAAAAGAACCTCAAATAATATTTTCTTACACCGGTCAAAATCACACTATCGTAAATTCGTATACCATACAATATACCCGAGTAATAAAATGGAAACTGCTCACCGGAGTGACGTAAAATTGCAGCTGGTGCGCTTACTACAGATCCACTCACTATTCTTTGACCTGGCTGACCACAGTACTGTTGCTCGCCTTCCTGCTGCTCCGCTCAGGGCAGTTAGACGCGTAGTGTCCTTGTCCATCACAATGAAAGCAAGTGATCCCCACTTGGTTAATCGCCGCACTATGACTGCCGCTTGTGATCTTCAGTTCAGAACAATCTTCATGTAGCTTAATGTCTCCTTTATAGTGACAATGAATCGCCATTATCAGTTATTTCCATCGCGTACAGAAGTACACACATTATCACTACACTGTTTTCTCCACGTGGGCTGACTGAGTTACATACCACTTCTGATGTCGGAGATAGCGACGGCTGAGCGATAGAGTCGTCATCATCTTGACTTGGTACGAGGTTTATTACTTGTAACTTTATAATTCACAATATTAACCACAGTATAAATAACAATGTTCAGTTAACACACTTAGATAGACAAACCGACAGGTTCGCAACGGAGAAGTGTCTCGGTCCGTGTCCCAACGTCGACTGACTGATCGAGCCAACCTCACTTTCCATTACGACTCTGTCCACGTGCCGCCATTGCAAAACAACTGACGTCACCGCGTTTGCCGCACTACTGTGTTAACAATCAATTGAGAAACTTAATAAAACGATATCGTTATCCACGACATATATAAAAGAAAGTCGTGTTAGTTACTCCACTTATAACTCAAGAACGGCTGAACCGATTTAGCTGAAAATTGGCAGGGAGGTAGTTTAGAGCCAGGAGAAGGACATAGGATACTTTTTGATCGGGATAAAAAGTATCCTATGTCCTTCTATAAAAAAAATTTTTAAATATTAATTTAATGCAAATTATTTGGTTTTTATTTGACATTCATAATCATATGTTAGCTCTAACAATGGCGATATCTGTTGACAGGTTTGTAAATATTGGAGTAAGTATTGAATAGATGGCGCTTTGTTAAAAGTAAAAGAGGTTTAATATATTAATTAAAAAATGAATTAATGATAATATTTTTTTGTGTTTGTTATTGCCACGGCAAAGTTTGTACAAACATTTAAGAATATCAAACCGCTATAAAAAGTATTTCTTATTTAACCTTAAAAATAATGTAACCTCATGACGTTTGTCATAGAATTGTCTGAATGCAAGCTGCAAATATCGTTAGAGAGGATGTAAAAAAACGAAACATAGTTTAAAAAAGATGCTTCGGTCGGAGTTATTTTAAAGATAAAATACATGTTTATCAATTAATTTATTATTCCTAACAAAAAGTATGTAAGAAAACCGAATTACTCAGTGCACATCATGGTTAGGTCAGATCCATCATGCCTAATATTAAAAGTTGAATGTAATATGGAGTTTTGGTACGTTTGGATAGACTAAGGCGGCAATATTACGCATTGTGCAATATTATTGACTGTCTAAGGTTAATATTGAAGTTTGCGCAATGATTGAACGTAAGTTTGAGCGAGTTTAATTTTTATTGCACAATATTTTTCCATGGCATCGTGAAGGGTCAATACTATTCTCCGACTGAACACCAAAACATTGCGCAATTCGTATTATTGTGCAATATAATTGATCGTTTGGATTCAAAGCGCCTTTCAATCTTATTGTACAATGTTAGGTATTGTAGGTCTAGGGGCCCAACATAAACATAACATAAACGTCATAAACGGCCTAACGTAAACGTTGATATTTGGTTTTTCATTACTTTACATTTAAATTTTCTACATATTTTCTCTCGAAATAGTCACAAAATTGACATCAAAATTGATAAGACGCCTTCAGGACAATACGTTTTAATGCGCTAACAATTAGCTGGGTCCACACCGGACGATCCGTTTTGGATCGGTCGGATCCAGGATCACGGAGCGTGGATCGTGTTAGAGCGGAGCGCGCGCTCCAATAATGCGCATGGATCGCGCGCGGCACGACCACACCGCCTGCACATTTGGATCGAGCTCCTGACGCCGCGGGCCAGCTAATGACGAAATCGCTATAGTCGTTGTGGGTGAAAATTTAGAAACCCGAGATATAGGGTGTTTTGCATTGGCGTAGCAATCGACTGCAGCGTGTGTCCGGAACACATCGATTAGGTATATCATCATTTCAGCCAAAAGACGTCCACTGCTGGACATAGGCCTCCCCCAAGGATCTCCACAAAGGCTGGTCCTGGGCCGCCCGCATCCATTGCTTTCCGGCGACCTTAACCAGGTCGTCGCTCCACCGTGTGGGACGCCTACCAGCACTCAATTAGGATCGATTATATGATGCTTTACAATATCTTATTTTGGAAAGGTGAAGATGGACATCATTTTTAAATGAAGATGAGAACTCCAGTTACAGTTTCCGAACTAACAAAAAACAACAACGGGTTGCACTCCGGGAGTGCCGGCAGAAGTGAAAACTTGAACCTTTGTAGTTTATAGTTAGGACAGGACAACGTATGTCGGGTCAGCTAGTTTATCATAAGACTACACATACTCACAACACCACAAATACAACTCTCACATCAAACACACTTTTATAAAATTTAGAAACATAAATGTCTAAAACCAATAGACTAAAACAAAAAAAGCCCACACACATCATGTCCAGCTTATTTTGAACTTTTTGCCAATTTTGCACTGAGGTGCACCGTGTAACCTCACTGTACAGGATTTTCCTAATGTGAGGGATAGTACACCGCCTAAGTATGTCTGGTAATCGTATCCCATTATTGTACAAGCGATGTATTATTTGCATAAAGTGTCCTACATAGACGATTGATTTTGTACTCTATCGATAGTTGTATTTTTATGAAATACTTAGGAATTAAGAACCGATGTATCTATATAAATAAATAAATGAATTGAATAAAAAATGAATTACTTTCTTGCCCAGTGCTAATTAATTCAATCTTATTGCATAATCTATATATATAAAAGAAAGTCGTGTTAGTTACTCCACTTATAACTCAAGAACGGCTGAACCGATTTAGCTGAAAATTGGCAGGGAGGTAGTTTAGAGCCAGGAGAAGGACATAGGATACTTTTTATCCCGATCAAAAAAAAAAAATTTTAAATATTAATTTAATGCAAATTATTTGGTTTTTATTTGACATTCATAATCATATGTTAGCTCTAACAATGGCGATATCTGTTGACAGGTTTGTAAATATTGGAGTAAGTATTGAATAGATGGCGCTTTGTTAAAAGTAAAAGAGGTTTAATATATTAATTAAAAAATGAATTAATGATAATATTTTTTTGTGTTTGTTATTGCCACGGCAAAGTTTGTACAAACATTTAAGAATATCAAACCGCTATAAAAAGTATTTCTTATTTAACCTTAAAAATAATGTAACCTCATGACGTTTGTCATAGAATTGTCTGAATGCAAGCTGCAAATATCGTTAGAGAGGATGTAAAAAAACGAAACATAGTTTAAAAAAGATGCTTCGGTCGGAGTTATTTTAAAGATAAAATACATGTTTATCAATTAATTTATTATTCCTAACAAAAAGTATGTAAGAAAACCGAATTACTCAGTGCACATCATGGTTAGGTCAGATCCATCATGCCTAATATTAAAAGTTGAATGTAATATGGAGTTTTGGTACGTTTGGATAGACTAAGGCGGCAATATTACGCATTGTGCAATATTATTGACTGTCTAAGGTTAATATTGAAGTTTGCGCAATGATTGAACGTAAGTTTGAGCGAGTTTAATTTTTATTGCACAATATTTTTCCATGGCATCGTGAAGGGTCAATACTATTCTCCGACTGAACACCAAAACATTGCGCAATTCGTATTATTGTGCAATATAATTGATCGTTTGGATTCAAAGCGCCTTTCAATCTTATTGTACAATGTTAGGTATTGTAGGTCTAGGGGCCCAACATAAACATAACATAAACGTCATAAACGGCCTAACGTAAACGTTGATATTTGGTTTTTCATTACTTTACATTTAAATTTTCTACATATTTTCTCTCGAAATAGTCACAAAATTGACATCAAAATTGATAAGACGCCTTCAGGACAATACGTTTTAATGCGCTAACAATTAGCTGGGTCCACACCGGACGATCCGTTTTGGATCGGTCGGATCCAGGATCACGGAGCGTGGATCGTGTTAGAGCGGAGCGCGCGCTCCAATAATGCGCATGGATCGCGCGCGGCACGACCACACCGCCTGCACATTTGGATCGCGCTCCTGACGCCGCGGGCCAGCTAATGACGAAATCGCTATAGTCGTTGTGGGTGAAAATTTAGAAACCCGAGATATAGGGTGTTTTGCATTGGCGTAGCAATCGACTGCAGCGTGTGTCCGGAACACATCGATTAGGTATATCATCATTTCAGCCAAAAGACGTCCACTGCTGGACATAGGCCTCCCCCAAGGATCTCCACAAAGGCTGGTCCTGGGCCGCCCGCATCCATTGCTTTCCGGCGACCTTAACCAGGTCGTCGCTCCACCGTGTGGGACGCCTACCAGCACTCAATTAGGATCGATTATATGATGCTTTACAATATCTTATTTTGGAAAGGTGAAGATGGACATCATTTTTAAATGAAGATGAGAACTCCAGTTACAGTTTCCGAACTAACAAAAAACAACAACGGGTTGCACTCCCGGAGTGATTTAATTTAAATAATTAATTTAATTTAATTTAAGTAATTTAGAAAATTTAAATGTAAAGTAATGAAAAACCAAATATCAACGTTTACGTTAGGCCGTTTATGACGTTTATGTTATGTTTATGTTGGGCCCCTAGACCTACAATACCTAACATTGTACAATAAGATTGAAAGGCGCTTTGAATCCAAACGATCAATTATATTAGCGTGTGTCCGGAACACATCGATTAGGTATATCATCATTTCAGCCAAAAGACGTCCACTGCTGGACATAGGCCTCCCCCAAGGATCTCCACAAAGGCTGGTCCTGGGCCGCCCGCATCCATTGCTTTCCGGCGACCTTAACCAGGTCGTCGCTCCACCGTGTGGGACGCCTACCAGCACTCAATTAGGATCGATTATATGATGCTTTACAATATCTTATTTTGGAAAGGTGAAGATGGACATCATTTTTAAATGAAGATGAGAACTCCAGTTACAGTTTCCGAACTAACAAAAAACAACAACGGGTTGCACTCCCGGAGTGATTTAATTTAAATAATTAATTTAATTTAATTTAAGTAATTTAGAAAATTTAAATGTAAAGTAATGAAAAACCAAATATCAACGTTTACGTTAGGCCGTTTATGACGTTTATGTTATGTTTATGTTGGGCCCCTAGACCTACAATACCTAACATTGTACAATAAGATTGAAAGGTTTAAATTTAATTGATCGTTTGGATTCAAAGCGCCTTTCAATCTTATTGTACAATGTTAGGTATTGTAGGTCTAGGGGCCCAACATAAACATAACATAAACGTCATAAATAAATAAATAATATAAAACGTTAGGCCGTTTATGACGTTTATGTTATGTTTATGTTGGGCCCCTAGACCTACAATACCTAACATTGTACAATAAGATTGAAAGGCGCTTTGAATCCAAACGATCAATTAAATTTAAACCTTTCAATCTTATTGTACAATGTTAGGTATTGTAGGTCTAGGGGCCCAACATAAACATAACATAAACGTCATAAACGGCCTAACGTTTTATATTATTTATTTATTTATGACGTTTATGTTATGTTTATGTTGGGCCCCTAGACCTACAATACCTAACATTGTACAATAAGATTGAAAGGCGCTTTGAATCCAAACGATCAATTAAATTTAAACCTTTCAATCTTATTGTACAATGTTAGGTATTGTAGGTCTAGGGGCCCAACATAAACATAACATAAACGTCATAAACGGCCTAACGTTTTATATTATTTATTTATTTATGACGTTTATGTTATGTTTATGTTGGGCCCCTAGACCTACAATACCTAACATTGTACAATAAGATTGAAAGGCGCTTTGAATCCAAACGATCAATTAAATTTAAACCTTTCAATCTTATTGTACAATGTTAGGTATTGTAGGTCTAGGGGCCCAACATAAACATAACATAAACGTCATAAACGGCCTAACGTAAACGTTGATATTTGGTTTTTCATTACTTTACATTTAAATTTTCTACATATTTTCTCTCGAAATAGTCACAAAATTGACATCAAAATTGATAAGACGCCTTCAGGACAATACGTTTTAATGCGCTAACAATTAGCTGGGTCCACACCGGACGATCCGTTTTGGATCGGTCGGATCCAGGATCACGGAGCGTGGATCGTGTTAGAGCGGAGCGCGCGCTCCAATAATGCGCATGGATCGCGCGCGGCACGACCACACCGCCTGCACATTTGGATCGCGCTCCTGACGCCGCGGGCCAGCTAATGACGAAATCGCTATAGTCGTTGTGGGTGAAAATTTAGAAACCCGAGATATAGGGTGTTTTGCATTGGCGTAGCAATCGACTGCAGCGTGTGTCCGGAACACATCGATTAGGTATATCATCATTTCAGCCAAAAGACGTCCACTGCTGGACATAGGCCTCCCCCAAGGATCTCCACAAAGGCTGGTCCTGGGCCGCCCGCATCCATTGCTTTCCGGCGACCTTAACCAGGTCGTCGCTCCACCGTGTGGGACGCCTACCAGCACTCAATTAGGATCGATTATATGATGCTTTACAATATCTTATTTTGGAAAGGTGAAGATGGACATCATTTTTAAATGAAGATGAGAACTCCAGTTACAGTTTCCGAACTAACAAAAAACAACAACGGGTTGCACTCCCGGAGTGATTTAATTTAAATAATTAATTTAATTTAATTTAAGTAATTTAGAAAATTTAAATGTAAAGTAATGAAAAACCAAATATCAACGTTTACGTTAGGCCGTTTATGACGTTTATGTTATGTTTATGTTGGGCCCCTAGACCTACAATACCTAACATTGTACAATAAGATTGAAAGGCGCTTTGAATCCAAACGATCAATTATATTAGCGTGTGTCCGGAACACATCGATTAGGTATATCATCATTTCAGCCAAAAGACGTCCACTGCTGGACATAGGCCTCCCCCAAGGATCTCCACAAAGGCTGGTCCTGGGCCGCCCGCATCCATTGCTTTCCGGCGACCTTAACCAGGTCGTCGCTCCACCGTGTGGGACGCCTACCAGCACTCAATTAGGATCGATTATATGATGCTTTACAATATCTTATTTTGGAAAGGTGAAGATGGACATCATTTTTAAATGAAGATGAGAACTCCAGTTACAGTTTCCGAACTAACAAAAAACAACAACGGGTTGCACTCCCGGAGTGATTTAATTTAAATAATTAATTTAATTTAATTTAAGTAATTTAGAAAATTTAAATGTAAAGTAATGAAAAACCAAATATCAACGTTTACGTTAGGCCGTTTATGACGTTTATGTTATGTTTATGTTGGGCCCCTAGACCTACAATACCTAACATTGTACAATAAGATTGAAAGGCGCTTTGAATCCAAACGATCAATTAAATTTAAACCTTTCAATCTTATTGTACAATGTTAGGTATTGTAGGTCTAGGGGCCCAACATAAACATAACATAAACGTCATAAACGGCCTAACGTTTTATATTATTTATTTATTTATGACGTTTATGTTATGTTTATGTTGGGCCCCTAGACCTACAATACCTAACATTGTACAATAAGATTGAAAGGCGCTTTGAATCCAAACGATCAATTAAATTTAAACCTTTCAATCTTATTGTACAATGTTAGGTATTGTAGGTCTAGGGGCCCAACATAAACATAACATAAACGTCATAAACGGCCTAACGTAAACGTTGATATTTGGTTTTTCATTACTTTACATTTAAATTTTCTACATATTTTCTCTCGAAATAGTCACAAAATTGACATCAAAATTGATAAGACGCCTTCAGGACAATACGTTTTAATGCGCTAACAATTAGCTGGGTCCACACCGGACGATCCGTTTTGGATCGGTCGGATCCAGGATCACGGAGCGTGGATCGTGTTAGAGCGGAGCGCGCGCTCCAATAATGCGCATGGATCGCGCGCGGCACGACCACACCGCCTGCACATTTGGATCGCGCTCCTGACGCCGCGGGCCAGCTAATGACGAAATCGCTATAGTCGTTGTGGGTGAAAATTTAGAAACCCGAGATATAGGGTGTTTTGCATTGGCGTAGCAATCGACTGCAGCGTGTGTCCGGAACACATCGATTAGGTATATCATCATTTCAGCCAAAAGACGTCCACTGCTGGACATAGGCCTCCCCCAAGGATCTCCACAAAGGCTGGTCCTGGGCCGCCCGCATCCATTGCTTTCCGGCGACCTTAACCAGGTCGTCGCTCCACCGTGTGGGACGCCTACCAGCACTCAATTAGGATCGATTATATGATGCTTTACAATATCTTATTTTGGAAAGGTGAAGATGGACATCATTTTTAAATGAAGATGAGAACTCCAGTTACAGTTTCCGAACTAACAAAAAACAACAACGGGTTGCACTCCCGGAGTGATTTAATTTAAATAATTAATTTAATTTAATTTAAGTAATTTAGAAAATTTAAATGTAAAGTAATGAAAAACCAAATATCAACGTTTACGTTAGGCCGTTTATGACGTTTATGTTATGTTTATGTTGGGCCCTTAGACCTACAATACCTAACATTGTACAATAAGATTGAAAGGCGCTTTGAATCCAAACGATCAATTATATTAGCGTGTGTCCGGAACACATCGATTAGGTATATCATCATTTCAGCCAAAAGACGTCCACTGCTGGACATAGGCCTCCCCCAAGGATCTCCACAAAGGCTGGTCCTGGGCCGCCCGCATCCATTGCTTTCCGGCGACCTTAACCAGGTCGTCGCTCCACCGTGTGGGACGCCTACCAGCACTCAATTAGGATCGATTATATGATGCTTTACAATATCTTATTTTGGAAAGGTGAAGATGGACATCATTTTTAAATGAAGATGAGAACTCCAGTTACAGTTTCCGAACTAACAAAAAACAACAACGGGTTGCACTCCCGGAGTGATTTAATTTAAATAATTAATTTAATTTAATTTAAGTAATTTAGAAAATTTAAATGTAAAGTAATGAAAAACCAAATATCAACGTTTACGTTAGGCCGTTTATGACGTTTATGTTATGTTTATGTTGGGCCCCTAGACCTACAATACCTAACATTGTACAATAAGATTGAAAGGCGCTTTGAATCCAAACGATCAATTAAATTTAAACCTTTCAATCTTATTGTACAATGTTAGGTATTGTAGGTCTAGGGGCCCAACATAAACATAACATAAACGTCATAAACGGCCTAACGTTTTATATTATTTATTTATTTATGACGTTTATGTTATGTTTATGTTGGGCCCCTAGACCTACAATACCTAACATTGTACAATAAGATTGAAAGGCGCTTTGAATCCAAACGATCAATTAAATTTAAACCTTTCAATCTTATTGTACAATGTTAGGTATTGTAGGTCTAGGGGCCCAACATAAACATAACATAAACGTCATAAACGGCCTAACGTAAACGTTGATATTTGGTTTTTCATTACTTTACATTTAAATTTTCTACATATTTTCTCTCGAAATAGTCACAAAATTGACATCAAAATTGATAAGACGCCTTCAGGACAATACGTTTTAATGCGCTAACAATTAGCTGGGTCCACACCGGACGATCCGTTTTGGATCGGTCGGATCCAGGATCACGGAGCGTGGATCGTGTTAGAGCGGAGCGCGCGCTCCAATAATGCGCATGGATCGCGCGCGGCACGACCACACCGCCTGCACATTTGGATCGCGCTCCTGACGCCGCGGGCCAGCTAATGACGAAATCGCTATAGTCGTTGTGGGTGAAAATTTAGAAACCCGAGATATAGGGTGTTTTGCATTGGCGTAGCAATCGACTGCAGCGTGTGTCCGGAACACATCGATTAGGTATATCATCATTTCAGCCAAAAGACGTCCACTGCTGGACATAGGCCTCCCCCAAGGATCTCCACAAAGGCTGGTCCTGGGCCGCCCGCATCCATTGCTTTCCGGCGACCTTAACCAGGTCGTCGCTCCACCGTGTGGGACGCCTACCAGCACTCAATTAGGATCGATTATATGATGCTTTACAATATCTTATTTTGGAAAGGTGAAGATGGACATCATTTTTAAATGAAGATGAGAACTCCAGTTACAGTTTCCGAACTAACAAAAAACAACAACGGGTTGCACTCCCGGAGTGATTTAATTTAAATAATTAATTTAATTTAATTTAAGTAATTTAGAAAATTTAAATGTAAAGTAATGAAAAACCAAATATCAACGTTTACGTTAGGCCGTTTATGACGTTTATGTTATGTTTATGTTGGGCCCCTAGACCTACAATACCTAACATTGTACAATAAGATTGAAAGGCGCTTTGAATCCAAACGATCAATTATATTAGCGTGTGTCCGGAACACATCGATTAGGTATATCATCATTTCAGCCAAAAGACGTCCACTGCTGGACATAGGCCTCCCCCAAGGATCTCCACAAAGGCTGGTCCTGGGCCGCCCGCATCCATTGCTTTCCGGCGACCTTAACCAGGTCGTCGCTCCACCGTGTGGGACGCCTACCAGCACTCAATTAGGATCGATTATATGATGCTTTACAATATCTTATTTTGGAAAGGTGAAGATGGACATCATTTTTAAATGAAGATGAGAACTCCAGTTACAGTTTCCGAACTAACAAAAAACAACAACGGGTTGCACTCCCGGAGTGATTTAATTTAAATAATTAATTTAATTTAATTTAAGTAATTTAGAAAATTTAAATGTAAAGTAATGAAAAACCAAATATCAACGTTTACGTTAGGCCGTTTATGACGTTTATGTTATGTTTATGTTGGGCCCCTAGACCTACAATACCTAACATTGTACAATAAGATTGAAAGGCGCTTTGAATCCAAACGATCAATTATATTAGCGTGTGTCCGGAACACATCGATTAGGTATATCATCATTTCAGCCAAAAGACGTCCACTGCTGGACATAGGCCTCCCCCAAGGATCTCCACAAAGGCTGGTCCTGGGCCGCCCGCATCCATTGCTTTCCGGCGACCTTAACCAGGTCGTCGCTCCACCGTGTGGGACGCCTACCAGCACTCAATTAGGATCGATTATATGATGCTTTACAATATCTTATTTTGGAAAGGTGAAGATGGACATCATTTTTAAATGAAGATGAGAACTCCAGTTACAGTTTCCGAACTAACAAAAAACAACAACGGGTTGCACTCCCGGAGTGATTTAATTTAAATAATTAATTTAATTTAATTTAAGTAATTTAGAAAATTTAAATGTAAAGTAATGAAAAACCAAATATCAACGTTTACGTTAGGCCGTTTATGACGTTTATGTTATGTTTATGTTGGGCCCCTAGACCTACAATACCTAACATTGTACAATAAGATTGAAAGGCGCTTTGAATCCAAACGATCAATTATATTGCACAATAATACGAATTGCGCAATGTTTTGGTGTTCAGTCGGAGAATAGTATTGACCCTTCACGATGCCATGGAAAAATATTGTGCAATAAAAATTAAACTCGCTCAAACTTACGTTCAATCATTGCGCAAACTTCAATATTAACCTTAGACAGTCAATAATATTGCACAATGCGTAATATTGCCGCCTTAGTCTATCCAAACGTACCAAAACTCCATATTACATTCAACTTTTAATATTAGGCATGATGGATCTGACCTAACCATGATGTGCACTGAGTAATTCGGTTTTCTTACATACTTTTTGTTAGGAATAATAAATTAATTGATAAACATGTATGTATTTTCATAAACCCGAGATTTAACAATCTTATTGCATAATTCTTGTTTAAAATAATCCCTTGCCACAACAGGCAACTAATATACAACTTTTTCACTTTTAACACATCAGTGTTATAGAATATTAGTCCTAGGTTGTGTTTGCAATATTTATTCACACCTTTCGCTATTTCTAAAGACAGAAACAATGATTCTGCTAGTTCGAACAACCGAAAAATGTACTCCTGATGAACTCTTAAAATGAGATCACACTTCACTGTAATTGCCTCATAGAACTCGTGATTTATCACATATGCGAGTCTCGTTAAAAGCTGAATTGGAAACTCGTTTTAACTCCATAAGTCAAGACACAAACTACTTGATTGCAACTTACTTAGACCCGAGATTCAAAACAAACTACTTGGAGGTGATTGACGCTGCAAGAGCACGCCAGGAGATCTTATTGGAATATTTGAAAAGTCCTCAAGCAGTTCATCTTCAACATCGGCTAAAGAGTAGAGGAGAGGAGACTGAGTCAGCTATATCTTGCAAAGCTCGTGACACGTTTTGGGATTGCTTTGAGGAGGTAGCAAATGAATTTCATCAAATTTCAAATAAGGATCATAATTAATATAAAAGTTATCGCGTTTTTTCCTTTACAAGCCTCTACTATAAAGTGCACTTTTATATGTTAAGCTTATATCAATAGTTGCTGTCGATATATCTTAAAAAGAAGAAGAAATTTAAAAAGAGAAACCCTTTGATTTAAACGGAAATTAATGTTTAGCGAATTGAACACGCAAAGGATTCTACTTTTAAAGCTACGTGTAATGTATGTAAAGATATTCTCAGTTATAAATCTACATCTGCAAATTTAAAAGGTCATTTAAAGAGGAAACATCCTGCAGTTTATTTGACGGTGTTCGGTACTGAGGACCAGGTCAGTCACAATGATCAGGATATGAGGTCCAATGCATTACAAACAGAACCAGTTCCAAGCACTTCTACTCAGGTTTCTTCAGTCGTACAAGCGCCGGCGCCGCCAGCTAAGCGACAAAAAGTGATGGATACATTTATTAGGTAACAAAAAGCGTCGAGCAAAAAAAGGTTATTGACAATTTGATTTACTCGACCTATGTATAGATTTCTTCCACCCCTTCACTATTGTAGAGGAAAGAGCTTTCAAAAAGTTTTGTAGGTGGATACCTGGGTACAAATTACCGACGAGGAAAACTTTATTCACAGAATAGGAGATTGTAGTAGTGAGCATTAACATTTTACATAATTTTGCCCGGATCTTTGTTGCAAGAGTGCTATAATAAAGTGGAAATTAACATTAAGACACAAGTTGCCAAAGAAGCTGAGACGATTTGTATCACCACGGATTTATGGACATCGAGAGTAATGGAGAGCTATATCGCCGTCACGGGCCACTATATAACTAAGGAACTAGAATTCAAGACTGTGCTATTGGGTTGTTGTAGTTTTCCTGGAAGTCACACTGCCTCAAACATCGCATCTGAGTTAGATGCTATTCTAAATAGATGGAATTTAAGAGAAAGAGTAAATTTTGTAGTAAGCGACAATGCTCCTAATATTGTTAAAGCAATCAAAGAATATCAGGGCATTAAACATTTTGGATGTTTTGCGCACACCTTAAATTTATTAGTAGATGATGCTCTAAAACTGCAACAGACATTAATCGAAAAATTAAAAAAAAAAATTGTGGCTCATTTTATAAGAAGCTCGATATCATCGGAGAGACTCGCAAAGTACCAACTGCAGCAAAACCTACAACCTAAACGCCTCATTCAGCACATCGAAACGCGGTGGAAATCTGTGTATTATATGATTGAGAGAATAGTAGATTTACAAGAAGTGCGATCAACATGTGCACTTGTTGACAGAAATTTACCCATACTGTCAAGTGACGACTGGACCACTTGCGCTCAACTTTGTCAAGTGCTACGCCCATTCGAAGAAATCACAAAGTCAATGAGTGGGTAAAAATATTTAACATCAGTTTCAATAGGTTTTAACAAAACTCGCCATTTATTGCATAAAATTCCAAATGCACACTCCACGGTTTTTCTCGCTCTTGACAATCTATTATTAAAATTTTCTCTCTCTTGATTCAATGTTCTTTGTGGGTATGGACGCATTATATATTCTTTAAGAGGATAAGCTTCATCGGCTAATATAACATATGGAGCTGTAATATTAGAATTAGGTAATGTTCTTGGTTCCGGAATATTAAATGCACCTCTTTCGAGTAACCGGTTCAGGGACGAGGCATTAAATGTACCGCCGTCGCTTTGCTTTCCTCTACCTCCCACTTCAATAGTTAAAAATCTTTTCCTCGCATCAGCCACAGCTTGCAAAACAATAGAGAAATAATGCTTGTAGTTAAAAAATGCCGATCCTGATTTTTTAGGTCGTTTAACCCTACAATGTTTACCGTCCAAACTGCCAATGCAGTTAGGAAAGTGCCACATCTCCCTAAAATCTGAAGCAATGTTCATAAGCTGGTCTTCAGATGGCTGTGGCATGTGGACATTCAAATTGTTTTTCCAAATAGCTTCACAGGTACTATAAACAATCTCAGACACAGTACTAACACCCATACGAAAGCTATATGCCAAAGATCGAAATGCCAATCCAGTGGAGAGATATCTGAAACATAATAAAAAATGTAATTATAATGTAAAACTTAAATATATTTACACTAATCATCAACACTAAACAATATTTCTGATTTTACAGAAAAGGCTTTAAGGAAAAAATGGAAGAACATTCGGGACCAATTTATGAAAGAATTTAAGAAAATTCCGGTTTCTCGTTCTGGTGATGCTGGAACAGATCAAAACACTTCAATGTGGCCATATTTTCAAATGATGCTGTTCATAAAAGATGATGTTACCCCAGAAATAAATGAAGGCAATTTAGATGAAACTACTGATGAAAACAGCAATAATAATGATGATGATGAGCGGTCCTCAACTCCCCAATCCATAGCTGGTGCATCTTCAAGTACACAATATACGAGCACCAAACGTAAATGTGCACAAGATGTAAGACAGGAATTTATGGAATTGGAGAAGAAAAAGTTGGAATTATTACAACTTAAACTGTCACAAAGCAGCAAACAACACGAACAAGATTGCGAAGATCTGTTATTTTTTAAAAGTTTGTTGCCGTACATGAAAGAATTATCTCCTATGCAAAAACTACGCGCTAGAAACAATATTACACAAGTTATTATGCACGAAATGAATAGTGGCATGACGCAGTCTCACCATGGATATAATACATACGATTATAACACGACTAATTATGGAAATTAAACTTTGTATAATTGATAACGATAATATTAATTAAATAAAATAATAAAGAGGAACCTTGTTTGAATTTGAATGACTGCAATATGTATCCCGATAAAAAATGATAATTTACTTAACTACTTACTATGAAAATTATTTTTTTTTAAACTCACCTTATAGTTACAAACAGTCTTTCTTCGGGCTTTATACTTTTATGAAAATTTGTGTCCACTTTTGAAATATCACTCCTTATTGAATCCAGTATGTAATCAAAACAGCGGACACTCATCCTGGTATATCCAAAAAATCTTGAAGGATGTTCTCTCAAATTACCATATAAAGTGTGAGCTCGCGACGTCTACCGCGCCTATTTCGCCACCGCGCCCGCGCGTTCCAACGTGAACAAGCACTAAGGGGCAGTTCTGTCATTATAATGGTACGTTGTCTAAAAGAATCTTGCAAGAAAATGATGCAGGATACCGTACTAACAGAGTCAATACGTGAGGTCGTGTTGGCTCTCGAATCGGGCCTGAATAACAGGTTCGAAAGAGTGGAACAAAGCGGCTCACTTGCCCTTAACACATTCCTAGACCCCCGTTTCAAACTTCAAGCATTTTACGATACCAACGAGGCTATAAAGACCAAAGAACGGGTCAGGAAGCTCGTAGCTGCTCCTAATAATGAACTTGGCGCTTGCCACATCAACTTTGGTTGAAGAAAAAGAAGCAGATGGATACAATCCCTGGGATATTTTCCAAAACCTAATCCACCAAACCTCGTGCAGCCGTTCACCCCTAGCCAAAGCAATAAAAGAAGTTGACATGTATATAGCTGATGATACACTAGCGCGAAAAAATTCCAACGAGGAGTGGAACAGTCCCCTTCTGTGGTGGAAAAACCATCGTCATGTCTATCCAAATTTATTAAAACTGTACATACAAAATTGTAATATAGTCGCAACATCCGTTCCTTGCGAACGCATGTTTTCCAAATCAGGATTAATTTTAAATCACAAGGTTGACAACCACCAAAGTGGAGCAATTAATGTTTTTAAATATAAATTTAGATGAAGGAAGGTTTGAAAACTACATGTAAATTGTGAATATTCTAAAGTCGTGTAAATACTTGAAACTGATTATGTACATAAAATGAAATGAACTTGTAAATACGCCAGGTTCATAATAAATAACTTAAATAATTTAATCTTATTATTTCCTATTAGCAATCTAAAGTAATAAACAGTCCTAAGCCTGGAAAAAGTATGAAGGGGAGTTCATTTCAACATGCTCGTAAATATTAAATATTGTTGTCAAATAAAATTCGTTGAAGTTTACTTTATCCTTTACCAATGGACGATCAACAATACAAACAAACTAAACGTCTCGTCTAAGCGACTGTTTTTTATCTACATAGTTTATCATCAACGTCAACGATAAACATTAAATCGTCTCGTTGCGTTGCGTGCGTCTAAGCGTCTACGACATTAACTAGTCGAAAAATAAACTGTTTTTTCAACTAGTTTATCATCGACGATAAACGGTCTCGTTGCGTCGACTGTAAAATCGTCGACGACCCACTACTACCCTCCTTAGCGTCTTTGATAGGAATCACATATAGTACTCGTATATACAGGGTATTCGGCATAAATCCTAGTAAAGAAAAAACGATATTGATCCCAGAATCATATGGTCAATATACCAGTTGGTATCAAGGCAAAGACTTTGTAGGACAATATGGAGTTAAAACAATTTCACTAAAACCTTTGGGTAAGAATCCTCAAGATGATTTCAATTCTATCGCTGCAAACCCTCTACAATTGATGAGGATATTAATGTAATGGGAGCAATGTCTAGGATTTCAGTGGTAATCGATTCTGTAAGGAGGTTGTGGAATATAAAGAACAGTAGGGGAATAAAAAATCATCCCATGAATAAAATTAAAACACTCTCGACCTTTGAAGACTGCCCCCTATTGGTTATAAAATATTTGTCCCTATTTACCCCAATCATCAATCTTTCAATGTTCCCTCTATATTTTACCTTGTATGAGGCATTAATACTTTCTCCATCTGTACATTTAAATCTCAACATTAAAAACTACATTTTATTCTTGACAGTGAATGGGAAGGTTTATGACTATATTTATACTGATTGCTCCAACCAAACTTTCTAATGACAGCCATGTTGGTGTAGGAATTATTCATGATCATTATCAAATAGTTCAAAAACTGTTTCTACGGGCAAATGCTTTGCCCTTGCCAAAACCATTGAATATATTTTGTTGATGAAACTAAAGAAGGTATTCATCTTGCCGGATTCGGAGAGCGTGGAAGCCTTACAAAAATTTCCATTCAAATATAGTAATCATATTGTTATACAAATCCGTAATCTGCTTCTAAAATGTGCTCAAAAACAATATGAAGTTTCGTTTGCTTGGACTCCCGGACTTAAAGGAATTTGCGGTAATGAGATAGTGGATATCCTTGCTAGAGAAGCAGAGGATTGTGGTGACACTTATCCTTTCAGAATTTACTGTCATGATCTATGTTCTCTTCCCAGACCTTATCTTCAGAAATCCTAGAATGAGTTAAGGCAAAAGAACAATACCTAGGTGAATCAAAAAGTTCTTAGAAGTGCATATATATGAAACCTTTTTGGATCAAGTTCGATATTCAAATTAAAGAGTGTCTATCACACTATATTTATGCAGACTGTCACTTGTTTTTGTCAGTTCGTTCGCATGTAATAAATTTTTTTGTGCAACGAGTTGCTAAAAAGTCAAAATTATGGATAAAAGTGAGTTACGTGCGGTGATAAAATATCTCAGTTTGAAAAAAATGTCTACGAAGGAAATTTTTTTGGACATTCAGCAGACATTAGGGGGTGATGCTGTACCCTATTCTACGGTTGCGTACTGGGTGGCTGAATTTAAAAGAGGTAGATCAAGCTGTAAAGATGACCCGCGTTCTGGGCGGCCATCAACCTCCGTTACAGAAGAAAATGTCAAAAAGGTTGAGAATCTGGTTTTGGAAGACAGAAGAATGACTATAAAACATATAGCTGAGATCCTAAAGATATCTTTTGGTAGCGTTCAATCCATTTTAATTGATTCACTGGGGTTCAAAAAAGTGTCTGCAAGATGGGTGCCACGAATGTTAACCGACGAAAACAAAAAGCGACGTTTGGAAATTTCCAAGCGTAATCTCGAAATGTTCCAGCGTGATTCGGATAATTTTTGCCGTCGTCTTGTCACCATGGATGAAACGTGGGTCCACCATTTTGATCCTGAAACTAAAAGACAAAGCATGTCTTGGAAACGACCATCCTCTCCATCCATTAAGAAATTTCGAGTTGCTCCTTCCGCTGGCAAAGTTATGGCCTCTGTGTTCTGGGATAGTGAAGGAATCCTTTTTATTGATTACATGCCAAAAGGCCAGACGATAACTGGACCCTATTATGCAAATTTAATCCCGAAAGTGCGTGAAGCGATTAAAGAAAAACGTGTTGTTCCTTCAAGATAACGCTCCTGCCCATCGATCGGAAGTTGCGCTCAACGCAATCCGCTGTGCTGGCTTCAATCTCCTTGACCACCCACCATATTCTCCGGACTTAGCCCCAAGTGATTTTCACTTATTTCCAAAATTAAAAGAGGAAATTCGTGGAACAAAATTTCACGGTAATGACGCGGTTATAGCTGCCGTAGAGGACTTTTTCGAGAGTCAAGAAAATAATTTTTTTTCACAAGGAATAAGGAAGTTAGAAACGCGTTATTCTAAATGCATTGCATTGGAGGGAGATTATGTAGAAAAATAAAATATTATTATTTAAATCTTTGCATTTTTTAATATTGATTCCAAGAATTTTTTGATTCACCCTCGTAGAACCCAATTTTTCATAATTAACCCTTATGGGAAATGTCTGTCTCAGGGTTGTAGCGTGAAATATGAACGCGGGCGCAAGGTATAAAAAGTATATTGGGTATAACGTTCACATCACAAAAATACGTAATGACAAAAAAGATGTGGGTCGTAAGGACCTAATATAAAAAATATACTTCGTGTAACGGTAACTACGTAAAGATAGGGCTCCCGGCGCGGCCAAGGGTGGCGCGTACGAACTAGACGAGAGCGGGCGGCGGACTGCCGGGCGCATCGAGGCGCGCGCGCATGGAACCGTTGGCGACGCGAGCGAGATAGCCTAATAGCTACGAGAGAGACACATCATCTTGAAAACGCCCCGGCAAGCGGGCGCGGGAGGCTCGCGGAGGCCTAGATGAGATGCGGTTTGCTATACCCTTCTTAATAATTTAGTCAGTTTAAACTTTAAAGTTGCGTCTGCTGTATGGTCATGTATGTACTACAGCTCATTTGGCAAGGTTGGGTATTATGCCATTTGATGATTGTGTGGTCATGTGGTGAAGATGTGGGAGATTTAAATCATTATTTCTTTTCCTGTCCTTTATATGGGCATTTTCACAAAAATGTGCTATGGCGTTTTTAGGCCTGTCCCTCTAAAAAATCACCTTTTTTAAACAACTAATTCTATTCTATAGCTAGTATAGAATTTTACATTGAGTTTATCATACCGTTAAACCTTACAAGATTGCCCAAGTAATCTGACTTTGCCCAGCAAGGTACTTTTCACAAATATTTAAAAAACTGGCAATTTTTTTTAGTTTCGTTTACTATTTAGTCGATGGAAGAAATTTGAATATATCTCTGGCAACACTACGTAACTGATTTTTCCTAATGACACTTTAGTCGGCAGTCAAACTGTGTTAAAGTTGGTGGTGTATTTTGCGGGCCAAAATTCGTGTAAAAAACCACTCTTAGTTTGTAATAAATACACATAAATGATCGAATATCCAACGCGAAATCACGGTTAAATTCGAAAATATGATGGTGGGCAATGTCAAATTAGTTTTTCTAAAGCAGTTGTCACTTCAATGTTAAATTAGATCTAAGATAAGTAGGTACTTTGTTTTACATTCATTTCGGAACTACCTAAGTAATGCTGATTGAATGAGACTATACAAAGGATTACAATAATTAATCTATACATACGATAAAAGTGTAAATTTTGTTGCAAAAAGTACATTGAATGTATTTGTAAAATAATTAGGGTGACTAAGAAAAAGTAACAAAGTTATTATTTCTATTATTTTTTTAGATTTTTCGTTTGTATACAGATTTCGATGAAACTTTCGTTTTAGTGTTATTAAAAGGTCTGAGTAACATCTTAAATAAGAACCATTACGCAATCTCTTAAAATAGTAGTGAGCAGTATACTAGTTCTCGCATTATGTTACTAACCTACTAAAACTAACCTAACCTAACCTAAAAAAATCATTTTTCTTACACATACATAGTGGTTTCATAGGAGCACATTAACTTGATTATGGTTAAGCGTATTTGTTAATTTTGCTGAGGTCATTTTTATCTCATATATTTCAGGATGAATACTAAGCCTAAAAACATAAGAAAAAAAAGAAGAATATTAGGATCGAGAGCATACAGAAATTATTCTGAAGAAATGTTAGAGTTAGCGGTTGACATGGTGGAAAATAACAGGATGTCAAGTCGGGAAGCAGGGAAGGTTCGGGATCCCTCGACGGACGATATTAAACAAAGTTAAAAAAAAACACTTAAAACCAGCTGGAGGACAAAAAAAAATCACTGACGAAGAGGAAGAAAAACTGGTGAACGTGTTGTTAGCTTCAGCAGATTACGGCTGCCCCATGACGAAAATGGATTTAAAAATGTTAGTCTTTAAATACATAGAAAAAAATTCACGAACTGAGTTGTTCGATGGCAAATTACCCAGTGATACGTGGGTGGAAGGATTTTTAAACAGACATAGTTCGAAATTAACCATCAGAACGACTCAAAATATAAAAAAGGTACGGGCTGAGAAAGGATTAGGAGAAATGGAGCAATTTTATGTTAATTTAAGTGAAACGCTAAATGATGTACCACCGATGAACATACTGAATTACGACGAGACTAACTTGTCTGACAATCCAGGAACTTCAAAATGTGTTTTTAGAAGAGGCGTCAAACATCCTGAGAGGATTCTAAACACCACAAAAAGTTGCGTTTCCATCATGTTCACTGCAAGCGCAGCTGGGACATGTCTACCAACATATGTGGTTTATAAATCCTCAAATTTATATTTCGAGTGGCTTGAAGGAGGTCCAGCTGGAACTAGATACAATTGTTCCAAATCCGGATGGTTCGATACGGCTTCTTTCGAAGATTATTTCAAAACGATAGTGGTTGAATGGGCGAAAAAAATTTCCGGGCCAAAAGTGGTCATTGGTGATAATTTGTCTTCGCACATAAATATAGAAGTTGTAGAGTTGTGTCAAAATCACAATATAAGGTTAGTATTTTTACCACCAAACTCCACTCATCTAACACAACCGCTGGACGTGGCGTACTTTGGCCCATTAAAAAGAGAATGGAAAAAGATCCTGTTGGATTATAAAATGAAGAATCCAGGACAAACCACCTTGAATAAAAAACACTTTCCAAAACTTTTGACTCAATTACTAGAAAATATGAAACATAAGGAAAGCAATAACATAATAAGTGGCTTCAGAGCCACAGGAATATGGCCTGTAAATCCACGAAATGTTTTTAAGAGGATCCCCGAGTATTTCGACGATTCAGAATATGGAATTGATACAACTTTATTGGATTATCTCAAAGAATCAAGAACTGCTAAACCAATGCAAGTGAAAAGGAGTAAGAAATTACGTACAGAACCTGGAAAGTCAGTGTGTGCTGACGATATCTCGACAATGAATAGTCAACTAAAAGCACAAAAAAGCATCTCTAAGAAAAACTGCTAAGAAGGAAACAATAAAGACTAACCGAGAAAGAGAGACAGAAGAGATTATGGCGTTGTGGAACACAGAAAATGATATGTACTTAGATATAATTACAGGTGAAGTGATAGGACGGGAGGAAATTATCAAATACGATATGCCGTCGACCTCATCTAAAATCATCGATTGGAAAAATACTAAAGAGGGAACAATAAAGACTAACCAAGAAAGAGAGACAGAAGAGATTATGGCGTCGTGGGATACAGAAAACGAGATATACTTGGATGAAACTACAGGTGAAGTGATAAGAAGGGAGGAAACGATAGATTATCAACATGCATTCACTAGCGCATGATACTAAAGCTCAACAGCAGGACGTCTGTGTATTAAATAAAACATTGAAAAGTGACAGCCAGAATCGGCCTTTTGTAGCTCATAATGAGAATGATATTCCAGAGTGTGTAAGATCAATGACGAATAATTCATCTGAATCTAAAGTTATAATAACCTCAGATGTTAAAGTAACCCCTAAGGAAATGAAGGACATCAAGAAAAGAATTAAATTAGGCACTGAAGTAATCGAAAAATCAGCTTTACAGATGAAAATTGTTACGAAGAAAGTGGACAACAAAAATGGAAATGCGTTATATAAAAAAAATAAAAGAAACCGGAAACATAACTACTGGAAGAACGACAAAGGTGGCAAAACGGAAGAAATCGAGAACATATTATTCTGAAACGAGTTCTGAATCGGATATTCTGAGTATTGCAAACACCGATGATTCTGATTATGAGACATTTAATGAATATTTATCAACATGTTTACAAGAGATAGACAACAAAGAAACTGTGAGCCAGAAAACTTTACTGCACAATTTGGCCTCAGTGATATTAGCTATTTTACACGCAATGTAGATTTAAAAGAAGAGGACTGGGTTATTGAAAAAATTTGCGTCAAAAAAAAGCATAAAACACTTCGTCGGTCGTGTCATATATATGAAAAACAGCATTCCGACAGCAAAATATGCAAGAAAAGTGAAAAATACAAAAGATGGTGAAGTGATTTTCACATACCCGAACGTGGAGGACGTGTGTGAAGTGAATCGTGATGATGTGGAAATGGTATTACCTCCACCAAATATTTCTAGACGAGGCCAAATAATGTTTAATATTACCTTTAATCCTTCCTTCAACATGCAATAATAAAATGTTTTAATTTACAAATAAAGGAATCGCCAACACGCAAGGCCAAAATCTTCCTACATTTAGATAATTTCAGAAAATAATGTTCCTATGTTGATTAAGAATAATTAATTAATCTTAAGAAGTACCTCGATGATTATTGTTGATTTTATTTACTAGCTTGTTTTATTAGTCTATCCACTTTGGATCGTTGTTTATTGTTACTGTATCACAGCTGTCATAAAAGTATAATGTTGAATACATCTGGTTATTCTACTCAACATTATTCTTTACTATAAAATTATGTTAGTATAGAAGTAATTGAAAACATAGACCTGCACTTTAGTTGTGAAACATAGTCTGATCCCAGGGTGCACCTGCACCCTGGGATCGGACTGTGTTTCACAACTAAAGTGCAGGTCTATGTTTTCTATGTTTACAATGTATGTTAAGAAACCTTTCTGGTTTGTATAACTACAAGCTGTTGGATTTTATTTTATTTTAATGAGCCTAAAAAAAATTTCCTATTACTTAGGTATGCTAAGAGTTGCTGTTAATCTATAGTATTACATCGTTTGTTTCTTGAAGCTTTATCTTGAAGATAGTATAATTTACTTGTATGTATGTCTAATAAGTCAATGTTCCTATTACGTATATTAAGATTTGATATTAATATTATTATTATATTGTTTGTTTTAAAGCTAGTAAGCATTTGATAAATATTGCAAATTTTATGATTGTTGAAATATTTTTAGATTAATGTTTAAGAGCGAGCAAGGTACGTGATCCTTGCGTATCTACGTACAGCGTACTGATTAAAAAATAAAAGTGACAACCCTAGATCATCGTTATATTTGAATGAAAAATTACAAAAAAATTGTTGCGTCTTTGCCCACTCAAATTTGGCAGGTAATATAAACGTTTAAACGTTTATTAATAAGGTCCTATGATAGAACGACTATTTATCTAAAATGATCCTTAAAGATTATGTTCTTATAGTAGAAAATACTTAAGTTGCGAAGGTTTCTGCAAAATGGGCAAACTTGGAAAAAGTACTATAAAATTGGCCCGTTGCCCAAATTGAGGTTTTTAGCACATAAAAATTCATTGTCTTGATATTATCTTATATTCTATGTAAAGAACACTAGATTTATCAATGATGTAGCACAATCATAAATTGATAGATATATTATTTAAAAAAATATTTAAGGTGGAATTATAAATCGCAAGAAATCTGGGCAAAGCTGTACGGTTTTACGGTACATTTAACTAATAGTCTTTAATATTATTTAGACCAAGCATATTAAAACTTTTTCATTATAAAATGATAAATCTACAGATTGCTATGATTTTACCGTGTCCCTTTGCAGTTAGACTATAATTCAACATCGATTTTGGGTATTAATAGTTGTAAAAATCTGCTCTCAGAGCATTATACTTTTTCAAGTGATAGTGTATGGTCATTTTATTATAAATACATAGCAACAAAGGTCAAAATATATAAATTATATGAATTTGATTACCGTACTGCATTTTTAAAAACCCTGACACGTCAGTTTTGTTAACGACTTTTTTTAAAAAATACTACTCGTTTTGTAGATTTTATACGTATTATACAACACAACTCACAAGTCTTTTTTTTGGCGGCTATTCTGCAAACAGCTTTAGATTTTTCCAAAATTTCGCGTAAGGCGTACGTGAATCATTGTGTTTCGCTCGGGTGTAATTTTTTTGTCAAGGTAAGTTACCAATATTTCTTTAAACAATAGTTAGTAAAAATTCAATGTGGTTATTTTCAAAATACTTATCATCCTATACAACTTTTAAAACTATTTATGGGAAACCACCACAATCGTATGTTTTTTAAATAATTAATAATCTCGCAAGGGAGTAATAACGTTACGTCAGTTTTGTATAGTACATATAGTATGACGTAAAAAGTAACAAAACTGACTATAAAGGAGACTGTATACCTGATGACCTGGTTAAGGTCGCCGAAACGATGGATGCGGGCGGCCCAGGACCGGCCTGTGTGGAAATCCTTGGGGGAGGCCTATGTTCAGCAGTGGACGTCTTTTGGCTGAAATGATGATGATGACATTAAATAAACTGCAATCGACCAATCAGAAATTCAGTGGATTCAGACTTAGAACAAAATGTCGAATGCTAGGAAACAAATGCCGCAGAGATTTAAATTACATGAATGGGATAATTAAACTTAAAGATAAATATAGATTTTATTACAGTTTGTTTATCTTGTCGGATTGTGATCGATGATTGCGTAAAATGTAAATGGTTCTTTACAATTTTGTTACCATCAGTTTTGCTACTGTCCCCCATTTTTTTTAATTTAAATCCTGTCTATTTTTTATACTATGAGCATTATTACCGTAATTTAGCTAAAGTTTAGTTAAGAAATATGAAAACTGTTTAATTACTATAATAATATTGCAATCAACGTACCCAATACATAAAAAAAATAAAATTAATAGTTTCTTATGTTACCACCTGTAACAAAATTGTGAAACTATGAATCATATTATTAGTAATATTTTAAGTTTACTGGACAAAGCTGTATGTTTAGGTAATTCAAACTATATTTTATTGCTTTTAATAAAAAAGGAGATTCAATTTTTATTGTTTCATTATTTAATCACGTTTTTAAACAGTAACAAACCTGACATCTGTTTTTCTGGGTAACACTACGTTTTTGCTTATATTTAATAAATTAAGCAATAAATCTATTATAAAAATTGAAATTCGATAAATATATAAAATAGACCATTGCTTAAAAATATAATATAAAACCAAAGTTCAAAATATCACGTCTTTTTTTGTCACCTGCCCATTTTTGCAAAAATGTCCATATGATTGTTCTGTTTTCCTATATATTTTATCTTCATTACATGTTCCTTTTCCCACTTCTATCGTATCCTTACTATCTTCTAATAATATACCTATGTATCTATCAAACTTTAACTTCTTATTTTTTATTAAATAATATTAAAATAAAGCGTTAGGAATTTTGATTGTTTATTTTAAATGTATTTTGTGTTTGTGACCAACAGAACCATAAGATAACATTATGTATTACATAAAGTTTTATCTCTGTGTGTAAACTGAAATTAATTAATTGCATAGCACTCACACACTGATAGATTTATCAGCTTCAACTTAGAGAAGCTTTGCTAGTAGTCTGATGCTGGCAGTTCACTATTAATATTTGCATATCTTCATAATTCAAACTCAAAACTCATAGAGGAACTTTATTACTGTAGGTTTAATCACAATAATTTTATAAATCATCATATTTATAATTACTATTATCATCATTAGGCCCCTGTTCCATGCTTGGTGGTAGTCTCTATACACACACACACACCAATGAGTCGTCATCTACATTCACACCTTTCATACATAATTCCTCATTCTTACCATCCATCTTACCCTTTTTTCTCCTACAACCCTATGATGAAATCTTGAATAAATGACACACCTATGAAAAATCATTTAACAGTGTAAAATTTTCAAAATGTTGCCACTATTTGACATTAACCCATTGATATACAAAACCTGGGTTTTGTATATCAATGCTTTAACCCCTCATAACTCCCATGGGGATTTAAACCACCACCATTGAAATCCAAGGTCCAAGCAGTATGATAAATGTAATTGTTATAATTAATTGCACGACTTATTATACATAAATCTAACATAGAACTATTCCATTCCAACATTGTTGAGTGCCACATAGTTAAAAGACATTCACAATTGGAATAATTGGAAAATGTCAAAACCGACTGTTAAATTATGAACGATGTTCAAATGCTAAAAATCAAATAAAAAAAACTAACAACCAAAGAACAACCTCGAAGTATTCAAGAACAAAAGAAAGGAAGCCGAAACAAGTGAAACAAGTCGATCACTGAGCCGAAATTTCATTTAAAAAATCTTCAACAGGGTACAGGTTACCACGTTCCATCTCGTTCCCATATCATACATACAAGTAAAAGGACTGTAAAATGTAGACAAACACATAATTCGTGAGAAGGATTAAATGTTATGACAGGAAAGTAAATATAATCGCTAATCTCAACATTTCCAAAGAAAAATCAACAACTTTAAAGGTAAAGTACTGCACTGCTTGCTTACATATATATGAATTGCTTTTGTTATCCGAATTACGACTAGTTATTCTAGTTATGTAGCTAAGCTAGGCTAGACTACAGCTTCAGAGCCTACAGGCTACAGGTACAGACTGCCAACTGCCAAGCCAATGTCTGACTGACAGACTGACTAACATCGATATCTATCAACTAGTGCTGCCAGCCCCAAGGAAGGACCTAAAAAATTACAACTCGCTAAAAAAAACAGTAAAAAAGGCAGATTTGATACATTTTTTTGCTCTTAGAATAATTAAACAATTTTGTCAGTTACATAACAGAAATCACATCACAAACATTATATTAATAATCGCAACAACAAAAACCGAGTAAAATTATTTTTCAGTTTCATTCTCAATTGCCTCATCTTCCGTATTTTCACATTCATTATTATTTTTAAAATCATTCATATTTTTGTTGAATTTCTTCTTGTGCCTTTCAGTGGCTTCAAATGAATAGCAATCAGTTATTTCAGATTTAGTGTGTAATTCTCATTAGTTGTTGTAGTCGATAGTGTCGTTGCATTTTATTACGTAAGCCGTAATGGTTTTCAAAAAATTTTTAATGTTAGTTGAAAAACAGTAAAAATGAGGAATGAAACAGAAAATAGGAAACAGTTGGCAACAGTGATATCAACCATAGGGTATAATAAAAAACATTAGAATCATTCACCATAACTATTGATAAGTTATTTCAATATAATAATATAAGTTTATTATGTCCAGCAGTGGACTAATGTGGGCTGATGATGATTTATTGATAAGTTTAATTACTGCTATTCAATGGGACTACCATCAATAAAGTACATAATTTGAAAAAGAAAATACATTATACACATTTTTTTTATAGTTGAACAGAAATTCGTTATAGCCAAGTAATTATTATGACCGCTTTTTTTCTCTTTTAAAACCTATTCTACACGGTTGGGTCCAACCACCAACAGAGGTCACCTTGGTTGAGTTGGAGCAAAAAGCAACCGTGTAGAAGTTGGTTGATGTCAATATTTGGTTGACCAACCGAGTGGACTTCCAACCACCTTGATCGTGAGCGCATCCCTCACTACCAAGGACCAATAGAGGACATTGGGTTGAAGAGCGACCGTGTGGATGCTTGTTGGCCTGCGACCTTGCGTAGTTGCGGCCAGTGTTGCCATATATACAGATTTATCTGTATCTTTAAGACGGCAAATACACATAAAATTAGAGTAAGTTTCATTAAGTCAAGATTAGGAACATTAAAATTATTCATTAACAACTAATATCCTAAATTATGATTACTCTAAAACCAATATGACATGGTCTCCTCCATGAATCTAGAGGAGGCCCAACCCAGTAGTGGGTCGTATAAGGGTAGTAACGACGACTACGAAAACCAATTTATAAGAACAACAACTTAAAACAGTAAATAAACATAAAATTAGAGCAAGTTTCATTAAGTCTAAGACTAAGAACATTATAAATATAATTCAACTGATCATGAACGTAGAAAGAACGACGGACGGAATCCCGTAGGTATACCATTATTAGGAAGCATAATTGTAAATTAATATTATAATACTCCTGAAAATAAAATGAAGTAAAATTATATATTTAAGTGGCTTAGGAGTGGAATGATCGCATTTTTAGTAATTATTATTTATTTTATTTTATTGGACAACAAAACAGGTAACAGTTAATAACTAAACATAATAAATAGTAAACGAATCTATCCTAGGTGGGAACCCTTAATAATGTTGACACAACTTGTCGTAAAGTTACATATTATACATAGTACAAAGCAACTATTATTATACTTTAACATAGAATCTGAAAATGTCTAAAATTTATCTTCAAGTTCTAAATCTGTCCGAAAAGCATCTTTTGAACCCTATTATGGAAAGCATTTTGGTATGGCGAGAAGATTTCTAGATTTGGGTGAGTTTACATAGATCATTATCATTCATTATAATTGAAACTGAATCTACTAAACCGTTAGAAAAATCCACCAGCCACTAAAAGCAATATTTCGCCACTAAAAGGGGAGTCGAAACCACGAGTTTTAGTGGAAAATACCACTAAGTTGGCAACACTGCTGACGAGTTGTCTCAACTACACATCGTGTAGAATAGGTTTAAACCTATTCTACACGGTTGGGTCCAACCACCAACAGAGGTCACCTTGGTTGTTCCAACCAAAGTTGGTTTTCAATCTACACGATGTGTAGTTGAGACAACTCGTCAGCAGTGTTGCCAACTTAGTGGTATTTTCCACTAAAACTCGTGGTTTCGACTCCCCTTTTAGTGGCGAAATATTGCTTTTAGTGGCTGGTGGATTTTTCTAACGGTTTAGTAGATTCGGTTTCAATTATAATGAATGATAATGATCTATGTAAACTCACCCAAATCTAGAAATCTTCTCGCCATACCAAAATGCTTTCCATAATACGGTTCAAAAGATGCTTTTCGGACAGATTTAGAACTTGAAGATAAATTTTGGACATTTTCAGATTCTATGTTAAAGTATAATAATAGTTGCTTTGTACTATGTATAATATGTAACTTTACGACAAGATGTGTCAACATTATTAAGGGTTCCAACCTAGGATAGATTCGTTTACTATTTATTATGTTTAGTTATTAACTGTTACCTGTTTTGTTGTCCAATAAAATAAAATAAATAATAATTACAAAAAATGCGATCATTCCACTCCTAAGCCACTTAAATATATAATTTTACTTCATTTTATTTTCAGGAGTATTATAATATTAATTTACAATTATGCTTCCTAATAATGGTATACCCACGGGATTCCGTCCGTCGTTCTTTCTACGTTCATGATCAGTTGAATTATATTTATAATGTTCTTAGTCTTAGACTTAATGAAACTTGCTCTAATTTTATGTTTATTTACTGTTTTAAGTTGTTGTTCTTATAAATTGGTTTTCGTAGTCGTCGTTACTACCCTTATACGACCCACTACTGGGTTGGGCCTCCTCTAGATTCATGGAGGAGACCATGTCATATTGGTTTTAGGGTAATCATAATTTAGGATATTAGTTGTTAATGAATAATTTTAATGTTCCTAATCTTGACTTAATGAAACTTACTCAAATTTTATGTGTATTTGCCGTCTTAAAGATACAGATAAATCTGTATATATGGCAACACTGGCCGCAACTACCCAAGGTCGCAGGCCAACAAGCATCCACACGGTCGCTCTTCAACCCAATGTCCTCTATTGGTCCTTGGTAGTGAGGGATGCGCTCACGATCAAGGTGGTTGGAAGTTCACTCGGTTGGTCAACCAAATATTGATATCAACCAACTTCTACACGGTTGCTTTTTGCTCCAACTCAACCAAGGTGACCTCTGTTGGTGGTTGGACCCAACCGTGTAGAATAGGTTTTACTGCAGTCAGTCACTTCAGTCTGTCAATCAGTATTCCCAACCGTACGATAATTATCGTACACGTACGATAATTTGGACCTGCGTACGATGTACGATAACATATTATCGTACGCAGATTTTACGATAATTTCGAAGATTGTACGATAATTTTCGCAGATTGAACGATAATTTTCGCAAATTGAACGATAATTTCCATCATGATGTTGAATTTTCAATATTCGACGCTGATAGCATGATATTATTTTCCTCAAGACGTCTAAAGAAAAAAAAATGTCATCTAAAATAGTGGACGTCTAAAAAAAATCGTCAAAATAGTGGTACGATAATTTCGGCCGATGTACGATAATTTTACGCCCCCTTGTACGATAATCAGTCCGCTTCAGGTTGGGAACAGAGCTGTCAATTTCAGTCAGTCCAGTCAACAACACTCAACAAACGATTGTAGAGTTTTGTTTTTTTTAATAATTGATTGTATTTGTATATTGGTTTGTGTTTGTTGAAGTTTATTTGTTTGTCGTTATGTATTTATTTATTTACCAATTATCATGTTTAGACGATGAAGTTAGAGATACTGGGGTCTCAGCTCGGCGGTGAATTTATGAAATTAGAAGCACGAAAAGTTAAAATGGCCTTTCCCAAGTTTTCGCGTTTCTCTAAAATAAAATTACATGTAAAATACACATAGTTATTTCACAACAAATTATCAAAATATAAAAATAAAAAAGGGACATTTTATAGAACTTAAAAACTGCTATCGGTCATCATCGCCAACACCATATAATATGTATGGTAATGGAGGAATGCCATGTTATAAGAAATAAAATGTATGTACCTATGATTATTTGTACATACATACTTTAATCCTCGGCTTTTCCAGCTTTATCCGACTAATACATGGTATTAGTTAAATATGGATTTTTTAAATATATAATAAGAAATCACTGGGTGCATAGACACTTTAAACACTAGTTAGCAAATACATTAATTGATAAACCTGCTTGTGACTACAAATTATTCAAATCCTTCTAACCTTGTCCTAGATGGATAACAGGAATGTTTATATATTTTTCTGGCATTTATATAGTATCTGCATTTTCTGGCTTACACAAAGACACTTGCGCAACCCCGGAATTGAACACAGGACCCTGTGATCCAAAGGCGGCACATCCAACCTCTAGACCAATGAGGCAGTTAAATAATTAGATTGGCTAGTATCAAGATTTCCTTCTCCCGAGGCTAGCTATCTTATATCAGGATGCTATGTATCCATTGCACTAGGTACATATTCTTAATCTATGACCACACAGACAATTTTAAATACTTATACTCATTTCAGGAAAACAGCACAGAACTTTAAGGGTAGAAAGTTAACTATTTGTGGCATAGAGCAAGTAGTAATAGGTCCTAATGGCTATGAGCTAGTATCACCGAAAGAACCTGATGTGGTTAATAAGAGACTGGAGAATTATAATAGGAATGAAATTTCCCTAGTTGGATTACAGACACCAAATCAACTCTCTTTAAATGAAGAATTGGTTACGATTAAAGAAGACCAGAGCTTGATTGGTATGTAATTTTTTAATTAAAGTCTCATTAATCCTGCAATCTGCTTGCTTTTTTCAGTGGGATGTAATGTCCACATCATTTAGGGAAGGTTGGGCTAACTGTCCTGAGACTATGATCAAGAGAGCATACAAATACTTTCAAACTCAAACTCAAAATTAACTTTATTTACGTAGGTTTTATCACAAAACTCTTATAAATCGTCATATTTACAGTTACCATTATCATCATCATCATCATCTTACGATCCCTGTCCCACGCTAGGTGGTAGTCTCCATACACACCTATCAGTCGTCATATCTACAGTCACACCTTTCATACACAATTTCTCATGTTTACAATCCATCCATCCATCTCTCTTGATCTTCCTTTATGTAGATAGAAATTAAAAGAATCATCAGATTAGCATCTAGCAAACTAACACACCATGTGTGAATAGTGAAGGCATAATTTGAGAAATATAACTTGATACTTCCAATTAATTTTGAATTTGAAAAATTGCATGTGAAAACACTGTCAAGTTTCTATTTTGAATTAAAAGGCCTAGAGAAGAGAAGCATATTTCATACTATGTTGTGTATATAAAGCATTTTAAAGTTATTTATTGCATAGTTTATTTACTAAGATTTATGAGGAGCCAAGGATAATGGGACTGGCACAAAAGAGCCAGACAGAATGGTGAAATAGCAAGTCTTGTATATTATGGATGTGGTTGATAATTTTGCACATGCACACTATCAGTACATCCTTGTGCATAGCTGTTATTTTATCAAATATTCAATAAATATATCTGTCCCTGCCATTTAACAACAAAATGAAAGGGACAACAACAGATACTCGACTTAGCAATAGCTGAGGCGTAACAGAACAGCGCTTTTGCCAAGTACATATCTTCTTTGCTTTGCAATTTAAATTATTTTGAAACGGAGGTTTGTTTAATCCAGTTTCAATAAACTACACAAAAATTAGTAAATCACATAAGCAATGCAAATATTATATTAATGTCACTAGATAATTTGTTTCATTAAAAATCTTATTATTATAATTGTCGATCCGATGGTTTTGAAGGCAACGCAATGATATTTTTATTAGCACAAAATATCCTAAAGTTACTTTCTTTCGGTTTAGACTTTTTCAAATCATTAATGTTGTCATAAATAACCAAACTCATTAGAATAGTATCATGGCTCAGACATCACAACTAGGTAACAAAAATAAATAGATTCTCTGCAATAAATAGACGTTTACAAAAATAAACGGTTTTGCCAACGTTGACTAAAAATCACTCAACGACACATGTCTAGGAACAACCAAGGTGACCTCTGTTGGTGGTTGGACCCAACCGTGTAGAATAGGTTCTATCTAAATGTCACAGCGATGTAGCGATGCTGATTGCTGTGGCAGAATAATCTAATGACTAACTAATATCACTAATTTGTCGTAAACGTATTGTTAGGTATACTCTGTTCCTAATTATTCTACGAACAATTTTAATGCACCCAAGTTATTTACTTCTAATTTCTAATAACCATGTAACCATGGTATTTCGCACGTTATAAAATTAAAGTTTGTGTCGATATTGTGTTATCAATTATGATTCATAAAATTCACTGAAGCGAAGCGGTGAGTATTTAAAGTTATTTTATATTTTATATTTCATGCATTATCTGTAACGTCACGTAACATAGCTGTTTATAGTAATTTTTAATTTATTTTTAGAAATGGAACCAAAGTTGAGAGAGAGAGAGCTAACCCGCTACAATTCGTGGCTATGGTTGACATTATGGAAAGGTAAATAATTATAACTATTATTAGCTGTCCCGGCAAACGTTGTTTTGCCAAATAATTAACCATCCCAACCCTCTAGGTCTTATGGTTCCAGAGATATCGTGAACATCTCCTATCGCAAACGTTGTTTTGCCATGTAATTAAATAGGGGTTGATCGTAGAGGGGTGAAAATTTTGGGTTGTTTGTATTTTTTTATGCGGAATCTTAAAAAAATAAAAGCAAAAAATTTTCTCTACAAAATAAACAATATTTTTTACTTACACAACATATGCTTTACTTTAAACAATGCAATAAATATTTGTTTCTAAATAAAATTAAAGGATGGATAATGTGATTAAAAAAAAAGTTAATACAGTAGACCACTGGTACCCAGGCTAACAATGCCCACTAGTTGTCTGAACTAAGGACACACAGACAAATAGTACTTACACAACATATGCTTTAAGCTATTCCATGAAGATAATAATAATAATATTATCCTTGGACATTTCACTCAACGCCATCTCGTCCCAAGTTAAGCAACTTAATGCTTGTGTTATGGTAATGAGATGGATGATAAACTACTTATATACATTTTTTTTGTTTGTAAATACATACATATTATAGAAAGAAATGACACCCAGACTCCGAGCCAGTGCCTCTGGTTTAGACAAAGACACTGGCCCGACCCCGGAATCGAACCCGGGACCCGTTGATCCAAAGGCGGCACATCTGACCACTAGACCAACGAGGCAGTCAAGAGATGTATCTATGTTAAGTTCTGTATATATATATATGTATATGTGGGTGTAATCTACTGTTGCATTCTCTCTCCATACTACTACTTCTCAGCCCATTAAAGACCCACTGCCGAATCAAGCCTATTCCCATCACAGGGTCATTAGCCTACTGTGCCACGCTGCCCAGATGGGATGGCACAGGGTTTCGTAGCAAGTTTTCATTCTCTGTGGCTAGGTTTTCGCCCTTCCTATTTCCTTTTGTTGGTTCTTACGACACTCTCAGGATGGAATGTGGTGGTGACACTGTGTATTCTAAATCCGTCACCACATGGAATCTCTATCCATAGGATGGGTTAACAATTATTTTTAGTTGTAGCGTAATTAGGGTTTAAATATAAATCCCCACACTACCAACCCTTTCTTTGTTATGCTGGGAAAATGCATACCTTTGGGGTCTCACACCAACATGCTGGATAGGTGAAAGAACACAAGACCTTCCATGGATTTTTTTTCATCAAACTGTTTTCTATAAAATTGTTTGGCTGTGGTAGTCCCTCCCTATTTTGGCAGTTTTTTTTTTTCATAAAAAAGACGTATATCCCTAAACTAGGTACGTGTAGGGCTGTACTGTTTTGTCTAAATTTATGTACTGTGTATACATAGTAACGCATTTAGTAAAAAATGGTTATTATATTATTACAAACAGACACTCCAATTTTATTTACATATTTGTATAGATACGCTGAAAATTTTCATTAATTTCTACAAAATCTTTGTTAAAGGTTTGGTCAGATTACAAAGGGAACACTAAAAAGAGATATATGAACAATCTCCATAACAACAGTAGCTCTGAGCACGCCAGTCAATTCAAGCTAAGACTGTCGCCTTTGGAAAGCAGAGTGCTTGCAATATTAGGCATGAATGCTGACGATAGTTCGGCCGACGTCCAGGAACATGAGATTCATGTGAAGTACTCACATTCACACAGCTGCACCCCGCGGTTTCACCCGCGCTTACTTGACGTTATATCGTTATATTTTAGCCTCGTTTTAGCCTATGTGTTATTCTGATGTGTAAGCTATATTATTGTAAAGTTTCATCAAAATCTGTTCAGTCGTTTTTGTGTGAAAGAGTAACAAACATCCATCCATCCATCCATACTTACAAACTTTCGCATTTATAATATTAGTAGGATAGTAGGATATTTTTTTGTTGATATATTTTTTTATCAAATTAACGTAAATTTGTTTTAGTTTATATTTATAACTGTTCCTTAATTAAAAAAAAAATGAAGTTATAATTTTTGCCTATTTGAAATCATTTGTAAGTATTTATTCGATTAAAAAGCATTTTGGTTTTGTTGTCTTATCTTTTTGATGAAAAGTTTTTTTTCAGACGCGGTCATCTACAAAAGAAGAAATTAATCCTCTAAATGAAGAATGTGACACCGAGGAATTTATGGAGATTCCTTTCAGTTATAGTAAGTTTCTTTTTGGCCTATTTTCAAATTGTAAGGAATATTTCAAGAGCCTTACATACATACTTACATATAGTAATCTAATCTGGGCCTCATCATGGATCTTCGTTTTCATAAACATGCAACTAAAGCAATACGAAACGGTTTTTATAGATTAAAAATTCTATATAAAGCTCGGCCTTATCTCAGCGAAGAAATGAGAACTCTATTGGTCGAGTCTTTGGTTTTGTCGAAATTAAATTATGCTGATACGGTTTATGGTCAACGTATTTTATCTAAAACTAACACTATGATACAGACTCCAAAACGCCTGTGAACGTTTTTGTTTTGATGTTCCCTTCAGAGGTCATGTCACTCCTGTTTTTAATAAGCACAACATATTAAAAATGAATGCAAGACGTAAACTCCACCTAGCAAGCCTGCTCTTTGGCGTTATTAAAACTAAAACGCCGCACTATCTATATAGCAAGCTAGTGTGGACATGCAGGCATAAAAACCGAGAGGGAAGACAATGCTCAGAGCAGCTTTGCATCCCACGACACAGATCGGTGGCATTTAGAGGTAGTTTTCGTTACGCGGCTACCAAATGTTGGAACAATATTCCTCCCCCGATAAAAAAATGTACAAGTCGCTCAACCTTCAAGGTAAAACTAAAGGATTTTTTACTAAAGCATCAAAAGGAGTATGAGAGCATTCAAGGAACTACTTCCGCCATCTAAATGGCTAAGCAGCACTATTTATTTATTTGATAAATTAACTATCAGAATTATTACATTTTCAGAATAATAATAATTTTATTTGTATTATAATCATATTTAATTATCAATTTTTACTAAAGTAAATCAGTATTATGTATTTATGTATATAAATTTTACTGCAATTATATATTGTAATTTTATGAGTGGAAACTGGGAAACACACTGGGAAACTTATTATTTTTTATTTAATTTTTTTTTATAAGTCAAATCAATTCATTTTTTATTTGGTATTTTATTAGTTTTATTTGAATACTAGCTTTTGGGCGCGGCTTCGCCCGCGTGGGCTTCGAACCCGTGTATATTTTTTATGAACATAAAATCGGTTATTGTGACTAAACTATGATAGTTAGATATGTGCTCTCGCGGACTTTTTTGTAGATCTTTATAAGACCTACAAACCCGTAGTACATCATTTTGTTCTATTGTCAATAGTTTTTGCGGCGCACGCATAAATAGGTTTTCGATTTTACACCTTGGTTTACAAAATCGCAATTTTCATACGGATCCCTAATTCTTTTGAAAATAAAATATAGCCTATAACCTTCCTCGATAAATGAACTATCTAACGCTGAAAGATGTTTTGAAATCGGACCAGTAGTTCCTGAGGTTAGCGCGTTCAAACAAACAAACAAACTCTGCAGCTTTATTTATTAGTATAGATTGTTGAATATTGTTGTTGTTGAATATTGAATTATTAAGTACTATGCAATTTAATTTCATCAATGTTCTATAAATGTATTTATTGTGGACAATATTTGTCAGTTTGGAGCGTATGGCTCCTTAAGGGTCCCAGCTGAAAATCAGCGTTAGGTATTAGTACTTGTGCCAATACCTAACATTATGCTGAGCCGGTGACCCTTTGGCGCTAATACTCATTTTGATTTTATATTACCAGTTAGCTTAATTTGATTAGTGTCAATAAATGAATTTTCTTTCTTTCTATATTGGATGACCACCCGTTCGTTGGAGGGACTCAACTGCGGTTGTTGGAGGGGCATCCTTACCTAGGGCTGCCATCACCTAAATTGCAGATAAACACGGCATAAATGCCGGACATTTGAATTGGAATTCCGGACGGATGGCAGCCCTATCCTTAACGAATACCAGCTCTATCCTTACCGAATACCAGGAAAACATAGTGTAGTAGGAGTTTAAGAGAGAGCATATGTCACCTTCAAAATACCGCAGCTGGGAAACGACCTTCACTGTACAGAATACCAGGTGAACATTAATTAGGTAGAAGCAGTTTAAGAGAGAGCATAATATTATGTCATCTTACAAAATACCACTGTCGCATCAAAAAGTACCGGGCGCACATAACATTAGTGGAGGTCATTTGGAACTTGACCGAGTGTGACAGGATAGCGCAGGAGTAAAGGAGACCAAACTAGAGCTGCGGTTTGGGAAAGGAACTCCCCCTTATAGAATAAAGCGCGAACAAAGGGTAGCAGGAGTTTAAGTGAGATTGGATATTTCACTTTACAAAATACCGCGGCAATTTTTTTTTAACTAATCACGGGGTCCCGCTTTCGGTCGCGGCCGTCAAGTGTCTTTGTGTAAACCAAAAGCACTTGTTCTGAGTCTGGGTGTTTTTGTGTGTGCGAATTTCATGTTTGTAAACTGCCCCCCCGATAATAGTTATACTAGTGCAGGGGTTTCGTTGTTTTAAAAAAAATGCTTTTTATAGGCTTATCTGACATATGAGACATCGGAGCTTAACCTTCACTTCCTTTACAGTAGATCTCCCACCCTCATGACCGGAGCAATCGACGTCACCCCAACGACAAATGAGAGCCGAAGAAACACGTTTACCGCGTGTCTCTGACCGACGCCCCTCAAAAACTCGTCGGTTTCCCGTAAAATCACGCAGCAGTCGCGTCTCAACTTCAGTTCACCATGTGATTACCCATTTCGCAGCTATCGAGGAAAGCCTCGAAATATTGGAGATGAGGGAGAGGATGCTCCATGAGAGGGAGATGGAACGATTGAGGCTCGAAGCCCTCGGAATCAAGGAGAGTCAGACCCTTAACCGGTCGATACAGCGGTTAACTGTGATAAGTCAACGGCTGCTAGAGACGTTCCCCCGGAGACCGGCTGGACAGAGCTTTGTAAAGTTGTACAAACCTACCCCTTATAAAAAATAAGATCGCCGTATTGCCCAGAACTTAAAAAACTTAACCCTGGAAAGGACCTCCACCCTACAGAATACCAGGTAGTAGTAGGTAGTAAGTAGAAGTTTAAGAGTGATAAGGATGCCACCTTACAAAATACCGCAGCCGCATTTAAAAGTACCAGGCGCACATAACTTTACTGGAGGTCATTTGAAATTTGATGGAGTTCGAGAAAATGGCGCCAGAGTATAAGAGACCAAATTAGAGCTACCCGACTGGGAAAGTACCTCCAGCTTACAGAATACGAGGAGATCAAAACATAGTAGGCGCTAGGGCATAAAGAAAAAGCATGATGTTGACTAAACTTTTTTAAACAAAAACTTTAATGTTCCATTTTCACCAAAAAGTTTAATTTAAAAGAAAACATTATGTTTAAAAGGAATGCTACTTTGTTTCAAAAACTTCTCGATTTTAATTAATATTTAATCACGGAACTGAAATAAAACCACAATTATACCTAATTGTGTCCATATTTCACAGGCTCCATGTGGCAGGTCAATTCTTGAACGAATCTAATGGCTGTCAGATGAACAATAATATTAGTTTGCACTATTTGTAAATACATACTATATAAAGGGTTAAATGAGTACTTAGAGGCGTAATGGATATGATTATAATAAAAAATATTAGGTGTATTTTATTTGAAATGAAGTACAACTGGTTTGACTCATGTATTTTACATAATTTAATTCCCGACGTTTCGCTTTGCAGCAGTCGTGGTCACGGGAGACTAGATGACAGTTGTCTTCAAAAGTACAAAGATTTTCTGCCTAAAATTTTGTTTTATTTATAAACATTCCCCGTGCCTGCAGAAATCGCACACGTTGTCCATAACAGAAACGATGACGTACAGTCGAGTGCATTATCGACATAAAAAAGGAATTAATTGTGCCGTGTACATAAGTCTGTGTGGTGACAAATTCAGAATATGCGTCGTCACCACCCCATACCATACTGAGGGTGTCGTAAGAACCTCTTACTAAGAGGTCAACAAAAGGCCGATAACCTAGCCGCAAGAGAAGGGATACTAGACTCAAACCCTGTGCCAACGAAAATAACGCAAATACAAAACTAATTACATTTTAAAATGTCTTCTAAAACAAAACCTTAGTTATGGCTTTTTCTTCCAGATACGGCCATTGCGAAATGTCTAACGAAAGTAGCGCCAGAGACACTGGACTCTGTTTTCAGTAAGGTGATAAAAAATACGTTGAAAACTGGTAAAACGATTGCTACAGTCGTAAACAAAATTGAAGGTGCCAAAGTAAAAACAGACGGAAATAAGGAGGAATTAAGAAACCGATTTAAAGACAAAGTAAAATGTGCTGTCTGTCAAAAGTTATTTACTTCGTCTCGTGGCTTAACTGTCCATACTCGGAAACATTGCAGTGTTATTGTCCAAGGGGAAATTGAGAAGCCCAATTTAATACAAAAAAAATTAAGTATAGAAATTGATGCTGATGGAAAGCCACCAATAGTCGGGTGTGAAATTAAATTTGAAGCCAAAAGTGATCATACACCTAACTACCCTGTAAATGAAAAGATTACTGTAGAACCCATCAATATATCGAAAGATTTTAAATGCGAGATTTGCAACAAATGTTTCAAAAGACCTGGATTCTATGCAAAACATTTAGCTGACCATATAATAGATAAATGTGGCAGCTGTCAGAATTCTGACAAAAAATGCACGTGTAACGATTCCCGCCAATTTAAGTGTGACAAATGTGAAAAATCATTTAAAAAATCGGGAGGTTTAAAAAGGCACGAAAAATACTGTTCGCCCGGTCGTAATGAAAGTGGTTTTGAATGTAATACGTGCCACAAGTCTTATAAATCACGATCAGTTTTAATAAGGCATTTGTTCATACATTCCGAAGAAAAACATCATAAGTGTGGGTCATGCGAAAAGACGTTTGCTCAAGCGGAAGCTTTGAAAAGACACTCTTTTATTCATAATAAAGAAAAACCTTTCACCTGTAATATATGCTCAAAAAACTTCGGATATTCACTTGCTTTAAAACGTCACATTCTTACGCATTCTGATACAAAACCACTAAAAACTGTTAAAAATAATCGGTCCACCAGCACTACCAAAAAAATGCATTTAAATAACAACCAAAATAAATTTAGGAACAAACCTTTTCAATGCCATCAGTGCAGCAAATCCTACTTTAAATTAACTTTTTTAAATACTCACATTCTTACACACAGTGGAATAAAACCGTATGAATGCGATCATTGCCATAAAAAATTCTCAGAACGCAGTAATTTGGTAGCTCATCTTAAAAGGCATTACGGATTTAAAAGATACAGTGATAATTACAAATGTATGATATGTGACAAAGTGTATAGGCACCCGAGTGCTTTAGCCACTCACGTCCGAAAACATACTGGTGCCCAGCCATTTAAATGTGATGTTTGTCACAACAGGTTCGCATACCGCAGTTTATTGCTGATCCATAACAAATCCCATGTGCTCGATAGGCCATTCAAATGTGATCTTTGTGACAAATCGTATAAACACGGCTCACAATTAACGAAACATATGAATAGAAAACATCCGGATAACACAGAACTCACTAACTCAAGTGCACCCTTTTAAGTTCATAAGCTTACTTGAGAATCTTGTACTATTCTTAAACCTGTTACTAATCTAAACAATTGCATACTTATAACTACAGTATCTATACATATTGTATACATTGTCTAGTTATTTGGATACAGTTTACATTTGGATACAGTTGGTTTTGTTAGACTTTGTACACTATTTTAATAGTCCCGCTTTACTTGAATTTTACATTCGGGTATTTCATAATTAGGCACATGTGTCGATGGAATATTTAGATTTTACAAAAAAAGCTTCGAGCAAACAAGAATAGCATTTAAGAAATATATAGAGCCATGTGAACTGATAACGTACCGTGGTAATTTATTAATAACATACATACATATTGAAAAACTGTAATGTATTAAATTTTCAAATAAATTGACTTAACGAGATTGATGAAGTGTTTTTGTAAGTCTCCGTCGACCGTGCCGCCGACGACACCTTGTTGTGGCGAGGGGGCTTGCGTGCCTTTAGGATCCGTTGGGGCCATACCGACTCAGGGTCACCCATGCCGGGCCGGTTACCACACGGACAAAGTGTGGTGACGTTTGAGTTTATTTGTTTAATATACACAAAGATACGGATCTTTTCCCTTTATAATAATTAAAAAATGCACATTGCACATTTATTATACGGATTGCCTATGTCCAGCAGTGGACGTCTTTTGGCTGAAATGATGATGATACGGATTGCAAAACGTGTACCAGAGGAAAGTGTTATTTAAATAATTAATGAATAATAAATATTTCTTTAAATTTTAAAGGTTAATTCGTGCATTTGCCAATTACTTAGCTTAATAGGGGAAAATATTTTGAGAACGGGTATCACTAAATCAACTAAATGTCAGCCATTACATTATAATCCATTTCTTTTCTTTCATTCATTTCATTTCTCGTCGTCCGTCAGTCAGTCAGTCTTCGGTCTGGGTCTTCGTAGTTCCTTCCGCCAAGCGCTAAATACGATTTCATTTTTTTCGTGGGGAATACTGCGATTGACTAGGAATATTATATTAAACGACCCAAACCATGTATCTTTGTATTGGAAGAAAAAGATTTACTTGAAATGACTAAATCCGAAGCAGATCTTTTGCCTCATCACATACAACAAGAACTGTGCACCACTCGGTTGCCGTATAGGCAGGGAAGAAAGTTAACTGCAGTAAAGGTAACATCTGCCATTCATATTTGTTTCGAAGATAACACTAGTGCTGCCGTGCTGTCCAAGCTTCTATTCAATACCTAACTCTCGTGACACATTTTATTGTGTTACAAACATCTGTGAATTTTTACGCCAGCAATACACGTTGGCCGAGCTTAGGCCAACGTATATTGCTGGCTTTAGCGTTAGAAAATTATAATTATTACCGTGTAAGCACCACGAGTTACGAAGCCATATTGCGGTTTTTTATGAAAATCCGCCATTGTCTTTAAAATAAACTTAATTGTATCTAGGCATATCATATTCACAAAAATGGGCAGGTGCCAAAAAAATTAAGTGGTATTTTGAACTTTGATATAAATGTGGTATTATATTTTGTAAGCAATGGTCGAATTATTATATTTATGGAATTTCAATTTTTTATTAGATTAATTGCTTCATCATTTCAGCCCTTAAATGACCCACTGCTGAGTCGGGCTTCCTCCAAGTTCATGGAGGGAAATTAGTGTACTGTGCCACACTGGCAAGATGGGTTGGATCAAAAACATAGGGTCAGTCAGAAAAATATATGTTAGGTTTATAACTGAATATAAAACATGATTAATGTTGAAACAATCAAGGAATCCCCTTTTTAAATAAAAACTATAGAACATGGGTTGATTTACCTAAACATACAGCTTTGTCAAATTAACTTAAAATATGATTCATAGTTGCACAATTTTGTGCACTGTGCACTAAAATCACAATAAGTACACACAAAAAAGGAGACTTTTAAGAAATTGATGTTTTGCCTACTCATTGTTAGACATAAGTGTAATAATCTTGAATTTGAAGACAAGACCATCTTTTTGTTTCCAAAACAGCTTTTTTTATATATCTGTGATCAGCCTTATCTGCTATAAGCAAATGTGTTGTTTAGCCTGTGAAATGTGCCATCCTCCAGTGAGCACAGCACAATGGTGTGGTTACTAAGATCTGTCTAGTATATGGTGCCTCTTATGGTGTTTGGTTTGAGTAACTCCTGGGCTAATTGATTTGGATGTTTGATGAGCCTTTCCTTGTATGTCGTCTGTAGCATTTTTATTTCTTCTATCACTGTGTTTACTTTTAACTTCTCATGTATTTCGTCATTGGTGATAAACCATGGGGCGTTGGATATTGACTTGAGTATTCTGTTTTGCAGTCTTTGAATAATGTTTATGTTAGAGTTTGAGGCACTGCCTCACAGTTGTATCCCGTATGTCCCTAATTGGCTTTATCACAGCTTTGTAATTTGTTATATAGGGATAGTTTGGATTTTCTTCCAAGCAACCAGTTAAGGCTTCTGAAGTTAATATTTGTTTGATCACATTTGGTTTTTATGTGAGTTTTCCATTTTAGTCTCCTGTACAAGTGCATACCCAAGAATTTGACTATTAGGGTGACAACCTTGCCACCTTGGTGACTATAGGGGCAAATGTTTGTAGCATGACTGCTATTTCTAGAACTTACTAATTAAAACCAGTGCATTTTTTATCAATAAATCATAAACTTTGTATAATCAGCTTAGGTTATTTAATTTTCTGAGATCTTAACACTTTAATTTTTACACTTTAATAATTAATGACTAACCAGTCTAATAGTATCACATTTTACTTAAATGATGGAAAAAAAACTCTCTTATCAATATACTTTGTTTTGCCATAATCTAATTCAAAACCTAATTGAATATACAAACAATATCCTGACTATTGTTTTCCAATGACATTATTTGTCCAACAACATGAAGCATGCTTTTTCATTTGAATTGGACTGTTTAAGCAGATGTTTTGATGTCATCTTCTTGACAATCTTTTGTAGCCTAAGTGCTGGATGCTGTCAGTTGTTCCATAGCATTTCAGATCGAAAGTGCTAATTGCGTCTGGATATTCAAAGAAACCTTTGGCTGTTGGAAAATGAGAACACATGGCCTGCAAAGCAGCTCAATTGCCTTAAAAATCTTTTTCTAGGATTATATTATGGCTCCATGTGATCTGGTGTATTTTAACAGTTTCGGGAAAAGTCCGTTGGAATCAATAAATCGGCTTCTTTAATGTCCACTTCTAGCATAGTGATTAAAATTATATTTGTGCGCCGAAGCATTCATTTTAGGAACAAACTTCAAAAACTCCGGTATAACTAGTGATGCTAGTTATCATAGCTCTTTCATTTTGGGAACCGTTGCGAGCAATAATATCGTCGTCCTTATTAGTCCTCATATTTTTTAAGGAACCGTAACAGTCTATTTTTGTTTGGTCATACTCAAAATTGATAATTATTGATTCTGGTGATTTTTCTATCGTGTTGCTGTTCTTTGAAAGGTATTTTAATATTTTTATACTGCTTTAAACTCATTTTTGAAGTCATGTTTCTTCCTAAAAGCGAAACGTTCTCTTTGTTACTGTCATAAATTTTATGGAGAATATTTTTCTTCCCAAAACCATACGTTTTGGGAAGAAAAATATGAACAGTCCCCTCTCAGAGGTTCGCTGAAACAGCTAACGTCTCTAAATTTAATTGTGTTTTCGGAATTTTGTTTTGATTAAAATCCAAGATTGTAGCATGTGTTAAAAATGGTTTTTCCGTAACATTCACATACTGTATTGTACTGAATGTTTAGAGTACATGGCAAATATTTTCTCAAAACGTTAGTTCTGCAGTAGTGTGACTCTAAGCACTGAATGATTCTATAAATCTTTAGACTTCTCTCAATTTATGCACATTTTTGGCCGATGTATGATCTCCACCCCTTTTTTTAATTACGGATCTTGTGCTGGCATGTATTCGAGATACTTTTCCTATCCCGTGCTCGGCAATCCCCAAAATAGTTAAGAAAGATTTTTGACATTTTCCTATCCCGTGCTCGGCAATCCCCAAAATAGTTATGAAAGATTTTTGACAAACTCTTATTAACTGCACTGAATTTCTCTTACGATCAAATAATTTAGTTATATTTTGTGTTGGCTGGCGCTGACCAACGGTCGGCGTCTTTTAACTTTTGACACACCACTGCAGTGCTTCAATAAAAAGGCATCTTGGTTCTTTTTAGTGTTTGTCATATAAAATCTTCGTCGGTAAAAAGGTCGTATGGGTTCACCAATATCTGTACTGATGGTTTGATATTTATTTTTGTAGCAAACAATATTTAGCTATAGGAGGCCAGTCTTCACTGTAAAAGATTAACAAATGAAACATTTTGTTCACAGGTTTACACAATCAATGATGAATCAAAACACCTTTTAGTATTTGGGGTACCGTCTTTAAATCTCCGACAAGAAGCAAAATCCATGTTTCTCAGATTTGGGAAACTACTCCAATTCAGTGTGACTACAATACCTTCAGAGCAATTCACGGAAACATACCATGCTGTATTTGACCGTATTGAATCTGCAAGGCTTGCAAAGAAGATGTTAGATATGAAAAACTATTATGGTGGCAACTTGCATATTTGTTATGCACCAGAGTTTGAAAGTGTTGAGGAGACTAGGGAAAAGATTGTTTTGCGTCAACAGCATGTTTTTGCCAGATTGAAAAACTTACGAAAAGACACTGAGACCAAAAATAAAGTACCGATTGGAGACATTCCAGGAGTTATTGACTTAGGAAAGGATACTAAAATTAAGCCACTACCAGTACAGGATTCCAATAAAATTAATATGGGCTTTGTCAATCATATAATATTAGGTAAAAGGAAAACAAAGGATTTTAAAAAAGCTAAAAAATCAAAGTTAACGGCTTATGAACATGGCAGTGTTCTAGAAAAAGATGGAAAAGGTCATATTGATAGTACAATGACAAATTTGTTCCAAATAGACACTGGCAGTATTGAAGTTGTAGATTTGACTTCAACTAGTAGTGAAGTTGTGACAAATATCGACTTAAACTTTGATAAATTTGGTAGTGAAATAGTGAAGCAAGTGCCATATAAACCATTGAATAAAATAAAATTTAATTTTAACAAATGAATTGATGTGGCAATCGTCGTCATTATCTTGGTCTACAGAAGTGTATTCTTAGACGGATTTTCAACTGGAGTTTCTAGTATTGTGCTTTCTACTTCCTGTGAAGTTGTTTTTTAGGTTGGTGTCAACATAATTCCGCTGCCATAAATTTGAACCCAATATCCAAGGAATGGTCATGTTCTTTTGATTTTTGGTGTAAGGTGCGCTTTGTCTACTGTCAATTTTATTGTTTCTGATTACAAACGTCAATTAGTCTATATTGCTTCACATAGAAAAAGTATTTGAGACTGTGCCTCATTGAGCTTTTAGTTGCTGAGTGGTTGATCGAGTAAAACAAGTTGTGCAACTTACAGTTTATTGTTCTATCACAAAATCAGCATAAAGTAAGCAAGCCGGGTCCACACAATAATACAAATAAAAACGGGGTCCGAATCACAGGCAATAACAGGAAGTTCGGTATGGAAAAGCAAGCGTTGGTCGTATGTTTAAATCAAACAGCAGTAGCGGAATAAAGCAAACTGGCGTCGATAGCAATGAGCGAAAAACGTCGAGCAAAAACAGGTATTAATTCTGTGCGCGATAAGTCCCGATAAGTTTTTAATTATGAACTTAGGTCACATCTTGAGCTTCAATTTGTGGCAATATTTTGTCTACAGATTGGTAAACAACGGCTGTTTTTGATGCGCAGCAAGAATTGCCTGGTGCTTTTTGGCCTCGGCATATGATTTTTCATTGGCTGGGTCCGGACACACTCCACTATCTAGTAATAAATATCTTTTGTATCACAGATTTCACAATTTGTGCATTAGAAATTAATGTTTCTCAGTGGAATGTGACCAGGGGCCTTACTCTCGAACGCGATTCCGATCGATCGGGATTGGAATTGTGACGTTTCATACTTCTGAGGACACTTTAACGCGACACTAGCGCTAAATTGTTTCAATATTGGATGAACTAATCACTATTGGATTCAATCCAATATTCATTTTAAAAAGTAATTATTATTGCTATACCGGTTTTCGACTAACGTGGGCATTTCTCAAACGCTAACTTCATGTATAATGACACATTCGCTAGCCTATACAAGAGCAATTCCGATTTCAATCCAATGTTGTCAGTATTGTTTTCAAGAGTACGGTAATTTGACAGGATTGGTTATGAATTGGATCGGAATTGGCATTGGATTAAAATTGTTATTGGATTCAAGAGAAAGGCCCCAGCTCTTAGCCTAAACGCAGTTATAATCAGCCGCCTATTAAGCGTAACCATGGTTTTATTGATATTAGTGGGGCCAATGCATAGGTCTATACCAAATGAATACAGAGACACTTGGTTAAAATATTCTTTCGATGTACTTTTTATATCTTTTCTAAATTTTCCAATCAAACATAGGAGAGCTGTCGTGTCTCTTTTCAGTATGAACGGTTATGGGTGACAAGGGAATCAAAGGGATTTACTATCGTTATAAATGTGAGTAAAAACACGAATCTTACATCTGACAAGTTCGTTCATTGACACGGTTTTTTGGTTGATGATTGAATTTAGTTATCTATTTTTGTTGTATTACGGTGGTGGTTTGTCTGGGCGACCATAACAATAAATCGGACAATGTTTTATAAACTAAGTATTAAATTCTGGTAGAGTTATTTTAAATAATTATTGTTGATAAATCGTCGTATAGTTGTCACACTCATGGCAAGGATGTGTTTTTGGCTAATGTATGGAGTGCCATGGCTTCCACTCGTTTTGCTGATATACTGCATTCGTGAATCGCCGGTACAGATTTTGCGAGGTTAATATGTTGGGAATTTAAGAGGAGGATGTATAGTTAAAATTCTATTGTATTGTAGATGAAAACGATAGAATAGAATTGGAATTTCTTTTTGTTTTGCTTAAAATGTATAGAAACTAAATCGTGTGTACACGCATACAATAAGCCAAAAAAATTATACCAATAATAATTATAAAGAAATATTTATATACAGGCCTGTGAGATAGATAATTGTTGGGAATTCTTGAGATGTTCTCAGATGGATAGGTTGTGAGATTTCTCACTAAGAATTTGTTGAGTTACTTTAGTAATCTAAGGAAGGTGTATTGTTGGGGGTTCTAGAGACCTTTAGAAGAAAACCAGTTCAACTATCCAACTAACTATCCTTATTTCACTTAATAACTAACTTATATATATTGATGCGCATCGGTGTAAACTACTTACTAAGCTAAAAACGATACAATGTAGTATAAGAAGTGTACATAATAGGTAAGGCATTGTTAAGAAGTATACACACAGTTCAAAGGATTATTTGGGAGGTTTGAAGTGAAAATGTGTTGATGGCCCTCGATAAAAATTTTGCATGTTTTATGATCGCAATGTTTTTAATTCTTACTTATATGTTGGGAGTACGTCAGATGGATAGTGCGAGCTTTCATTAGGGACTTGTTGAGTAATCTTGAGCACGATTTCTTTTGAGATATTATTTGGGAGATCTGAAGCGAAATGTTCTGATGTCTTAAGATTTAAATATTCAAACTCTTATGATGGTATTATCGGGAAATCTTCACTATTTGTTGATAGGTTGTGAGTTTTCACTTAGGACATGTTGAATCACTTTTGTAATCTTGAGAAAGATTTGTTGCGAGATGTTATTTCGGAGATTTGTAGGAATAATGTTTTGTCGGCTTATGATGAAAATTTTGTGACACTTAAGATAATGACAATTAATGGAACGCAAGAAAATGTTAATAAAGAAATAAATAAGTATATTATGAAAAAATTAAAGGTATTGTAGGTGCTGTGTTTCCCTGTAATTGGAAAGGTACTAGTTGTAGTCAATAATTTTAAGTTCATATTTGTCCTTGTACACTTTCTGTTGGGAATCCAAATAAATAAAACAGTACAGTTCACAGACTACACTACACTACACTTAGTTTTTAAAGTAATCTGTCATTTGAGTCTGTTTATTTTTTGTAAGCTGAGTCTCAAATATATTTTGTATTAAACATTTAATTGTCGTCAAGGTATCATCAGTATTGAATCATCAGTATTGAAGGAGGGTAAAGTGGCGTGTTAATAATAAGTAGGGATGGGAACAATTTAACTTGAATTATCTTCATGTTCAGTGCAGCTGAAATCAGAGTCAGAATCATCCTGTAAATTAATTATAATTTCATTCTTAACATCGTCGAGTATTCCATCGTCTACCTTTAGCATTAATCAACATTAAGCAACTGCGCACTGAGGAGCGTCACTTGGGCTCCCTGCCTCGCGCCCCCGTTATTTGACAAATATGGCATAATATGCATTGCAGGAAAGGTATCTGAAACTAATTGCCATATTTGGCATTGCATGCTATACAGGTAATTCAGTTTCAGTCAATCCCCAGTACATACGGTTCTGAAAATAAAAAATAAATTGAATGAGATCTGATGTATTTACGAACTTAACTTAGTATCTACAGCGACTTCAGGCTAACAATTCACCAGTGGCGTAGCGTGGATTCAGTCTTGCCTCCCTCGTCCCTTCATTTCGTAATATGAAACGATTTATAGCAATTCCTATCTTTATTTAGACAAAGGTGTATTTCACATTTCTCACATTTGATGTAGGATTTGCCCAAGCAACCATACATCTTACAGAGTTGTCGTTCCTATGCGTATGCTGGCAAATGATCCACACCATCATTGGTGATCTCCGGTAAAGGTAAATCTATTCGTCGTTTTCTTTTTCGTTTCTTTTCTTAGGCAGACGGTCTTTCGCGATTTCTTTTCGGCGTGTAAAATGTTTGGTTAGCGCGTCGTCCAATTGTAATTTAAAATCCAGCAATGGCACATGCAATGCTGGACAAATGTCAAAAAAGGAAGAGTTTTTAGTGTTGAAAAGGTCGTACAGGTAGACGACGTTGGTATATCCGCGGTAGCATGGCTGGATATCAAAGTCAACTTGGCATCAACTTATGTTGCAAAATATCCAGTAGGAGAAGTTCAGGGGTTTAACAGTAAGAAAATATATCAGATTGTGCCTTGCCCAAAAGCTGTGCTAATCGTAAATAATAAATAATCGTCACATGCGAGGTGTTGACCTTCTAGATTCTATGCTGGGGTATTATCGTATGAAAGTGAGGAGCAAGAGGTGGTATCATAAAATATTTTTCCATATGATCGAACTAACATGCGTAAATAGTTAGATTTTGTGGCATAAAACGCATGAAAACTATGCAGGCCTTCTAGCTAAATCAACATTCGATTGAGCCCCTGCATAGAGCTCAAAATCATATGTCAGCCCTGACGCACCACTCAAAACAAAAGCCATAGGTATATCCCTATTTTAGGGTTGTATTCTGTGGGTGCAGTTGTGTGCTGTAGGATTGTGTGTTGTGTGCTTTTTAGGGTTGTAGTTTTTTAGAGTAATCTCTGTTGGTACTACTTGCTCGTCTATTGCCAAGTACCCAAGTTCACTAGGTAAAAGCAACAAACAACCTCTCGCGAATGGTGTTTAAAAGCGGTCTTATACTTAAAAATTAGGAATGGTGGGAGAAATGAACCAGCTACATTACAACAACCTATGACACTAGTTAATGGACCACGTTCTGCATTGGAGATTATGCCGTCTTGTTTCTTTCCTATCGTTGATAGCACTTTCTTACATTTTCCGTCGTCAGAATTAGTAGAAATGCATGATACACCATCTCCAGCGCCTGCCATGGGCGCCCATAGCCGTTTCTTCTTTTTATTTCTGGTGCTTCTTCAAAGAAATGATCAATCGGCTGCGATTTCCTTTTTATTAATGACCAGTTCATCCGCCTCTTCTTCGTTTTGAGGGGAGAGTGGCTTGTAGTTGTATTGTATTATTACGTTCGTGAGTATAAAAAGTGCCGATTACAACGAAAATTTGGTTTTTATTTACACAATCACAAGACAATGTCACAAACAACAATTCACTACTAGAAACAAAAAACACTGATAAAATTACTAGCACTTGTTATCGCCTAATACTTCGCACTCGTAACGCAGTTCCGCGGTTTCCTTCTGAGTCGCTTGTTGATGCGGTAGGTTACGTCATTTATCATTTTTATCACGGTACATGGTCCTTCCCGTCGAGCTGAAGTTTCGGGGACTTCCCTTTTTGTCGAAGCGAGTTTTGGAGCCCAACCCGTGATCTTTCTTCGAATTCTTTGGTATTTGCATTGCGGTCGTATCTGGTCTTCATCTTGGTACTGGTATTCATGCTGTTCTCGTGCACTCGCCTATACACTTACACACACTACGCAGATGCAAGGCGGGTTGGTAAATCCACTAAGGTTAAAGCCAGCCAGCGTAAACACCAGTCGGTGAAACTATGGTTGTGTGGGGTTGGAGATAATCCCGGTAGTGTTTCTTATTTTCGAAAAGTTTAAATTAAATATTGGTTTATACTAAAATATGAAGGTACAACCTTCCAGTTTGGTTAATGTTAAATGGTACTTAATGGGCGCCAGGGACTTGAAAGAGTCCCGGTTCCCTGAGCCGATGAAGATAGATAGGTAGGTTAGCGATGGATTTGGCTCGTCTTCGAAGACCCACACGGTCGATTGTTGTTTTAATTCGGGCTCATACGCATAGATTCATGATTCGTCATCTGTGACAATCTTAAAAACGACTTTTGAAGCACCGCGAGCGTATTTTATCAACATATGTTTGCACCAATCGACACGAGTCTTTTTTTTTGCGATTGTCAAATTGTGCGATATCAAACGAGAACAAATCTTTTTTTATGGCCAGGTGTTCATGCAATCTCTATCTCACGGTATGTCACATGACGATCTTGCATTATCAGTTCTCTGGCACAACGGCCGTTTATCGACGATTTTCACGGAATTCGTCTATGAGCAAGCGTCGGCCACGATTGAATTCATTTAACCAGTTTTTTCACAGTGCTATAGGATTGTGCTGCATCGCCATACAAATATTTAAGTTCATCAATGCACTCTTGTCGTGATAATCCACGTCGAAAGTTGTGAAAAATGATCGCACGAAAATGTTACCGAGTTCAGTCTTCATTTTGAAGTTTTTAATCTCTAACTTTATTTTTTTATTTTCTAACATTATAGTTTCTAAATTACCCTCTAAACTTTAGAGTCTAAAGCATTTGTTTTAATAAGCGTCAGTGATGGTGTCCGTGACTATACATTCTACCAACACCTCATCATCAGCAGTGTGAATGTTATTGAAATTCTCCAGACCGGTATTACCGTCCAAGCCCGTCCATCCAACACTTTGACACCATCCAAACCTGTATCACTCTCATTTCCAACACCACCAACACCATAAGTGGTTCTGGCACCAGTTCTGCATCACCGCCATAGGCTACAGTGTATCCCTCTACCGTACTGCATAACAATATAGCAACCCTGTCCAGCAAATCATCAGAAGGGATGTAGTCTGGACCACCACCACCAGTCTATACAAAAAGAAGAAAGATTATATTAGAATTAGATAACTACATTGAATTTTAAAATAATTAAATTATAAGTGTACAACTGAACTTAATTATATTCATACGTATTTGTGTTCTGCGTTTTCGTGCATTCTTCTTAAGGTTTTCCAACTTTAAACGCAGCTGCTGTGGAGTCCGGTAGGAAGTGGTCACCACAGCTTTAAATTTGCCGGCTATGCGTATCCACTCCTCAGTTTTCATTTTATTAGTGGTTGCATTAATGGTTTTGTTGTAAATGACCTTACTAGAGTTACTAGAGTTTTTGTTTCCTCTCTAATTAGAGGCTTAGAATAAACCTGAAAATGAAAAACAAGACAAAACTAGTTAACATTCATATACAGGCTGTCTCATAACGATACAACTATTTTAATCAACAGTTCAAAATAAAATGCTCTTTGTAATTACTTATTTATTTATACTAAAATGTAAACAAAGAAGGGAATTGTACTTTTTAAATATTACATTTGATAAATGACGACCATTTTTTTGACTACTCTTCAAATCTTGTGCGGACGTTATTGAAGATTTTTCTAAGAAGTTGTTGAGGAATCAATCTCATCTTCTCTTCAATATTTCTTTTCAAATCTTCCAAACTTTGTGGATTGTTCTCGTAAACAGCACTTAAGATATCCCCACAAGAAAAAATCAAGTGGGATTATATCAGGGCTCCGTGGTGCGTCTGCGGCGGCGTGGGTCTGCATCAGATCCCACAATGCCGCAAAAGGCCGCGAGTTGGAGCACCCCGGAGAGGTTTAGTGTTTTTAAATTTACGGTTATACGTATTTCTGTATGATATAACAAAAAAAAAATATAATAATATTTCGTCTTCAAGAGACTAAAACTAAAAAATACCTACCAACCATAGACACTTCGGCCCTAGGTGCACATACTCGTACATAAACGCTGGAAATGATAATATGTAATTTATAGAATAAAATAGTAAAGGAATTGATTTACAACTATCGGGAACAAAATTGCATACAAATAAGGATTGCTATTCTAAAATAAACGCTCTGTCAGAACAAATAAAGACTAACAAACAAATCACCATCACGGCAACTCTGTTTCGAATCAGAGCGGGAGCGATTACATTACTCATACAGACTTGGGATTTCAACTATAGCTGAAATAATAAGAGAAGTTTGTCATTTTATATGGGTTTTACTAAAAGACATGTGTTTACCGCAACCGACAAAAGAAAATTGGCTAAAAATCGCAAAAGATTTTCATTTGCGGGCCAATTTTCCAAATTGCATAGTTGCCGTAGATGGTAAGCATGTAAGAATTATAAAACCATACAACAGTGGATCATTGTGTTATAATTACAAACACTTCTTTTCTGTAATTTTGCTTGCCATTTGTGACTCTGACTATAAGTTCATATACATAGACGTTGGTTCCTATGGAAAGGATTGCGATTCAACTATATTTACAAATTCAACGTTTTATCAAAAGCTAATGAACAATGATTTGCAAATACCCGAACCTAAGCCCATTTCATCGACAAACCCTATACCAGTACCGTTTGTTATTGTGGGTGACGAAGCATTTGGACAAACTGACAAAATTATGCGACCGTTCGGTGGATCAAATTTAACAACAAAGAAAAAAATATTTAATTATAGGCTTTCTCGTGCACGACGCCATATTGAATGTTCATTCGGCATATTAGCAAACAAGTGGCAGATTTTTCACAGACCTATCAACGTGAATTTAGATCTAGTATCATGCATCATCAAAACATGTTGCGCTCTTCACAACTATGTCCGAGAAAGAGACGGATATAAATTTGAAGATACCCTGAGCATTCCTGGCTTTGAAGAAGTCCCAAACGGTTTCCAAAGAGCTACGCGACGTGGTGCATCATACAGAGATGTATTTGCTGATTACTTTACAACTGAGGGTCAATTATCTTGGCAGATGAGCAGTATTAATTAATAAAAAATAAATGGCATTTCTTACTTACCTGAGCTTTTTTTTCTTCGTCTGATAATTCTTCACCTCCAAATAACTCCACTATTCCTTCCCACTGTTTTTTCTTCAAATCCCGATTAGCATATTCCTCACTTTGTAAATCCCAAATAGCTTTTCGGGATTGTATAATATATAATATAATAATATTTATTCAAAAATCATTTTTTACACTATAGTAACTATAAATGCAATATTATACTAACTGTTGCAATTTAACATCAATATGTCTAATGAATGCAAACGCCTGTTGTTTTGTATAGAGCAAATAGTAAGCTGCGCTTCACGCAGTGTGGTTTTTGACAGACAATCTCTCTTACTTACCGATATTGTGCAAGTCACATCGTGTAGTCAACTTTAATTAATATAATCCTGAAATTAGTAGCTCGGTTGTTTTCATTATTCCATCAGGTTATGGGCCGTCCCGTACCTGTGCTTTAGTGCAGTTATCAGTTTAAAATCAGTAGTTAAAACAGTGAAATTCTCGTTAAAATAGAACATAACCTCAAATTCCGCGGCTTATAATATTTGTGGCTAGGAGTTCTTTTTCAGCATATATACTTAAAAATGGGAACAAACAATATGTTTTCCATTCCGAAGCTGACCGGACGAGATAATTATACAAGCTGGAAGTTTGCGATGGAAGCATATCTGCAACATGATGACTTGTGGGAATGCGTAATTGGTGAAAGCAAAGATGTCAAAAAGGATGTTAAAGCTAAGTCAAAAATCATATTATTAATTGATCCACAGTTATACGTCCATGTACAAAATGCAAAAACTTCCATGGAGGTGTGGGACAATTTAAAAACCGCATTTGAAGACTCTGGTCTACTCCGAAAAGTAGGATTATTAAGAGATTTAATTAACACAAATCTAGAATCAAGTGCAAGCGTAGAAGAATATATTAGCAAAATAATGACCTCTGCACATAAGCTAAGAGACATTGGATTTAAAGTTGATGATGAGTGGCTCGGAACGTTAATGTTGGCGGGATTGCCCGATCTATACAGACCAATGATTATGGGCATTGAGAGCTCGGGTATAATTATTAGTGCTGATCTGATCAAAACAAAACTTCTGCAAGAAGTGAAGTCCACAGATACAACTAATACCGCTTTTTATACAAACTCAAATAGGTCAACGCCAAATAAAAACAGTAAGCCAAATAAAGACAGTAATGCAAATAAAAGTGGGCCACGGTGTTATAACTGTAACAAATATGGACACTTAAGCAAGCAATGTTGGTTCAAAAATAAAAATAAAAAAGATGATAAAAATAATGGATTTGTAGCTGCTTTTTCAGCCACCACACTGAACGACGCCACCAGTTGGTATGTGGATTCCGGTGCCTCCGCCCACATGACCATGCACCGAGACTGGCTGGAGAATGAAAGTGCACCACCTGTTCAAAGCATCCGGATCGCAGATAATAAAATGTTACAAGTACAAAGCTGTGGTAATGTAACTATAAAAGTACTGAATGAAAATACCGGCGCCATTGACTGCATACAGGTGAGAAATGTACTATTTATTCCTAAACTTTCAACTAATTTGCTCTCAGTCAGCCAAATAGTAAAAAGTGGCTGTAAAGTGGAGTTCAGCCGAGATGGTTGTCAGATAAAAAATAAAAATGGACAACAGGTGGCTAATGCTAAGTTAATAAATGACACTTATAAGTTAAATACTTACCGGAGTGAAACAGCAATGGCAGCTACAACAGAAGATACAACCTATCTTTGGCACCAACGAATGGGTCATTTAAACCTAAATGATATACAAAAAATTGAAAAATATACTAATGGTGTGAAGTTGTCACCGCAGAAAGAAAACTATATTTGTACTTCTTGTCTGGAAGGCAAACAATCCAGACAACCGTTTAATCATGAAGGCTCCCGGGCAACAGGGTTGCTAGAGCTGATCCACACCGATCTTTGTGGACCTATGGAGACACAATCTCTGGGAGGTGCAAGGTACTTTCTTACATTTATAGACGACTTCTCACGTAAAGTTTTTGTATTTTTCCTGAAACAAAAATCCGAAGTTTTAGAAAAATTTATAGAATTTAAAAATAAAGCAGAAAATGAACTAAATAAGAAAATAAAAGCAATCAGAAGTGATAATGGAAAGGAGTACATAAATAATAATTTTGAAAAATATATGAAACAATTTGGTATCAAACATCAAACAAGCAACCCATACACGCCACAACAAAATGGGTTGAGCGAAAGGATGAACCGCACACTTGTTGAGCGCGCAAAATGCATGTTATTTAATGCTAATTTACAGAAGCAGTACTGGGGAGAAGCTGTGGCTACTGCGGCCTACATTATTAACAGATCTCCAACGTGCTCACTTGGTGACATCACGCCTGAAGAAGTGTGGACTGGTAACAAACCAAATGTAGCTCACATGAGAGTATTCGGCTGCAAAGCAATGGTGCATATTCCAAAAGAGAAACGGCAAAAATTAGATCGGAAATCTCAAGAATTAATATTTGTTGGTTATAGTGAAAGCACAAAAGGCTACCGTTTTGCACACCCAAACAGCAGACAAATTGTTATGAGTAGAGATGTCGTTTTCTTAGAATCAACAGTGAGTCAAAATAAAATAACCAAAAATATGCATGCCGAAGAAAAACCTGAAAAACAAAATACACAAGTTACTAAATGTGATCTAGAAAAAATAAATATAGAAGATAAAAACAATTTTACTAAAGTAGAAGAAAATACTATACCTGAAACAGAACAAAATACTGTACCTGAAACAGAAGAAGAAACACATGATTATGAATCTAGTTACTACGAAGATCCAGATGATGAAACATATTTACCTGAGAATGATCAGTCTACAAGTTCTCCCGAAGCTGAAATTGTAACTTCATACAATTTACGGCGAAGAAATATTTCTCCATGTAATAACAGTCCAGATCATACTTCATTTTTATCAATAAATGTAGAATCAGCGATGAGTCTTCTGGATAATGACCCACAAACTCACGTAGAAGCACTAAATAGTGACAATGCAACTTCATGGAAAAAAGCCATGGATGAAGAGTACCAGTCATTAATAGAAAACAATACATGGAATTTAGTGGATCTGCCTAAGGGAAAGAAAATAATACCATGTAAATGGGTATTTAAATCGAAAAGAGATGAAGCTGGTAATGTAATTCGTTATAAAGCTCGCTTAGTCATTAAAGGCTACAAACAAACCAAAGGAATTGACTATAACGAAATGTATCAAGCTAGAAGCAAACATATTGATGTCCGCTACCATTTCATGCGAGAGAAGATTGCAGCAAACGAAGTATCTGTCAAATACATTAGCACCAAGAAAATGGTCGCCGACGCATTAACCAAGGGTCTACTCCGGCGGCAGCATGAAGATCTCATCAAGGCAATGGGTTTGCATCCAGGGGAGGATGTTGCAATTTAACATCAATATGTCTAATGAATGCAAACGCCTGTTGTTTTGTATAGAGCAAATAGTAAGCTGCGCTTCACGCAGTGTGGTTTTTGACAGACAATCTCTCTTACTTACCGATATTGTGCAAGTCACATCGTGTAGTCAACTTTAATTAATATAATCCTGAAATTAGTAGCTCGGTTGTTTTCATTATTCCATCACTAACTGTGCTATGCTTTAAGTGCCTGAACTAGGAAAACCTGTGTCTCAGGCGTATTGGGCTATAATTTTCTTAAAAATAATCACTTTTCACTTCATTAATAATACACTTTTCGTAACGTGTTACTAAGAAAAAATGCTTTAGCAGGTACAGTTAATTTACTAACAATAATAGCTATATTTTATTTTAGTACCATTAATAACTTCTCTGTATCTTCGTACGATAGATTTTGAAGGACATCTTTCAGTACTTTTTTGCACATTCTATAGTTGAGTGGATAGATGTCTGTTATTGCATTTAATTTATTGTATAGAATTGGTCCTAAACAAATATAAAATTTTGATGTAAAAGCATGTTTTGTTCGTCTGTTTTGAGGGCAAACTATATCCTTCCGTCTCTTATTCAAAATGTCAGTGCTATATGGAAGAGACGCATGCTGCTTTAGTACAGTGCCCAATATAAATAGTTGCCGAACTGTTAGTACTTTACAGGATTTGTAAAGGTGGTTAGTGGGAAAGAAGAAAGGGCGAAAAGTAGATACCTTAAGGATTGCTCTCTGCGCCCTCTCAATAGATATTAGTAACGATTTACTTATTCCACCCCAAGATGTAATACAGTAGCTTAAAATTGATTGGCATAACGCAAAGTAGACCTGCCAAATTATTTTATTATCAGCGATATACCGAAGCTGTTTAAAAACGAAAATCAATTTGCGAAGTCTGCTATTTAATACGTCTACGTGTTGTTTGAAACTAAGTGTTTCATCTATAATGATACCTAGATATTTAATGGTTTTGGTATTTTGAATCATAGGGCACCTGCATTGATTGGTAGAGTTTCTGCAATAATGAGCGTATAGAGGAAGATTATTTGGTATCACTGACTTACGCATGGAAAATCTAATGTAGTGTGTTTTGCTGGCATTTAATGTTAGTAGATTTTGCTGAAGCCATTTATTAACAACATTAAATCCCTGTTGTGCGTATCTAAAAGCGTCTTCTTGACATTCAGCTGAGAAAAGAAGAACTGTGTCGTCAGCGTAAGATATGATTGTGCCATGATCCAGCCTTAAATTGCAGAGGTCATTCATATAAATCAAGAACAAAGTCGGTCCTAGTATACTTCCCTGAGGAACGCCAAAGGATGTGTTTTTTTGATCAGCGCTCGTCACGTTACCAAGCCTTACGCATTGGGTTCGGTCTGTAAGATAACTGGTAAAGAGTTTCAGTTGAGTGCCTCTTATACCTATCATTTCAAGCTTGCGCAATAGAATGGGTACGGAAACTGAGTCAAAAGCTTTCGAGAGGTCCAGAAAGATCCCGAAACTGTTTTTACCATTGTCTAGTTCCTGAGCTAGGTAGTTAGTCAACTTATGGACAGCATCTGCAGTTGATATCTTAGGTCGAAAACCAAACTGATATCTGGACAAAATCGATTTTCCTTCTAGGTATTTCATTAATCTATTATTAATTATTTTTTCTAGAATTTTGGACATAGATGGTAGTAAGGATATTGGTCTATAATTTGTAACTTGGTCTTTACTGCCTGATTTGTATATCGGGATGACAATAGCTTTTTTAAGGCACCCGGGAAAATGTCCTGAAGATAAACATTTTTGGAAAATGTTTGTAAGTGGTGGTACTAAAACATGCTTGCATTTTTTTATGATCTTATTGGGTATATTATCCCAGCCGGTGGCACAGTCATCTTTCAAGCTCATAATTATATTTTTAACTTCAGTTTCGTCAGTGTTGAGTAGTGCAAAGGAAGTTAAATTGTTGTTAAATGTAAGCCGAGTGCTCGCTAGGTGTTGTGATTGATTACTAATGTTTTCGGCCAGGCACTTGCCAACGTTCACAAAGAAATTATTTATTAAATCAGCCGATGTCGAATGGGATGAGTGCGCTTTAAGTAGGGGTGAGGAAGATTCGTGCTGTTTTGTTGTGTAGGTAATGTTTTTTATACACTCCCATATCTTTTTACTATTAGTTCCCGCTCTTTCAAGTACATTTTTATTGTAGTCTATTTTTACTTTTTTTAAAAGATCATTGCAGAAATTTCGATATCTTTTGTATGTTATTTGCAGTATTTGATTATGTGGACTTGATTTAGCTTTGTAGTGCAGTTTATCTCTATGTTTTATACTGCGAATGAGCCCTGGCGTAATCCATGGCTTTATGTTAAAGATTTTGTTATTCAGTCGAATGTGGGTTGTATTTTTGTGTATTGCTTGCTGAACAGTTTCTATTAAGTAAAGCATACAAAACTGTGGGTCAGCGGATTGATAAACTGGAGCATAATCGATATTGCGCAGTTCTTCTTCAATTTTGCTTATATTTAATTTAGTAACTATGCGCATGTTTTCGTCTTTCGGTAGTTTGCAATTTAAGGTTAGTAGGACAGCCTTGTGGTCTGTTATTGTTGAATTAATAACAAGTGTTAGTGCAGGAAAGCGGGTTTTAATTATGCTGTGGTCCAAGCAGGACCCACTGTTATGTGTGGAATGCGTATGTGCCGGGAGTAAGCCATGAAAAGAACATAAATTGAGATACTCTTTAGCAGTAGCATCGGTACTTTCTGGCATTATATTAATATTGATGTCACCTGTTAAAATTATGTTTTTAAAAGTAGATAACTTTTGTAAGGTTTCATTTAAAGACTCTATAAAGTTATTTATATTATGGAATGAGGGGGGTCTATACAATGCTAATATTGCAAATTCTGATCCGATTTTGATCAGTAATCTATTACAGTCATTTATATTTGGTTCTTCTACACAGACATTAAGGTAACTTTTTGCATAAACTATCACGCCATCGTTTTGATTATAGTTTACATTGGTCTTGTACATACTATATCCCGAAATTTGTGGTACGTTATACTGCTTGGCAAGCCAACATTCCGTTAAAACAATGACGTCACAGCTCACGCTGATTCTTGCTAGTAATGTACAGAAGTTATCGAAGTTTTTATAGATACTGCGTATGTTTTGTGTTAATATGGTTAATGGATTATTGTGCAAGGAAAGATATTGTTTGCAATCTTCCACCTCACAAATCGTCGATTCCGATACAGTGAAGTTATCCAGGTCATTAACTAAATTACAATTCATATTAACAAGATATAGATTAGATTAAAAAAGTTAAATAAAAAGAAAACGTAGAATTAAAGTAAAAGTGCAGTTGTTTACAGTTTGCGGCGCTCTTAGGCGCCTCCATAGTCTATTGAATTTATATACCTTTTTTCTGCCATCAATTTCGCCGGACAGTCAACAGCCCCCGTACTATGATTGCTTGGCTTCTTGAAGTGCCAGCAGGTAGCGCATTTTGGAGCATCTGCCTTATTTGTGCATTCTTTAATTGAATGACCTTGACCGCCACAGTGGCCGCAGGTATGGCTGGATTCCCTACAAGACTTCGCTGCGTGTCCATACTGCTGGCATTTAAAACACCTTGTAACTAAGGTAAAGTCCCTTACAGGACAGGAAGACCAATTTATGAAGACCCTTTCTTTAAAAACTAAGGCTTTTCGAATGTCTGCAGTGACTTCTAATATATAATTGCAGGTCTCAGCGTCTTTTTTGCCTGACTTGTGGCTTAGCTTGATGTTAGACAAGAACTTAACAAGATCGTAATTTTGTAAGTTATCTGCCAGGTTTTGATGATATATGCAGTTAAAAATCTCCTTCTCCTGCATAGTTGTGGGCACTCCTATAATAACTACTTTCGGTTTCCGTTTAAAGGGCTCATCAATCATAAGACCCGAGTTCGTTAGCTGTGCAGATTGTTTAAGCTTATCGATGTCCTCTTTTGTGTCTGTGCTGATTATGACACCGCCGTTTCTAGTTTTACGCATGCCTCTCACATGGAGTTTCATAAGCTCTGGGCAAATGATCTTTTGTACCAAAGATTTGGTGTCGTCACTAGATTTTAATTTATCGTTCGGATAAATGGCGACCGAGCTTAGTGTTGATGGCTGAATGTAGTTTGAAGGGCCTTTTTTAACCATATCGGCAAAAGAAGATATAGCCGGTTTTGTTGATTCTTCTACACAGAGTTTAAGGTCTGTCAGCTTCTGCGATAGGTCGATTTGGTTTTCAAGGTGCTGGATAGAACTTTTTGTTTGGAGTGCTTTTTGTTTAAGAGCCTGGTACTGCACTGCCATCTGCGAAGATCCGTGGCCCACTTTCCGGCACAAAGAACTAACTCTTAGTTTTTGCTCCGAGTTCAATTTGCTCTCAGCTGTAATAGAGCACACTTCATTAAGGCATTGCTCAATGGATGTCATCCAGTTCTGAATTTCAGAGGTCGATATAATTTCGATTGCTTCCATCGGTTGGGGTGCAGGTGAGCGAGGCGGGGAACGGGCAGTCCTGGTGCTCCGATTAAAAGGACTATTGTCCATTTTAAACAGATTTTTTATATTTAGCTACTATACACTATACAGTTTTGCGATGTCGCATAATTGTTTATGTTATTACCGAGTGCGTCGGTCGAAACGAGGTCACGACTCAGAAAGTGATTAATTTATTATTATAAAAACTCAATTGAACACGTCTGTACAACACAAGAACCAGTGGATCAATCCTTTGTTGTATTTCCGATATAAATTTATCCGTGTCAAAACTCATTGTGCGCGGCCGACCGGTCGTTACGACAGTTGCTCGCAGTGTGAATGCTTTCATTTGAAACCGTGCTCCTATTGGTCGCGGGCGACCGGCAGTTGCCTGTGCGTCGCCACTGCGCGGCGAGTCGCCGAGTCGCCCGGGCAACCGGTGACTAGTGGGTAAACACCTATTTAAACTATACAATATTACATTCGTCGACAACTGAGTCGCCGGCGACTAGTCGACAGTGCGTAATAGCCCTAAGTACACACTACTACATATATAAGTATTTCTATTTTAATTATTTTTTTTCCTGTTACGCGCACTCGCTTTGTTGACTCGGAATGAAACAGAATGAACGATGAAGTTTTAATCGTTATAATTTTATCTATTTGCACTTGGGAACGTGAGTTTTTGGCTTTGTTTTAAAGCGTTTAAGAGAAAATTTGGAGAAACTATTGCAAATTTACAAAAATCGTCAAAATATCACAAAAAACTGTTGATATTTCCGAAAGTATGGGGTCCTGAAAAGCGGGGGGGGTGTCAATCGACGCGCAGCGCCGAGTCAAGTTAATTGGCACCGCGAACAACCCGTTCAGGAGCACTGTCACAGCAAAATTAAAATAATACTAAGTACAATGTACTTTGCTTAAAATTAGGAAAAACCAGTGAAAATGTCAATGAAAATTTTGGAAAATATTTGGAAAATTACTACACTTCTGGACACAACTATTGGCCCACCTTAGAGTTTAGGTTTCGATGGCCCCTACCGAAATATGATTGCTAGATTGAACAAAACTGTTGATGCAGTTTTAAACCTGATACATTTTACATTTTTCATTTTACCATCTTCTTCGATCGTATTGTTTTAAATTTGAATTCAGAATACCATACGACATGGAGCTACGCCTAACAAGTCGGATATGCGCCTTGTTAAAGGCAATTGATTTTTGAATAAAAAACATGTTTTATCAAATAAAGGTTTAATTTAATAACGCGTGTTGCCTCCATGGGCATCTACCACAGCTCTCATACGATCAGGCATAGAGTTTATCAACCGCTCTATGAAATTTTGAGGGATCATCTCCCATTCCTCTTCTATGGCAGTTTTCAACTCCTGCATCGTCTGGGCAACTGGCTGACGAGCCCTAACACGTCTTTTTAGCTCGTCCCACATGTGCTCAATGGGGTTATACCGCCCCAGACAGTCCATGAGCCATCGCCATAAGCAACCCTCTCTTCAAAGCAGCATTGTGCGAAACGCTCTCCCTTACGTCGGTAGACCTTCTTCCTTCCATCATTGCCATGTAACACAATTTTAGACTCATCAGAAAAGAGTACACGGCTCCAATCTTGCTGTGTCCAATTTAAATGATTGCGTGCGAAATGAAGGCGCGCTGTTCGGTGGGCTCGCGTTAGTTTGGGCCCATTAGCTGGCTTGTGTGGTACCATATCGCGTTCTTTTAACCTTCTCCGAACAGTTCGAGCGCTCACAGATACTCCGTGGAAGTCGCGAAGTTGGTTTTGTATCTCAATGGAGGTAAGGTGACGATTTCTCAAGCTGGTCGTCACGATGAATCGATCCTGCCTTTCAGTTGTGACCCGAGATCGTGGCCTTCCTTGGCGACGAACAAAGCCGCCAGTCTCTAGGTACCTCCGATAAACATTTCGGACCGCAGATTGACTTGAATTAAGTTGAGCACTCACGTTTCTTTGGCTGTGTCCGGCCTGAATAAGGGCGCTTTCAATTTAGACGGTTGGTGCCGGACTGCTGCCGCACGGTTGTTACAACCATGAGCCGTACTGCTGCCGGACGACAGCAGTACGACGTAAATCGTCTTATTTGAAGAGATACGCGGCTGCAGTCCGCTCGAATTTTAGTGATTTCCATCGAAACCCAACTTTAGTCGGTGCCATGGACTCTAACGAGGAAGTGTTATGGTTAGTTCTCTTGCTTCGGCAGAAACATAAACGACGCTGTACTAGGGCGTCGCCAATGTTTTCTTTAAAATATAAAACTGGTGATTTTTATACACTTTACCCTAGATTAAAAGAATGCTCAGCTGATTTTTTGAACTATTTTAGAATGTCTAGAGAATGTTTCTATGAATTATATCACTTTGTTAAAAATTGAATACAACGTCAAGAAACTAAATTCAAAAATACTATATCCGCCGAAGAGAGACTTGTGATAATGATAAGGTAAGTAATATAAACACATTTAGTATTTTAATAAGTATTTATTGCTACTCTTAAACAGATCCGATAGAGATTTTGATGATTAATGTTTTCTTTTTTGTTGATACGCACGCATTTATACTGTGTCACCATCGCTAAAAAGATCTTCATATAAAGTAAAATCAGAATTCGTTGATGTATTAGACATAGGTGATTGTTGTTGTAACTCAGTAGACGGAGCATGAGCCTGACTACGATATTCGGAAGATTGACCTGTGTAGTAACCCTGTTGTTCATAATAATCAGCGGCATGTGAACTTGACCCGACGTATTTTCTTATGATTCCAATTATCTCGTATTTAGCATCCATTTTGCGATGTTCCGGAAATTTTAAAAAATCATTTAATAATGACAACTAGAAATATCTATCGCCGTCTTCAAAATTGTCTGCATTTGCATTGTTTTTGATTTGCATTCTTTCAGCAATAAGTTTTAAAATCTTATTAGTCTCATCGTTGCTCGAAGATGCTTTTTTAATTTTTGATGACGATGCTATTACAGAAGAATCGGTTTCAGGAGAATCTGATTGCTCGTTGGTACCAGAGTTGGAAGGTTTTGATTCATAAAGATTAGACAGAAACTGAAGCCGATCAAAATATACGTACTTCCGATGATTTTTTCCAACAGATCCACTTCTTAATTGTCGTTGCTTATTCAACTCTCGTGAATAGGAATCCCTAATATTTCTCAATTTATTTTGGAGTAAAATTTTCCTGTATTATTTTCAGATATTTATCAACTGGCTGTACTATGACTGATCTGCATCACTCTTACCAACATGGCGTCTCAACAATTTGTGGAATTATTAAAGATACATGTCAAGAGATATACAAAGTTTTGAAAGATATCTGTATACCTGATCTTAAATTGGAGATCTTAAAAGGAGGATTGGTTACAAATAGCTCAAGGGTTTGAATCAAAAGCAAATTTTCCTTATTGCTTGGGAGCTATAGACGGCAAAATGTGAGAATAATAAAACCGACAAGAAGTGGATCGTTGTATTACAACTATAAGCATTTATTTTCTATTGTGTTGTTGGCTATTTGCGATTCCAATTATACATTTATTTATATTGATGTCGGTTCATATGGGACGGCTTCAGATTCACAAATATTTCGGAGCAGTAGTTTTTTTAACAAGCTTCAAAACAATAATTTAGATATACCAAGTCCTGCACAAATACAAGACAATGGGCCACCACTACCTTTTATGTTTGTTGGCGACGAATCATTTGCCGTCAGCAATTTCATACAACGGCCATTTAGTGGAAACTTTTTGGAGGGGAAAAGCCCACGTGCACGCCGGTACATTGAGTGTACATTTGGTATTATGACAAATAAATGGCGAATATTACATCGGCCATTAAATGTGGAAATATCGTTTGCAACAGATATTTCTAAGGCTATTTGTGTTTTACATAACTTTGTTCAACGCGAAAATACCACTATGCATGGTCAACCAATTCGAGTTAGGCCAGTTCAGCCACAAAGTTATCAGAATTTGTCAGCCACAACAGTCCGCGATATATTTACGGACTATTTTGTTAGCCCAAGAGGACAAGTATCGTGGCAAAACAGTAAAATATTAATAATATACTAATTGATTACATTATAATATAATAAACTGTTTATTGTTGTACTTGCAGTATTCTTTTCAGCTGCTTTTTTAGTTTTAAAATCTGTAATAAATTTTTCACATAAAACATCTCAAGCCTTTTTTTTTCTCCAAGCGATTGGAATACTTGTCACATTTAGAATCCCAAACGGCGGGCTGCAACTCTATTGCATTTATAAAATCTTCTGTATTTAAATCATCCATAATTAGGTAGGTATGCCCGAAAACGTCTAAGAAACACGATGCGTTCACAGCACTAGCGAACAACGACTGAGACAGGTTGTTGCCGTTCCGCCAACGGACATGCGCCGCACTGCTGTCGCACGACTTTGCGTCGAGACATTTTGTATGAAAAATCATAACCGCCCGTGCGCAGTACGATACACGGACTGCAGCACTCCGGCACCAATCGTCTAAATTGAAAGCGCCCTAAGTGCCACAGCTTGGGCAGCGACTTCAGGTGAAGTATCCATAGATTATTGATAGAACCTCACCTTAATGTTAAGAATAAGTAATGTTTGTTGCAAAACCAAAGATACCAATCACTTTTTCAAGAATTAAATCCAAGTAAACCAATAAAACCAAGTTTTCTTAGTATTCGATTGTTTGATATCAACAAACAGGCTCCAAATTGTCTTTTGTTTCTTTAAATTCTGTGTTCGAAATTCAAAAAAAGACTATTGAATGAAATTGTGAATGTGCCAGGTGATATGATACCTCTTTAGTCAAAGAGTAGTCTTTGACTATGTTGAAAAGATAATACTGTCATGTCATCTTCTGTGTCAATAATTATTCAAATACGTCACTGTAATTTTTGCTAATTAAAACCTTAATATCGAAAGGTTTTGCTTATTTCACCAGGTTCAAAACTGCATAAAAACTTTTTGCTCGACCTAATATAAAATTTTAGCTAGGACCAAACGAAACTGAAAATACAAGGTGGGCATCTATTGAGATGTGGCCAGAAGTGTATTTTACAGTGATCTATCGGTTAGGTGAGGTTAGAACGTTGTAATTTAACTTTGAAATTTCAGCCACTTGGTACAAATCGTATGAAAAAGGTGTTTGGTATATTGGTAACTCAACTCCAGTACTCAGATGCCCTTCCTCTGACATTCAGTGACATAAAAATCATCACTGCAAAGAGCCTGTACAGTTATCAATTGATGTTTCTACCCAATCGTTTAATCGGGAATGGGACGAGATTCGTTCTGAAAATTCGTATGCTGGTACTATTGTATCCCAGGCTTATTAATCAGCTCTGCCACGATTACCTTCATTATGTCGTCATCACAAACATGAGTGAACATTTCCAAAGGATCTGTTCCTTCGATATTAGGGTCACACTGGCCTTCCTGGGAATCACTCAATGTAGATGGAGTGGCGGTGTACAGATATGAGAACTGCTAATAATTGGCGAGGAATAAAATAAAAGTTCACTCACTGTTCAGCTGTTTACTCAGGATATACACACACTTTTCTAACGCACAGAAATCGGAAGGGATGCGCAGTAGATTATAAAGAAACAGGAACACAAATAGTAAACACAAAATAATATTACGTTAATTACGTTGGTCGCGCATCGGTTGGGGTTTTTAAAAAGAACACGGGTAGGAATAGTTATAGATTTAATAAAAAAAAACAGTTATTCTTAAAGGACTAACTTATCTAATGCACTATTTGGTTTGCCGCGACTTCTCCGATCGGCGATCGATGGAATAAAGCGTTGGCCGATTGGTCATGCGGTTGCAGGTGGAGGCGCGATGAATCGCCTCTTGCGAAATTTGGAGTTCTTGCTAAATTGCTGACAGTCCCAAAAGATCGTGGGAATGTTTGGGGCTAGCGGGCATCTGCACTCGTAACACCTCCCCTCCTAGACCGACAACTCTTTGCTAATGTCTAATGCAAAAGTTGCGGCTTTCAAATCCTGTAGAGACATCTCACTAGTAGTCGAAGAATCCTTTTTATTAGAGACGAGTGACATGATGTCCGGTTTCTTCGCTTTTCCACGAATGTAGAATACGATTATTATTGTAGAAATTATACTTATTACTGCCAAGAAATTAGCTGGAATTATGGCGTGGTATATGCTTGGTGAGTCAGTACTCTCGGCTTGCATCGGGACTTCCATTGAAACTTGCTGTTGAATGTTATGCAATTTATTCAAGTCGATTGTTGTAAGATTATAACGGGGTCCGTCGTTCTGAGAAAATGAGACTCCTGGGAATGACATAATTTCCATCGGTTTTCCACGTAACTGGTTGTTGATATTAGCCAACGTGAATTCGGGCGTACTTAATTTGCAGTTATGAGGAATGGTTACTAGAAAACTGCCTTCTATGATCTGGTGTTGCTCCTGACTGCAAGACATCTGTACTTTAGTTGGCCTTGGGAATGAAATGATGTAATGTTGGTTATCTAGCTCAACTAAAGCTTCCTTGGACAGAAAGACAGGCGTGGGTTGACACGTTTCATCTATCTCCTGTGAAGTTATAAGATGGTAGATGCAATCGCGTTGAGTTCGGGTTTGGTGATTGATGTTTTCTTCGCATAGATACCAAGTATCTATCTTCGGGCATTCAGCCTCCATGTACACGTACTCATTGGGATTGGTTGCCATAAATGGAAATGGAGATAGGATGACTTTATGATTACTGTTAGGGACTGGATAGAGTCTATATAAATGATAAGTAGAGGATGAGGTAATGGGGAATTTAAGAACTACCACGATTTTAGTATCTATAAAGTAAGTGCCTATTCATTATCATATTATAATAATATCTTAAATCAAGATCTAAAATTTGATCGGTGCTGTAAATACTTTTTAAAGTGCTAATTAAACTTTTTAATTCACTTATACCTAATATAGAATGGTGCATGGTGCTAGTACGACTAAAAGCTAATATGTTTTCTATTCTAACGATCTCAGTAGAGATTTCCTCGACATTTTCGCTAATGATAAAAATAGCTGAGATATCTGAGTATAGTCTTTTTATAAAGTTGCCTTTTGGCTTCTATTGTCGTATCTATAGTCTCGTGCAGCTGGACATATGTTACAATAGTACTAAGGAGATTTTGAATGCGTTCATAAAAAATACTTGAGCTGTCACTATCTTGCTTAAGTAGTGATAGATCGCTATACAGTGACGACTCATCTCGGTGGTCTGAAAAGTTGTTAATTAATGTGATTCTAATACCGTTCCAATCACTAGGTGTACCATTAGTGGAAAGTGAACGCGCTGCTGGTCCTGTAATTTTATTAAGTATGCCATTGAGCAAGGAATAGTTCTGGAGCTCATGGCCAGGTGCAGGGTTCATATACGTAACTACTAGTTGGTCACATATATTTAAAAATCTAATTAACACATTGCTGTTACCGTCAAAATCAGGTACCAGGCGTAATGCCCTATATATTTGGTCGGTAACGTCTCCTATCCTAGTTTGGCTGACGTTATCTAACGACTGTGGATTAGCCATTTCGTTATCTTCTAAAATTCTATCTAAATTACGATTAGTGTCCCTCTGCTCGATGCGGCGGGCGCTTCTTCCTAAATCTAATTTGTTGTCCACCCTACCAGATCGTGGGTGGAACATAAAAATTGCGATAATTTTTCCTATCTCTAATCAAATTCCTACAATTCTACGGTTAACGTTACTCTGCACGGTGCGGAGTACGTTTTTTTTTTTAATTACGTTGTTCTATCCCTACTCGATTGTGGGCGGAACACGTAATAGAAGAAATTGCGATTAATTTCTGCCTAACTATTCTAACTTCTAAATTCTATCTACCCTACTAGATCGTGGGTTCAGCGATAGGGAATTAGGAAGATTAACTAAATCTAGCGGCAACCAAATGAGATTGTGCAGCTCACAGTAACAATTCTGCGAAGTTCATCTCTTCGTGGCGACGGACGTCGATGTCTGGATGCCCTGCACGAAGTCCTCTCCCCGTGTCTGGAACCGCGATGGCCCTGGCCCTCCGATGGCTTCCCGTAGGTTTCACTCGGATAGTCAACTCGTCGACGAAACGACTATCAGCGCGGAAACGATAGCGGAACACGCACTGACTGGACTATCCTACCGACTGCGCCAATTACGTTGGTCGCGCATCGGTTGGGGTTTTTAAAAAGAACACGGGTAGGAATAGTTATAGATTTAATAAAAAAAAACAGTTATTCTTAAAGGACTAACTTATCTAATGCACTATTTGGTTTGCCGCGACTTCTCCGATCGGCGATCGATGGAATAAAGCGTTGGCCGATTGGTCATGCGGTTGCAGGTGGAGGCGCGATGAATCGCCTCTTGCGAAATTTGGAGTTCTTGCTAAATTGCTGATAGTCCCAAAAGATCGTGGGAATGTTTGGGGCTAGCGGGCATCTGCACTCGTAACACGTTACTAGAACACAAAACAACAACGCGAATAAATACACTAATGAAGTATATTAGTTACTCGCGTAAGTAAAGGTAATTGCTAGAGCGATGCGCTGTGTGTGAAGGCCGGGATTCGATTGCTATCACATCGGCGTGGGCACAGGCGGTTTTCTTCAGCCCCCGGTAACCTTAGCGCGTCTTCAGTGTTGGGTTAAAAGGAATTGGCCATTCCCTGTGGTGAGGGTGAGCTCAACGTATTGTGTTGTCCATAAAGTATTCGACCGTGCATTGGATTGTGAGTGAATAGATGACAAGGTTGTAAATAAATTAGCGTGTTAATATAACAATGTTAAATGTTCACAATGCAGACAAAAATGTGTGTACCAAATGTGTGAATGTTAGTGTGGAGTCGCCTACACCATCCCCTACCAGAGACCGTCAAGGGCGATAAAATTTTTGGGAATGTCACCCTACGACCCGAGCGAGTCACGTAATTTTGAGGGTCTTTGGAGTTTGGCTGATCATCTTGGACTGACAAAAGGAAGGCGGGTTTCAAGCGATTAATGGACACCGTGACTTTATTGTTTTGGAGTATTTTAAAGACTTTGTCATCCCTGGCGAGAACTTTGTGAGGCCCAGAGTAGGCGGGTTGGAGGCTACCTCGGGACGCGTCCTCCCGCAGAAAGACGTGGTCTGAGGTTTCCAACTCTTTGTATACGAAAACTCTAGGCTTTCCATGAAGCTGGAATGGGACGTAGCTTATCAGCGAAATTTTTAATTCTAGCGGAAAAGTCTGAAATGTCTGTGGTCCCGTTGATATTTGGTTCAAAGAACTCGCCGGGTAGTCTCAGCGGTTCTAGACTCGGAACGTCTTAAACTTGGTTAGGTACTCATGTATTGTATCCGACCTCGGCGTTACCTGCGTCTTAAACGGTGCGTAATCAATTAAGCCGTTATTTCCGCGATGGATTATTGCATTACGATTTACAATCCAGTTTGCGGGAAGTTGGTCAGGATATCTGAAACACGACCATGTGTTAAAGATTTCGTCGTCTTCATCCTCGAATTCAGGTCTGATCGCCCTGTAGCACATCACTTTGGTGCGATCACTGATCTTAATAGCATATTTGACCGTGACAGTACTTGGCCTGGACATTCTATGAACTGCCGGAGTCGTGACCTGAGATATTCACTCGGTCGCCAGGTGACTTGCTGTACCATGCTTCCTGTTGTGGTATTAGGAATTTTGGAAGTCTTATATCTCCTACATTCTCTGAGACGTCGCCCTACCAATTCAAAAAGTTCACGGTGTACGGCATACCGTGCGTTGATGATGCAGTCGTTTGGGGCGTCAAGCTCTATAATTGCTTGGAGCTCCTGAATCTGATTAGCTCCGAGGGTGATTGAGGGACGCCAACCTAAAAGATTGACAGTGGGAAGAGGTTCATCTATAGCCTCAGCTTGTTGCGGAGCTGGCTGCTCGACGCCGAGGACAGGTTCCTCGTTTGCTGGGCCCGCCTCATTCAAGGCACGTGCTTGAGCACGGAGCCTACGCTCATTGATCTCTTCCTCGCCGTCCCGGGGCTGCGCGGCAGCTCTCGGCGCTTGAGGTGTTCCGCTTCAAATTTCCCCAAATCAGCGTTGTACAGTATAGTATTTATGTAATGTTCAACATACGCTTTCGTCCTTGTTGAGTATTCGCGATGTTTTGAAGCAACATGATTTCCAAAAGCCTTTATATATTTTTTTTCATTAGGAATATGTAATGTACTAGAATTTAATGAATCGAATAATTTATCAATCAGCGATACAAGTGGTATATTATCTGCCGACAATAATTTAAAATGCCCCTAGCTTTCAAATGTTTAGCCACAACGGCTACACTGTGGCTGAAGATTTGAGCAGCTATCTTCACGCGCATTTTCTTGATCTTTAAGGGATTTATGTGCTCTTCCGTTTTTTTTATGTAGTAAACGAAGTTCCCCAAAGGTTCTATCTGCATCATATATCTCTTGAAAATCCTGCCGTTTAACAATTTTCCGATCGTTTTCATCAATGTACAGTAAATCTTTAGACAAAATATTATTGCGCAAACAAATGGAACATCGTAGAGGGGTATGATTTTGTTCATATTTGCCTCGAAATAGTCATGTCGCCATTCCTTTCCTTCTCTCAAGATCTTTCTTTTTGACTCCGACACTAATGCCGATATTGCTCCAACATTTTTAAGAGTTTTGATCACACACAGAGGATAAGACTATTAAACCAGTGGCTTGTATTTTTTCATAACTCCAACTATTATTTGTTTTATTTCCCGTTTTGTCAAACTATTTCTAAAGCAATAAGCCACCGGTTCCTTAAAACTGGCATTGATACCTTTTATCATAAATACTAATGCATGATCTACTGTTAGGTTTTTTTTTCGGAAGATCTAACAAAACTGCTTATCCGGTCGTTTAACTTAACATATGATATTTGCGGTGTCAAAGACATTTCATCAAATGTTTTAAGGACATGCCATATCCATGTCCATAACAGTATTTCATAACTTTTCAAATAGTTTTTCATTTATTCCTGGTCCGAGTTTAATTTCAGCCAAGAGACCTTTTAATGTTTTTTTCGATGGCAGCGTAAAGCAATGAGCCAAAGAGGCATAACACTTTGGGCTTCTTTTGTAAAGAGATAAAGCTAAAACGTTTTCTTCTAAAGAGAATCGGCGTCCAGAAAGTTTCTTGTGGGTTTGGCTAAATTGCATTCGGGTAAATAACTTAGCAGGTGTAGTCATATTTTTAGTATTTTTTTGGAAAGCAATGTCTACACTAATCTTCTACGCAGTTGCCAGACGGTTTTTAAACCTCATAGACCGCTTACCGAGCAAATTAATTGGGTGCTATAGACCACGTATTCGCTGTTGCTCCGGCTAAGACTAGGTCTACACGTATGTGTAGTTGTCGTAAGGCAGTACACCAGCCAGCAATTAAATTTCGCATTTTACACCCGTAATCGTATAGAAATTGCCGATATTTTGCACTTCTGCCCACTAGATGTCTTTACGTTTTTTGGGTTTATTGAGCCTAGGTTTCTAGTTTGGGCTATAAAATCAGTCAATAATCATGCGTCGCTTAGTATCTAAGGTACGTGCCTTTCCTATAGGCACGTATAGCTGTACAGGCCGAGTTCTTCGCAGCCGAAAGTCGGCTGTTTTGGGTCGGTAAAAGAGGTTTTGACGACTCGATTTTTGTCTCCCGCAGCTCTCCCTGGGGATGACTCGGGATGCGCGTTGTACCGGGAGGCACCATTTTCTGCCTCAAGAATGGCTAAACATCGAGCTAAGGAGCGTGTAACATTTCTCAGCATTTGAGGTGTAACTGTAGCTAATTCAGTCACGATCCCTTGTCTCATTTGTTCTGCTGTCTCCCACGACGCTTTTAAAAAGAAAGCTAATGAGGTTGTATAAAAAAGATAAGCTTGTGCACGTTAAACATTTATTTTGAAGTGACATGTATTCCTTCCAAAATATATAAAAGGACTACAGGATTCTTTATTAAAAATTAATATTTTGCAGTGTTTAATTGCTATTTACAACAGGGGTTAAATCTGGTGACCGTAGAGGCCAGGCCACCGTGCCAGCACGACCTATCTATGACACAAAACGGCGTTGTAAATAGTCACGCAACACGAGTGTGTAATGCGCCGGTGTAATATCTTGCTGTTGCACCATGTGTGCGGGCGAAACTTTGCATGGTGGAGGTGTTTATAGTTTTACTTGTGTTTTGAATTACAAAATAAGTGTTTAATAATAATTTAATATAAATAAAAATTTAATAAGATTAAATTAAACATTAAAATTTACATGCAAATGGTATTTAAATTCACTAACATTACACACACTTCTCCTTCAAAGAAAGATTAAATTAAATAGTTAACTTTACCTAATTTACAGTTATTTGGTTCCGCTAAGGGTTCAAGACATTACTACCCAATACGGGTCAAGCCAGCCAGCCTAAACTTCAGTCGGTAGAACTATGGGCGTGGGGGTTGGGATAAACCAGTACAGTGCTCGGTCAATTAACATTTTTAAGTTAAGGAAAGTTATTTCAAACCTTTACCACAATCAACAATTATATTACAAGTTAAGTATAGTATAGTATCGTAGTATAGTACAATTTAAGTTACAAGTTTAACTTACAAAGGGTTGAATTTGACACCCTATTTCTCACCCTTTTGACAATAAAATATCACTCTAGTTACATTTACTGGTCCCCGCTAATGGTCCCAGACTTTACCACCCCCTACGGGCCAAACCATCCAGCCTAAGCCTCAGTCGGTAGCACTACGGGCGTGGGGCTTGGGATAAACCAGTACTGTGCTCGGTCAATTAACATTTTTAAGTTAAGGAAAGTTATTTCAAACCTTTACCACAATCAACGACCTTCAACCTTCCAATTTGGAATTTACAATAATTAGGGGCGCCAGGGACCATAATAAGGCGTATCGCAGACTGCAAGAGTCGAGGCTGCGTTGCGGTGCACTAGCGGCGCGCAACGCGCGGCGCGCTCGCCTCACCACGTCATAAGACGCGTATGCTCTGTTTACACGCATTCAAAATGTTGTCGTGATGGCCATAGGGACAAAAATTTTCGCACTATTTTATAGGTGGGAAACGTTGCCATTACAAAATAATTTACTGACACCTTACCCCAGAACACAATTGAATAATAAAAGAAGGCAGGTTAATTACAGATTGTCTATAGCCCGTAAAATTGTGGAATATGATTTCGGAATGTTAGCCTCTAAATTCAGATTACTTCGATCGCCTATTGAATATCATCCAAATAAAGCAGATCATTTGGTGCTTGCTTTTATAATTTTAGACGTATTTGCAAATACCGGATGCACCCGAAACCCTCAGTTTGAGATACACTGCAAAAAATTTGAGAATTGTACAGTATATAAAAAAGTATTTAACACGTTCTCTGCCACTAACAAAATATGTGTTTTTCATTCAGGCCGTGGCGGTCACTGTTGGGCGACAACAAACATTTCTGTTCGGGCCGCGTCGCCCAATAGTGACCGCGCGTCAGACGTGTTTTTAAACTGCAACTGTAGGCCAACGGACAGAAAAGTCTTTAAATTTTGTATGACAGGGGACCCGTGCGGCCTTGCATTTTATCCTGTTTAGCTTGGTTTTTGCAAACAAGACAAGTTTAAAATATATCTCATGTTTTTACTTGTGAGCTCTAATTTTCACTATAGTGGACTACTTGTATCGACTTTGAACTATACCTGTGGGTTATAATTATATACAAATAGCGTTTAGCGTTAGCCTAAACAATTTTGACAAAAAATATGGACTAAACTTCGCAATGTTAGATGGAATAAAAAATACTAACTATCTCTCACTCAAAAAGATAAATTGACAAAGTTTAATGAATTTTAATAAAACATTCGGGACATAAAAAAGGTTCATTAAGACAAGTTTTGCAAAAAGTAGTGATTTTTTTTGTTTTATTCCTAGCTACTAAACGTCCCAGGGTGGCTACATTCTGCTTATAACATTGTTGGCATTGACGTCGAACGACTTTAGATGATCCTTCTTTTTTCGCCAGTTCATGTTTAGCTCTCTTCGGTCTCGATGAAAGAGGTTCGGACGTTATGCGTTTTGTTAGGAAATTGGTCATAATTTCTTTTCTAAAATCTACAATAGGAATGTTCTTCTTTGTTACACTATTGTAGAGAGTGAGTGCGTTTACAACAGCTACATTCAAGATTAAGTCCAGGGCCACTTTCTTGTACCACTTCACACTTTTCCTTAGTGGTGTTTGGTACGCTGACATTTGATCCGACAAATCAACAGCACCTTTAGCTTTATTATAGTCGACAACGATTGCAGGTTTTGAGATAACTTTGTTATGTTTTACCACTCTCACAAAACGCATCGAGTGTTTTGTGGACAAAACTAAGTGCTTGTTCACGTTGGAACGCGCGGGCGCGGTGGCGAAATAGGCGCGGTAGACGTGTCGCGAGCTCGTGTTCACATTAACCGCCAGGCGTTCGCGCGAGTGTGACGTATTGTCAGAGGTTGTAAATATGGACCACGATCTTTTATTTTTAACCGAAAATTCATACCTAAAGTGGGAGATGCTAAAAATTAGAATTGGCGTGCACGAAATTAATAAAGAAAGAGAACGGTATGGTGAATTTCACACTTTATATGGTAATTTGAGAGAACATCCTTCAAGATTTTTTGGATATACCAGGATGAGTGTCCGCTGTTTTGATTACATACTGGATTCAATAAGGAGTGATATTTCAAAAGTGGACACAAATTTTCATAAAAGTATAAAGCCCGAAGAAAGACTGTTTGTAACTATAAGGTGAGTTTAAAAAAAAATAATTTTCATAGTAAGTAGTTAAGTAAATTATCATTTTTTATCGGGATACATATTGCAGTCATTCAAATTCAAACAAGGTTCCTCTTTATTATTTTATTTAATTAATATTATCGTTATCAATTATACAAAGTTTAATTTCCATAATTAGTCGTGTTATAATCGTATGTATTATATCCATGGTGAGACTGCGTCATGCCACTATTCATTTCGTCCATAATAACTTGTGTAATATTGTTTCTAGCGCGTAGTTTTTGCATAGGAGATAATTCTTTCATGTATGGCAACAAACTTTTAAAAAATAACAGATCTTCGCAATCTTGTTCGTGTTGTTTGCTGCTTTGTGACAGTTTAAGTTGTAATAATTCCAACTTTTTCTTCTCCAATTCCATAAATTCCTGTCTTACATCTTGTGCACATTTACGTTTGGTGCTCGTATATTGTGTACTTAAAGATGCACCAGCTATGGATTGGGGAGTTGAGGACCGCTCATCATCATCATTATTATTGCTGTTTTCATCAGTAGTTTCATCTAAATTGCCTTCATTTATTTCTGGGGTAACATCATCTTTTATGAACAGCATCATTTGAAAATATGGCCACATTGAAGTGTTTTGATCTGTTCCAGCATCACCAGAACGAGAAACCGGAATTTTCTTAAATTCTTTCATAAATTGGTCCCGAATGTTCTTCCATTTTTTCCTTAAAGCCTTTTCTGTAAAATCAGAAATATTGTTTAGTGTTGATGATTAGTGTAAATATATTTAAGTTTTACATTATAATTACATTTTTTATTATGTTTCAGATATCTCTCCACTGGATTGGCATTTCGATCTTTGGCATATAGCTTTCGTATGGGTGTTAGTACTGTGTCTGAGATTGTTTATAGTACCTGTGAAGCTATTTGGAAAAACAATTTGAATGTCCACATGCCACAGCCATCTGAAGACCAGCTTATGAACATTGCTTCAGATTTTAGGGAGATGTGGCACTTTCCTAACTGCATTGGCAGTTTGGACGGTAAACATTGTAGGGTTAAACGACCTAAAAAATCAGGATCGGCATTTTTTAACTACAAGCATTATTTCTCTATTGTTTTGCAAGCTGTGGCTGATGCGAGGAAAAGATTTTTAACTATTGAAGTGGGAGGTAGAGGAAAGCAAAGCGACGGCGGTACATTTAATGCCTCGTCCCTGAACCGGTTACTCGAAAGAGGTGCATTTAATATTCCGGAACCAAGAACATTACCTAATTCTAATATTACAGCTCCATATGTTATATTAGCCGATGAAGCTTATCCTCTTAAAGAATATATAATGCGTCCATACCCACAAAGAACATTGAATCAAGAGAGAGAAAATTTTAATAATAGATTGTCAAGAGCGAGAAAAACCGTGGAGTGTGCATTTGGAATTTTATGCAATAAATGGCGAGTTTTGTTAAAACCTATTGAAACTGATGTTAAACATGCACGCCTGATTATAAAAACTGCTTGCTTATTGCATAATATTGTAATTGATACAGATGGTTACGATTGTGATAATGAGTTCACAATTCCAACTCGACACCAAAGGCGACAAACTAGAACTGGAAGAAACAACAATCCATCAAATCGGGCTAAACAAGTTCGGAATTTATTCACGAAATATTTTTGGGAAAACAATCGTTTAATATACACGTAGTCGCCTTTGTATTATGTATCTTTTGTAGTCTTCAGGAAATAAAAAGTTTAAAATACCTACAAATATATCATATTTCCAGCATAATAATATGTATTTCATTTACTCACCCTCCATATCAGGAAACAATCCAGCAATTTCCTTCCATAGTTTATTAAGAACATTTCTGTTCATATGATGACTGTGTTTACTTTGCCAAATAGGAGTTCTAGCCTGAACAGCACTAATAAACTCTTCTGTATTGAACGACATGAAAGAAACGTGCTATCGTTTCTAGCGACAAGTTCAAACTGGTTGAACTTACCTGACGTCGCGAGTGAATCGCGCGCTCCGCCGCTAGTTCGACGTGAACACACACAAACGTCTCAGTCGTTTGATAATGCCGCGAGCGGGCCGCGCGCGTCGGTCGCTAGCTTGCCCGCTACTTAGACCGCACGTGCGTTTTGTACGTGAACACTTGGATATAAACTCAAGTGTTTGATATTTCGTGACCGCGCCCGCGCCCGCGAGTCAACGTGAACAAGCACTAACACATACCGTTTATCCTTCCATCGCATCACTGTTATTCCATCCGCACTTTCTTTAGCAATAAATTGTCCCTTCTTCAACTTTGTAGAAACTACTGTTTTAGGGAAATGTCTCCTGTTTTTCCTCAATGTTCCAACAAGATGCGTCTCTCTATTTAACAGCTTTCTTGCCAATTCGACATTTGTGCACCAATTATCTGTGAACAGAGTGTGACCTTTGTCGAACAAGTCATTACACAGTTCCATAACTACATTTGTAGGTGTAGTGTTAATTTCGTCATTCTGTTTGCCAGCATAAATGTTAATTTTATAGGTGTAACCTGGCAATGTACATAATTTAAATAGTTTTACTCCATATTTATGACGCTTTTGTTTGTTATACTGACGAAAGATTATGCGTCCTCGAAAAGGCACAACACTCTCGTCGATACATAAATCCTCACCAGGTATATAGTTTTCCTTAAAATTGTGATTCATTACATTCAATAATGTTCTTACCCGGTGCAAGCGATCAGTTTTGTTCTCTTCATCTTGTTCTGAAAAATGTAGCATTTGAAGCAATATCTCAAACCGATTACGGGACATAACGGTTCTTGGCAAATTTTGTCTCATAATTTCATCTTTGGACCAGTAGTCTGATATTTTAGGTAATCTCACTATGCCCATAAACAAAACCAAACCAAAGAATTTTTTTATTTCGACTAGGTTAGTAGGCGCCCAGTTCCGAATGCGTGCACATTTTTTGGCTTCTTGTGAGTTAAGTATTTAAGCAATTGCAAAGTTATTAGTGTTTTTCACTATTTCATTCAAAACATCATCCGTTACCAAAAGCGCATAAAATTCTGCTGGGGATTTGTTAGTCATAAGCCTGCGAACATGTAACGGTGCACCAGGAATTTCGGTAAAAGCTATCAATTGGCGTTGATTACCTTTGGGATCGGTCTATGTCGAGGGTGGTGAACTCTCCGCTAAATCTTGAATGGCACGATTAATTTCAATTTCACTTGACTCACTATCTGATAAGATGATTCGACGCCGTCTTGGTCGCAAAAGTTGAATGTTGTCGTCTTCATCAGAGCTTATTTGAAAGCTTTGTTTAAGGAGAGTAATTTCTATATTATCTATTCGAGACAGGTCTTCTTGGCTAATCTCAAAGTCATCGAAATCCATCGTTACGACGTAAACTTACAAAGACGATTTACGTTATAATATAACTAACTATAAACATATGATTACTGCGCAACGAAGTAACAGCGACTAGCCGGGGCGCAAGTAAGCGCGACGTGCGTGAGCGGTGCGGACGCGGGCGGATGGGCGTCGCCGCGCCCGCGCGGCCCCCTGTACCAGATTCCCGGTATTCCTTGCGCAGAGGCCGTGTCGGACAATGTTGGGTGACGCTTATTAATACTTGTGATTAGTATAAAATGTTGCTTGTGAGAATTAAAACATGTTTTATGACGTCAAATATATCCCTTAAACCAACCACCATTGTCCGACACGGCGTCGAACGTGTTACTGTTGCTTAATTGTTAAACTTTACTTGAAACTAAAACTTGATGCAAGTAAAGAGAATGCGTATTAATAACTTGGAGGGACCCGGAGATCTCTGTTTTCAGAGATTTTGGATTATACTTACACTCTCACACCCGGATTTTCACTTCGGGTGTGGTTTTACACGTCGTCTCACGTCGACTGAGCGACAATGGACGCCCGCGCAGCGATCTCACATCCGGTCATGGCTCCCCAACCAAATCAGATGGAACACCTATAAAAACTCCCCGGTATCGGGCAAAACCATTTGTCGCTCCTAGAACAAAGTCACCTACTCCAAGATATTTAAATCGTAGTAATCTTCTTTTTAACGTCCTGCCGATCGATTGTGTACTGAAACAATGGCAAATTGCTAGATTCAAGCTACCAAATTCTCATCCCAACACCCAAGATAGATTTATTTTCCAACTTTATTCAATTTCTTGGGATTAGACATACGGTAGGCAACCTCACAGATTAACTAGGGATTGCGTGTTCGAAACGACGCTAGAACACAATCCGACTAAAATCACTTTGGGTGATTGTGTAAAGATAATTTAATAATTACTGCCAACAGCAGTAGAATAATTAAGGTTTGATTTTAAAATAAGTAACATTTTAATAATTACTCATCAATTGGTTAAAATCAACTAAATAGTGTGGGTCATCAATACCGCATCAAACCGGCCAGGTGGCGCCACTATCTGTAAGAGACTGACGTCCCACCGACTGACATATTAAAGGTAAACAAACCGCGTTTACCAAAGCAAATAATCGAGTACAAACGCTGCTACATAAGAGGTAAAAAAACCAACGTAACACAATGTTTTCTTTTGAACTCATATTTAGCAATAAAAAAAACACTCCAAATGCTAAATTCAAACTGGAAAAAACGCTGTGTATAATAATGCACACATTCAGTTACGAATTAACTGAAATTTGAGTAGAAAATCTGAAAAAACAATTCGATGAATTTGTGTTGTTTAAAGTCGCTGACACTACCTTTTAGCGGTCATATTAGGGCTATTACGCACTGTCGACTAGTCGCCGGCGACTCAGTCCCTCGGCGACCGAAACATGGGAAACTAGGGCCGGAGACCGAGCCGAGCGACAGTATTCCAAGTACATTCGTGCAGAATGGACGTTGAAGAACTTGCAATAGTAGCGGCGCTACTAATTATAAAAAGAAAGAAAAATAAAAAAAAATCAAAAGATTATTGGGTGCATCCTTTGTTAGAAGAACGGAGGTCAAAGGGAATGTTTAAAATATTTTATGAAGACGTTAGAAAATATCCTCGTAAATTTTTTAATTATGCAAGAATGTCTGTGAGTTCGTTTGACGACTTATTGTGTCTTCTAAAACCACATATAACTGGCATAGATACAAATATGCGACCATGTATTTCTCCGGAAGAAAAACTTTTTGTAACACTAAGGTAAGTGACAATTCAAATAAAATTCATTCCTAACATTTATTTTTTACGGGATTTTAACACAATTTACATTACATTCCCGGTCACATCTATCGGCCAAACCTAGTGTGTGTTAACAATCCCTAGCTAAAAATAAATGTTAAGTGGTGCAATAAGTTTTTATGCAGTTTTTTACGAAAACGATGGCCAGTAAATCATCTTCACACCTGCAAAAACTTATTGCTCCTCCTAACATTTATTTTTAGCTGGTCTCCAGTCAAAACTTAAAACTCAAGGTGGGCCGATAGATGTGTCCGGGACTGTGTTTAGAGTTACAGATAATGCCATCCACGAAGACGCGCGATTAAATTTAAATATAGCATCTTTCGTGCTGTTCATAATACTCTTTCCTGATTAATCAATTTCTATTAGTGTGCGTTTGCATTCATCGATAATTAGCGTGTATCGACAGATGTTTAACACATGCGGAAGATAGCACACATGCATTTGAACAAAGAGTGGGGCGCGTCTTCGTGGATGGCACTATCTGTAAGTCTACTCTTCGATGACATAATTTAAAAATATACGGTAAATAATTATAAAACATGTATTTTTTTAAAGTACTCAATGAAATCAATATTATAAACGAACGCACAACAAGAGGAAATATTCAAAATAGATCCAAAATGTCAGAATCTTGCGAGGTATTTGAAGTGACAGTAGAAAATCGCGACTCTGGGCGTTCACGTTCTGAAGGAGTTGAAGTTGGTAGCGTATAATAATGTTGTGCTTCAGGGCGTGATTGTTGACTTGGTGCTGTTGAACGCCCGGCCTCCGGTGTGAAGTAACCACGCTCATACTCGTACTCATTAAAATTTCGCCACATTGTGTTTGGATACATATTATTTTGAGTAGAGGATCGGAATGATTCGATTACACTGATTAATTGAATTTTCGCAGCTGACTTTTTGTGCTCCGGAATTGCCCTAAATGATGATAATAGGGACATCAGGAATAATTCATTCGGGAATAATTCATTTACGGCCTGAAGTGATTGGTCAGATGTATGGCATGTGGCCCCATCGTGCTGGAACCATGTCCTCAAATTCTTGTAGCTGGGATGCTAAAAAATTCTGTATCATTTCACAATAACGATCGCTATTCACAGTAAGGGTCCGTACACACAGACCGGCTCGGAGAGCATCGGCGCGCATTTTTCTTTTCACACAGACTGGATCGTATGCGCTTGGCTTTATATTTCACATAGACCGGCTGGAAGCGACCTGAAAGCGGATGCGCTCGGAGCCGGTTGGATGCGCTCGCAGCCGGTCGGAATCGCTCGCAGCCGGTCGGATACACTCGGAGGCGGTCGGATGCACTTGAAGCCGGTCGGATGCGCTCGGAGCCGTTCGGATGTGCTCGGAGCCGGATGGGTACACTACAAAGGCAGTACCAGTCTTCCACGCAGTCCAAGTTTTGTTTTCGGTGTTAACGTGTGATTTTCGGAACATGGATTTAGATAGCTCCGATGAAGAAATATATTTGTTAGCAAGATTGTTTGAAGCAGAACAAAACAAACGAAAGCGCAAGCGGAGACAAATATGGGCAAAAAATATTTGGAAGAATCGATTAATCCATGGGGAGTTTCACACCATTTTCGAAGAATTGAAGAATGATAGCCTTAAATTTTATGAGTATTATCGTATGGAATATTGGCAATTTTTGAAATTAACAGATTTGTTAAGAGTACATATAACAAAAAAGACTACAAATTATCGTTGCGCCATACCAGTCGAAGAAAGATTAACGGTAACTTTAAGGTAAATAAAAACAATCATTTTATAATAATCATCTTATTCAGATCACAATATCACAGCCGTCCATTTATTAAGTTTTGTATGTTGCCGTTATTGTCGTGATTGATTGAAATGTCAAATATTAGACAGTAAAAGAAACAGTTATTAAACTAAACATTGCTTAAAATTAAATGGTTAAAGTTAAAGATTACACCTAATTGAATGACTGAATGTGATTAAATAGTGCAGATTTGTGTTTCATTATTTTTATTGTTTGTGTTTATTAATTATTTTGTATTTTGTGTGTTAGTATTGTACCCGTAAGTAGTCTGATAGTTTTGAGAAATATAGGTTTCGTTTGACAACTGATGGTAAGTAGATTGATTAGAGGATGACGGAGAATTTATTGGCAAAGAATAATTCAAATCTGCACTATTTTCATACAGACTTAATTCAGCTTCATTAACAATGTCAAACACACGCTTTTTAATTCGTGCTTGGACTTCTTTTGGAAATGTTTCCACTGTATCTGACATAGACAAAAAAAATTGCGTAATGCCTTGTCATAGGGTTTAGTATTTACTTTTTTTTCAAGATATTCTTCGAAAACCGTAGCAACATCTTTGTTTATGCGTGGTCTCTTTTTCGAGTCGGAAGTACTTGCAAGCGATTCAACTTCGGAATGGTCAGAACGTTTAGATGATGTCGATGCTGGTGGTAGTGGTGTGCCAGGTTCCGATTCATCCGATGATAATGTAACATTAGATATTTGGTTCCGATTGCGAAAAAACGGTATTATAAAAGAAAGTTCTTTTTCAAATTTTATTAATTTGGACGTTGTCGCTACATCGCCACTCTTGCCTTTTCGGTTATGATAGGCTTTTCTGAAGTTATCTCGCAGTTTCTTCCAACGATCCATGCACTGCCTAACTGGAAAGTATAGAAATAAATTAATTAAAAACATCACCCTGCTTTGGTTCATTGGGTAAATGAGCATGCAGTCAGTGGACTGTTTTCTTTAATTTATACTTCGTTTTTGTACGGCAAACTTATATTTAGATTTTTTGATTGTTTTTACAGATTCCTCATTACTGGTTGCAGTTTCAAAAACTTGTCATTTAATTTCCGAATGGGAATTTCTACAGTTCATTCAATAATTCATGAGACAATCAGAGCAATTTGTGATGTTTTGATGCCCTTAGTTATGCAGATACCAGATGAAGAAATGTGGGAAAAGGTCTCTCGTGATTTCTTTAATATTTGGAATTTTCCTAACTGTTTGGGCGCTATAGACGGAAAGCACGTCAGTATACAGGCACCAGATAATAGTGGAAGCTTATACTATAATTATAAAAACTTTTTCAGTACAGTGTTACTAGCTGTGGTAGACGCGAAATACAGTTTTTTAATTGTTGATGTCGGATCGTATGGTAAAAATAGCGACGGTGGAATTTTACAGAATTCAACATTTGGAAAAAAATTGAACACTAATAAGTTAAAGCTGCCCCCAAATAAACCTCTACCGAATACCACTGAAAGCTTACCACATGTTTTCATAGGAGATGAAGCATTTCCTTTGAACAATAACATATTGCGGCCATATCCGAGAGAACAAACAAGAACAGAATTATCAAAAAAAGTATTTAATCTGCGTTTAAGCAGGGCAAGAAAAGTCGTAGAATGTGCATTTGGAATGCTAACTCAAAGATTTGAGATTTATCAAAAAAGAATGAAAATTCAACCTAAGTACTGTGACTTAATTATATTAGCAACTACATGTTTACATAACTTTTTGTGGATGCGCCAATTATTTATTTAATTATTTACACATTTATATTCATTCACCCAATACACTAACACATTCGCACATCCACTCATCCACTCAACACAAATATCATACAGAACCACACACACTACAACTCTCACCCTTGACCGCTAGCACCCAACGGTCGTGAGATGTCGGCCTTTGTCTCGGCTGCGATCGGCCGGTTACTAAGCGTACGCGCCGGCCGCGCTACCCGCCAGTCAGTCGTATTTTGCTACCGCTGTCGACGCCCGTCCGCTGTATTGATAACTCCGCTAATTTGTACCCACGACCAACGCTTGCTTTTCTATAACGGACTTTGTGATTGCTTGTGATTCGGACCCTATTTGTTTTGGTGCTTTACTGACGACCCGGCTTGCTTACTGGACATTGAGATTGTGAAACAATAAACTGTAAGTTGCACAACTTGTATCATTCAATCAACCACTCTGCAACTAAATTGGTGAACCCGACGTGATCTGAACACGAAACACCAGTTCATACAAAATGCCGTTGGAGAAGATGACCGGCACGACGTCATCCGACGAAAATCAGTTGCCCAGCATTAACCGAGTAGGGATCCGTCTACCTATATTTTGGCCGCAAAACCCAGACATTTGGTTCGCGCAGGTAGAAGCGCAGTTTAGCATTGCGGGAATTTCCAGCGACCAAACGAAATTCAATTATATAATTTCGCATCTGGAACCGCAGTACATCACCGTAGTGAAGGAACTTCTTTTGTTACCACCTAACACCCCGAACAAGTACGAGCGTGTTAAAGAAGAGCTCATAAAGCGCTTGTCGGTATCTAAGGAAAACCGGGTGAAGCAACTGTTGCAACATGAGGAGCTTGGTGACAGAAAACCCTCCCAGTTCCTCCGCCACCTGCAGGATCTCGCTGGAGCAGACATACCTGACGATCTCCTACAGACGATCTGGTGCAGCCGATTGCCGTTCCACATTGCGTCGTTGATAGCGTCACAGGACACTCTGCCATTACAAAAACTAGCCGACCTAGCGGACAGAGTGCACGACATGACTCCTGCCAGCAACTTGCACGTCGCTGAAGCCACAGCCAGTACCAGCAAACCAGTGGCCACCACCAGCAATGCCAACCCTGCGTTAGAGGCCACCATACTCTGTATGTCCCAGCAAATTATGGAGCTCAGCAGACAGGTGGCAGCCCTCTCCACCAGAGTGGACAGCAGATCGCGACCTCGCAACAGGAGCAATCGAAGATCAGCTTCCCGATCTCGGCACCGGTCGCCATCCAGCTACCGCAATAACCCTACGTGCTGGTACCATATGAGGTTTGGTTCCAGTGCCCGAAGCTGCATCAAGCCCTGCAACTTCTCGTCGGGAAACGCCACAGGCGATCGCTAATGGCGACCGACGATTGCCTGACGTCCAGCGGCCGCCTCTTCGTCACTGACCAGAAGTCCAAGGTCCAATTCCTTGTCGACACTGGTAGTGACCTCTGCGTCTTCCCCCGATCAGCACTTCGTGAACGGCGTGAGAAGACAAACTACGAGTTGTGCGCAGCTAATGGCTCAACTATAAATACCTACGGCTACGTGGAGTTGCACCTAGACTTCAATCTTCGAAGGGACTTTAGGTGGAAATTCGTCGTAGCCGATGTTACTAAAGCCATTATAGGCGTTGATTTTCTAAGCTTTTATAGTATTATAGTAGATTGTAGGAATCAACGCCTAATAGATAATCTAACATCGCTCACAACCGTCGCTAGCCTAGCTCAATCTAAAGATTTATTTTCTGTTAAGGTTACGACTGGCGACACGAGGTATCACCGCATCCTGGACAAATATCCCGACGTCACACGACCACCGGGTATACGACGCACCATCAAACACGGTACGGTACACTACATTCGTACACACCCTGGCCCACCCATTTCATGTTCTCCCCGCCGGTTAGCACCGGACAAACTCAAGATCGCCAAGAAAGAGTTCGACATCATGCTGCAGAGCGGAACTGCACGTCCATCAGAGAGCCCTTGGGCATCTCCTCTGCACCTAGCAGCTAAAAAGGACAATTCTTGGCGACCTTGTGGCGATTACCGCCTGTTGAACGCGCGAACCGTGCCTGACAAATACCCCATCAGGCACATACACGACTTTGCGCATAACATCGCCGGATGTAGGGTGTTCTCCACCATAGATTTGGTCAAGGCCTACCATCAAATACCGGTTTCCCAGGAGGACATCCAGAAGACCGCCATCACCACTCCATTCGGCCTCTTCGAGTTCCCATTCATGACCTTTGGTTTACGAAATGCAGGCCAAACTTTCCAAAGGTTCGTGGATGAAATGACTCGGGGCCTGGAGTTCTGCTTCTGTTACCTGGATGACTTCCTGGTCTTCTCCCGGGATGAAGAGGAGCACGAGGCACACCTCCACCAGCTTTTTGACAGGATGAAAGAGTATGGTATCCTAATCAACACCTCCAAGTGTACTTTCGGTGCATCAGAGGTTGAGTTCCTGGGATACCATATCTCGGCCGAGGGAACTAAGCCAATGGCCTCCAAAGTCCAGGCCATAAAAGACTTTCCCCCACCAAAAACCGTCAAAGAGTTGAGGAGATTTTTGGGCATGCTCAACTTTTATCGGAGATTCCTCCCACAAGCGGCCCAAACTCAGGCATCCCTTAACGCGCTCTTGACAGGTTCTCCCAAGGCCTCACACCCCATCCAGCTGGTTGGTGAGTCCCTTCTTGCTTTCGAAGCGAGCAAACGAAGCCTTTGCGAGGCCACAATGCTCGCCCACCCGGACTGCAACGCCAAACTTGGCCTGGTCACGGACGCTTCAGACGTAGCCATGGGGGCAGTCCTGCAACAGTTCATTGACGGCAACTGGGAACCCCTCGCATTCTTCTCCCGAAAGCTGAGTCCCGCGCAACAAAAATATTCCCCGTATGACCGCGAATTACTCGCGATCTACGAGGGAATAAAACATTTTCGGCACATGTTGGAAGCGCGGCACTTCACTATCTATACTGACCACAAACCGCTGGTGTTCGCATTCAGCGAACGAAAACGCGAATGCTCACCACGTCAGTATAGACACCTCGACTACATCTCGCAGTTCACGACAGACATCCAGCACATCTCCGGCCACGACAACGTCGTGGCCGACACTCTGTCGCGCGTGGAAGAACTGCAGATGTCAGTCGACCCCGAAGTGCTCGCCCAAGCCCAAGATGCCGATGCCGAGCTGCGCCAACTGTTGGAGGGCTCAACAAGCCTTCGGTTGGAGAAGAGGAAATCCGACGGGAGTCGTATAGCTCTGTACTGTGACGTCAGTACAACGACTCCCAGGCCTTATGTCCCCAAGCCGTTACGCATGCAGGTCTTCCAAAGCCTGCACACGCTGAGCCACCCTGGCGCGAACACTTCTGCCAAGCTTGTGGCCCAGCGTTACGTCTGGCCGAACATCCGCACAGACTGCAGAAACTGGGCACGGTCGTGCCTATCTTGTCAACGAGCGAAGGTAACTCGGCACGTTTCGGCGCCCTTAGGCACCTTCGAGATACCTCGCGCTCGTTTCCAAACCATTCACGTGGACATAATTGGACCACTGCCTACGTCAAACGGGTTCAGGTACTGCTTGACGGCCATTGACCGCTTTACACGGTGGCCGGAAGTAGTACCGATGACCGACATTACGGCGGAAACAGTGGCCCAAGCACTCCTGACCGGGTGGATCTCGAGATTCGGCTGCCCCACTGACATTGTCACCGATCGTGGCAGGCAGTTCGAATCTCACCTGTTTCGGCGCCTATCCCAACTGGTAGGATTCAGGCACCGAACCACCACAGCCTACCACCCAGCCTGTAACGGCATGGTGGAAAGGTTCCACCGGCAACTCAAAGCCGCCATAATGTGCCACGCTGACAGCACATGGACTGAATCACTGCCACTCGTCCTGCTTGGCATAAGAAGTGCGGTGAAAGAAGACCTGCAGGCCTGTCCCGCCGAACTGGTCTATGGCGAGCCGTTGAGACTTCCAGGCGAATTTTTCGAGCACACGGCAGACATTTCTGCGGATGTTACCAACCTGGTAACCCGCTTACGCGCATTCGCCGGAAGTCTCCAACCCGCTCCCGCGTCTCGCCATGGACCAACAAAGACTTTCGTGCACAGGGACTTAAACACCACCAGCCACGTATTCCTTCGAGAAGACGCGCTGAGAGGTGCCCTCAGTCCTCCTTACAAAGGCCCATACCAAGTCATTGAGAGGGGTCATAAAACATTTAAACTGTTGATCAAGGACAAAAAGGTCACGGTTTCAATCGACCGTCTGAAGCCTGCCTACACCTTGGCCAACAGGGTAAACATCCCCGTTGACCCCTCACCCACCCCTGAGAAACAACCACCTGCGAAGCCGGCGCCAATAACTACTCGTTCTGGCAGACGAGTACATTTCACAGATTTTTATCGCCCGTAGTAACGGTCTCCGGGGGGAGTCATGTGGATGCGCCAATTATTTATTTAATTATTTACACATTTATATTCATTCACCCAATACACTAACACATTCGCACATCCACTCATCCACTCAACACAAATATCATACAGAACCACACACACTACAACTCTCACCCTTGACCGCTAGCACCCAACGGTCGTGAGATGTCGGCCTTTGTCTCGGCTGCGATCGGCCGGTTACTAAGCGTACGCGCCGGCCGCGCTACCCGCCAGTCAGTCGTATTTTGCTACCGCTGTCGACGCCCGTCCGCTGTATTGATAACTCCGCTAATTTGTACCCACGACCAACGCTTGCTTTTCTATAACGGACTTTGTGATTGCTTGTGATTCGGACCCTATTTGTTTTGGTGCTTTACTGACGACCCGGCTTGCTTACTGGACATTGAGATTGTGAAACAATAAACTGTAAGTTGCACAACTTGTATCATTCAATCAACCACTCTGCAACTAAATAATAGAAAATCGGACGCCATCACCAGGACAAGAGAATGTTCTTCACAGCACTATGAATTTATTAACAGCGATGACAGACAATAATGATGAAAATAGTTCTATCGACGCAGGTATAACCATAAGGAATAAATTTAAGGATTATTTTTCAGCAAGTGGTGCTTTAGATTGGCAAGATCAAGTGGCCACTCGAGTTTCTTAAGTTATATTTAATAAAAATTGTCCGCTACTTTTTGAGTAGGTATATTGTAACGTTCAGATACTCAAACGATTTTTACGAGTAAAGTGAGGGTGCATTTAAACTCATGTTATTCCTGTTTTGACTTTGAATTTAACAAGTCACAGCACGTCAAGAAACCCTTACTTTAGAATTCGTTCGAGTATCTGGAGATAGGTGTAAAACAATAAAATCTTAGTAGGTACTTACCACTTAATCCCACACATTTGCTTATTTCCTCCCATGCATTGTCTTTCATTACCCGATCGCTATACGATGGCTTGGTTATGTCAAATAAACACTCGTATTTTGACACGAGTATTATTAATTTTTCGTCAGTCATGTTTTCCTGCAAGTGCACACAACTGTTCCGTTTTAAACCTTCGAATGCAAGTTATTCGAGACACTATAGAAAGACAATAGCAGCGCGACAGCCGGCTTTCGCTTGGTCGTTGAAAGGATTGTGCTATCAAAATGACGGTCGGCGTGGAGAAGCGCGGACGCAATCGGAACCGATCGGCTGCGCGAGCGAGAAAGAGCACGCAATCGGAGCCAAACGGCTGCACGATCGAGAAAAATTACGCGATCGGAGCCGGTAAGCTCCTCTTATTATTTCACACCAAGCGCCTTCAAGCATTCTTAATCACAAAAGCAGTGCACATGCAAAAATAAACCTTAATACAAATACTAAAAACTCTGTTTTCAACGTGATAAGAATCTGCTCTCCTCTCCGAGCCGGTCTGTGTGAACGGACCCTAACAGCTCGTCCTCTGCCGTCTTCATGAAAAAACGGGCCAATAATGCCTTTAGCCGACATAGCAGCCCATACAATCACTTTTGGTGAATGGAGTGGTCTTCCATGTTTTTGTTTCGGGTTATTTGAAGTCCAATATGTTTTGTTTGTTCACATGACCGTTTAAGTGAAAATTAGCCTCATCACTAAAAAGGATGTTTTCAAAGTTTGTGAACCGGTTAATCATTTCATTTGCAAAATTAACTCGACTAACGAAGTCTACATCCTTCAGTTCTTGAACTAACTGGATTTTGTATGCTTTGAGATGCAAGTCCTTCAAAATCACATGTAGCGACGATTTTTTAATGTTTAATTGCTGTGCTCGTTTTCGTACTGAAAGTGACGGATTTTGAGGAACTGATCCTCTCACTTCTGAATGAATATGTGGGGTGCCCAAAACATTGAATATAGACTCCGTGGCCTGTGGGAGTAAGTGCCAGCCCAGTACTTTGCGGCCCCTAGAGAGGCGATCCGCAATTCTGTTTAACCTCCCCGGGGGGTAATTGGCTGAGAGATCTATTTAACTATTTAGAAACGATCTGTCAGTTTTAGTATACTGGAGAATTTTCGATCCGCAATTCTGTCTAACCTCCCCCCGTAAGTGGCAGAGAGATGTATTTAGAAACGATCTGTCAATTTTAGGAGACTGGATGTCAATTTTAGCAAGGCTTTTGATCGTCCCCCCTTTTTGTTTTAGAGGTATGCAACAAGGGTCTTGTTGTCTGACTATACCACAACATTTGCCCCTTTTAGAGCCGTCTGATGGCTTCGTGTGGTAGCAAATAACGCATGCATTCTTTATGTTGGAATGCCAATGGTTCTGGCGTTTTCCTGAGAGGTATTGATTATTTAGTTGACTTCCCCAGCTGCATCTGAGGCTAGGAAGTGTGTTTAATGACAGGGCATTTAACCCTGTCCAGACATTTGATAACGATAATGGACTGATAAGGACGATCCCTTCTTTTCCTGTAGCTTGTTTTTTGGGAACCTCTCAGGAACAGTTGCAAATTGCAACCGTGATGTCGGCCCTTGGGGGTGGCATGGTTTGAAAATCTTAGCAAGCTTAGTACTCTCTTGAAATTCTTTTTAAGAAATTCTGCTTTTGTTTAAGACTTTTGACATTAAACTCATTACTTAAAAATTTTCTTTAGTAGTTTCACAAAATTTTGTTGGGTATACCAAAGTGCCAAATACTCACACAATACTGAGGGTAAATAAATCTCTTAAATAAATTGAGTTTACTATCAAACCAACAATTTGGCTTCAGGCAAGGATTATCAACGGAGGATGCGGTTTCGGCTCTAAGTTCCCTGGTAACTATTTCCTGAGAAAGTCTCAGGACAGATTTATGTTTCCAATGTTATGATGGCTTAGGTTTTGATAATCTTTGCACATTGCAGGAAAAAAGTGTGTCGTCCCAAACCATAGACACTGCAAACATTCTTGGAACCGATGATAGGCCTTTTAGCCAATTAAGACAATTAATTAGAGCAACTCATTGTTGCAATGCACCTGAATAAACGTTCTGTGAGTTGGTGTAACTGGTAAAAGGATATAGGTTTGGTGGATATATATCTACCCGTCAGTCTTTGATCTGAAAGTATTCTGACGCATGTATCTGTGATATCAGGTGGAATGTTATGTAGATACATAAAAGTATCGTCCCCTGAGATATGTGATATGGCGTAAAACCCCATCTGCTTTCTTTACTAAGAAAATTCAACACAGTTGACCCGGATCTATCGAAGTTTTGCCGGCATTTTCTTCTTTTTAAGATCTATTATTATAGGTATTGTTACATATGGGATTTTGTCCCTCCAGAATGAAAGTTCAAAAGCCCGGATGTAAGGTGGGTTTAAAAAAATGAAAGTCTGGAGAACCTTGAAATACCCAGTTTATTTCCTGTCACCCTATTTATAACAAAAAGAACATTACAACAAAAGATTAAATCAATTATTTAAAGTTACATGCTTTTGGTATTTAAGTTGACTAAAATGACACACACTTTATCTTCAAAGAAAGATTACAATAAATAATTAACTTCACTTAGTTTACAATTGGAGAACCTTGAAATACCCAGTTTATTTCCTGTCACCCTATTTATAACAAAAAGAACATTACAACAAAAAGATTAAATCAAATATTTAAAGTTACATGCTTTTGGTATTTAAGTTGACTAAAATGACACATACTTTATCTTCAAAGAAAGATTACATTACATAATTAACTTCACTTAGTTTACAATTATTCGTTTCCGCTAAGGGTTCCAGACATTACTACCCAATACGGGTCAAGCCAGCCAGCCTAAACTTCAGTCGGTAGAACTATGGGCGTCGGGGTTGGGATAAACCAGTACTGTTCTTTGCCAATTAAAATTTTAAGTTAAGTAAGTAAGTTAGAAAATATCCCATTACAACAATTACAACCTACAACCTTCCAATTTAGAAATTATCAAACAATAATTAGGGGCGCCAGGGACTATTAAGTGTCCCGGATCTCTGGGCCGACGAACCGTAGGATATTCTGGTTCTTAAGTGAACCCGTAGAATACAAAGTAACTTGTCTTCGTTTAAATAATAAAAAAAAACCGTCCCGCCTCAGCTGGACTGCTAGGCGGACTCCGCTACAGCATGGTCAGCTCCGCAGGAGGCCGGGGCTGGGCTCGAGGAACGGGTCTCGCGTCCAGGCTCCAAAGGCGCCTCTGGATCCTGGCGGCAAGACGAATCTGTCGAGCGGCCACACTGTTAAAACAATGGCGGAGACGCTTCTCTCTGCTCCGACCGGCCGGCGACGCGTCCGCCTATTTCACTGGCGAATCCTTCGTTACACGGTGTTCAGTGACCAGACGTAAAACCGCGTACGTCTCCTCGGTCGGCTAGAATGTAAATGCCCACCCTTGACCCACTACCCAGCGCGTCACGGCTCCACTGCCAAATATTGATCATTTGCACCTTTGAAATTCACCGGCAAATGCTATACTTGACGTTGATATTCTGAAACAATTACAAAGTGCCAGAACCGAGCTAATGAACTTCACATTTTTGTTAACTACCGAACAGTTTTGATTTCGCTGGTCTTCAATGACTTGGGGTAACTTGTGTTTACTCGTCTGGCCAAAGAGTATAATAATAATATGGGAGAAGAGAGCCCTCTTGCGCCATTTTGAAGCATACAGATTTAAAGCGCCATCTGGATTTCTTAACGGGTACTAAGGCTCTATAGGTAGCTATGGGTAGATAGGAATGTATACCTTCTATACCAATAGATAGGTCAATATTTGTTTACTTGGTGATCATTCAAATTTTCTCTTGGTTTTTTGCAAATAGCAGCTGTGTTTACGTCATATGTTGATCATAATGCGATTTGCGAATAAAATAATGATACATTTAATAAATTACGATCATTCAAATTTAATAATTGAAGGAGCTATTTTAAGGATCGTAATTCATTACGTAACGGAACCATCATTATATTTTCGTGAATTGCATTTTGATGGATTATGATATAAACAGCATCTATTTAAAAAAAAACAAGAAAATTTGAATGATCACATTTAAAATAGAAGAGTAAACAAAAGTATAAACAAAAGTAAAAGAATTTCGCCGGCTACATTTATATTTCAATAGAATTGGCAATTACACATTAATGAACTATTTTGTTTTAGTAATTAATTGTAATCTGTAACTATTGTGCTCCATTTTAATTCAACTTTACGAGAGCAAAATAACACACTGCGAACATGTTTGTTTTTCAGAAAAGAGTTTAGATATTATTCAGACAACTATTTTAAAAATAACACATTTTTTACAAATTACATAAATACTTAAATAAACAACAGCTCATTACTTTTACAGAAATAAAAGAGTTTTTTTAAAATATATTATATTGTCAGTGTTACAATTTTATCATCATTTTCTATTTTTATAATTTTTATTTTTATTATAATATTTTTGAGCAGCAGTTTTAGTTTCGTCTTCACCATCATAAATTAATTTTCCGACCAAAATTCGATTGACAGATCGACACCAACTGTAAATTATTACATTTAATGCCACATTCAAAAAGTATTTTTGAAATGTGTCACTATGGGCTGGACATTTATTTGGACAATCTACAAACATATCAGTAAAAGAAATAATTGTTTCTTTCACACGTTTTTTGGGTACGTTTTTCCTTAGGCAAGATGTAGCAATGTTTTTAATTTCGTTGAAATAATTTTCAGTTTCCTTGCTGGGATAGCACAGCCATTTTTTGTTTTGATATTCTTTTACTTTTAAGAATGCATTATTTTGATTACTTGTGTTCTCTAGTAAAGTTTTTTTACAAGTTTGACAACTTTTTACAACATTTTTTAAACATTTCTTTAAAACCCAACCACAGACATAATTGCTTTGACCAGCATCACTTGTTGACTGTTCAAGGCAAATTTCACTATTAAAATTAATTTTTTCACTTTCCCCAGGAACGTCAGGAATATCAACCTTCTCTCTTACAAAAAAATCCAGTGTCTGGAGGCACTCATTCGAATCCTCCTCACAGTTTGCCCTCCTGGAATGAGGACAATTAAAATTATTTAATAGCAGAGCTTTGAAAGCTCCTTCAAAAGCCACTGTATTTGGTGCATTGTTTCTTGCCCCATAACTCCTGATGTTCCCAAAAAAATTTTCTACAGGGTCTTGGTTGAAATTCCGTGTCAACATTGCATCTAAACCATATTTACAAGACAAAACTGTCCAAAGAGATTCCATGCCCTCTATTGTTTTAATAAGATTTGTCACAGATGGTATAGTTGTCTCAGTCAGACGGATTTTGTCTCCAACTTTAATTTTTTTAATATATTTTACAGTTCTAAAAATTTTTTTGGCTTTTTGCCATAATTGATGGTGCGGCGAATTATGTTTCACAGGCCCTTTATAAATTTTACCATTTGGTATGAACATACTGCTTACATTCAATGAATCAAACAAATTATCAATTAATAAAGTCATGTCTATTATTTGACGACATTCTTCGGGAAGATCCTGCCTTGCTGTCAAGTGTTCTGTCACAACAGCAACACTGTGACTAAATATTTGGGTCGCTGATTTCACACGCATTTTATTTATTTTCTCCGGATTTACGTGTTCTTCTGTTATTTTGTCAAGGAGACGTAACTCTCCATAGGATTTATCGGCAGCATATACCATTTGGTAATATTCCCATTTTATGGTTTTTGTTTCGTTTGATGTGACATATGACATATCTTTGTTCAGCAAATTATTTCTGAGACCTTTTATTAAATGAGGAGTATCATAAAGGGGGATTATGCTCTGACCATTAACACTGAACATTTCATGACGGCACTCTTTCCCTCGACGTAGATACGCGGCTTTTGTGTTCTGGACCAATTCGGTTATAGCGCCAACATTAACGGGACTTTGGTCACATACCGTGTTAACCACGATGAGGCTATTTTCCAGTGCGTGCCGGACCACGGATTTTATTAAAATTTCCAGTTCTTGTTTTTTTAACCCGGTTGTGAAATAATAAGCAATTGGTTGCTTAAAATTATTTTTCACACCCTTCACCATAAAAACAAGGGCATGGTCAGCAAATGATGCCTCTTTATTAGACGCAAATCCTTCCAGTTCATCCTTATGTGCATTATACGTAAGCTGTGGCGTAAGTGACATTTCGTCGAACATGAGACTGCAGAGTCGATCTGGCACATCCTTTTCGGCTAGGGATTTTTTTATCTTTTCAAAGATGATGGGATTTATACCCGGTAATAATTTTATTTGGCTCAGCAATCGCTTCATAGCTTTTGCCGATGGCAACGCAAAATATTTGCACAACAGCCTGTAACATTTGGGACTCTTTTTGAAAAGAGACAGGGACATAACTTTTTCCTCAATGGAAAACCGTCTGCCCTTGGATTTCTTTATTGACTGCAGTTGCATGTGAACAAACAGTTGTGCCGCTTTTGTCATGTTTTTTGTTACTAGTTGAAATGCAGATTTATTGGACAATTTTTCAGCATTAGCCAGTCGTGCTTTGAATGATTGTCCTTTTTTGCGCAAACGACCAATTTCATTTTGAAGATACTTCATTTTTTTCTGAAGTGGTCTCATTTGCATGCAATTGTACAGCGTCCCACGAGCATCTGAAAAATACAAAAACATAATAATTACATATTTGGTGCCACGCCCTTTAATTTAAAATTGTTTTTACATTCGTTAATTACTTAACACTAGCTCTATTTGCAAAATCACTCATATGAAATTTTTATATTCGTGCAAGCCAATGCTCAACAGTGGCACGGTCATCATCTGTCTCGCCTTTTCCCAAACTACGTCGGAGTCGGTACCCAGTATCAGTACCAGTATTTTACATGGAGCGACTGCCTATTTGACCTCCACAACCCAGTAACTGGGTAATACGATACCTACCACTTGGTAAGACTGGATGTCAGACTTTCGTCTTCAGAAGTTCAGACTACTTGTAACAACTGTCAAAGATCTACAAATGACGGCGTGGTTTCCGAGGCAAAGAGGAAACTCGGTATGTAGTGAGTGATCACCCATCCACAGACCAACCTAGGCCTTAACCTAAAGATCGACCCGAGCGGCTGTTATTATTTAGCCACGAGCTCCTCTTATAAACAGTGGCACGGGAATAGGCTTTAATTATAATAAATTACCTTTGAATAATCGTGTTTGTCTGCTCATCATGCTATAATTATGCTCCATTGTCACATAATTTGTGGCAGCAGTGCAGTGACTTTTATCTGAAAACATAAAATACAATACATGAATAATTTAGTATTCAAGAGAATGCACCGTGTTGATGGAATACATTTCAATTTCAAAGCCTTTATTTACTGAAGAGAGTACAGTGTCTCTACATGATACAATTTATATACATTTTTAAATTAGGTATTACACATCAGTCCTCCATTCAGCGTATCTTTGATACAAATGCCTCCTCCAGCGATCTCCATTTTACTTTATCCTTTGCTATTCTTTGCCATAGTGGTCCAGCAACGAGTTTCAGATCCGACTAATAAATCCGACTTCATGCAGTCATTTTGTCTCTCCTATATAGCAAAAAATGTAATCGTTGTATTCAGCTATATTCGTGTCCAGTATTCTAATTTCGCTTAAACCAAGAATGTCCCATTTAGTTGCTTGTAGAGCATTATGCAATTCTTCCAGTCTGGCGTTAGTTCTTAGTGTAAGAACGTTTAGAGTAGCTACATAAATGGAATACATACTAATAATTAATATACCTGAAGTTGAAGTAACAAGAAGAGAGGCATTGGTAGAAGGATGAGCAACACTGATAGCCTCAAACTGCCTAGTTGTAGCACTGATGCTGTAACTTTCACCTGGAACAATATATACATGTTAAAAATAAGCAATGGTTATTCAGAAAGACGGCTAAGAAAACTGATATCATTTGATGATACTGACAGTTTGTATGATGTCAGATGCAAATAGCACCACCCCAGCACAAGTAAGTAGATGCACTTCAAATGCAGTAATATCAAAAACATAAGCTAATTACCCGGAGTCGAAGTGGAAGGAAAAGAAGTGGTAGGGTGACTAAAACTTAGGTTCGCCTCAGATTGCCCAGTTGTAGCAGCGATGTCATGACTTTCACCTGAAATAATTAAGAAATCTAATATTATTATGTAAATATTAATTAAGGTAAACACTGATTTTATTGATTAATTACAAAACCAATCATGTTTAGAAAGAGGAGCCACATTTCCTATTGATTTATTTTGTCTGGTTTAATAATGTCTATTAATTACACTTAGCCCTGCAGTGGGAAAACACAGGTTAGTTAGATACATACAGAAGTACATTAACCTTGGTATCTATAGTAATTATTACTTTAGTTTATGTACCTAATTACTTTTGTGACAATTTATATGAAATAGACAAGAATATAAAGTAAGAACTGTCAAATAAAGCAAACCTAAGAATTGTATAAACAACAGATTAAAATTGGATCTTAAGCTTTTACTCAAGTAATCATTTCGACTTGTTTATAGATATGGGTGTTGGTGTTATTAAAATTCAACTCACCTGGCAAATAAAGAGTTGGCATTGCCAATGCATTTAGACGCTTACAGCGATTACGGTGCTCGTCAGTGAAGTGAATATCACATATTCTCTTCTTCTTATAAATGTCATAGTCTGTTAATGTTTCCAGACTGTATCCCACTAGATTAACCCAAGCTTTGAAACGCTCAGGAAATTTGCCAGGATTCGGAAAAGAATGCATCACGACCACATTGCCTGAAACCAAATGAAATAATATTGTATTTTTTAAAGCAGTTTTGGGTCAGCGGGTTGTCTTATGGGCTTAGAATAATTAAAATATTAGGTCGTCTCAAGGGACAAAAGGATTAAATTTTAAAATGTTTAAAGTTTCCTTTACTCACTTCATCATATTTAAATACATTTTAAATATTTCATAAAATCCTATTAGAAAAACATATCAAATATCAAAATAGTGGTCCGCCGGTGTCGGGAGCAGGCTCCAAGCCACCAGTCCATATTATTATTATACTCTTTGCCACCTGTGGTCGCCTAATTAAGGAGAGCTTCGAAATATTTACCAATTTTTAAAAGAATAAGTTAAAAGACACAGCTACGAACAAAACTGTCTATTTTGCACTGTGCCAATCGATAGTAACTTATGGTATCTCTGCCTTGGGGTGCTAGAAACAGTACTCATATATAAACAAATAGAAAGGGCCCATAGATGTATTTTAAAAGTGATTAATTAAAAAAAAATTGATTTCCTACAACTGATTTGTACAAAGAGTTTGGAGTCCTAAATATTTGCCAACTCTTTATCAAAAAAATTGTCCTAAGACAACATTTCTTCGAAAAACCTGCTTCCAAATCTCTCAGAAGAGTGCATGAGGTATATGACGTCCCAGCATGCAAAACCACTTTTGTACAGTGTTGCTCTTATTTCTTGGCTCCTCTATTGTACAATCGCATGACTAAAATTAAAGCTCTTAAAGATACGACTACAGTTGTGTGTAGAAGGGCTCTGGATGAGTTTCTGAGTAACCTTGATTATGAACAAACTGAAAAACTTATAGAAATATGTCAGTAATTATTTATAGATAACATTTATTTTATTCAATATCGATAACTACTAAATAAGTCTATAAAACTATAAGACATTTTATAAATATATGTAAGTAGTATATATAAATATATATATACACTATATCTTTATGGTAATCATTATATTGAATATTAGTACATACACATGTTTTGTATTATATATATATGCACACGTAAAGTAAGTACATTACATTACGACCTTTTTGCTGTAACGTGTTTCTATGCTGAAAATACTGGGGTTTAGGTGTGTGTATATATATTGACCTATACTATACTTAACTGAATTTATATGTAAATACCAAGTGCAGTGTTTTCAGTATGGTGATACTTTCAGGTTTTAAAAATTACAACTTTGGATAAGCTCTTACTTTTAATCTACTACGTATTTTATTTTAGTTTTAAAAACACCTTTTTTTTCTATCCTTTTATTATTATTATTATTTTTCAACATGCTAGTCTTATTAAAATAATAAATATTGTTTTATGAAAACACTTTGTTTGCATTAAAATAACGTTAGTAGTGCATTGTTTAATTTCTTTGCTTAATTTTGCACTAAGCATGTAACTTAGGGTTATCGTCATCTATGATTCACTATTTAATAAGTGTCTTAGCTTGTTTACTTATGTAAGTGGGTTTGCCCTATATTAAGTAAGTACTATGTAGATATGTATTACCGGTGCACTGTAACCTAAACTTATAGTCATTGGCCGTTAAATGATAAATATTATTTAGTGTAATGTAGTACATATGGTGGCTTACCAGTGTCCTTACATCCAAAAGCGCAACGGTGAGGCATAGTATTTGTTTTGATAGACACACACAGCACAAAATAGCGTCTTTTCGCAAAATTACAACAAAATAACACAATGTTTTTTCAAATTTTTTCTGAAATTACTAGCCACAACGCAGGGACTGAAAAATATTAATATCCGGGTAGTAATTCAAACACAGGACGGAGGATAAATTCTACTCGACGGCTGATGAAGATAAAACACCCAAATACCAATAATTAAGCACAAAATGGACACACGAAACAAAAACAAGCGCGGGCGCAAGTTGCGGCGACCATTTTGTGATGTTTGTTGCCAAGACAAGGTTGCCATAATTGAAAATATTGGACAGCCATGAAATATAAAAATGTGATAATATTGAGGAAAAATTTAACAATTAATCTCTAGAAAAATACAATTAAATTAAATTAGAGAATTGTTTGTTTCGCATTAAAGTTCGGAACGCAGAGACATCTATCGGTAATTATGAAACTAATAGTTTCGCTGTGAAGAATTTTAGATGGCGCCTCTTTCTTTAGTGAAATTGTGCCTGTTCTAACTGTCTCCCCCCTGCGTCTGGCCATCAAACGTCGTAGACAACCCCACAGATTAAATAGGGATTGCGCGTTCATAAAGTTGCAAGAGCACTAGCCGATTTTAAAAACTAATTTCACTTCCGGTGATTATGAAAAGGTAATTAAATAATATTTGCCAATAACAGTTAATTAATTAAGTTTTGATTTTATGACAATTATTTAATAATTAATTTTGTTAAAAACAACTTTATAATATGGATCAAAACTACCACATCAAACTGGCCAGGTGGCGCCACTAGCAGTCAGAGACTGACGTCCAACGGACTGACATTTAGAGTGACACCAACCTAAAGTGCGTTTCACGAAAGAGTTCCCTTCGTCGTCATGTTGGTAGCTAGCTACGAAACCAGTGTTGCTACTTTTTCAGAAAGATGTTTACTCGAAATTAAGGAAATAAATTTAATGTTACTAATGTATTATTTTTAGTAAGTATGACTTCTAAATAAATAACATAGCTTTCGTCTGCGGTCCCACCTACGTGAATATCGTATATCACATTCACGGTCAATTATCAGGTGACTTATTTTTTTCAAGTACTTTGATTACATGTAAGCTACAATAATCCTTTCTTAAAGCCCAGGTGGAGCTGGTACAAACAAAACAGTCTTATTTATAATACAAAAATAAAACAAATTAATGTGTTATTTTTTATAATAATTGTGTTCATCTAATGGACCCACACCCGAGATGTTGCTATCGTCTGTGTCGTCATCAGAAGAAGTATCGTCACTATCGTTTCTTACTTCAATTATAAATCGGTCTATTTCTGCGTCTGCACGTACTCCATCATTGTAGTATTTGTCTTCAATATTCTTGACATGATTGCATTCTTTTTTCCAATCTTCTGAAGATATGCTTAAAATGCCTCTTCTGTTATTTTAACAATTTGACTTGCTTCCTGTCCAACATTTTTTTCTGCAATTCTTCTTTTCAAAAGACTCCATATGAGCTCTATTGGGTTTAACCCTTATCGTGGCAAGATTTTTTTTTGTTTAAAAAGCAAAAAAAAATTATTTAGGTAGCTTCTTAGGGCTATAAAAAAGCCCAAAAAAATAATTAAAAAAATCTGGATATGAAAATTTTGGAAAAACAATATGTATACTATTCTATACATTGCTACACATACAGGGATTATCGCATTTTTAGGAATGTATATTATGCTATACATTGCTATTTTTAGGGAGAATTGGAATGTTACTGGTAGTTTTTAACATATACCAAAAGATTATTGTATTTTAAATAAAAATAACTGGAAAAACAATCTTTAATGAAATTAATAATTTTTGAACATTTTTTTAGAGAATAATTCAGAGGTCCTATTGCTTGTGGTGGTACTCCGAAAAACAGTTTCGATTCTTCACATAACACAGATGAACCTTACACTTTGTGCACATCGTACTTGCTTGGCCAGCTTTGCAGTACTTGCACCTCTGATATCCGGTTATTTGCGGCCAATGGTCATGTTTGTCATACCGGACATCATCGCATGGTCGTTCAGATGCCGGTTTTTTTATTTTTGCTTTATCAGGAATTTTTTCTAAATTTTTCAACGTTACGTTTCGACCTCGTTTCAGTAGGCCGCAGTAGATTTCATACCTAAAATCTTTTAGGCGATCCTGCTTTCTAGTGGTGTTGGTCATTAAGTTATGTCTCCGACGTAAAAGCCAAGCGTTGTTGATGCATATATCTAAAAGCTGCGAAAAAATATTCATATACCACCTGTGCGATCTTATTCCAGTGCGATATAATGCAATCAGCATGTCTGCCAAATCAACACCTCCCATGTGACGATTATAATCTTTAACAATTTTAGGACATTTTACATCAACACGAGATTTTGCGTCTTTGCTGAATCGTTTTATATTTTCGACAGGATATGCATCATCATAAGAACTCACCAATGTGACCTGTTTATTATCAAACCACTTGACAATACTCAGTTTATTTTTGTTACAAACAACCTGACAGAATGCACCTCTTCCTTTCTTTTTCAAAGCCTTTTCAGTTAGCAGTTTAGTAGCAGCATCTTTGAGTCTATTTTGTCTGATTGTTCCTAAACTAAACATACCATAATTTTCCCTCAATATATGTACTAGCTCCAAGGAGGTAAAATAATTGTCAAAATATACCACACTTGCTTTATTTTTAATAGTCTTAGATAAAGCTAAAACTATTTTACTTCCAACACCCATAGTCTCTTCCTCTTCAGTAAATGTAATTCCTCTAAAAGTGTCATCTCCCGCGTAGAGCAAGAAGTCATAAATGATGCCAGACACACCGGCCCTAACTAAGTTCTTGAAACCCCATTTACAAGGTATATTTGGGTTGTATTGACGACGACTTCCTGCTTTCTTCCCTTTGTACGGTATAACCATTTCGTCGATACTAAAAGCATTCTCTTCTTCTACTGATAAACACTGTGTTCTAATGCGATCAATTACGGGACGTAGTTTATAGTATCTATCAGATGTATCGGCTTCAGAATTATTGGTAAAATGTAAAAATCGTCTGATTTGTTCGAATCTTTTTAGGGCCATTACATCTGCCACCTTTGCATAGCGAAAGGACTTTCTCCAATAATCTTTATACGATGGCAAAACTACTATACCCATGATGACATTTATTGCTAAAAAATCTAGTATTTCTTCCCTTGAAACTATTATGGACCTTCCTGTCCTTTGTACGCTATATAAATTTGTGTGAGTAGTAATTATATCTACCAAGTCTTCACTAAAAAATCTGTAAAAGTAATCTAATGGTGAACAGGAGGAATCAGATGGTACTTTTTCCAAGAATGTAGGCCCTGCTATTTCAGCCTTGTGTTTAAATTGTGCTTTTTGCCAACGGAAAGATAAATTAATTCTTCTGCTACACTGTCTTTTTATTTTTCGTGCGACGATGGCAGGAGCTTTGCGTTTTATTTTTTGAGAGCGCGTCAAAGATGTGCCGACAGGCGTGGATGTAAGTGATTGATTTGAAGGCAAAGATGGCAAAGATGAAATTGAGGGTAGATCGTCATAATTACTTTCTGATGGATTGGGAAACATCTGAGTAAGAATAGGTGTTAGACGCACTTCGGTTGTATCGGCATAAATATCATCTGCATGTGTTTCAATCTCATCATCGGAAGATTGTAGGAGGTTTAACCTTTCGAGACTGGAATTTATCGATGGCGCTGGAGAACTTTCTGCTGATCGAATCATTCCAGCTTCATCGCCGCTACTAGCTCCGTCACTTGTATCAGAGTCTGCATTCTTTTCAGGCACAAGGGATAAAATGCGCCTAGCTCTTTCACTCATAGCAGTCTAAAACGAAAGCAAAAGAAACATGCAAAAAAACCTTCACCATAGTAAAGCCAAACCATATTGTATTATATATAGGTAAATAATGATGTTTGTAATGTTATTTGTCCCTTTATATAGGTATTAGTCATGCAGTAATAATAATAGAAGTATTTTTTGTGGGAATCGAACCCACAACTTTGTGTATCGCTTTCTACAACCACTAAATCAACGAGGCAGTTAAACATCAGTACAACTGTCTTTTAAATTGTAATAAAATTGGTTTAATATATAAAACAGCCATAGTTGCAATTTAAATTTTATACAAAATTCCAAAAAAATATGTGTCCGTGAAGTTAGCAATGTATATTATTCTATACACCACCAACGAAAGGTAATTTACTGCAACTGCGGCATTGTATAGTATAATATACGTTAGTAAAAAGCATAACAAAAACATGCTAATTCTCGTAGCGACAACAGCATAATATCTAAAAACAAACATTTAGGCACATGTATTTTACAATAAACATACATATTTCGTGGTACAAACATAAAAATAAAATAAAACTTACCCTAGAAAAACCTGAGCGGCGCATCTTGACGGTTACTTTTCACAACTGATTTAAAATTATGACGTTTAGCTGTCACAATTTACTGATTTTATTTTTGACGTTTAAAGAAACGTCTAGAAATGTCATGTGTTTAAATAAACTAAGTAAAAATTATTTTATAGTGATTGTATATTTTTATAAAGTTGTATGTATGGTATACTATACAAAATGAAAATAAGGGTTAAATCACAGTGATAAGGCGGAAGCCTTACCACTTTATGACCATGTTTTTCCAGCAACCTGTCTGCTTCGTAAACAGGCGGTTCTTTGTGTTCTTTAATTATTTCATAAAGCTCAGCTTTTACCATCGTTGGTAAATAAGCGAGACCTTTACTAACAATCCAGTTTTGCATCTGAGACTTTGTACTGTTCATTGTTGGTGCTTTGTTGAGTGCCACTGTATGGTAGGGAGCATTATCCATGACGACAATCGACTGAGGAGGTAGATTCGGTAAAAGCTTTTCTTGAAGCCATTTCATAAAATTTTCTCGATTCATATCGTCGTGATAGTCTCCAGATTTAGATTGTGATTTAAAAATCCGCTGAGCGTTGGGTACAAAACCGGCTTCACTCCCTGCATGGACTATAATCCATCGTGATCCTTTTGAGTCCGAAGATAAGCCTGCTTCTGTGTCACTCTGCCAACATTTACCTGCACAGTAAGTCGAATGAATGTATGTTTCGTCTAAATAAATGATCCCGTAACTGCTTCAGATATCGACTACGCCAAGCCACAATATCATACCTCTCCATCATAACTTTCCTTTTTGATTTACATTTTTGGAAATAAAATCCTATCTCCTTCATTATCCGCCATAAAGTAGTGCGACTTCCCTTGAAATCGATATCATTTCGCATTTCATGCAGTAATTTGGTCAGCGTAGGTAATTCTTTTCTAACAGCATAGAACTCGTGAATTTTATGTCGTAATGCACAAAGTTCAAAATCATCCACCTTGATTTGTTTATCGCGAGGCCGACTCTTACCAGGCGTGGAAATTCTTGTTGACTTACTAGCAGCCGCTTCACCTTCTTTCGAAATATTTGTGACAGTTTTTTCTGATAAACCTGAAAAATTGTTTTAATATAATAACACCGTAAATGTTAAAATAATTTTTTTTCGTTGATTGGTCCTCTGGAAATCGGACGTAATTGTGATTCAACCTGGTATCCCTATTTTACTAACCTGTCATAGCAGCGACGCGGCTACGAACACATTCTAAAGGGATTATTGGCGCTTTGTTCCGTTTTTCGCGTACACAAAAGCTTTTAACTTTTAACACCATCTGTCTTTCACCACTTTTTAATGTTTTGGGCATGTTAAGAACACTTACTATATTATTAAACTTGAAAACAATTGGAGCAATTAACCACAAACTTTCTGTTTGACGTTTGGACGAACAGGGCTGTCAACCTTGCAGCCAAGGGAAGTTTTTCGTGAAACGCACTTTACACGATCACGATATTGTGAATGTAAACAAAGGTGAGTGCACAACGTTTGGCTTTTCAGCCACCCAATATTAAGTAAAACCACAGGTGTGTTGTAAAAAAAATCATTGTAACAGTATACCATTATGTCTGTACCTAAGGCTGAAAACTTTTGAGTGAAAATTATAGTAGAGGGGTTTTTATAAATGGTATCCAAACAACTGTTATAAAATTAACTATACACGGTGATTTTTTTCCCATTGTTTTCCCGCGGCAGATCGATTTGCTATTAGTAGTACTATGGATTGATAACGATAAATTAAAAAAATAAAAGGTTTTTTTTTTTCAAATATCAATAAAAATATTACATCAACTCGAAAGCGTGAGAAGCAATAGTAATTCACCAAACATAATATTAAAGTAGGTATCTACATACGAGATACTGCCGCCGACCACGGTGAAAGCCTCCCCTCCCTCGCCACCCCCTATACCCGCTATAACCGCGCCGCCTCAGTTAGTGGCGAATTGGCGACTGTCGTCGCACGCGCGTTGTGTTTTCGTGTAGTGGCGTTTGAGTGCAAAAATGAATCGGCACTACAAATATTCTAACTTCGTCGCTATGGTGCAACTGTACGCTCCGGCTGATTATGACTCCCACGCTGCCCAGCGGCTTTATGCGGAGCCGCAACACTTGGAGTCGCTCCGTCTTCGCGGGATGTTGAACCTCCAAGTCCCACAGGCCCGAACAATCGTAGCGGCAACACAGCGACTACTCGATCATGGACAGTTTAAGACACCAGCGCATGCACAGGGCAGAGGTCGATTGGCCGTTTATTTGCCAGAGCTCGATGAACAAATTATCGAATTCTTCGAACGGGATCCTCGACGGAGTACGCGTATGGCTGCGGCTAGGTTTAACGTAAACCAATATTACATTTGGAAAGTGCTGAACTGTGAAGGACTCATGACGCCGTTGGACTTTTATTTGTGGTTAGAGCTCAAGCGACTAGTGTATCGGGAAGAACACGAAACGCGCAACGCGTTGATAACTGCGATAGTGGACGCTTTTAATATCGTAAGAAGTGACAGAGACACTCTAGTGAAAATGAAAGACAATCAAATGAAACGTGCTCAATTGTGCATTCAACGAAATGGGTTGCACTTCGAACAATTACTTCGGTACCGGTGAGTGTAATTAATTACTTTGTAAATAGCAAAAAATTCAAAATCATTGGAAATATGTTGATTCCATTTTTTTTAATAAGCCGTAAATACTTCAATAATACAAATAATTTTTTGTATGATATTAAACTTGTTAGTATTTTCGTATTTAGTTAGTTGAAGGTAAAAAGTATTGTTACGCCGCTAATGAGTGAATTCAAGAATCGCATTCCGGTTCGCAAAAGTACTGGGGAGTAAACAAAGGCTTTTGTTTCCCACGTTAGTTTCTTTTGTGTTGTTGTAACAATAGCGTCTGTTAAAATGCCGACACCTATTGTAGGTGTTTATTTTTATGGTGTTTTTTTACATTTCACCGGCTGATTAGCGTGTGAAAGACTGTGTGGTAATGAAGTATTTATGACGGTCCTAAGCCCGTTAAAGTATGAAGGAAAAATTGCAAAACTTTTAGGTAATTATGTTTTGTGTTTCGTTAACACAAGCCCTCGTGCTACAGCTTATGACTACGGAAGGTATTAAGTATCAGCTGATAGCGCAATGATCCGCGCGTCGCTCGCGCCGCGCCCGCCGCGCGCTGCCCTTACTATTGGTAGGACGTCGCTTTCGAGTTTTGTTTTTCACAATTGTAAATCCGACATTTATTAATAATTAAATTATTTTTTGTTATAAATCGTTTGTACTACCGGGAGGAAATCATTTCCCTGCGGGAAAACAACCATTTCCATTTCACGGTGTATATATGGTAAAGTTCTTTTTTTAAATTTAAGTGTTATGTGTTTTTTCTGGTACAAATGATGTTCTATGTTGAAAACTAGAGGTATTTAATGGTCTCATTAATATAAACTGGATTGTTAAGCGATAATTGAGACCCACCTAAGGAATCAATTATGCAATGTACCCCGACTAAACATTACATTCTTCACTGAGATGAACATTTTGCAGAGTGGGCCACTCTGCAGATTGATTGATTGGATTATTATTTCCTATTGATATTATGATGACTCATCTGAGCTAGGTTTTTTTATAGGTTGATCGCCTTTTGAAGCATTACATATTATACCTTACAATGCTCCCACTTCCAACCGGCGTTTCAATGCTTTCTTTTGAAATCATATTTAGCATTAAAAACACTTACCAGATATTAAATTTGAACTGAAAAAACGCTGTGTATAATGCACACGTTCAGTTACGATTTAACTGAAATTTCAGTAGAATATCGAAAAAAGAATCAAAAGTCCATAAAATCTGTTGTTTATAGTTGTCGTGAGACACTAGCTATGAGCCGCCATAGCATGGCGACGGCGTCTTCGGAGAGAAGAGGACGCCTGAGAGAAAGAGAAAGGTATAAAAACCATAGAGATATAGACGAATTAGAACATAGATACCTAGTTTAAAGGTGAGTACATACTAGCCTTCTTCAATTGAACGCTGTGTGTTTTATTAAATAAATGAAACCGATTCCTCTCTGATGCGACACGTCACAACACGTCAGACAAATATAAATCTGGCTTAATCTGGAAAATTTGATAGTTTTAAATTAAGTTTGTAAATTTATTAGTCTGAGATTATTAAGTAAAGTGGAAAGTATCAAGAAAATAAAAAAGTGTCTCCTCTTGACATGTTTAGTCTAAAGATAAAAGAAGAATTTAGAAAAAAATAAAACGAAAAGTTTCGTTTCTGAGACCTCTTGCGTAAATAAAATAATAAATACTAGCTTTGTACTTTAGGAATAGCTTAAAAGAAATTTTAAAATAATCATATTTTTTTAAAATAGTGCATCGCAAAATAAACTTGAAAAGTAAAAAAAGTTCTTTTCACACATTGGCAACTTTCAAGGGTATATCTTCTGTTTTTGGTTCGCATCGTCCAAATCATTTAGTTAGTTGAACCACCGTGGCTTCTGCATCCGGCAATATTGAGGTTTTCGCGTACATTTTCTCGGCCGGACTGTTTCTTCCGGAATGTAACAATAGACATTTTAGAGATATGAATGTTTTAATTTTTTTTAATGTATGTTCATCATTTTAAAATCCTAAAAAGTTATCACCAGTCAGAACATTCACAGTATATGACTCGGGATTTTTTCGAGATAACTATTATTGTAGGCCACTATGATGGTGCCCAGACGATCGAATTCTTCACCGAGTTTTCTATTATAGCATGCATGCTATGCACTGGCATATATGTATGGCCAGGGATCAAGTAATTTATTTGAATAGTTTCTACATTATCACAAATAGATAATCCATAACGTAACAAATAATTCACAGACTTCTTCCCAGGCCTTTATTTTTTCACCCCTGGTACTGACTGTGTTGGGATTTTTTCTTATTTGTTCCTATTATTAATTAATTAATAATTAAAAACTACATATTTTGCAAAAGGCTAAATTTTGTGTTTCATGCTGAAATCTTTATTCATATGTATTTATAGATAACTTACCTTACAATTTATAAAATATTACGACTATTCAAACGGTATTTAATATTAAAATAATTTTTTTTCCAATTCACTCCCACGTCGGGTAACGGTCGAAATGCGTGGAATGACGCTTCACATTTTGAATGCAAGAATTTTGAATTAAAAACTACATATTTTGCAAATATTTTTTAGTAAAACGGCCGGTAATTAGTTGAATTATCATATTAATCGCATTTAGTATTATGAAACAGCCAAAAAATATCAAAATATGAAGCTACAATTATAGCGTCAGCGCGACAAGCTAACCTCAAAATGTATCGGCTCTAAAAAAGGTTAAATTTTATGTTTCATGGTAATTTTTTTATATAAAAGTAATAATAGATAACTTACCTTTATATATGTGAAATTGCACTTAATTTATTTAAGTATTTCTATTTTAAATCCTAATTAACAAACACGCACTCACTTCGTCGACTCGCGGAATGAAACAGAATGAACGATGAAGTTTTAAACGTTATAATTTTATCATTTTACATTTGGGGACGTGAGTGTTTGGCTTTGTTTCATCCTACTAATATTATAAACGTGAAAGTTTGTAAATATGGATGGATGGATGTTTGTTACTCTTTCACGTAAAAACGACTGAATGGATTTTAATGAAACTTTATAATAATATAGCTTATACATCAGAATAACACATAGACTACAATTTATAAAGATATTGTGTGTAAATTTATAGTTAAATTTAAATTTCTAATTGTCAAATTTTCAGCCATATTTAATTATAGACAACATAAGATTTCGCTGTCAGTTACGTTTTGTTATACCACGTAATATATCACATTCTACGGGAACGGGATAAAAATCTCAGGTATCCTCTGTCAGACTTTCTTTTATATACAGGGTGGTCAAAAAGTCGTGGATCAAACGAAACCAGCGGTTACATGGGGCCATCAGCAGCAAAAAATTGTTCTACGGGAGGCCCCTAAGGTCAACCCCTGCAGAGTTATAATTGATTTTGTGTTTTTATGAGAAATTGTCCTTTTTTTACTAAAACTTGATAAAATTCCACAAAATCTACACCCTGTATCTTTTTAAAACTTTTCAATAGATTGGTACTGATGAGCCCTTTCGTTAGACATGCTATTTATGGTAGTTTATTGGGTGTGTTAAAGATAACATTAAGTTTTCCGAAAGACATAATTCTTAAATCAAAATTTGTTACTTAATTCGGACCCCACTGTGAAAAAAAATACTCTACAGAAAAGTGCCACTGTATCACAATTTTTGGCGCATTTAATAGGGATTCTAAAAAGGTATTACACATGGCTATGCGTGGCTTCGATATCTTTCAAGGACGATCTTTCGTAGCAAGGCCAGAGTTAATTCAGACATAAAACTCGGTTAGGCCTACTAACCTAACCTTACCTAATCGTGATCGTTTTCCGGACTACAGGGTCTTTATCGTCGTTTCAGCCCATAAATGACCCACTACTGAGTCGGGCCTCCTCTAAGTTCATGTTGGGAGATTAGCCTACTGTACCACGCAGCCAAGACGGGTAGACACAGGGTTTGCTTCAAGTTTTCCTTCTGTTGCGGCTAGGTGATCTGCCTAAAGCGTTCTTTTAGTAGCTTCTTAAGACACCATATCTATATATAGGATATCAACCCGATCGAGCATGCTTGGGACGAGCTAGGCAGATGCGTAAAACAACGAAACCATCCCCAATCACGCTTCGTGAGCTCAAAATTGCTCTCACAGAGGATAGGGAGAATATTCCCCAAAATCGTATAAGGAACTTGGTGTACAGCATGCCAAACCGCGCAAACGCAGTAATGGAAGCACGAGGAGGCAATACGAAGTATTAAAATTCAAGAAAATCGTTAATAAGAAATAATAAAGTTCAAAAATTTCATGTTTCCTATTTTTGTTTTAAGGAGAGATCAGCAGTTTTTTTCTTTATGTAATTTTGTGTTAATAAAATGTATGGTGACTCATATTTTTTTTACTTTCATTTAAGGAGTATTACATTGTCTATTAAATACGATTTATTGCATTAACCTAGCATTTTTAGTTTCCGAGATTTTTAGGATTCTTTAAGTGACCCGGATTCATTGCTCTCGAGTGTATGTGGATTGATTTTATTTTCTCAGAATTTCTGTTCATCGAAGGACGAACTCACAAACACAAAAATAATGAATGGTTGACTGAGCGAGCAATTTTGGCGGCTAAGAATAAATATGTAGATGACATAACTAACATAATTCAGAATGAAATCATTGGTACACTTGCATTTGGAACACTTGCACTTGCTCCTTGGATGTGCCTGGCTTACCACCGCACAATTTACGACTAAAGGTTGGCTACGTACTAAGTTTGCTTCCAAATATAAACCAAAACCACCAAACCTGTGCAATGGAACGCGTTTGGTGGTAAGTGAATTGATGAACAATGGAATATACTCAAAGTAAAGTTGGAAGATGAGGAAGTTCTCATCCGAGGATCCCGACGATATCAACTGATAAACCGTTTCAGTTTTAATTATTTCCGATCCGTCGTGCATTCGCCGTGACCATTAATAAGTCACAGGGCCAATCCTGGAAAGTTTGTGCCCTAAATCTAGAAAATTCATGTATTTCCCAATATCAATTATATGTGGCATGTTCCGGGTCAGAAGACCATCTGCGTTATATGTTCATGCGCCTGATAATAAACCGAAAAATGTCGTCTGTCACAAGGTGATTCACTGAAAAGTGCAGTTACTAAAATAGATGGCCAATAAAGTATAATTAAAATTATAGATTTTTTATTTATATTTATCCTGATATAAAATTGAAGTTAATAAAATCAAAAATCTGCTCATTTATTGCCTTTAAGGCGAAACAAAGTTCGCCGGGTCAGCTAGTTGATAATAATTTAGTATAGAAGCGAGACAGAGTATAAAAATGTACCTTTCACAATTGAGACGGGAACTTTCGCACATAACCGGGGCCACTCACATGCGCGCAAGGGCCGTCAAATTCCTTCGCAAACTTAGCGGCTATGCGAATGGATTCGCAAACCTGTTTGCGCTTCCTCCTGCACATGTTTACGAATGTCTAAATATTTTTCTAAATATTTAAATATATAAATATTGTATGAACAGATATGACTAGAAGGATTATTTTGATAATATCCTGAAAAGCACCCCACGCTTTTTTTACAATAAAATCATTTTTTTTGACATTATTTTTAATTAAAATGTATTAAAATTTATTTTCTATTTTATAGTTTGATTTTCTATAGAAGCGTATTTTTTTAGTTTTTTAAACTATTTTTTTTCGTCAATAAAACATTGAAGAAAAGAAGAATTTTAATTTATTGTGCAGGAGTTAAAAAAAAGGATTTCAATGAACTCCATCATCTTGGTGTTAATCCAATCCATTATGAAGGTACGCAAAACAAGAGTCGTCAGGAACTATCAAAATAGCGACACGTCCGTTCCCTTCGCAATCGTGGGCGCAACTGGTCACACGAATGTGTGGGAGACTACGCGAAGGTTCGCGGTTCGCGCGCTTTGATGTGCGTTAAAAAACCGACACCGCTTGGAAAAGCACGAATCCAGCAAAAACTTCGCAAACCCATTCGCGAATGTCGTCCTACACTTGTGTAACTTACCGAAATCGTGCGGGTCCGATCCTGAGCCTGGCGGCAGCGATGTCGCAGTGGCAGAAGCTGAAAATTTCATAAATTTTTGTGAAATTATTCAAATTTCAAAAAAAATATATAACACACCTTTAATATGATACTCACTAGGCGTAAATCCGACAAACTCGATGACGGTCGGGATAGACTGGGGCGGGGCGGACGCGGAGGCTTGGAGGATGCCCGACGAAGGGGAAAAGACATGACGAGGTGGGGTCCTGCAGGCTGGGAGGCTGAGGGGAGAGCACATCTCCTCATCCATGACAGATCCCGCAGTCTCCACCGCTCGGGTGAGCATTACCTGCGAGACTGCCACTTTGGGAGGTGTCCCCTCCACATACTCCTCATCCTCGGTGGTACCTGGAATTATAATATTTTAAATTAAATAACTATAATATAGATAAAAAAACAATGTTTTTACAAATATTTAAAATAACATACCATCCGGCCGTACCTCCCACAACTGAGGTACACGTGAGGGGGGGGGGGGGGGTGACAGATAGTACCCCTTGTAAAAGCGGGCATGGACCCCACCTCCTCTTGTGTTCTCCTTCTTCTCTCCTGTAAATAAATAAAGTAATGCTGAACGGATACCATGAACATTCGACATTTACAAGCTAGCGACAGTACGAGCAGGTAAAACTTTGAATTTATTTTAGAATTCACGTACTTCGACTCCGAAGCATCGGGCATCGTGAAGTGGCTCACTTGCTTTAACTCCCGGAGCTCTGCCAGGCGCTTCTTCTGCTCCGGGGTCAACCGCGATTCAAACTTGGCGTCCGACACCTTGGCCGCCGTCACAACCTTAAGTTGTTCGGACTGAAAACATAAATCGAATGAATCAATGCTGCTTGAAGAATTTAATATACTAAATTATTGATTGATAGATAGTTGATTTTACCGTGACGGCACCCCCGACGGGCCTGGTGTTGGCTCCGCGGTAGCCACAGCAAATCCAGCCCTAAACATGAAAATGAAATTAATTAATGAAACTCTGAAGTAACAAAAATGCTGCTTGAAGAATTATAATTAAGGTGATTTTACCGTGTCGGCACCCCCGACGGGCCTGGTGTTGGCTCCGCGGTTGCCTCAGCTAGTCCAGCCCTAAACATGAAAATTATAATAATGAATGAAACTATGAAATAACAAAAATATAATACAAAATTGGTTAGAAGGAAAGCTTACATAGAAAATGCGAGGGGGCGTGCGCAGCGCGGCTTTGCCACTCGACCCCCTCTTCCCCCTCCGTCCAGCTCCGCGTCCTAGCGCCCGGGGGCAATCAAGACTTATTTTGCTCGTCCAAAATCCTGGCTGCTTTAACCTGAGACGTAGCACTCCCCGTCACATCCTCTTCGTCTCCCACATGGGGCGACAATGTCGGCATCCCAAATTTTCAAGAAGATGTCCAACGGAGATGTAGCGGTGTTATCAAAAGTAGGGCCAGAGAGAACAGTAAATAGTTCCCGGACCCCCTGAAAATGCTCCGGCTCCGCCCGCCAATCAAAATACAGCATGTCTTCATCGGGTCGGGGAACTATCACTGACCGTAGTACGGAATCCGCCACCGCGTCCATCTGCCCCAAAACTGGAGTTGCTGCAGTCGCTGCCAGATCCGCCAGAGAGCTCGGATCTGCCGGAAACTTGTCGACATTGTACGCAATGTCGACGACGAGCTCTTCTCCATTATCAACATCGCTGCCTTCTTCACCAGGCCCAAAGAAGTCGCGATCGACATCTGGGATAAGATGAAGAAATTTTAATGAAATCTACTTCACATCTCGACACACAGCGACACATTCAGTGCAAATAATAGTATAACTTACCGAAATCGTGCGCGTCCGATCCTGAGCCTGGCGGCAGCGACGTCGCAGTGGCAGAAGCTGAAAATTTCATAAATTTTTGTGAAATTATTCAAATTAAAAAAAATAATTATAACACACCTTTAATATGATACTCACTAGGCGTAAATCCGACAAACTCGATGACGGTCGGGATAGACTGGGGCAGGGCGGACGCGGAGGCTTGGAGGATGCCCGACGAAGGGGAAAAGACATGACGAGGTGGGGTCCTGCAGGCTGGGAGGCTGAGGGGAGAGCACATCTCCTCATCCATGACAGATCCCGCAGTCTCCACCGCTCGGGTGAGCATTACCTGCGGGACTGCCACGTTGGGAGGTGTCCCCTCCACATACTCCTCATCCTCGGTGGTACCTGGAATTATAATATTTTAAATTAAATAACTCTAATATGAAATTAAACACTTTTTAATGGATTTATCGCGTGTATATTACATTATTTAATTCCCGACGTTTCGAATGCTTTGCAGCAGTCGTGGTCGCGGGAGAGACTAGATGACAGTTGTCTTCAAAAGTACAAAGAAACAGTTAAAATCTACCGCCTATAATTTTGTTTTATTGATAACGTTCCATGTGCACGCAGAAACATCTGGGGGGATCTGCTGTGACAGGCCGGGGAAGCCAGGTGTTGAACTTGTAGGCATGGCTGCTGCGGGTGGTACGAGTAATCCTCTGCTAATCGTTGTGATTAGACGTTCCACCACAGCAGTCATGCCTGGCTCAACACCTGAATCTGAGTTGTCCTGGCTCCCCGCCATCAGTTTACCGGTTTGCGTTCCTCTAATTCGAGAAGGCATGCTTTTACCGCAGCAAGGTAAGTCCGGCTACCCTTGGACAAGAACCTATTGGCAGACGATGCGCAAGCCAAGACAGTCGTTTCCAGTTTATTGTCTGCAGTCATGATCCCTGCCCTCTTCAGAATTATGCGCTTTATCGAGTCGTCCAACAAGCAGCCTGCCATTGCAGCCGATACATACTGGTCTGCCTGGGTGACTAAATCGTCAACCTCCTTACTTTCTAATTTGCGCTTCTCCTTAGGGGCTGCGAGAAGAATCGATGTGTCTATATTTAGCACAAGAGCAATCCTCTTGAGCGTGTCTGACAAGTCTTCATCTCCTGTTGGGATTAGACTTGGGAATACTGTATGCTGCATTAGCTCATCACATAGAGTGGTAGACCCCATTGATGAAATAACATTTACTAAGGAAAAAATCCAACAAGCAATAAAAGATATGAAAACAACGGCTTCACCAGGACCTGATGAAATTCCTGTATCGATACTTCAAAAATGTAGCATCACTGACAGCCTTGCAATAACAATGCAGACATCATATGATACGGGAATCCTACCAGATATGTGGAAGACGGCAACAGTGACACCCATATTTAAAAAAGGAAACAAACTGGAACCATCGAATTACAGACCTATTAGCTTGACTAGTGTGGTATGTAAGGTAATGGAAAAAATCATAGTTAAGCATATCAGACACTTCTTTACCAACCACAAAATTATACCAGAACAACAGCATGGTTTCTGCCCGCATCGTTCTACAGTGTCAAATTTACTAGCATGTCTGTCATCCTGGACTAAACATTTTAACAAAAGAGAACCCATCGATGTAATATATCTAGACTATGAAAAAGCCTTCGATAAGGTACCAATAAGAAGACTTCTACAAAAACTGGAGTTCGTAGGAATACGCGGACAACTATTAAAATGGATTGAGGCATTCTTACGGCAAAGAACCCTACGGGTAAGAGTGGGTGACACAATTTCCGAACACCGAGAGATACACAGTGGTGTGCCACAGGGCTCAGTGCTGGGCCCAGTGTTGTACATACTGTACACCTTCGATCTCCCACAACATCTGGAATGTAATGTTAGCATCTTTGCAGACGACACCAAAATATTTGGGAATCCACTAATTGATTATGACCGCCTCCAAGAAGATGTAAACAGAATAGCTAACTGGTCCAAGGAATGGCTTATTAACCTTAACGCCTCAAAATGCACTGTACTACATATAGGCAAAAGCAATCCTCGACTAACTTATAATTTGAATTCCACTTCGCTGATGGAGACCAAGGTGCAGACGGACCTGGGAGTGAAAATAGCGGAAGACCTTAAGTGGGAAGAACATATAACATCAATAACGAAGAAAGCAAAGACCCTTATTTATCTAATCAGGAAAGCCTTTGGAAATCTCACACCAGACATGGTGCTTCGAATACATAAAACCTTTATAAGACCAATTTTGGAGTATGCATTTCAAGCCTGGAGCCCCTATTTTGTTAAGGATATCGAACTTCTGGAGAATGTACAGCGCACCGTCACGAAAATACCACGTAACCTGAAACAACGAAGTTACGAAGAACGCCTAAAGATGTTGAGGCTCACAACCCTAAAGGACCGCAGGGCCCGTGGAGACCTGATCGAAACATACAAGATATTAACTGGACACTACGACATTCAGGACTTTGAACACAACATCTTCACACATAACGAAAACCCCCATCTAAGAGGCCATTCTTTAAAACTATGTACCAGCTTCTCAAACAATAATCCGCACAAGCACTTTCTGAGTAACCGAGTGGTCAGAGCGTGGAACAAACTTCCAGAACATGTGATCATAGCTGACAACATAAATCAATTTAAGAACCGATTGGACAAATACTTAGCTGCAAATGAAAACCGGTAGAAAATAGCGAGATACGGGCATCATCAGTTGTCTCAACTGCCTGCCTGATTAAATATAATAATAATAATAATAATAATAATAATAATAATAATAATAATAAAAAAATAATAAAATAACCTAGGCAACCGCCTGTCAAAACGGCCGTCAAAGTGAAAAATATTATAAAATTTATTTAAAATGTGGTTTATTATTTACAAATATGTGCTATTTTGGAATATTTATGTAAAAAAATTAAGCTGTATACAAATTCAGATATTTGTTTTGGAATATAATGAGCGAATTCGCCCTGCGAAGAAACCCGTCACGACGTTGCCGTTTGCGTGCTGCCTACGGGACCAATAGCGCACGACCAACATCATCATCCAGCTCGTCATCAACATCAGCAAATGAGTACCATACGCCGCCTGTCACCGCGGCTTCCAGTGACGACGCTGGATCGCCAGTGCCTCCTGCAGCGCAAAGTTCTGCGCGTAGGGGTCGCCCGCTGCCGGCAAGCTTGAGGTCTACGGAGCACACTGCAACGTCGATGGCCTCCGCTACCGGTGGTTCAGTGCGCCGCATGAGATGGTCTCAAGAATTAAATGAGAATGTCATGCGAGCGTATTATGGGGCGACAGGGGGGGGAACCAACCTCACTGCCTACCGTTCCAGAATGTTTGCCTTGTTTCAGGACCTTAACCCAGGAACGACAGTTACTGTACAACGGCTGTCGGACCAAGTGCGTGCTATCCAGCGGCTTCAGCTGCTCGCACAGCCCGTACTTGATCGTCTACGCCTGGAAACATTATCTACTCGTCCTGTTGTTCGCCCGCAACCTGACCCGGCGGTATCGGCTATTGCTGTACAGCCGGATCCACCGTTACCTGCGCCAGCGGAATTGGTGCAGAACGAGGAGGTAAATGTTAACAACCAGTATGATGAGCAATTAAGGAGGGCTTTGGATGATGCGATTCTGGTATACCGCGATGTCCCTGTATCCGATCGACCGCGGTTACCCCGTTTGCCCATGAACAAACATATTTTGGCTTTAACATCCGTTCTCAACACATTTTTACAATTCCATTTTGATAAATCAGAAAACTTGACAGAAACGCACTCAATCCTATATTGCGGTGCTGTCGCCGTTTGTAGAGTAGGTGGTGTTAGGTTCCCAAACCAAAACAGGCTTACTACACAAATGGAGACTATCCCAGCATGGCAACATAGAATTGAGTTGCGAATTAACACAGCCAGAACAATTATTGCCAAATTATATACATATAAAAACGGAAATAGTCGTCCAAGGGTCATGCGTTTCGTACATCAGGCATTCAATGGGACTGGGGTCAGACCCCAAGACTATAGTGCCTGGATTACGGAACGCATTGACTTTTACAAACAAAAGGTACAAGCATGGGCAAAACGGATACGACGCTTCAAGGAGCGCTCCGATAGATACAAACAGAATCGCCTCTTCCAAAGTGATGCAAGGAAGGTATATCGAAACTGGGAGCAAAATAGTCGGCAAATCAGTCTTGGTGTGACCCCGGATCCAGTCAGAATGTATACATTTTGGCAGGATATTTGGGCACAACCAATTAATCACACTGAAGGCGAATGGATGACTATTGTTAGGCGTTCATGTGAAAATATAACGGCCATGGAACAAGTAATTATCAGCCAAGCAGATATAGCCCGTGCAGTCCGTCTGGCTCCAAACTGGAAGAGCCCGGGACCAGATGGCCTGCACAATTTCTGGCTTAAACGGTTCCACAGCTCACATGAACGTCTGGCAACACAATTCCAAAACGCCATTTCATCAAAAACTTTGCCTACATTTTTGACTAACGGTGTCACATACCTTCTTTACAAATCCGGTAGTACCTCGGAACCGAAAAACTATAGACCTATAACTTGCTTGCCTACCACATACAAGCTGCTTACGTCCATTTTAAAATTCAAAATTATGGATCACATTTTGGCTAATAATATCATGGCCACCGCACAAAATGGATGTAAGCCACGGTCTCGGGGTACTAAAGAACTCCTCCTTATTGACATGACTATTTGCCAACAAGTCCGTCGAGTCAAGAAAAATATTTCCATGGCCTGGATAGACTACAAAAAGGCGTATGATTCGGTGCCTCATTCATGGCTAAGTAGAGTACTAGATTTGTACCGTCTCCATCCAAATCTATGCTCTTTTCTTAGCGTATGCATGAGCCAGTGGACCACACGTCTCTGTCTGCCAGACATGGCGGGGTTTTCTGACTCCACAGACTTATTAAGGATAAAGCGTGGAATTTTTCAAGGTGACAGCCTGAGTCCCTTGTGGTTCTGCCTAGCTATGAATCCATTAAGCACGCTACTAATGGATTCGAAGATAGGCTACCGACTCCGCAGAGATGGTGAAGTCATATCACATCTTTTATACATGGATGACCTCAAATTGTATGCACCAAAGAAATCTGATTTGGTATCATTATTAAAGATAACAGAAAACTTTAGTAATGATGTTAAAATGGAGTTTGGTGTCGACAAATGTGCGGCCATTCATGTACAGAGGGGCAGAGTTGTAACTTCGGAAGAATTACAACTCTCTGAAAATATGTCATTCAGATGTCTCTCGGAGTCGGAAACCTATAGGTACCTTGGAATGGCAGAAGGACTAGGTATAGCTGACAAGGAGATAAAACAGTCATTGACAGCATGTTTCTTCAGCCGCCTTACAAAAGTTCTTAAAAGTCTTTTGTCTGGCGGTAATAAGGTTCGCGCTGTCAATGGTTGGGTTATGCCTGCACTTGCTTACTCGTTTGGCATTCTAAGGTGGACTCAGACTGAGTTAGACGCCTTGGATAGAAGGGTACGTCGACAATTGACCTTATATCGAATGCACCACCCCCGTTCATCTGTTATGAGGTTGTATATCCCACGGAAATGTGGGGGACGTGGCTTTTTAAACGTCAAAAACCTACATAACCGCGAGGTATGCAATCTGCGGGAATACTTCCTACAGTCAACCGAGGATGTGCACCGAGATATGGCCAATGTTGACAACTCCTTCACACCTTTATCCTTGGCAAAACAGAATTGGCGCAAGCCCCAGGTGTTAAGCATTTCGGACCGCACGACTATATGGAAGAGCAAGGAGTTACACGGAAGGTTCTACAAGGCTCTCACTGGGCCGGACGTAGACCAACTCGCTTCTGTGGCTTGGCTACGCTTCAGTAACCTCTTTGGGGAGACTGAAGGGTTTGCCTGTGCAATTATGGACGAAGTTATTATGACGAATAACTACCGGAGACATATCCTAAAGGATGGGACTGCCGACATCTGTCGAGCCTGTCATCGTCCAGGAGAGTCCATTAGGCATATCATCTCTGGCTGTTCTCGTCTTGCTAACGGAGAATACTTGCATAGACACAACCAAGTGGCCAAGATAGTCCATCAACAACTTGCCCTTAAATATAGTCTTGTGGATACTGAAGTGCCCTACTACCAATACCAGCCTGCGCCAGTTCTGGACAATGGTCATGTCACGCTCTACTGGGATCGATCGATTATTACTGACAGGACTATTCTCGCTAATAAGCCTGATATAGTGATAATTGACCGATCGGCGAGCCGGGCAATGCTTGTTGACGTCACTATCCCGCATGACGAGAACCTCGTTAAAGCTGAAAAAGAGAAACTCACAAAGTATCTCGATTTGGCTCACGAGGTTACCGCAATGTGGCATGTTGATTCAACAATCATTGTGCCGATAGTTGTTTCAGTAAACGGTCTTATTGCGAAGAGTTTCGACCAACATCTCAAGAAACTCTCGCTGGGTTGCTGGATTAAGGGCCTGATTCAAAAGGCTGTCATACTGGATTCGGCAAGGATCGTGAGGAGGTTCCTCTCTCTGGAGCCCTGAACCGTCGGTAGCTTAGGTCATCGACCTCGTTTTCGACGGTTTTTGTCTATTTTTATGTATATTTTTTTTAAAACATTTTGTATTTTTTAAAAATATATGTAAAAATATGAAATAAAGAGACATGGATAAAATAATAATAATAATAATAATAATAATAATAATAATAATGGTAGAGTGTTTACTCCTGCCAGTGCTCTAGGCTTTATTTTCCCGTCTATTTTATGGCTGATAATCAGTGATGCAGTTGCCACAGGGAATGCCTGTGACAATCTTGCGAGGGTGAGGGAACTAGTTGATAATATTGTGGATGCTTGTTTCTTCTCCATAACTAGGCCATACGCAGCAGCTTCTCTACGTAGTATATCTCCCATCTCCTTATCACACTTTAATAAAATTTTGGAGATGTTGTTGCCCCTCTCCAGAAAGGTCGTCAGAAAGAACAGCAGGTCGGTTGGAGCATCATTCTTATCAAAGATTTCAAAATAACCACCATTTGGAGTGGAAATCCTTTTAGGAACGTCGTCAGCCCCTCTGGCAGACGAGGCGGCCTTGGTCAGGAACTCTTTGACAATCTTTCTAGGATCAAATCCTAGGTAAGCCATGGCGTCTCTGATATTTGCAACTGACTTCCATTGGTCCTCAGATACCGCCAAGAAACATGTCTCCTCAAGGGAGTCCAGATCAGACAGACCCAGATTTGCTATGTTTAATTTCAATGTGTAATAATCGCGAAAACCTAAGAAATCAACTATAATATGGATAAAAAAACAATGTTTTTACAAATATTTAAAATAACATACCATCCGGCCGTACCTGTCACAACTGAGGTACACGTGAGGTGGGGGGGGGGGGTGACAGATGGTACCCCTTGTAAAAGCGGGCATGGACCCCACCTCCTCTTGTGTTCTCCTTCTTCTCTCCTGTAAATAAATAAAGTAATGCTGAACGGATACCATGAACATTCGACATTTACAAGCTAGCGACAGTACGAGCAGGTAAAACTTTGAATTTATTTTAGAATTCACATACTTCGACTCCGAAGCATCGGGCATCGTGAAGTGGCTCACTTGCTTTAACTCCCGGAGCTCTGCCAGGCGCTTCTTCTGCTCCGGGGTCAACCGCGATTCAAACTTGGCGTCCGACACCTTGGCCGCCTTCACAACCTTAAGTTTTTCGGACTGAAAACAGAAATCGAATGAATGAATGCTGCTTGAAGAATTTAATATACTAAATTATTGATTGATAGATAGTTGATTTTACCGTGACGGCACCCCCGACGGGCCTGGTGTTGGCTCCGCGGTAGCCACAGCTAATCCAGCCCTAAACATGAAAATGAAATTAATGAATGAAACTCTGAAGTAACAAAAATGCTGCATGAAGAATTATATAATTAAGGTGATTTTACCGTGTCGGCACTCCCGACGGGCCTGGTGTTGGCTCTGCGGTAGCCACAGCTACTCCAGCCCTAAACATGAAAATGAAATTAATGAATGAAACTCTGAAGTAACAAAAATGCTGCTTGAAGAATTATAATTAAGGTGATTTTACCGTGTCTACACCCCTGACGGGCCTGGTGTTGGCTCCGCGGTTGCCTCAGCTATTCCAGCCCTAAACATGAAAATTATAATAATGAATGAAACTATGAAATAACAAAAATATAATACTAAATTGGTTAGAAGGAAAGCTTACATAGAAAATGCGAGGGGGTGCGCAGCGCGGCTTTGCCACTCGACCCCCTCTCCCCCTCCGTCCAGCTCCGCGTCCTAGCGCCCGGGGGCAATCAAGACTTATTTTGCTCGTCCAAAATCCTGGCTGCTTTAACCTGAGACGTAGCACTCCCCGTCACATCCTCTTCGTCTCCCACATGGGGCGACAATGTCGGCATCCCAAATTTTCAAGAAGATGTCCAACGGAGATGTAGCGGTGTTATCAAAAGTAGGGCCAGAGAGAACAGTAAATAGTTCCCGGACCCCCTGAAAATGCTCCGGCTCCGCCCGCCAATCAAAATACAGCATGTCTTCATCGGGTCGGGGAACTATCACTGACCGTAGTACGGAATCCGCCACCGCGTCCATCTGCCCCAAAACTGGAGTTGCTGCAGTCGCTGCCAGATCCGCCAGAGAGCTCGGATCTGCCGGAAACTTGTCGACATTGTACGCAATGTCGACGACGAGCTCTTCTCCATTATCAACATCGCTGCCTTCTTCACCAGGCCCAAAGAAGTCGCGATCGACATCTGGGATAAGATGAAGAAATTTTAATGAAATCTACTTCACATCTCGACACACAGCGACACATTCAGTGCAAATAATAGTATAACTTACCGAAATCGTGCGCGTCCGATCCTGAGCCTGGCGGCAGCGACGTCGCAGTGGCAGAAGCTGAAAATTTCATAAATTTTTGTGAAATTATTCAAATTAAAAAAAATAATTATAACACACCTTTAATATGATACTCACTAGGCGTAAATCCGACAAACTCGATGACGGTCGGGATAGACTGGGGCAGGGCGGACGCGGAGGCTTGGAGGATGCCCGACGAAGGGGAAAAGACATGACGAGGTGGGGTCCTGCAGGCTGGGAGGCTGAGGGGAGAGCACATCTCCTCATCCATGACAGATCCCGCAGTCTCCACCGCTCGGGTGAGCATTACCTGCGGGACTGCCACGTTGGGAGGTGTCCCCTCCACATACTCCTCATCCTCGGTGGTACCTGGAATTATAATATTTTAAATTAAATAACTCTAATATGAAATTAAACACTTTTTAATGGATTTATCGCGTGTATATTACATTATTTAATTCCCGACGTTTCGAATGCTTTGCAGCAGTCGTGGTCGCGGGAGAGACTAGATGACAGTTGTCTTCAAAAGTACAAAGAAACAGTTAAAATCTACCGCCTATAATTTTGTTTTATTGATAACGTTCCATGTGCACGCAGAAACATCTGGGGGGATCTGCTGTGACAGGCCGGGGAAGCCAGGTGTTGAACTTGTAGGCATGGCTGCTGCGGGTGGTACGAGTAATCCTCTGCTAATCGTTGTGATTAGACGTTCCACCACAGCAGTCATGCCTGGCTCAACACCTGAATCTGAGTTGTCCTGGCTCCCCGCCATCAGTTTACCGGTTTGCGTTCCTCTAATTCGAGAAGGCATGCTTTTACCGCAGCAAGGTAAGTCCGGCTACCCTTGGACAAGAACCTATTGGCAGACGATGCGCAAGCCAAGACAGTCGTTTCCAGTTTATTGTCTGCAGTCATGATCCCTGCCCTCTTCAGAATTATGCGCTTTATCGAGTCGTCCAACAAGCAGCCTGCCATTGCAGCCGATACATACTGGTCTGCCTGGGTGACTAAATCGTCAACCTCCTTACTTTCTAATTTGCGCTTCTCCTTAGGGGCTGCGAGAAGAATCGATGTGTCTATATTTAGCACAAGAGCAATCCTCTTGAGCGTGTCTGACAAGTCTTCATCTCCTGTTGGGATTAGACTTGGGAATACTGTATGCTGCATTAATAATGGTAGAGTGTTTACTCCTGCCAGTGCTCTAGGCTTTATTTTCCCGTCTATTTTATGGCTGATAATCAGTGATGCAGTTGCCACAGGGAATGCCTGTGACAATCTTGCGAGGGTGAGGGAACTAGTTGATAATATTGTGGATGCTTGTTTCTTCTCCATAACTAGGCCATACGCAGCAGCTTCTCTACGTAGTATATCTCCCATCTCCTTATCACACTTTAATAAAATTTTGGAGATGTTGTTGCCCCTCTCCAGAAAGGTCGTCAGAAAGAACAGCAGGTCGGTTGGAGCATCATTCTTATCAAAGATTTCAAAATAACCACCATTTGGAGTGGAAATCCTTTTAGGAACGTCGTCAGCCCCTCTGGCAGACGAGGCGGCCTTGGTCAGGAACTCTTTGACAATCTTTCTAGGATCAAATCCTAGGTAAGCCATGGCGTCTCTGATATTTGCAACTGACTTCCATTGGTCCTCAGATACCGCCAAGAAACATGTCTCCTCAAGGGAGTCCAGATCAGACAGACCCAGATTTGCTATGTTTAATTTCAATGTGTAATAATCGCGAAAACCTAAGAAATCAACTATAATATGGATAAAAAAACAATGTTTTTACAAATATTTAAAATAACATACCATCCGGCCGTACCTGTCACAACTGAGGTACACGTGAGGTGGGGGGGGGGGGGTGACAGATGGTACCCCTTGTAAAAGCGGGCATGGACCCCACCTCCTCTTGTGTTCTCCTTCTTCTCTCCTGTAAATAAATAAAGTAATGCTGAACGGATACCATGAACATTCGACATTTACAAGCTAGCGACAGTACGAGCAGGTAAAACTTTGAATTTATTTTAGAATTCACATACTTCGACTCCGAAGCATCGGGCATCGTGAAGTGGCTCACTTGCTTTAACTCCCGGAGCTCTGCCAGGCGCTTCTTCTGCTCCGGGGTCAACCGCGATTCAAACTTGGCGTCCGACACCTTGGCCGCCTTCACAACCTTAAGTTTTTCGGACTGAAAACAGAAATCGAATGAATGAATGCTGCTTGAAGAATTTAATATACTAAATTATTGATTGATAGATAGTTGATTTTACCGTGACGGCACCCCCGACGGGCCTGGTGTTGGCTCCGCGGTAGCCACAGCTAATCCAGCCCTAAACATGAAAATGAAATTAATGAATGAAACTCTGAAGTAACAAAAATGCTGCATGAAGAATTATATAATTAAGGTGATTTTACCGTGTCGGCACTCCCGACGGGCCTGGTGTTGGCTCTGCGGTAGCCACAGCTACTCCAGCCCTAAACATGAAAATGAAATTAATGAATGAAACTCTGAAGTAACAAAAATGCTGCTTGAAGAATTATAATTAAGGTGATTTTACCGTGTCTACACCCCTGACGGGCCTGGTGTTGGCTCCGCGGTTGCCTCAGCTATTCCAGCCCTAAACATGAAAATTATAATAATGAATGAAACTATGAAATAACAAAAATATAATACTAAATTGGTTAGAAGGAAAGCTTACATAGAAAATGCGAGGGGGCGTGCGCAGCTTTGCCACTCGACCCCCTCTCCCCCTCCGTCCAGCTCCGCGTCCTAGCGCCCGGGGGCAATTAAGACTTATTTTGCTCGTCCAAAATCCTGGCTGCTTTAACCTGAGACGTAGCACTCCCCGTCACATCCTCTTCGTCTCCCACATGGGGCGACAATGTCGGCATCCCAAATTTTCAAGAAGATGTCCAACGGAGATGTAGCGGTGTTATCAAAAGTAGGGCTAGAGAGAACAGTAAATAGTTCCCGGACCCCCTGAAAATGCTCCGGCTCCGCCCGCCAATCAAAATAAAGCATGTCTTCATCGGGTCGGGGAACTAACACTGACCGTAGTACGGAATCCGCCGCCGCGTCCATCTGCCCCAAAACTGGAGTTGCTGCAGTCGCTGCCAGATCCGCCAGAGAGCTCGGATCTTGTCGACATTGTACGCAATGTCGACGACGAGCTCTTCTCCATTATCAACATCGCTGCCTTCTTCACCAGGCCCAAAGAAGTCGCGATCGACATCTGGGATAAGATGAAGAAATTTTAATGAAATCTACTTCACATCACGACACACAGCGACACATTCAGTGCAAATAATAGTATAACTTACCGAAATCGTGCGCGTCCGATCCTGAGCCTGGCGGCAGCGACGTCGCAGTGGCAGAAGCTGACAATTTCATAAATTTTTGTGAAATTATTCAAATTTCAAAAAAATATTGTAACACACCTTTAATGTGATACTCACTAGGCGTAAATCCGACAAACTCGATGACGGTCGGGATAGACTGGGGCAGGGCGGACGCGGAGGCTTGGAGGATGCCCGACGAAGGGGAAAAGACATGACGAGGTGGGGTCCTGCAGGCTGGGAGGCTGAGGGGAGAGCACATCTCCTCATCCATGACAGATCCCGCAGTCTCCACCGCTCGGGTGAGCATTACCTGCGGGACTGCCACTTTGGGAGGCGTCCCCTCCACATACTCCTCATCCTCGGTGGTACCTGGAATTATAATATTTTAAATTAAATAACTATAATATAGATAAAAAACAATGTTTTTACAAATATTTAAAATAACATACCATCCGGCCGTACCTCCCACAACTGTTTTTTATTTTTCCGGCAGGTAACGGACATTAATCGCATTTAGTATGATGAAACTGCCCAAAAATATCAAAATATGAGGGTAAACTTATTGCGTTAGCGAGGAATGTACTACCAACTGTATCGGGTCTAAAGGCTAATATATATATATATAGAAACCTACGCTACGTCATAGGTACCTATGCGTAGGTATCAGCTGATATTGTTTTGTAGACATAGTACTCGTATATCGGATTTCCGACACTCTGTATTTTATGTTTCAGACATAATTCCGTTATCAAGAAACAATTAATCGAATTAAATGTAGCCCTGACAAGGGCTTTTTTTTTAATGTGATGTGCTTTTGGCAATGTAGGTACTTACCGACTGCAGGTATCAGTTTATTAAAACGTTCACTTGTTGGTGCTGCATACTTCGGCGATCGTGCTCCACATGTCCACCTTTAACACTAATACACATTTGACACCTTTACAGTAAATTAGCACGTACTCTTTGCAACGTACTTGTGTCCGATTTAAGTGAGTCGAAGGCTGCCACAATCCGAGTTCTTGGTTCGATTTCCGAATCGCACTCTCTTTTATAAACTATTTGTTTAACATGACCCCATAACTAAAAATCGAGAGGCGTAAGATCGGGTGATCGTGCTGGCCAGGAAACTGGTCCCCCACGACCAATCCATTGACTTGGGAACTGAGTATCTAAATACTTGCGCGCCGCACGCGAGAAATGTGGTGGCGCGCCGTCATGTTGAAACCATTATGGTGGGACCTTTCATGGTGGAATAAAAAAAATATGGACCAATAATTTGGTCATCGAGGATACCAGCCCACACGTTAACACGCCAACGATGTTGGAAATTACTCGGTTTCATAGCGTGCGGGTTTTCGAGCGCCACACGTGTTCCCTGTGGCAGTTGAAGACACCAGTTCTCTCAAACGAGCATTCATCGGAGAAAAGAACATGATTAAAAAAAACCTTCATCTTCTTCGACTTGTCATATGACACAATTACAAAATTCCATTCTTGGTTCGTAATCAGTCGGCAAAAGGGATTGAACCCGCCGGTAGTGATAAGGGTGCTGACCATCTCCCTTCAGCACTCTCCAAACCCGCATGTGGTTTGTGTCTAATTGTCGCGCAACAGAGCGTGTGCTTTGCGTGGGGTCCGCGGCAAACATATCCAGCACTTGTTCCTCAATTTCCACGTCGCGCTCTCGTGGTCTTCCAGCATCAGTGGCCTGCGACTCGTGCCCATGAACACTGCCTGTGGTGTACACACGTTTATTCAGGCATTGGAACACACGCTCCGAAGGAACTGTCACACCTGGTCTATTGGCGCTGATTGGAATACGACATTGTTCGCGAAACGATAGCGCGTGATATGTACGGACGTTCAATCGAAAGCTATCTCCACGAACGACCGGAAACAAGTAGCGCGCCGGTAGGCAACCAGTCGGCAACGTCAAAGAGTCAGCGGCTAGTTGAAAGAGAGCCTACAAGGCGGTAGTGTAGGGCGGTATTCTTTGAAGTAAAAATAGGTAAAAATAAAAATACGCCGTGTGGAGTGTTGTCAACTTATGGAAATTTTCCATAGTCAGTGTTAAAATTGGCATTGATTATAAAAATATAAAATTCTATATCTTTTGGTTTTTATGAGTTACATTTTTATAACCATTTTTTCTAGTACGTATGTTGAACCAGGAATACGCCCTTATTGGATCGGACAGGGTTTTTGTTACAGACATGGACGTATAAAAAAAGGCGGACGGAACTCTGGCTAAGACAAAAGTGAGACGCCAAAATGGCGGCAGCTCTGTATGTGTGAGATCATTTTGGGGTTGCTAAGATACACAAAATTTTGCAATAAAAACATGGTTAAAATATAAAAAAAAAATTGTTCGACATTGTTATGTTTAACTTTAACATCCTAAATGCTGAATATTTTTTTTTATAATAACGTCTTTTACTTTGAGAGGTTTTTGAAATTTCCTCTAATTTCGAGATGTGTTGAAAACGATTCTAAATTAAAAGAAATGCTTTCATTACCAAAAATTTTTTTGTGATAATATATTTATGTTGCCTAACTATAATTTATTGCGCACCTCTTGAGAAGCACTGGTATTAAATGGTACAGTAACAAATATTAAAACAAAATAAAACTCAAACAAATATTAAAACAAAATAAAGCACTGGGGATTAAAATAATGTATGATTAAGTTTACGATTCGACGACACGGTTGGCGCAGTGGTTGAGCGATCGACTGCTGCGCAGCATGTCGCGGGTTCGATCCCCGCACGGAAGAAATATTTGTACGACCTACAAGTATTTGTCCCGGGTCTGGGTGTTTTTCTATCTATAATATGTATGTACTCGTATTTACAAAAAAAATGTATTTAAGTAGTTTATCATCCATCTCGTTACCATAAAACAAGCATTAAGTTGCTTAGCTTGGGACGAGATGGCGTTGTGTGAAATGTCCAAGGATATTTATTATTATTATATACCGACACAATAGCTACAATGACCATTTAAATTTTGAAAAAATAAGCGGCATACTTACTTTTTTTTTTGTATTATCCATGTCTTGGTAGATTGCTAATTTACCTTTTAAGGTACTGCATAAGTAACAACACGCCGGAGTCCTCCTTTAGTTTTTTATAAGTCATCCGCATCAAAATATAGACTGCAAATGACACTGTATTTGTTTGGAATCCAATCGTTTTCACCATTACAATTTCTACTAAGTAATTTTAATTCAATCATTTCTCTATACTTAATTTTCCTTAGAAAATCTAGCAAAAGGAATATAAAATAAAATACCCAGTAGTAACTATTAAATAATTAACCATAATAATATATTGATTATTATAATAAACGAAAAAAATACCCACATTTCGGTTAATTTGCACACGTGAATATTGGCAACACTGAACTTAAAATTAATTGTTTTGTTCTAGCAAATACAAATTGATTTTAATGTATATTATCTGGAAATAAGTGATTGAATTATTCATTAACGTATGAAACGTGATTCCTGGATTGTTTTTCTTTCGGTCACTACGGTTTTTACACCATTTTACCACGCAAGACATGATTTATAGTTTTTATTTTTTCGCCACATATTGCGTCTTTAAGCATCGATGTTCACGCGTGTAATGGCCGACTAATGTGTGAAAGTGTGCGTGCTGGCCTGTACATATAGCTGATCTGGCCGACTATGATGTCACAGTTTTTAGTTAGCGAGACTCTGTCCGACTTTTTTTATACGTCCATGGTTACAGATTGAATAGTCTGATCCGTATTACTATTTCCAAATAACAATCACCGAAAATATTCAAAGGCTCCAATTATACAGTACGATTAAGAGCAAATGGGTTTGCAAGCGACCATCACATGTTATATCTAAATTCACGCGGTTACCCATACGTAGTAAAACAGCTTACGTTAGTCTATCACATTTCATTCCGCGGGTCATTGTTTTTGATTCATATTAACATCAGAGTGGACTTGAACGTCGCGACGGACAGACATATCCAAATCTTATAATTTCTATTAATTTCTAATAATAAATTCTCTTTTAGCAAGTCTAAAATCTTTTTTTAAAAAGACTCTATAGACCCACTCCGTATCAGTGGTGTCAGAAGTGGGATCCTTAGCAATCGCTCGTGCTTATCCCATTATCGCGGCGCGCAGAAATACATCCAGGACAGTCAATAATCATCTGACCAAGAAGATCTTCTGACGAGTGCGACAGTAAGCCTTCTCCCTGTTGAGCCTGCCACCGTCACACACACAAGATCCAAGATCCTGCCAATCATCCGAGGCCGCATCGACTGCTGCCATTTTGGTGTCAACCCTGACTTCATAATCGTCCTGCTGACACGCTGACCGCGTGTCCTTGTGCCTGGCGCTGCCTGTGGGTCTCCTGACGCTGTACGTGAGTCTTTGTCGCCGCTTGCGACTCATCCGGTGCTCTTCGCGAATCATCCGGTGCCTGTGTGCTGCTGCGAGTTCCCGCCGCGTCGGTTCCTGAGAATCTCCATGTTCGCCACTCTCCAGCTTGCAGTCATCCTGTGAGTTGAACATCTGATCGCTTTGTCTAAATCTCAATTTCGAGTCCTTAATTTTTCTTAGACAACCTCTTCCTCATATTCAATTTCATTATATTTCTTTTATTAACATTCTAAGTGTCATTTTCTTGTTTGCGAAATAATTATCTAAGGTAAAGATGTCGACCAAGGGTGAGATTTCACTTAGTGAACAATACCCCATCCAAATTTTGTGCAATTTTATCAATTCGTATAAGGGAGACCGTGAAAGCCTGACAGCGTTTCTGACTAATTGTCAAAACGCACTAGACTTGGCATCGGAAAGCCAAAGGAAACTCTTGTTAAAATATATACTCGCCAAACTGGAAGGTAAGGCTCAAATAGCGTGTTCACATAAAATATTTGATAATTTTGAAGAGCTTAAGCTTTTCCTTAGGCAAAATTTCGGCGATAGGAAGCACTATAGTCATTTGTTTTTCGAACTTCAATCATGTAGACAGCAAAATAGTGAGACTGTAGCCGAGTTTGGCCGTAGGGTTGAGGGCTGTCTTGTAGATATGCAGACGGAAATCTATAATTCAGATACGACCAAAAAGGACCTGCCTGGTAGGATTGCCATGACAGAAGATCTGGCACTTTATACTTTTTCATTCGGACTTGTTTCGCGGCTCAGTAACATGGTGCGGTGCAGGAGCCCGAAATCTCTCAACGAAGCTATAAATATAGCAATCGAGGAGGAAAAAATTATAAATTATACGCAGAAATATTTACACAACCCTACCAGGTCGGTACCAGCATTTAGTAGATTTCGAGTTCCAAGGGACTCATACAATAAGCCCTTTATGGTGAATTCTAATCTCAAGCAGAATATAAAATCCGAACCGTCCTCAATCCCGGTAACTTGCAGATATTGCAAAAAGATAGGTCACGACATATCGCAATGTTTCAAGCGAAAATATAATAATTCGCGCAATCACAATTCTGATTACTCAAATGGCATCATGTTGCAAGAGTCGACATCGCCCGAGTATTCCCACGATACCGCTCAAGAATCTGATTTAAACTAAAGGATCGGGTTTCGTTACCGTGCCGTCGTTTACCCGATTCCAAAAGAGGCACTATTATAAATAAATCATATGCCGAAATATTAAAATCTCAAAGCGTTCCTGTTGGAACTTCTTTTCGGCCGGATTTTACTAAATCCAACACTCATCGACACACTCCTTTGAGAGTCTCTGTTTCGTCGAATATTTCAAACTCCAATGATCGACACACTTCTCCGAAAGTCTCTGTATCGTCGATCATTTCCAAATCACATCACCGACACACTCCACCGAGAGTCGCTGTATCGTCGGATGATTCAAATACCCATGATCGACACACTTCTCCGAAAGTCTCTGTATCGTCGATCATTTCCAAATCACATCACCGACACACTCCACCGAGAGTCGCTGTATCGTCGGATGATTCAAATTCCAATGGTCGACACACTCCACGAAGAGTCACTGTCCCATCGACCATTTCTAATTCTAATATTCAGGTTGTAAAATCGGAAACATCGGTTTCGCCTGACACAAACATAAATGTACCAAATCCTTCACTAATTCATGAAATAAAATCTTCAAAGGTATCTCTACCCCATATCTTCTTGCACAGTAGCTACTCCGATAAACCTTTATGTTTTCTTATAGATACTGGAGCGAGCGTTAGTCTTGTGAAATTGAAAAATTTTAATAAATCATATGCACTCTCGAATGAGAAAATTAAACTCAAGGGATTAAGTGATGACGACTCTTACTATGAGACGTTAGGGTCAGTTTTGGTTGATCTCGAATATACCTCACCTCTAGGCTTAACGTTGAATTTTGATTACGTCTTACATGCAATTAGCGATAAAATGAAATTAAAGTATGACGGAATTTTGGGCAATGACTTTTTCAAACAGCTTGAGTGTAATATTCAGTATTCAAATAACTCACTATTTATTCAAGGACATCGCATTCCATTGAACTTTGACCAACTCATATACGTTATTCCACCTAGGTCAGAGGCTATAATTGAATGCTGTATATCGAATAGCCCTGAAGAACTAACTTCCACCAAGGAAGCTCTAGTCCTTGATCACACTTACTCAGAGGGAGTCTTTTTAGCCAATTCAATTGTCACTGTCAAAGATAACTTCCGAGTCAATATTTCAATCTTAAACACGACTGATTCTGAAATCCAGTTTAAAGACTATCGCGTCCATCTAATACCTTTTAATTCTGATATCGCAACTGAGATACCTCGTCAAGAAAACTTTGACTATGTCCACAATTTAGAAGATATTTTTGTTGATAGGGAACAACGCGTAATGGATCTCATTCGAACTCAACATTTAAATTCTGAAGAGAAGAAAGCACTTTTGGACTGTTGCTCGGTATATACCGATATATTCTATCTGGAGGGCGAACCATTATCTTGCACAAATGCTATTGAGCATTCAATTAACACCGGGGATGCTGTACCAATTCATACAAAATCCTACCGGTTCCCCGAGTGTCACAAAACTGAAGTTGAGGGCCAAATTAAGAAAATGCTAGAACAAAATGTAATAAAACCCTCAAAATCTCCTTGGAGTGCTCCTATATGGGTGGTCCCCAAAAAGGTAGACTCGTCTGGAAAGCAGAAATGGAGGATAGTCATTGACTACCGCAAACTCAATGACGTAACAGTCACTGAAATTTACCCTTTACCTTTGATCACGGACATCCTCGATCAACTTGGCCACTCTAAATATTTCACAACCCTTGACCTTGTAAGTGGTTTCCATCAATTGAAGTTGGACCCCAAGGACGCTCCCAAGACAGGCTTCACCATAGTCGGTAGCGAAGTGTCTGGGCACTACGAATTTACTAGAATGCCCTTCGGCCTTAAAAACGCCCCAGCAACTTTCCAAAAGTTGATGAATACAGTTCTATCAGGCCTTCAAGGCCTTCATTGTCATATATACTGCGATGACTGTATCATATATAGCTCTACTCTAGAATCACATATAGAAAAACTTAAACTAGTCTTTGATAGACTCCGCGAATTTAACTTAAAACTTCAACCTGATAAGTGCGAGTTTCTACGACGCGAAGTCGCGTATCTCGGACACATGATTACCGATAAAGGTGTGTGTCCGAATCCAGACAAAATAAAGGCTGTCTCCCAGTTCCCAACGCCAAAATGTCCCAAAGACATTAAATCGTTCCTAGGCCTAGCGGGCTATTATAGGCGTTTCATTGACAATTTCTCAAAAATCACAAAACCTCTAACCTCTCTTCTCAAGAAGGACGCAACCTTCAAATGGTCTCAAGAACAAGAGATAGCTTTCAAAATCATAAAAGATAAATTAACTTCAGCACCTCTTTTACAATACCCGGATTTCACCCAACCGTTTGTGTTAACGACAGACGCTTCCCAATATGCTGTCGGTGCGATATTATCTCAAGGCGAAATAGGCAAGGATAAACCTATCGCCTATGCATCGCGAACACTTAATAAAGCCGAGGGTAATTATTCGACTATCGAAAAGGAGCTTCTAGCTATATTGTTTGGGGTGAAAACATTTCGCCCCTATCTCTTTGGACGACAATTTAAAATTGTAACAGACCACAAGCCCTTAGTTTGGCTGTTCAGCGTTAAGGATCCCGGCTCAAGACTAATCCGATGGCGTCTTAAACTAGAGGAATACGACTATGTCATCGTTCATAAATCGGGAAAATTGAACGCTAATTCAGACGCTCTATCCCGATATCCTGTCCCGAGTGACGATTCGCTTATCCCGAATGTCTCGGTATGCGCTCTGGATAGCATTGAACCAATTCCTTTATCCCAAAATTCTCCTGTAAATGCTAGCCCATCGCCATCGCCATCGACATCCGAAACTTATGAAAAATATCTTAAAATATGTAGCCAGCCGAACTTAACGTTTGACACTGTCATTCAAGAGTATAACGAATCTCTTCTCAAGGCCAAATGTAAATTAATCACGTACCCTACAGCAATTGACCTCGACGAATCCGTTCCTTATTGTAAGGACATCGTCGATTTATCTACTAGCCATCCAAATTTTCGTGATATGGAGCGTGAACTTTACTCCATATATTCTACGTCCAATGATAACCACGTTTATACTCATCTTTTTGTGCGCGTCCATCATTACGATGAAATGTCTTATAAAGATATATTTAATCTCTTAGTCGAATATAGAGAAATGATTAAATTTTGGTTCACCGAGGAGAAAGAATTCGCCATATCTGATTTTAATGATCCGTTTTCGAAACTCTCTTACACTAAAATCTATAATATTATTTCTTACGTTTTCCATCAAACGGGAATCAAGGTCAATATTTATCGGAATTCAGTTATATTTCCTAGTCCTGATGAAATAAAACAAATATTATGGGACAATCATGATTCTCCTTCTGCGGGTCATCCAGGAATCACTCGTATGCACGATAGAATAAAATCATCATATTGGTGGAAAAACATGAGGCAGGATATAGAAAGCTATGTCAAGTCATGTAAGTCCTGCCAAATAAACAAACCTCTGCGCCAAACCAACAAAGCGCCAATGATTATAACATCCACCGCCACCAAACCTCTAGAAAAGATATTTCTAGATATCGTCGGACCGCTTCCGGAAACATACGAGTTCAAGTTCAAGTTTGTTTTGACAATACAAGATGACCTTACAAAGTATTCGCAGGCATATCCATTACAAACATGCTCAGCTGATGAAACAGCTAAAAAGTTAGTTCACTTTATTTCCCACCTAGGAATCCCTAGGATGATAATTACTGACCAAGGTTCTAATTTCACCTCTGAAATTCTTCGTCAATTAAATAAATTATTCGGTATAAAACATATATTTGCATCGCCTTATCACCCACAAACTTGCGGTGCATTAGAGCGTAGCCATGCAACTCTAAAGGAGTATTTACGCCCTTTCGTAAACGAAAACCCGCACACCTGGGACTTATATTTAAATACCGCTATGTTCTCATATAATTCTAATATACATTCTACAACTAACTATTCTCCCTTTGAACTTCTATTAGGTTTTAAGCCATATATTCCTAAGTCTATTGACAGTCTAGATAATAATACGTATACAGATTATGTTCGTGTCTTAAATCATAGGTTATATTATAGTAGACAGAAAGCTCTACAAAATATTCATGGTTCAAAGGAAAAGTCTAAGCGTTATTACGATTCACATTCTAAACCAGTAACTTATAATGTCGGTGACGCGGTATATCTTAAGTGCCATCATAGGCAAAACAAAGCCTTATCTCCAGTCTGGAAAGGTCCATTTAGAATAGTAAAAATAAACGGGAATCATACCGTCACTCTACTTATCAATCGTAAACATGTGCGTCATCACTATGACGAAATAAAGTTAGCCTCTGATAATACCTCAACATGACGTCTCTCATTCTATTATCATCATCATTTCTATTACAGGCAAGCTATTACGTCATGCTCGGGTCAACCATTCACCACGCCAATTATAAGCAGCCCCGGTATATATTTCGACAAAATGCTGGACGTCAAATTCACCAATGACGATTGGAATGTCGTCACATACTTAGACATAAGTAAACTTCACTTGCATTTTGACATAGTCGAGTCTTTACTGACCAGGGTTAACGCGCTGTGTAAGGATATAACTTCATCTAAAGTACAGGGTGACTGTGTGAACTCCTTATCCGCTCTAGAAAATCAGCATGAAAGTAACTTAAAGAAATATTCGTCTATTTCCTATCTTGTTGATAACAAAAGACATAAGCGCGGCTTATTCGACGCAGGCGGATCACTTTTAAAAACATTTTTTGGCACTTTAGATGCGCAGGATGCTATTAAGTTTTCCGATGCCATTGATCAAGTGCAAACAGATGAAAAGCAATTAGCTCATTTGATGAAGGACAATATACATGTTATACGTTCTACTATAACAACGTTTAACAATTCAATTTCTAAGTTAAACGAAAATGAGTATCGCCTAAATAAAAATCTGGAGGTGATCGATAAGGCCTTTGAACACATTTCAAATTCCAATGATAAATTAGAAATTAAATCTCATCTTAATTCGTTATTAAATTCTTTAGACTCAATAGTAATGTCATTATCATTCGATGTCGAAGACGTCAATAATGCAATACTGTTTAGCAAGTTAAATGTGTTGCACCCGACTGTACTTAGTCCGCATCAATTATATAATGAACTTGAAAGAAACAGAAACAGTCTGCCGAGGTTCTACGATCTCCCAGTTTCCCTTTCTCTACAAAATGCACACGAAATAATCGACATCTCTACGCTTGTATCTTATTTTCATAATAACAAGGTAATTATAGTCATTAAAATTCCACTCGTCCTTCCTCAAGTATATAATTTATATCACGTTATCCCAATGCCTGTTCCTTACGATCCATCGCAATCCGATACCTTCGCGCTTATCTCTCCGAGTACATCTTACTTGGCCATGACAATCGATCATATGTTCTACTCGCCCTTGAACGGTATAAACAAGTGCAAAGTGATACGAGAAAAGTGTTACGTGTGTGAACTCGGGAATGTATTTTCAAGTGTTGCAAATCCGACATGTGAATCTATTTTGTTAACTGAGGTGGTGAATAAATTACCAAAATCGTGTCAAATCAAACTCCTAAAAGGTTCTGTTGAAATATTTTATAAGATCACTTTTAACAGATGGATCTATGCTCTATCAGAGCCAGGTAAATGTCATGTGTCTTGTGAAAACGATAGTAACAATTACGATGTAACAATACTAGGTGTTGGAATCTTATCATTACCAAGCAACTGCAAAGCCTTTTTCAAAACACTACAGTTCACTCCTTCTTCCAATCTTATGCTAAATTCAAGTGGTCATATGGTTTCAGACTTCAATTTAATTGAAGACGATTGTTGTGCGAAAATTAAAATAAATAAAACATTGTCCAGATTACCATATCTAAAACTCAACAAAATAAATGATATGGATTCATTACTACAGGCCAGTATGCATTTAGACCTACTTGAGAAGGATATACAGGACTTAGAAAATCCGAGTCACTTTCAAAAGTACTCAATGCACTATACGATAACATCCTACATATGCTTTAGTATTTTTCTTTTATGGATTTTATACAAGGGTCGAAAACTAATATCATGTAAATCTACACATGATAAAAGTTGTTGCATACAAATATTTAACCAATGTAATGCAAAAACTGCCCCACACGCACAGCAATCAGTCCACCTATCTGTAACAAGAGGTGAAGCAGTGTATGAGGCTGAGCCATCTCCAGGTGATCCAACACCGGTCAAACGTAATTTTGTATTCACAAAACAGGAATAGTATATAATTTTACGTCTTTTATTAGTCTTTTTATTGTCATAATCTAATTATTAAATTTTTCTATGTTCTGATTATAATCCTAACTATATTCTCTTTTAATGTAATTGTCATACTTATACAATATACAAATAATCTATATAGATATAACATAACATAATAATTTTTATTACTTTATCTAAAATAAATAATTAATCTTAACTCAAATTTAGATTAAATTAAGAACATTGTAAATCTAGAACGACCTTCAAGTACCACCAAATCCAATTTCGCATCTTCTTCTTTAGATGCTTCATTCTAAAGGGGGGGCTGTTATATCTAAATTCACGCGGTTACCCATACGTAGTAAAACAGCTTACGTTAGTCTATCACATTTCATTCCGCGGGTCATTGTTTTTGATTCATATTAACATCAGAGTGGACTTGAACGTCGCGACGGACAGACATATCCAAATCTTATAATTTCTATTAATTTCTAATAATAAATTCTCTTTTAGCAAGTCTAAAATCTTTTTTTAAAAAGACTATAGACCCACTCCGTATCAGTACGTACGAGTCGCCCTCCAAGCCATGACAACTCGCCCATCATGACACTTACAACTCCATTCGGGTGTCCATTCGGGCTCTTAAAGTAGTTCTAATTTATTTTATTTGCTTAGTTTAATCAATAATAGTTACAAATAAATATATTTGTAACTATTATTGATTAAACTAAGCACGTCCCAGTTATATATATATATTAATACTGTATAGATAATGTTGCATAGAAGCGAGACAGATATATACAAATAGACCTTAAACAAACAAAGACAACTATTTTTCACAAACTACCCGACGAAAACAGCGATTAGCCTCTTGCCAGAGCATTCGGGTTAAATTATTGCAAGGACTCCAATGGATAAACTTATTTATTTACTGAAACCTGGAAGCGTTAAATAGCGAACAGAAATATATTCTTCAAAAAGTGTATCTGCTTATCTCAAATGCCAAAACTATATTTTATTTTTACATGCATAAACCGGCTGCGACACCCCAGTAATATAGAGAAGGGGCAAAACGTCAGTATTAAAATTATTCGGAAGAAAAAAAAGGATTTGAGTATTTACAGAAATTGATTCCACACCTTAAACAATAATCAGGGAAGGAATTAGTTTTTTTCCTCGGGTTTATGGAGCTCGAATAATTTTATTTGCATTGATAAACGCCGATACTTTACTTTTGTCGAAATACGCGAAACAAGTACAACTATCATGTCTTCCTATAGCATCGGCATCTGCTATTCAACACTTGTATCGATTTTACTATTAAGTTCAAACATGGCTAGGCAATCAATTGAACCCAAAAGACTAGGGTTGGAAATTCATAGATAATAAGCTCTGGAACCGATTAAGAATGAATGAATCTGACTAAAATATCTCAAGAAATCAAAACGATAGTTAACCCCATAATTAATAATAAGGTAATATCTAGAACCTGACGAGTATTTTACCCTTAAATTATCGTAGAATTGTCATGACAGTTAGTAAAGTAAGGCCACAGGGGAAATAACGGTAAAAAATATGTGCATATTACGTATAATGTGACTCTTAGAATCGCGATATCTCAGGAGTAGTAACCCTTAGGAAAAAAATCGTAAGGATCATTTTTGTAGAGAATTTTAAGATCTACAACTTTTTTATTTTTTTTATTTATTTATCATAGGTTACATTTAAGTATTATGTACCCTAATTATATTACAATCTAGCCTACTTTAGGCTAATAAGTAATTTTAATTTAACTTTACTTGCTACGTTTACTATAACTAAGAATGTGTCCATTAACACTTTTCTTACCATCACTATTTAAGGGGAAGACACTTTGTTTTTGTGTTCTTTATGATAAAATTTTAACTACATTATTATAATGCACTGTCACTAAACACTAACTCGAACGGTTTTGTTCGCTGAAGTCTTCTTACTATACTAGTGTGGTCGAGGAGTTGGATTGCCTCGACATTCACGTGATGGTGAAGTCTGTGTTGATGAGCTTGTGCATATTGTTGAATTACTTTATAAACGAAGTCTACTCTAAGGTCCCTGTGAAGATCTTCGTTTCTTACGTACCAAGGTGCATTAACTATGTCCCGCAGTACTTTGTTCTGAAAACATGCTTTTAAAACGTAGTACTAACTGCTCTCTTTTTTTCTTGACGTGAGCTTTCCAACGAAGCTTGGCATCAAGCGTCATACCGAGATATTTAGCTGTATCCTCGTATGGAATCTTGTTGTTATTTATATATACTGGGAAATAATGGTGTTCCTTATTACTGAAATCTATATGAATGGATTTTGATTCATTTAGTTTCATTCTCCACTTTTTTGTCCAGTTATAAACCTTATCAACAGAGGATTGAACTTTTTCTGTGGCTGTGTATTTCCCACTGCCATTATAGCTGTATCGTCAGCAAATGTTGCAATGGTGATCTTCTATTTTGGGAATGTCACATGTGTATAGTAGGTACAGGACTGGTCCTAAAACACTGCCTTGTGGCACTCGAGCTTTTATTTCCTTTAATTCAGAGTAAACATCGTCTTGTCTTATTCTAAATAATCTGTCTGAAATATAGGATTCCAAAATATCAGAAAATTGTTTTGGTAAGTTCTTCCTTGGTTTGAATCAGAGGCCGTCATGCCACACTTTATCAAAGGCCTGTGCTACATCTAGAAATACAGTAGAACATACTTTTTTGTTTTCAAGAGCATCTTCTATGACTTTTGTGATACGATGGACTTGATCTAGAGTTGAATGTTTTTCCCGAAAGCCAAACTGGTGTTCCGGAATTAGATTTCTGTTTTCTATAATTGGTTTTAGTCTTTTAAGCAATAACTTTTCGAATAGTTTTGACATTATAGGTAGCAGGGATATTGGCCGGTATGAAGTAGTTTCCTGGGGTGGCTTTCCGAGCTTTGCTATCATTATGACTTCAGCAACTTTCCATAAGTCTGGTACATATTTCAATCTAAAACCACGCCTTTTCTTGAGAGATTACGTAGAATTTCACTTAATATTAAATCATAGCCTGGAGCTTTTCGCGGGTTTATGCAGTAGCGAATTTCTCTTTTAACTTCTCTTGGTGTCACTAACTTTATAATATTATCTTCCTGTTCTTCACAACGATCTAAATTCTCATCCGAATAAGATGGTTCGTTAGTGTCACGTTCATTTGGCTGAAAAATAGTCTCTAGATGTTCTGCAAATCTTTTAGCTTTCTGTTCGTTACTTACTGCCCATTGTCCGTTTGAATCTTTAATTGGTGGAATATGAGAAATAGGTCTTTTTAAGTTTTTTGTGGCTTTCCACAGGGAGTAATCAGTGCTATGATCAGTAGTTAGCTTTTTAAGATATGTATTAGTGAAATCATCATTATACTCGTAGTTCTTAATAAGCCTTTTAACTCTTTTCGTAAGATTATTTAATATTCTTTTATCATTAGGGCATCTAGACTGTTGCCATTTTTGTCTTTGCTTTCTCTTTTTTGCTATCAATTGTTTTATATTTAAGGGATGTCTGTGTCCTTTGGTTTTTTTTATAATATTAGGTGTACTCTTCCAAGCTGCTTGCTGTATATCATGTATGAATTTTTCTAATTCCAAGTTCAATTGTTGCGATGTTTTGAGAGGAACATTTAAGTTTAATGTGCTATCTAAATCTATAACAAAGCTTTCCCAATCAGTCAATTTATTTACCAAAGTAGGAGAATTTTCTTTATATGTAATATTTTCGCAAATTTCTATATATATCGGAGAGTGATCTGAATGCATGTCATAGCTCTGATATGTTCTTAGATAATTTTGCGATATTTCCTTGATCACAAAAAAATCAACAACGTCAGGTATTTTGTTAGGGTCTGTGGGCCAGTTTGTGGGTTTACCATCCGATAATGCATCACATTTTAGGTGGATGATGTTCGAATCGGGGGAGCTGTGGATGTGGCGTAGTTAGGGACACTGGGTAATAGATTTGTGTTTGAGGTGAGTTAAGGAACCCATCTCTCCGTGCTGTTTGAAGGGATTGGATTCTGTCTCGTTGTACGGAGAGCTTTGTCTCCATAGTCATCTTATTGGTTACAGTCGTTCTCAGGTTATCCACTGAGGAGGTTCCTCAATTCCTTAAGGACTTCTACTTACTCTCCCTCTCTTTGTGCCGACCCCAGCACTGTAGGATAGGCCGTCATCAGCAACCCGCTTTCTGGTCGATCTGGTCTGGCGCCCGGCGGCCGCTATAGATTTTGATTTCTTAGGTTTTAGCGATTATTACAGATTGAAATTAAACACTTATTAACGGATTTATCGCGTGTATATTCCCGACGTTTCGAATGCTTTGCAGCAGTCGTGGTCGCGGGAGAGACTAGATGACAGTTGTCTTAATTTAATCGCATAAATTTTGCGATCAGGTTTTTCTAGAAGACAAAGTATAGCCTGGAGTTTGAGCTACCATTTCCAATACTTTTTTAAGCTCTGGTTCATCAACCATACGCAAAGAATGGTGACCTTTCGAAACCCACTTCACCACTAGCCTGCGGTCTTTGTATAGAAATAGGCCTCCTTCCAGTGACAAAATCAGTGATCATCTGTTGAGCTCTTAATGGTTCAAGGTCCAGCTAAAATCTCAAGAGGTCTTACTTCGACTTGCCGTTCCAGAGTTATTGGTATTGTGGATTTTTTTTTGTGCATATGACGTACAAACTACTTGTATTTCCACTTGCTATGCTTAATACTGTACAACAAAACCACATTTAGCTATTTTAGGTTCCACTTCACTAAAAGGTCCCCAAATATAACTACGTTTTCGTTTCGTAGTCATTTTGGTTTATGGAGGTATTATTTACACCATTTATTATAATTACACTATTTGAAACTTATTTTCTTTTTACACCTATTTGTTTATATACACTATTATAAACTTATATTCTAATTATTAAAAAATAACAATGACCGTGATAACAATTAACTGAAATAAAAATAATTCTCGGGTTCTTAGAGTAAGTTCAACTATCTATTAGATTATGTACCTATACTATTTGAAACTTAATCTTAAACTTAAAATATATCATAATTCATAATCATTATCATCAGCCTACATTCGCTCACTGCTGGACATAGGCCTCCCCTCCTAGTGAATATATGAATTTGACTTAATTCTTGGACGTCAATCCTGTGAGTTGTCATGCTCACTAAAATACTTCGGACAGTGGTAGCGACGTGTGGCGGGTCGACCACTTCCCTTTGATATGGTTGAGGAGATCGATGGCTGCCACACGCGTTATGCTTGTGAACAGGTGCCGCTGTTTGGGGTTGGTCCGCTCACTGGATTCAAGACTTGTAATTTCAGTTTTTTCATTAGTCTATAATTTTTTTTCTATATAATTCATATTTCAGTTGAGAGCCTTTCGGAACCGAAGGAACCTAGTTAGTTTTAAGTACAAGGTTATTGTAATATGGCGTTTAAAAAAAAAGACAAGCCCTCCGAGTTTCTTCCGCCAGGTCTTCTCGGTTGGTGCCGCGTTCCGACCTGGTAGTAGTGTTATAAAACTGATGTATCCGTTGACGATTGTGAACGCCATAATTGGTTTATACAATAAAGCATATTTCTATTCTATTCTATTCTATTCCTCTCTCCCTAGTCGGTCCCTCATGACTGAGGATAGTGGTCATCAGTGGATGCGTTACATTTGGAGTAGATTATATGCCTCCTTATAGTCCTGTCCATGGTTTCCCTTGCAATACAACAAAACTTGCATAACTACACCATAGCGCCCTGTCTTCAGCTTGAAGCATCCAGCTGCTGCCCGCAATACTCACATTTGTTTATTGTTCGGTCTACACACACTAAAATATTATTGACAAACACATTCCCACAAACAGATAAATTCCAAATTTAGACAGGCGTTAGAAAATAACAAAAGAAACTGAAACAATAATTAAAAGCATTTGGCAGATTAACAAATCGTGCAAACTGACAAGCTAGCAATATGGCCGAACTTAAACGGACGGTGCGCGCGCATCCGCGGTGCTGTGAATGCGTTCACATTACATAACGTGCTTGCTTTTTCGGCGATGCAAGTGGCTAGTCCACATGTCTTTTTTTTAATAATTCTTCAGCTAACGTAACGGATGTGTAAAAGTTGTTTGCTATTAAAGTTCTACCTTCTTCCAATAAGTAGCATATTGCTGTGTGCAATAAATGGGGCCAGATCTTAAGTGTCTTTTTATTTGGTTTTCTATGACACTGTGGACATTGTACTGTGTAATTTTTTATGGGTGATAAAACTTACTTATAAACTGCATAAGCATAGACGGATAGTAAGTATTTATTTTTCTGCTGCTCACAGCAATTATCGCTTTAAATATAATGTCCACGTCAGTATCAGGAACACTGCTCTCGACTATCACTTCAATGTATTGTAGTACACAACTTCCTATCTCTATTGCACTCTATTCAAAGCTCGTAATGAAACTGATGGACCTATATTTTTGTTTAATTTCTTGTGTATGCTTTATTATGTAATCTCTTAGCCTCACCAAATCTTTTAACTGCCAAAAATTTTTAAATATTTCATGTCTCACCATTTCGTCTATTTTGGTTTTGCATTATAATCTGTATTTGTCGCCACAAGGACGTATTTGACGTTCAGAAATAAATTTTGTAGGATTCTTTAAATTAACATACCCTTTATTAAATAAAATTACGGAGTGTTTTGGCAATACCAAGAATAAAAGTACAGGCCCACAAAGTTATCTGACCCGGTGACGGCGTCGCTAGAGTCGAACCCAGTGTTGCCGTCAATTGAATGTTGGCGATTTTTAGGGTACAATTAGTTCGGTCCGGTTCGGTTCCTTATAAAACTAGATTAACGTTGATAAAAATATTATGTAGTGGAGACTTTTCAAGGTAAATACGTAAATACATATTAAATAAACCACCTGTAAGGAAATCTTTAAAGGAAGTGTTTTAAGGAAATCTTTATAGGAAGTTTGAAGTTTTTAAGCATGAATATTTATGAATATTTATTTTGAACGGTTCATCTAAATAACCATCTTTATCTATATATTCGTTTTCAATTTTTTTCACATGTCCACAATGCTCGTGCCATTCTTCTGCCGATATTGCATTAAATCCATTTGAGATTAGTTGCGGCATTTCTGAATCGCGTTTTCCAATATTGTGGTCGGCAACATGACGTTTCATGGAACTCCAAATCATTTTTATGGGGTTCAGATCACAGTGATATGGTGGCAATCTAAGAATAGTGTGTCCGTGATTTTTTAGCAAATTATCAATTTCGTACTCTGGTGCTGGTTTGTGCCTCTTTATTAATTCATATAGCTGGGGTTTTGTAAAACCCTCATTATATTCTACATTGTTTTCAGTGAGCCATATTTGCATGTCACCTTTTCTTGTGTTTAAATTAGGGCATTTGTTTATACAAATGCTGTGACCCCCTATCACAGCATTTGTATTGTCCATCACAATAATTGTCTCTTCGTGTAAATTAGGATGATGACATACGGAACAGAGACGTGGTCGCTCACTATGGGCTCCATCAGAAGGCTCAAAGTCACCCAAAGGGCAATGGAGAGGGCTATGCTCGGAGTTTCCCTGCGAGATCGAATCAGAAATGAGGAGATACGCAGGAAAACCAGGGTCACCGACATAGCCCACCGGATTGCCAAACTTAAGTGGCAGTGGGCAGGGCACATAGCTCGCAGGACCGACGCCCGATGGGGCAGAAAAGTCCTCGAGTGGCGACCGCGTTCCGGAAGGCGCAGTGCTGGTAGGCCTCCCACACGGTGGACCGACGACTTGGTTAAGGTCGCCGGAAAGCAGTGGATGCGGGTGGCCCAGGACCGGCCTTTGTGGAAATCTGGGTCTGCTAGTGGTAACCTATACATAAATGACCACGATGGTTTGCCGAATGATCGATCGGGCAAGTTGTTAGTCAGATGTTTCATAATAAAAACGTCCGTGTCGAAGTCATAATTTTCATACAGCGATGATACGGTGATTCTGATGACGCCTTTACAGTTGTTTTCATTTGCTCCAACTCCAAAAATAGTACCCTTGCAGCGCTTACGCTGCAGCCCTAGCCTCTGAGCGGCGTTCTCGCTGATAAGGGAAGTCTGTGATCCCTGATCAATCAGTATAATAATAATAATAACCATTAATTAGTTTAACCATGTGTTTACATACACTTGGCATGTAAGATCTTACAAACTTAGTACTATTGTTCTTAATTGTGCACGCATTCTGCCTGTCCATTTATCTGAGCGGTTGCTAATAAACTTTCGCCTTCATTATCCATTAAAACATTCGTATTAATCCTACTACAAGGCTTCGACTCAGTTCTCGACAATTCGCCAGTAGGTGTAATATTGTGTTGCATTCCTGAGGCGTTATGTAGCAAAGTATTGTGATAACCTTGGCATTGGCGGCATCTTTTAGTCGAGTAACACTCTTTACCTCGATGATTTGCAGTTTTCGCACAGAGATAAAATTGCGATCGTTCTTTGTTGTACCGCGGGCGTAAATTGTTGTACGTACGCGAGTACGTCGACACGTGAGAGCCAATGCGGAGATTGGTACTGCGCCATAGGTTTTAAATACTGCCACTCGCACACGGCTCATGACAGCCAATGCAAATGTGAGCATGTGCGGCGGGGCTAAATGGCATATCCGTCATTACAAACAGGGCATTTCTGCGAATTTTTGCTATTCGAATTAAAACTTAACTTTTTGTTACTGCTGTTAAAAGAAGACTTGTAAAAATATTTTTGATCTAAAGACCTCTTTGTACTGAAAGTTGCTATGTTTTGTTGTTGAGGTTTACATACATCTTGTTTGCGTTTTGATGACTCAAGTGACATAATAATAAAATAAATAATAATAATGTTTATTGATCAAGAAAAATACAGTTACAATACATGTCAAGCATAAGCAAAGCGTAGGGGGACCAGACTGGAATTTCCGTATCCTGGTACCCTACACCTTTCACCAGATAAATACAAGCACTCAACAAAATGGGACAATAGTTCTTTAGCTGAAATGGAAGCATGCACACACACAGAAAAGTAAAACATAAAAAAAAAAAAAAAGAAAAAAAAGTAAAAATAATAATCTGAATACATCAAGCGGATTGGCTAATTCACAAACCATCAGAAGGGTTTATTAATAATAAGGTTATAATAATAAGGATATTTAAAATAAACCATATTTTAAATATCTATGAATTCATATTAAATAATATAATATCATTAATAATTGTTTTATTTTATTTTAATTGTTATGACACGAGCCTACTAATACGCCTACATATAAGTGTGGAATAGGCTAATGTGGACCCCGTGTATCTAAAGCTATTTTTGGATAACTAACAGTGATTCGGTGTCATTATAATTCAATTTAACCAGCCAGGTAACAAGTTTCATCTTGCATCGAATTTTATTTAGAGGGTGGATATCAAGCTTACTGTTTATTTTATTGTATAAGTATGGTGCCATGAAGCACTTATGATGATTTACAAAACATTTTTTGTATTTACGGGCACAACAAACTTTAGGGTTTCGTTGCATACCATATGTCCGGCTGTCATAAGGAACGGCGGAGTGCTGGCTTAAGGTTAGGTTTAGAATATATAATTGTCTCACTGAGAGTACATTGCATACTCGATACAGCTCTGCAGTAGGAAATTTGAAAGGCTTGAAGTTCATTACCTTCAAGACAGATCTTTGAGCCCTTTCTAACATTAACATAAAAGATTTACATGCACCTCCCCAGATAGCAATACCGTAAGATATTATTGACTGACACAGAGCATAATATACAGAAGTTAGAAGACTCCTGTCCATAACTAAACGAAGCTTTTTAAAGACCCATATTAATTTTCGAACTCGCCCAGACAAATACTCTATGTGACGATGCCAAGATAACTGGCTATCAATAATTATACCCAAGTATTTAATATCTATGACTCTCTCTATGACTTCGCAGGTACAGTTGTTGGATATCGTCTGGGTGGCTAACGAATTGCATGTATGAATTTTAATAGTTTTATCAATAGGGGGAAGGTTGTTTCTACGTAAGGTAAACGGAATGTATTTGGTTTTTGCAATATTAATACTGAGAAGATTTCTTTGTAGCCAGTTTGTGATATCAGATACACCGGATTCAGCAGAGTTAAACACATCTGACCAAGTTTTACCTTTAAATACAATGGCAGTGTCATCCGCGTAAGTATATAGGTTAGCATTTGGTATATGTAACTTGCATAGATCATTAATGTAGATCAAGAAAAGACTGGGCCCGAGTATACTGCCCTGCGGCACGCCACACGTAATAGGAAGCTCAGAACTAAGATACTCGTCTATTTTTACCGCTTGGGACCGACCAGTTAGGAAATCTGTATAAATATCAAGGCACACACCACGTATCCCTATGTCTTCTAATTTTTAAACAAGTAAAGCCACAGAAATTGAGTCAAATGCCTTAGTAATGTCCAGAAAGACAGCTAAACATTTCCGTGATGCATCTAGACTACCAACTACATCTTTGACCAAGGCCGACACAGCTAAATCAGTGGATCTACCCGGTCTGAAACCAAATTGTTGAGTATATAATATATTGCGATCATGAAGAAATTTGTGAAGTCTGGTGTTAAGTATTTTTTCAAAAATCTTGGATAGCGCCGGTAGTACAGAGATGGGCCTGTAATTCGTAATCAAATGTCTCTCGCCGCTCTTATAAACTGGAGTCACAATAGCTTTCTTGAATGCAGATGGGAATATGCCTTTTGAAATGCATGCGTTAAATAATGTTACTAGCGGAGGCACGAGAACATGGCGAGCTTGTTTTAAAAATGTCACAGTAATTGAGTCCCATCCTACCGCAGAATCATTCCTTAAACCAAGAATGAAATTTTCTACCTCAGTACTAGTAGTAGGTAGAATTACCATCGAACCTACTATGTGATTAGTAGAAGATCTATTCATAGTCTGGGGTAAATTAGAGCAGACTTTATTAGCGATACTTAAACCGATTGTTGCAAAATAGGCATTAACTTTATCGACTGAGTCCTGAGGGCTGGGTTCAGTATGTAATAATTCAGTGGATTTAGATTTGTCTAATAAATGAGTAACTTTTTTAATAGCTTTCCAGGTTGTTTTGGGGCTACCTAAACCGTTTTTAATTGTTTGCTGTTCATACTGAGTTTTTTGGTTGTGAATAATATTAGAACAGTATGTTTTATATCTTATGTACGTGGTGCGAAGTACCTCATTATTAGGGTCACGTTTTGAGGCGAAGTACAATTTATCCTTATGCCGTATGCAGCGGACTAAACCTGGTGACATCCATGGCTGAGATGGTCTATCTTTCTTGGAAATCTTGTTGTACGACGTGTACCTATCAATAAGATTCACAATAAGAGTAATAAAATCATTGACAGCTGTATTAGGGTTATCAAGAGTTAAAGCTATAAAAGAGAAGTCAGTTTTTTCGAGATGCTCAATAATTTTAGGCCAATTTATCTTTTTTTGTATCATAACTGGTTTGCTGTTTTGCCTTTTCCAATTAATGCTTAGCAACACTGGAAAATGATCAGTTACTTCACTACTCAAAACGGCTACGGAAGCAGTTAAGGAGGTTTTTAGAAAAACATGATCTAAGCAGTTATCTTTCCGAGTTGCAATAATATGAGCAGGGAAAAGCCCTAGTTCTGATGTTAAATTTAAATATTGAATTGTATTATGGTCTAAGTTGTGTCCAGATATATTTAAATTGATGTCTCCAATTAAAATTATGTTTGAGAAATGTTTCAGGGAGCGTGTTAAAGTTTCCAAAGAAGTCAAGAATGGCTCAATATTCCTATATGATGGAGGTCTGTAAATGCATACGATAACAATATCAGGCAAAAGTTTTATTGTTAGGCAGTTGGCTTCTTTAAATTTCGGTTCTTCCAAAGTATAATACAATCCTTCTCGAATATACACTAATAGTCCATCATTTTGATTTAAAGAATGTTGTGATGTACAATTACTGTAACCAGGCAATTTCGGTACGCATTTGTTCGTATTTAACCAACACTCGGTCAGAACAATTATATCACAGGAAGTTGAGATTCTCTGTAAGAGTACTTGGAAGGCAGAAAAGTTCTTATAAATGCTCCGTATGTTTAAAGTAAGAACTTTTAAACATTTATGGTGGTCACCTAAATTATTATGACAGTTTTCTGGGCTGCAGAAAACTGAATTGGCCACACTCAAAGAGTCTAATTCATTGTTGTATTCACTATCCAGAGTTGACTGACAAAGGGAGGGTGGTGTTTATAGGTCCATAATAGCGTAAAGTGTATAACAAAACTTTAAGAAAGCAAAAATAATACAGCTGTGTATATTCTGGATAGTCTGCAGTTAAATTCGTTTGAAGTCTGGCAATAAGAGGTAAAGAAACATGTAGTAGTTCTGGATAAAGAATTTTAGAATATAAGAAGACAAGATGAAACCTATTCACTAATTGGTGAAAGTAAACGAGTTTAAGAGTAAAAATAATGACAGGTAACATATTACCCCTCTGTACAACCTGAATATTAGGAAACTGTGTATCCCATTTGAGTATATAAACTGATAATATTGTCTTTCCATGTATCCAACACAAATATTTAATATTCCACATGTATATGTTTTTTTGGTAAATATTACAAAAGAATTTGAATAGCAGTAAACGTGTAAGTGCTACATTTGAAGCGAGACAAAACACAATCCCTAGTGGTTCAAAATAATTCAGTTCCAAAATAAAATTAATAGCAGATACCAAAAACTTATTACTACAATGTACAAACTCACAATTTTTGTAACGTTTAAACAGACGTGGTTTGTTATTAGATAGTAAAGTATCATTAGTTAGCCTATTTAAATATATAATATACACCTCTGGTGGGTTATAGTGGTCAATTTTATCTAAGAATTTGTGCTGCAAAATAACCAGGGGTGTGTTCACGTTAATTAATTTTAGAAAAATTACAACCAACCTCCGTGGGTATTTCGAGTACGACAAATTGAAACAACTCGCGCCGTAATAAAAAACATGTGATAACATAAGTCGCACAAAAATAATATACAGTAATGACCTCATATACATGGGGCAGATGTAGATTTTACCTATAATAAAGTTTTGAGGACCTGACCGTATTATAAGAATATTAGCGTGCGATATTATAATATACAAGAAACATACCACCAAAAATAATTGCTTACGTATTTTCACCAATAACAATAATAGCAAAATAGGAATGTACTTACAAATACCTTGAAAATTACACTGGTAACAAGCGTTGTTACAGAAATATTTTCCGTCGTTAGTTGGTAAATAAATAAGAAGTCACTTCACATTAGTGCACGATTGATTACGCAACGCTTGTATTTGTGTTTCACTATTAATAAGTATATGGGGTGATCCTTCTTGTTTCCTAATGTAAACTCGTCCGTTAGAGATCCAGCAGTAGGCGTAAGACTCTGTTTTTGCTAGCTCACGGGCCAGGAAGTGAAGTCTACGATATTTGTTTGTTAGGCGCTCAGAAGTGTAGATAGGAGTAAATTTATCCATAGAAATACCCAAGTGCAGGGCATTTAATCGATCCGTGGTATGATTCTTTGCAAAGGTCTTTAGTGCCATTATGAAGTCGTTTTTAACAAAGGTACTTTGGAACTCCACAACAACTGTGGAAGTTTTTGTATCGGTTTTACTCGGGAGACGAGATATATCTCGGACTTGAGGTTGCGGTAGATTAAAAGATATAGCCATAAACTTGCTCTCTAAAAATTCTAGGAAATCCTGAAGAGTTGGTAAATCTCTGGGACTTTTTAATGATTCGACATAGTCATTGTGCGTGTCAGCGTCTAACTTCTGCGTTAGTATGAATACAATCAAAGGTCCCCAACTGCTAACATCCACATCCAAATTTTTTTATAGCATTCAGACATTAATTGCAGTTGTCATGAATCTTCTTAATAGCAGATGCTGATTGTTGTTGGTTTGACGGAAGGCTTAGAAGAATATTTAAGTGAGAATTGCAAATAAGTTTTGTATTGAAACGATGATAGAGAATGTCCCAACAAACGTCATAATTCTCGGAACTGATATGCAGGTGTTGAATTAATTTTTCCGCTTCGCCGCAAAGCTTGTCTTTTAAAATTTGCATCATTTTAGCTAAAAAAAATCTCCAGGTAATCTTAAAACATTTCCATACGCCATTTCAGCAGCATTTAGTTGAGTGACTTCGCTCATACTTGCCCATAAACCAAGTAACACAGTAGGGCTCAAAACGATTACTATGCGTAAATCTTCCAATAGGCGAAACATTAGCCTTTGCACTTTGGACCTTTGACATTCGACACCTGCACGAGCCACTAGTAACATCTTTGTTTATAAATTCCCATATGTATCTCTCTGGCATCATTCTTTGTGTCGTACGTATACTCGGCTTACTATGCATAGCGTTGAAAGCTGATGGTCGAAATTCCTTCGACACATTCTCACATTGCTCATCGCACGAATATTGGAACAGTCACTGATAATTATTGCAATCTCTGCGTCTGGCTCAGTCAAAGCTAATGTAATGGCACTTTGTAGGTTTTCCTTACATTTTTATAAGCTTATGACGCCTCAGCTTTCCACTCAATTTCAGTCTTGACCTTCTTCTTAGAGTTGTTTTAAATTGCACAGAATGTATTCTTAATCCATTTTAGTCTAAATATTTTGTTGAGTTGCACAGAATTTATTCATAATCCATTTTAGTCTAAATATTTTATTGCGTTGCACAGAATTTATTCTTAATCCATTTTAGCCTAAGTCTTATTATATATCTTAGTAACTTTGCTGGTTCTGAGTTGGCACATCAGAACCAGCAAAGTTACTAAGAGACATCTTCTTCTTCGGCTTTCCTCTTCTTTCTTCGCCGTTATCACGCCTCTTCCTTCTTCGCCATCATCACGCCTCTCCCTTCTTCCGCCGCCGTCATCTTCCTTCTTCTTTGCCGCCGTCATCGTGAATTGATGACGGCGGCAACGTTAACTTACGTTGGGGTTGCATTTGTTCTTTGTTAGGGTTGCCTTTGTTCTTTGTCGGGGTCACCAATTATGTAGCGGCTCTTCGAGGCTAGTTGGTTAACGTCGGGAGGAAGGTTGAATGATACGACTTGTCTGTGCAACTGTGTAATACCAACTGTATTCAATTTGTTTCTTAATTCTCTAGGCTGACTCCGGAATTCATAACAACACCAAATACGTATTATGCTGTATGTGCAGACGGCACATTACTTCCCCCCCAAAAAAATGAATTCAGTCAATCTACTACGGACCATCTGGTAGTTATGATTCGTAATGCATCCTCCAACTCCCATTGTTCCGTGAGAGAGTCGATTTTTATAGATGAAATAGTATGGACTAATGCTTTAAAATTACTTTTTTGCTTGCGTAGCATTTCCTCTAGTTTGCTGCTGGTACCCTGTCCCCTGATAGACTCGGGCTTGCTTAATCGAAGGTCTGAAGAAGTACCTTGATTATCTGATGGGTTTTGCTGGGTGGTACTACCCGGGCTGAACCGGAACATCACTGGAAACTTGATCGGCGTAGCTGGTCTAAGGACAGACTTTTCCTCACCTTCATTAGGCAGTTGCTTCATGATAAATTATCTAGTTTCATGATAAATTTCTGATATTCTTTGAAAACAATTAGGTATGTCCTAATAAACAACATTGAATTGAATTATATTTAGCAATACAGATACAGGAATATGAAAACAATTGTATGTCAATAAATTAAATTATTCAATCAATAAATTAAACACAAAACATTCATAAATAAAGATTATAAAAATAAACAAAAGCAAAAGTTCAATAATTCGATACACAAAATGGTGGTATCCAACTGATGCAGATAAATATTTTTTGGGTGATCTCTTTCGGTTATACTGTGTTCAGTATCATTTAGCAGTTTCTGTTACACATGCTGCTGTGCCAGACACGTAAACATTGATTGTTTGCGGCTAATTAACCGAGTCAGTGCTGCTGTTATTTCCTTGTTCAATTATGAATTTATCCGTGCAGCCATCACGTTCATAAAATTTGTCTTCTAAATGTTTTACGTGTTCACACTGTTTTTGCCAATCCTGAGGGTTTATCAATGAAAAAGCTTCGACAATTAACTTCATGATATTACCAGCTTCGTGGTCGACATTATTGCTAGCTATGTGGAGTCATTGCATTTAAGTCACAGTGATTAGTGATTAGCAACCTAACCACTTTATGGCCAGCCTCATAAATCGGCGCTACTTTGTGCTGTTTTATAATTTGATAAAGCTCAGCTTTCAACGGTTATTTGTAATCCATTCTTGCATTTTGAGTAACTCATAGTAGGTGTTTTATTCACTTGTACTGTATGATAGGGAGCGTTATCCATGACGACTAACGAGTTGGGTATAAGTTTCTGTGAAAACCATTTCATAAAATTGGTTCTATTCATATCGTCATGGTAGTCCCCTGATTTACTGTGATTTAAAAAATCAATTTAGCTTTAGAAATGAACCCCATTTCTCCACCTGTATTAACAATAATCCATCGCGTTCCAGGAGAATCACTTGTTAGTACTCCGTCCTCGTCACCTTCTCGCCAACATTTTCAACTTTCACTGCATATGACGCGTGAATGTATGTTTCATCTAAGAAAACTATTGGCCGGCCTTCTACACGATATTGCCTCATAGTATCGATATACTTGTGTCTTCATGCAACTATGTCGTGTCTTTCCATTAAAATTTTCTGCCTCGGACCATACTTTCTGAACTAAAATCCGATTCGTTTTAAAATTATCCACAAATTCGTTCGACCTCCACCAATGTTTATATCATTCTTTAATTGAATAAGTAATTTATTCAAGATAGGAACAACTTTTCTGACAGTATACATTACATGAATTTTGTTTCTTAATGCGCATAAATCGAAATCATCAAGATCCACCGTTTTACATTTTTGACGATGTTTTGACTACGTTGAGGCAGCAACTTCAGCTTCCTTTTTTAGATATTCTACTCACGGTTTTCTCTGACATGCCTGAAATATATTACTATATGTAGAAAGGCTGACTAATTTTGTAGTTATACATGGTTGTACATGGTATGTTGGTCTAGGTATAGTTATATGTTTTTTTGTAAATCAACCCAGTCTCCATGTCATCATTTTCATCATCATCACTTATCTGATCCATGACCACAGACTTAAAAAAGTCAATTTTTACGTAATTCTACGAGTCACGAAGGATTCCTAAAATAGTTTCTGTAAATTTGTATTATGAAACTAGTATCATGAATATGGGGCTAATAAAATTCTCCCATTCTTTTCCTCATTAATTTAATTTAAATACCAGAATCGTCATTTATATCCGAAACTTTTCCAACATAGTATTTCTCGTTCAGTCATTCCTTCGATATCTTCACATGATTCGGAGTCTGGTGGTATAGAGCATTCATCTTAAGAAGTATCTCTTATGGAATAATTGTCGTCTTCGCTATTATTACTGTAGTCACTTTTCCTGTCATCAAGTTTCTTCTTTCTTGCATTTCGTGGTCAGGTAGTAACGTAAACGCACCCATTACCGCCAGTTTAAGCCGAGTTCGGATTGATGTCCAAAAAATAAGCACTTTCATAATATGTGGTGCCAATCAAAATAGTTTTTCAAGTACTGAAATTATCCATTTTTCTATTTTTATATAGAAATAGTTATACTATTAATTACTTAAAAATTAAATACAACTTAAAAGAAAAAAGGGCCATGTCCCTATTACCGATCCAAAATATAGGGTGTGTGCCTAATACCGTTTATGTGACACCTAATACCGACCACTAAATAAATGAAACCGTTAAAGTTAAATAAAAATGCTCGTGTATAGTTAGTATTTAGAATAGTTCAACTATTTATTTAAATGCTCCAATACAGTACGGAATGTTATCAACACATAACAAATTATTTGTGTTCTTATCATATTATATAATTAACAGCGTTACATCAGTCAAAAAAATCTTCTTTAAACCATTTATGTATAACAAATTACAAAAGGCCAGCATTGATTAAACTATAATATATAATCAATGCAGCATTTGGTATCTATTATTTACAAAATGTAACATAGAAATATAAAAATACTATAAAATTTTAAGTCTGGCAGTCATGTCAAATCAGAATCAAAATAGATTAACAATTAAAAATAAAATAAATTAAGAAAAGTTACCTTTAGCGAAAAAATTAAGAATAAGAAATTGATTCAACAGACTCTCAGAATGAAATCCAAAATCATATCTCGTAATCATTTTCGGAATCAGTTGTATCTTCCTTTGAAGCATCCACCTTGGTTATTTTACGTTATGCCTTATTTAGTAGTTTTTATTTTGGATTGCCTTGTTTGCTTAATTTATCTTTTTGGTTTCTTCTCCAAATCTTCTTTTCTTTTTTTTCTTCTATTTATAATTTTTCTGCTTCAATATTTTTCTGATATGCCATAAATTCATTTCGATTCTTCGTGGTTTTGTTCTCGGGAAAACATAATGTTCTTTTGGAATATTTTTACTGATTGTAGTAGATTTTAGTGGAGTTTTACAATATTCTGATCCATTAATAATAATACTATCAAGAGATTCAGAGCTCAAATTCACGCATGTACTTTGAATTTATGATGTTGATGGTTTCGGGGTTGATGTTGATGGTTTCGGAGTTGGCGTTTTCGGAGTTGATGTTGATAGATTCGGAGTTGGTGTCGATGGTTTCGGAGATGATGTTTTAGATCTTGATCTCCGGTATAGAAAATAACATCTTTAAAAGGCGATTTTTGCATTGAGTTATGTATTACTATATAATAAAGCTTATGGTATTTTAAATTTTTATGTAAAATATGTATGTTTATTAGGGAATACTATAATGTCCATTAGGTAACTTTATGATAACTTGAAAATAAATAGGTAGTAAGGCGGTTCGTTGTAAATGTACAAGTAGATCGGTAATAGGTATTATTAAAGGAAATCGTATAACCAATTACCGACCCTAAAAACTTGTGGTTTTCGGACATTTGTATGATTTTAAATGGTGCGGTTATTATAAATCTTTAATAATAATCATATTTTAACTATAAAAATACAATATTAGAAAAATTATACCTCCTTTATTCATCAAAATATTTACTAAATATTTAGAAGAACATTTATATTTTTACGGATACTAATGCTCTTAAATATATGGCGTTAATAGCTCAAATACAAGTTAACATACTAAGGAACTGAGTTAGTGTATCCTCCTGCCTTTTAATTGAAGTGTTTTAACAAAAATCATGGCACAAAAAAGATACGAAATGTATTTATCAGCGACATGTTTAACAACTGGGTCGGTAATGGGAATAAAATTGTGATTTTTGTTCCTATTACCGCCTATTTTTAATTTTGAATTTTAAGCAATCTCAGTAAAATTCATTATTATTTGTGTTTCTGAAAGTATGAAAAATGCATCAAAAGAACTAGAAGTAACATTAAAATGCTTGAAGATATCATTTTCTGCTAAGAAAGAAACAAGAGTACTTACGTCGTCGGGAACGCCACACTATGGAAAATGCACTATCACCGGCGTTCACCGACTAATTGACCAATTATTCTTTAAATCGTTAAGTTACATACACAAACCAGATATGAACATTTGCAATACAAATACATCTAATTTTTTTCTAAAGCAACCACTTGTTTACCTTTAATACATCACATTAAAAATCTAGTTTTCTGAATAGGGCGGTAATTGGCGCGGATCTTAAGGGGTCGTTATTAGGTGCGTTTACGTTACCCTTTTTATTTATAATTAAATTATTTGTAGACGATGACACTGGGTTTTCATAGTCTATGTACTCAAGCTCTTCTACTTCAGGTTGGGTTGGACGACGGGCAAATTCTGTTTACTATGCGATGCAAATATAATAAAAGATTTTATCTACTTTTTTAAGGTTTCGCGTACGCAGTTTTTTGAAATCGGTAATTATTTGGATTTAATTTTACTTCTGATAGAATAGTTATATAATAATGAATAAGGCCCGATGCACCTTGCTCTGTCACTTCGATCACTTGCTCTGTTTCAAAACTCTGTCCGCTTTTATTTTTTTGGAAAAAGAGGAGAAGCCTTTTTTCGGGCTTCCGCCAACATCGGACTTGACGTCGGCGGGGTGTGTGAGACACGGTAACCCCGGGTGTTATGGGGCCCCCTACTCACTAAACTCCACTCTATGTCCCGTCTCTTACCCAGTCTGTTACCGCAGCGCCGTAGGGACCTTAGTTTTAAACTTCGCCGTCCACGTTGTTGCGTGTTATTGGGGTGTTGGGGAGAATGGTCTCGACCCAACCAAACTCTTGCACCTTATGAAAACTTATAAAACGATTATATAGAGTCATAGGCGCTCCACAATCACTTTGTAATATACACAGACTTCTTCTTCCTTTATGGCGTATTTTTTACGCATAAAGTGATTCCATGAAAAGAAAGACACCCACCAGGAAACCGTTTCAACAGTTTTTTCAACTACCAACGTGCAGCCATACTTCAGGTATTTTTTTGGGTCTAAACACAGAATAGCATTTTGGATTCGGAGCTTTAAGCCTCTTTACTGAAATATTAAACGGTTCATGAGGAGTGATTCGCTCCTTCCTGGGGGAGCCTTTTGGGCTGGGTGTTTCCTAATATGCTCGAGGTTACGCTTTCGGGCAATTCTTCTGCGCCAATTTCGCCAATACTGACTCTTGAGATTTCGAGCGCTCGCGTGCCCTCTTATTAGGGTTGGCATAATTTATCGTACGCGGGTATGGATCATACACGGGTGCCAGGTGTATACTGTGGTCCGTTAGTTCCATCATCAGCCTTGAGTTGATCAGTGGCAAATGAGTCCCGGCGCCACTGACTTTATAACGCGGTGGACGAACACGGACGTATTCAAATCATTTATTTCGTTTAGGTCACGATGGACACTTACAAAAAGTCAACACCTTATTCGTAATGATATTATATAATAAAAAAGGTCTACCGTCTGTCACCAGTTCGGAACGCGACCACTGCTGAGAAGAACTGGCAAGAAACCCGAACAAGAAATGTCCCGTATCGCTCCGGCGGTATAGCTTCTGTAATTCCGACAGCAGAGGTCCCTTGTTCATTATGATGGTTATAGTGCATTGCTTCATAGCGACTGGAGTAATTATGAGCCTATGATGAAGCATTCGTATAACAATCCTGATTTTGATTATTAGCGTAGGATATTTCAGTAGTTCTTTATAATTGTTCATTTCATCCTGAGCTTGTGATATGTATACTGTCTCCGAGGAACAATGACACACAGCTGATTCGTAGCACGATTTATTCCGGACTGACGTGGTTACAATTCCAATTCATACCCGCATATTGTTAACAAAAAGGCAAACCATAATATTGCCTATACTACAATATGCATTTAATTATATTTATTTTCAAGATTGACTTCAATTGATCCCGTACTTTCTTGAAATCAGGTACCAACGAGAGCATAAATTGTCGGTCAGGATCTTCTTCGTTTACTTATTTGCTCATTGAAGATTTCTCGAGACATTTCTTCAGGAGGATCAGATTTCTTTCTCTTTTGTACTTAAGGATCTGTCTTCATATCGACGCAAAAAAGCGGAACTGCTGTAACCATGTTTTCTACTAGTGCTTACGTATATCGTAAAATTAGATACTGGATATTTACGGCTGCAGTAAAGCATCATTGAATCCCCATGTGGGGTATTAAGTACTTTCTGCATGTCAAAACTTGCACAAATTGTACTCTTGTCCTTTCCATGTATATTTTAACGACTTTAATCTTTTGTATGACTGATTTTTTTCTTCGATATGTTTTACAAATCTTTCCTTTTCTGTTTCCTCTTCATTAGTTTTGTTACTGCTGCAAATAGTAAATTTATCCTTTTGAGTGACATTAAATCCAATGTAATATATGTTTTTAATAAACCAGTCCCTAAAGACTTGAAAAGACATTGCTCGCCTTTCGGTTTCATGGCATCTGTCCTTGTAAATGCCATATAGATTACTCACATTTCTAAATTCTTCAGGGAATTATAATCGTTTCGAGTCTTTTCGGCAATAATGCGATGGCATCTTTGGCAAACATTCTATAAAATTTCTTGCATCTTCCAAGACTTCTTCCTTCGTTTTATTATGCCCACCATTTATCCCACGTACATCATTTTTTGCAAATCCATCAGCCATTGTTCCCAATGTGTAGAGAATGAATCGTTGACTTACGTGCAATGTATTTATGAGATACTTTTGACAAACTTTTCTTCGTCTTTCTCCTTCATTAATATAGTAGTCATAAGAGCAGCTTCTTGTATTATAATTATCATTATTTGGTCACTTAATAGATTTTTTGTCGCACATTGCGCTATCCAGTCTTTTCTTCTTTGGTCGTTCCATAAATATGAGAATAAACTTTGGCGTCTAGCTTCAGGTATGTTTCCACAATAATTTCCACATAACTTTCCTATACATGGATTAGGTTTTATTGACTTGCCCTCTACTAATTTTCCTTTGTAGTTGGTATACATTTCGTTACTATGAATAGCTATGAATCCTTACTATGAATAGGACCATATTATGGTCCTCCAACTGATTCATTCCCTTCCCCAACTGATTTATCGACTCGTAACCTTTTCGAAATAACAATTGATTATAAAGTCGTTATTAATTATTTTTCTTAGCTTCCGCTCCATTCGTAATAATTTTTTGCCTTCGGGACTCCTACGTAAAGGCGTCTCGTAGGTTTTTCCACTTTATTCGTAGCAAGTATGTGGCAAAGTGCTTTTAAAAATTTCTTTCATATCCCAGTAGGTAGGTACTTGTTCCACGTATTTTTTATTCGTGTTTTTATTTCTTTATCATCGCAAGCCTTAAATGAAATGACATGTCCCAGGTAAGTATATTCTTCTACAAATGGGTAGTTGACATTATTAGTTGATTTACATGTTCGACGACACCGCGCATACAACAACCTACTCTGGTTCCAAAATGGTTCTCACGCGTCATTTATCGAAACGATTGCCACAAGCAATTTCGGTACATAGAGTTGATATTGATAATAGTTGTCAATGTAAATAAAAAAAAACTCTATTCAAAATACATTGTAATAATTAAAAATAAAATATAAGTGAAGTTAGTTAGACTTATAAGTTATGATTATATTATCTTTACATCAAAATATGTCTATTTCAATAAGCAAACAAGATAAACATCACATAGTTTCGCAATAGTGTCACTAAACCAAAAACATGAGCAGGCATGACCTTGACCCACAAAACAAGCAGTCATTGACATTGGATTGAGGTTATGTTCAAGTAATTAACAAAAAGATAAGATTTTGCACTAAATATCACCAGTATACAAAACTAATGCACTATAAAACACCGATAGCGCTTTATATCCAGACCCTATCACCATAAAACAATAACAAAAACGGTATTACTACTTGACTTCAAATAAGAATGTTAACAACAATGTTCTAAGTAGAAACATTTCAAACAAACAAAATAAGTAGATTACATAAGTATGAATCAAAGGTAAATTATAGGGAATATAACCTCATGTTACAATTACATATAAATTAACAAAATAAGATAATGCAATCATCCAAAACTCAACTCAGGTCCCTGTTTCGAGGCGACAAATCTAATAAAAAAATAAATAAAATATCTTTATTAGCTGTCTGAAGTGACAATTGTTATATTTAAAAAAGAAATATAATGTATTATATGTATGAACATGGATGTGTCTGACTAAGACAACTGGAACAAATGTATGTCATAAAGATATTATGCAGGTGTCCCGAAAATAGTATAACATCCGAGACAGAAAAAATAGTATAAGTTTGAGGGAATCTATGTGCAAAATTTGAAGAGAAAATAAGCTACTATAGTCATGCTCACTAAAATACTCTGAGCAGCGGTAGCGACGTGTGACGGGTCGGTCACTTCCCTTTAATATGGTTGAGGAGACCGATGGCTGTCACATGCGTTATACTTGTGAACAGGTGCTGCTGTTTGGGGTTGGTCGGCTCACTGGACCAAGGAAGATTTTATTTTATTTTATTTCATTAAAGTTTGTTTTGTTTTGTTTTAATATTCAGATTTCAGCTGACGCCTTCCAGATTCGATTGAACAGTTTGTTTTAAGGAATTTGTTGGGTAAATACCAGGGTGAATCAAAAAGTTCTTAGAAGTGCATATATATGAAACCTTTTTGGATCAAGTTCGATATTCAAATTAAAGAGTGTCTATCACACTATATTTATGCAGACTGTCACTTGTTTTTGTCAGTTCGTTCGCATGTAATAAATTTTTTTGTGCAACGAGTTGCTAAAAAGTCAAAATTATGGATAAAAGTGAGTTACGTGCGGTGATAAAATATCTCGGTTTGAAAAAAATGTCTACGAAGGAAATTTTTTTGGACATTCAGCAGACATTAGGGGGTGATGCTGTACCCTATTCTACGGTTGCGTACTGGGTGGCTGAATTTAAAAGAGGTAGATCAAGCTGTAAAGATGACCCGCGTTCTGGGCGGCCTTCAACCTCCGTTACAGAAGAAAATGTCAAAAAGGTTGAGAATCTGGTTTTGGAAGACAGAAGAATGACTATAAAACATATAGCTGAGATCCTAAAGATATCTTTTGGTAGCGTTCAATCCATTTTAATTGATTCACTGGGGTTCAAAAAAGTGTCTGCAAGATGGGTGCCACGAATGTTAACCGACGAAAACAAAAAGCGACGTTTGGAAATTTCCAAGCGTAATCTCGAAATGTTCCAGCGTGATTCGGATAATTTTTGCCGTCGTCTTGTCACCATGGATGAAACGTGGGTCCACCATTTTGATCCTGAAACTAAAAGACAAAGCATGTCTTGGAAACGACCATCCTCTCCATCCATTAAGAAATTTCGAGTTGCTCCTTCCGCTGGCAAAGTTATGGCCTCTGTGTTCTGGGATAGTGAAGGAATCCTTTTTATTGATTACATGCCAAAAGGCCAGACGATAACTGGACCCTATTATGCAAATTTAATCCCGAAAGTGCGTGAAGCGATTAAAGAAAAACGTCGTGGAAAACTGTCGTTGGGCGTGTTGTTCCTTCAAGATAACGCTCCTGCCCATCGATCGGAAGTTGCGCTCAACGCAATCCGCTGTGCTGGCTTCAATCTCCTTGACCACCCACCATATTCTCCGGACTTAGCCCCAAGTGATTTTCACTTATTTCCAAAATTAAAAGAGGAAATTCGTGGAACAAAATTTCACGATAATGACGCGGTTATAGCTGCCGTAGAGGACTTTTTCGAGAGTCAAGAAAATATTTTTTTTTCACAAGGAATAAGGAAGTTAGAAACGCGTTATTCTAAATGCATTGCATTGGAGGGAGATTATGTAGAAAAATAAAATATTATTATTTAAATCTTTACATTTTTTAATATTGATTCCAAGAATTTTTTGATTCACCCTCGTATATACATATCAGATTATGAATAGGACCGCAAAGTAATAAAAAAGAAAAAATGACAAGCCCTCTGAGTTTCTTGCCAGTTCTTCTCAGCAGCGGTCGCGTTCCGAACTGGTGGTAAAGAATATTACTTTGCATTGTATAAAATTTTATTAATATGTTGACAATTTGTAAGTGTCCATTGTGTCCTATGCAAAATAAATTATTTGACTTTGACTTTGACTTAGTCCGGGGTCCTCCTACATTGATTTCACTTGATTACTATCAAGCTAATTTTTCGTGAGTAGCTTCATTTTGACGAGACGCCCAACATTTTCTTGTCGACAACTCTTGATTGTAGTAGCTAACAGAGGTAGCAAGGATGAAATATGTTGATTTTATGATTCTAAAAAAAATTATTACTAACCGGTTGATTTTTGGTATCATCATCATCATCATCAGCCCACATTAGTCCACTGCTGGACATAGGCCTCCCCTAAAGAGCGCCATAGCGCCCTGTCTTCAGCTTGACGCATCCAGCTGCTGCCCGCAACCTTCCGCAGATCGTATATTTATATATATTTTTGGTATATCTGATGAAAATTAACTAAATTATTCGAAAATGTATTTGTCCTACAAAATGTATGGTTTGATCAATGAGTCCTCGACTTCCAATATGTATCGATAACGAGGTCATCAAAAATGATTACTAACCAGCTGGATTTTTTTTTATTTACTTAACAAATATGTATATTATTTAACCGTCATTTTGTCCTACAAGTTGCGTGGTACGTTATCCCGGTCCTACACTCAGAAATTGTTAAAACCACAAGACCCATTTTGTCATCACTAACTAACTTAATCATAAAATCAACATATTTCATCCTTGCTACCTCTGTTAGCTACCACAATCAAGAGTGGTCGACAAGAAAATGTTGGGCGTCTCGTCAAAATGAAGCTACTCACGAAAAATTAGCTTGATAGTAATCAAGTGAGATCAATGTACGGGGGACCCCGGACTATACTCAATGTTTAGATAAAAAAAATAAAAAACCTGACCCATTTATCGTTAAAATGTGTTAGATCCTTGCTCACACACACAAATGTAAAGAAAGTTCAATCACATCACCAACTATCATCAGTTTGAAACACATTGATAAAACTTGCCACATTCCATCTCACGCACACGAATGTAAAGAAAGTTAAAACACATTAGCAACAAGTATCTGTTACTTTATGTTAGCCTGGTACTTGATGTGGAAGAGAACCCATGGCGCGGACGACGCTCTTTATGTTAAGGTGGATGCTCCAGGGTAGCCCGCGAAATTCAAATTTTCTTACGTTTTTTGCAATTTGCAGGGCAGTGCTAGGTTGTATGATGATGTACATTTGATTCGCGGCTGTAAGACGTATGTAGTTACAGAGTTATAATCATCAAACTCATCGATACAACCCTCCAAGCTCTTAAAGGTGCAAGAATGACTTTGACGTTGAAAAAGATTTTCTTGCACCTTTATGAGCTTGGAGGGTTGTATTGATGATTTTGATGAATATAATTCTATAACTACATACGTCTGACAGCCGCGAATAACATTTTAATCAACATACAACCTAGCACTGACCTGCAAATTGCAAAAAACGTAAGAAATTTTGAATTTCGCGGGCTACCCTGGAGCATCCACCTTAAAATAGTTCGGTGTACAGTGTCGAGCCTACTCAAAGAAAAAACCAATTTCCTCGTAATTTCGTTGCCCGAAAACACACACACCATGGCTAATTTTTATTACTTGTTTTTATTTAAAACCCGAAACCCCTACACTAGATACCCTGGATCGCGGGACTGTTTACAAACATATAATTCACGAATACATTCTCGCGGGACTGTTTACAAACATGTAAATCACGAACACATTCGTCACCCATTCAGAACAAGTACACTTGCCCGACCCCGAAAATCGAACCGGGGTCCAGCGATCCAAAGGTAGCGCATCCAACCCTTAAACCAACAAGGCAGCGAATAATCGGTTCACGGTAAAATTGCAATGTTGCCTAATTATTTGAAAGTTTGTACATACCATTTGCTTTTCAAATCCTGTTCAGCTTTAGTAAGATTTAAAGTTATCACGGTCACTCGCACTCATATTCTAAACACATCGATATTCACCACAGAGATAACAAACACAATAGGTAGGTAGGTGCACAGAACACTGTTAAGCTCTCATAAAAATGGTTCGATGTGCCTTCCATCCCTTTCGATGCATAAAGCTGCTCGACGAGCTATGGAGCGTGTCACATTTCTCAGCATTTGAGGTGTAACTGTATCAAATGCAGTTAGCGTACACGAAAATCTAATGGGGTTAAATCTGGTGACCGGGGGGGGGGGGGCAGGCCACCGTACCACCACGACCTATCCATGTCGCGCAACGGTGTTGTAAATAATCACGGACCACGCGTGTGTAATGCGCTGGTGCACCATCATGCTGTAGCACCGTGGCCCGGTGAAGGGCCAATGGAATATCTTCCTCGAGCTGCTCTTCCAGTGGCCCGGTTAGCATGGCTAAATAATTTTCGCCATTTAACCGATCGGGAAGGAATATAGGGCCTATAAGATATTCTCCCGCGATGCCGGCCCACACATTAATTCGCCACCGATGCTGAAAGTTTGATTGACGAGACACGTGGGGATTCTCGTATGCTCAGACATGCTCATTGTGGTGGTTGGCTAATCCACGTCTTGTAAAACTGGCTTCGTCGCTCCACAAAATGAGCCTTCCGAGGTTTGGGTCGGCGCGAATCCTGTCTTGGTACCAAAACTTGGCAAAACACAATACGTGGTCTGTAATCCGCCTCGGTTAGTTCCTGGGTACGTCGGTAGATGTATGGATGTTGGCTGTCCCTTTTTAAAGCACGCCAGGCACTACTTTGGGTCACACCTAAAGCGGCCACGGCATTACGTGTACTGCGTCTCGGATCCTCGGCAAAATAATTCAAATTTTCATCTTCGTCTTGCAAGGCGGCATGGGTTCTTATTCTACCACCATGGGTAGTTCGATGAAACGTGCCAGTGGAATGGAGCCTATAGACCAACTTACGGAAGCAATGATACGACGGAATCCTTCTATAAGGAAAACACCGCATGTACAGTTGTCGTGCTACTGTAAGATTATTATTGTCACTCGCACCAACACACATGATCATATCGTAATATTCATTATTTGAATATTCGTTCATGATTCCGCGCTTATTTCACTGCAGTGTCCCGGTATCTGGCTAGGGCTACACTACTCTACGGGATGTTGATAAAAAAGAAGCAGGTAGGCAGAATATTCGGAACATTTAATATGAGAGTATCATGAACAGAAACATAGCTCAGTAGATGTGGGTCGTAAGAAAGAAAATGGGTTAGGGCCTATACAGCGATTAACCTCCTCACTGGTCTAGCACTCCCCTGACGTCATAGGCCGCGGCTGGAGTCGAGGGTCCGCGCGTCGATCGCCAGGTCCAGATGCTGGTGTTCGGTTCTCGTTGTACCGCTATTGTCCACCACGGGAAGCTGGTAACTCGAGTGCGTATTTGGAACGTAATCTTGAAATCCAATCTTAAAAGGTGGAACTTGAAGGCCAATCTTGAAACCCAAACTTTAAATCCCAATCTTGAAACCCTGTGAGGCGCAACAAGCGAAAGCGTTACAGTCTGGCCGTAGACGGTGAGCAACCACGGCAACGCCCATTAAGGAAGCACTATACCCTATTCAACGAGCCGTTATTTTAATTTAATTTAATGTAAGTTTTCCCCGATTGTATAACTAGTAGCTAGCTGTACTGTTATTTTGTGGTATTGCCTGAAAGCATGACTCTATGATAAAATTTTAATCAAACTATGCATTTAGTTTCTGTTTCAGTTTATCTTACACAGTTAACATGTACAAGTAATTGCTCAAGTTTTGTTAGAGAACTATGAGGTTGAACTATGAGGATAATAAAACCAAAGATATCTCTTATTTAATTATTTATTCAGAAAATTCAGAGGATTCTGACGAACTTTCACCAACATTAATTACGAAACGGTCCACTAAATCATCAATTATGCCATCAATTTTTAGCATCTTTTGCTCTTCTTTTATCATATGGTCAATGCACTTTTGCCAAGCCTCTTCTGTTATATTTTGAATTGCATCGGCAAATAAAATTTTAACTTCATTTAATTTAAAGCTTTTATTATTCTGAGCAACATATCCTTTAGTGGTAAGGTGGAAGCCTCACCACTGTGATTCCCTTTTCTTGGGCCATTTCATCAACAACATATGTTTGGTACATATTTTTAACTTGTTTTATTTTTAAAAGTAACTGAGCTTTTACTTCTGTTTCTTCAAAGGATATGTTTTTCTCTTTCTCCATGCCTGCAATTTACTTTTTTTGTTTGAAGATGTAGGAATCTTTTCTTTTCTCCTTGAGTGGTATGGTGCATTGTCCATGACAATAACAGAGTTAGCATCTAATTTCAATAGAATTTGACTGAACCATTTCTCAAAGTTGTATGAATCCATCTCAGAATTATAGTCCCCATTGTTTTTCTTCACTTCAAAAATTAATTCTCCTCCTTCCAGAAAGCCTGTGTTTGAGCCTGTTAACAAATTAATTATGATGGAATTATAAATATCCGGAAACTTGATTTAACAAAAAATCATAGTTATATGGAATTTCAACATAAATGATGAAATGTGGGTGTATACTAAATACCACTGCCCTAACCAAGATACTCCAAGCGGAATGTTATTTTAGTGTTGTATTAAAATTAAACTTTACCTATGTGAACTACGATGAGTCGTTTTCCTTTTCCACTTGGATTTCTTAAACCGGTGGATAAACCTTGACGATGAGCTTCTTTAACTGACTTTATTGCCTCGTCCTGCCATACTTTGGTCACAGTGTGTCCTGAAATAGAATATTAATTTAGCATATTACTTACAAAATGAATTCTTTAGTTCATAATTATAAAACTTCTACTTTAAAATAATTTTATAATTAACTTTTATCCAGGTATCCAATAATTAAATAGTTACGTAATCACTGAAGTGTATGAAGTCTTAAAATATGTTTAAACTAACCTTCATTAAGCCAAGTTTCATAAATATCATATAATATATATAATAAATCGTTTTGCCTTCACTCCTTAATTTTGTTATGGTGTTCAAATATTTGATACGCCATACCACAATGTCATCTCTGTCAATGAGTGCACTCTTGCGGCTGCGTTTGACATATTACACTTCACCACCGCACGCTGGGAAAAAAACGCGTGTTGTAAAATTCAACAAAACCCAGCACGCTTGGTGGTAGGATCTAATGGTCCGCCCGCCTATACCCTATTCAACGAGCCGTGAGCCAAAAGGTAAACAAAGAAAACAATGTTTCTCAAACTTACAGTAGCTCGGGATATTCCCATAATTTCAGCTGTTTTATTAACAATATCTGTTTCGTTTCTTCTACGTGTTTAAACACATTAATAACAGCCACCTTTTTTAAGAATTATTATTATTTAAGAATTATTATTAAACCAAAATGTTTAATAATAATTGATTTTAAATTTAGATATTCGTTGAGTTAGCTTTTGAACACAAACCGAAAGAACTGGCTGATTGCATCATATTCTACTGATTAAAATTATCTACTCAATGTAAACGTTGGAAGTGAAGCATAGCAGAAATCTTCAACACCAGCACACGGGGCGGGTTAATGTCCAAGAACTCAATTTTTAAGTAAATTTAAAAGGGAACGTTCCCAATGAGATTGAAAATACTAAATAACTTTTAAATACATCCCACAATATAATTAAACAAGGGTAGGTTCTAGGTTAAATTTATCCCTAGCAAACTCAAATTAAATTAATCCCCTATTAAATTTAAACAAAATCAAATTCCCACGTGTCGATCGACTGTGGACAAAGAAAACGTTCTTTAGATCCGACAACAAAAAAGGATGTATGCGCCACGTGTTTTTCCAAAAATTTAAGAAATAATGATGTCTTAGGTTTTCACGATCTTTACACATTGCAGGAAATGATGGCTCCCGCGACCACGGACACTGCAAAGTGTCTGAAACGTTGGGAATAAAATAAAATAAAACGATCATAACCGTGAAGCCATCATTTCCTGCAATTGAAGAAATACTCACGGGAAACCGAAAATAAACTCGCTCGCATCTCCGCCATGAATTAAGACATATTAAATCTGTAACGAAGGATGAGATGAGATGTGTGAAAAACGAAGGAATGATATGTAACTCGTGGGACAAAAATTCGCGACTACATCTCTTTTATGGTTATGGAGAGCGAATGGGCGATGTTACGTGTGACGGATGCTTAATTTTTGGAGCACGTTCGCTGGCGGGATGTTGCCTGGAGAGATTTCAGTATCGGCAGGAGTATTAAATAATAACGCCGGATGTTGTGCAGAGTTTCTTCTATTTGATAACCTTAATGTCTCTTTTCACAATGCTGAATTTGGAATGCCAGACTACAGTAAATGTGCCTCTTTTATAGGCAGATTTGCACACGGCAACAACGCCTCGCCCCCTGACCAATCAGAGCGCAGGAACACAGGTACAGACTTAGCTAACAATACAACAATGAATCTATTCATTGGCTCTTAAAAAAATACCACGGGAAAAAATACCACGATGAAAGACAGATTAAAACGCTCGCTAACATTACTCATTCAGCCAACGTTCATTCCCTCAAGCCTCATTGTCTATGTGTGCGTGATGCCACCGTTCGACGTAAGCAACACACACCTAAGCACGAATCTATCAAGTTTGACACGTGGCAGCTAATAGTTTATTCTTATACTTTTCGTTTTACTTTATTCAATAATACATTACAATAAATATGCATATGTCTTTAGTTTTAAGTCTTTCGTTCTTAATGTATTATTAAGCTGCAGAGTTTGTTTGTGTGAAGGCGCTAATCTCAGGAACTACTGGTCCGATTTCAAAAACTATTTCAGTGTCGATTTCATAAAATATTTCAACTATATCAATGGACTATCCATTTATCGGGGAAGGTTATAGGCTATATTTTATTTTAAAAAGATTGGGTAGAAAAAAATATCACGAAAAAAATAATTCGACCACACGCGGGTAAAACAGTGGGTCGTTACTAGTTTATTATAAAATAAATACAATAATAGGTGAATAGCTAACACTTTTATCTGTGCCACAGGTACGATGGGTTCGATGAAAACATGTGGAAACGATTTTAGCAAATAATGTGCGTATCTGACTTGGGAAATTATTCATTTTCAGTATCAGTGGTATTTAGCCAGTTTCTAAATCCTGTGGAAATGTACGAAGTTCGTTTGCTTAGCTTCCTTGGCATTCGGCACGCCTCGCTATGTCTGTGCCTGTGCAATATTCAAGCCAGAAGCCGATTACTCAAACAATTTATCGCGCTTGGAACCTGGGCCCAGGCCAAGGACGAAACGATCCGTAAGATTCATTTCCAAGGCTGCACCGAAATCACAATAACTGGCTAAGCCTCGTGATCTCGCTGCCCAGTCTCCTAAGGTTTCACCTGGACTCTTTATCGTCCGTAAAACTTCGCCCGGTCTGCAAATGAACACTGTTTTGCTTTGAAATGGTTATCGAGTAATTTTACCAGTACCTTATTACTAAGCAACTCCAATTCCTTCGGATAAGCCAAGATTCGTGCTTAGCTTTACGTCACATCAGTTAAATGCGTAAGTAGAATTACACTCTTGTTTTCCTCTTCGACCCGATTTATCTTCATAAATATCTCTTTGAATATTGACCATTTTACTGTAGGTAATCCAATGACGTCGCCAATCGTTACGTATGAAGGGCGAAGAGAAAGACTGCTTACTAGAAACACTTGGTTATTACTTATGTCTGTGCATAATATGCTCCAGGGCAGGGAGGGAGCTCGCGGGTACATATTAGTGCATACTTGTCAGGTAATCTGCTGGTTCACGCTGGTCTTGGTAGCGTGTCTAGTTTTTGAAGACTCCATCGTCGCTTCTTGTTTGGTGAAGGACTACGAGTATCTTCAATATTAATCGGAGAAGGAGTGTCAGGGATCAAAGGTAGTTGCTTTTTTTTTTTAAAATATTGATCAACTTTATAAAAAGCACTAAACAGCATAGTGAGAGCAAGTGCGCAAGATGAGAGAAATACGCTACACGTTTACGCAATGAATGACGAATAGACCTTAACATGGCCAATCAAAAAACAAATTCGCGAATAAAGGTCTCCATTGCGTCATTGCTCACATCGGTGACAACATTTATAATTCGTTTGCCCTTTTATTAAAGCCGGGCAAGGCTTTTCTTTCTGTTTTTCGTAGGTTAGAGCTCTAACAGCTTTCAGTGGTAAAGCTTCATTTTTCAGATTTAAGAACTGAAATTAATTTTCTGGTGTGTCTTTATAGTACCAAGCTCGCTGAGATAAAATTTAGAACAATACTAATAATTTCTAAAAAGCCGATTCCTAGGAGCGTTTTTTTGTCGTGTCTTTCTGGCATTACAGAAAATGTTACAGGCTTGATGCGGCCTCCAAAGGCAACATTCACTGTTGTTGTTAGTAGAATAGTTGTTTTTGTACTGCCATCCGCAAGCGTAATATCGGCAGGACGTTCAGTGAACTCAGTTCCTTGTTTGAACAGAGTTATACAGCTGGGTACTGGCTATGCTGGTTCTCGCAGCAGTATCTATGTGGGCGTAACCCTCTTCGCCTCCCACTGATATCTTTATTGTAGGTATCTTCACATTTGTTTGCACAGTTGCGAGCATCGAGTAAAAGGTTGGCTTTGGCGGTGTTTCTTTATTCTTGCAGGTTTCACAGTTGCTTCTATAAACACCTGGTGCTCCACATCCATAGCAGTTAAGTTTTGGAGGCTCATTGATTGGTTTAGCGTCTACTTGCCTTTTGCGGCACTCTTCAAACAAATGACCCTTTTTTCCACAGTGAGTACATTTTTTAGGGAGCTTGCGAGGCAGTGGCTGCGATGTCGATGGGCCGTCTTCATTGTTAAGAACCTCAATATGTCTACTCTACCTATTTCGAGCAAGTCTATAAAGGTTTTGATGTCAGATCTTGGAATCGCCTTTCTGTAAGCTATTCTGACTAATCCATACACGAGGTCTATTGGTTCATCTTCTTTGTGTCTCTTGGCAGGAAGTTGTGACAACAAAGCTCGTTTTTCACAAATAAAAGCATCGATACTTTCTGTTGTCTGCTTTTTAGAAAACAGCTCCATATATACTTCGCTTCGTGAGGTTGCATTTTTGGGGCGAATGCACTTCTTATAAATTCTATCGCTTGGTTCCACTTCTCCACTTCTAATTTTACACCACTCCACCAAGTAGCTGCAGTGTCAGTTGAGAACAATGTCAGCCCTTCTAACGCGTCTTCGTCGGAAATAGTTTAAATTTTTTATAAATAGATATGTTAGAAAGAAATTCTTCGACTTTGTTGTAACATCTATCGCCGTTGTATCTTGCACTGCACAGGGCTTATATCACAAATTGTCAATTTTTGTAACAGAGCGTTGAATTAATCTTGTGTCAAAACAATGGCGTCTGATTTCTGTGTCGCGGTAGCGGTTGCATTAACTTTTGACATCTTCATCAAAAATGTGGGTAGTTTGATTACGTTGGGCGCCAGTTATAGGGTTGCTAGTGTTGTATAATAAGGTCACTTGATAGTTTTCTATATTGTTTATTACTTAATACGTGTGATTACATATAATTGCATCGACGGTTATAGTAATAAGGAACAAGTACAGAAACTTTTTCACATAGGAGACTGTCTTATTATGCGAAGAACGAGGAGAGTTGGCCGGACAATTTCGACAAAGGATTTTTTAACCCTCATTTCGACGGAGGCGGTGGTAGTAAAATAAGATTTTAATGAATTATCTTGCTTCATTAATTTTTTAGAGACCATAAAATACACCCCCCCCCCCTCCTTAAAAAAAGTCGTGTCCGCCGCAACGGATACTGTCGAATCTGAGGGAAAAAAGTGATACAAAAACAGGTCCGCCCTAGCGAACTTTATCGAATGTAGTCAGTTTCTATATGAAGCTGTATTATTATAAATGAAACAATTTTACAAGTCAAATGAGGCTTTAATTTGAATTAAAGATACATAAAATAAAAAAACGAAGATAAGAAAAACAATATGTACATATTTGAGATCATGCAATCATTTCTCGTGCATTATTTAACATGAAAACTCAATAAACAGTTTCGAGGAGTCTTTCCCGTCACAAAACAAAGGCGTATGTCGCATTTGGTGCAATAAATAAACCGTAGTTTTTTGATTGCAGTTCATACAACGACCTCCTTCCTTCACTGACAGAAAGTGACATGCCTCATCTTGCTTGGTTCGGAGTTTTCCAAGTTAGGACGTCTGTTCGTGCTCACTAAACCTCGGTATATTTCGAACCGAAAGTCTTTTAGCCGCATGCATTTGATGTTGACGCCTATAATATGCTGTCGATATTATTATCCATGCATTATTTACACAAATATCGATCATTTGTGCAAAGATTGCCACATGGCAATGGTACATATCATCGCTTACTCCTGAAAGGAGTTCTGTACAAAGCGATCAGCAGCTAAAACGACTCCCCCCATGTTCTTGTTTTTTTTTTATTATTCATCTCATCTCTACCAAGAGCAGAGACATTTTTAGACTTTGACCTTTCATTCCAGTTCTCCCATTTTTGCTTCTCGTACTTTCATTCTTCATACTAGTTCTTTCTTGCATTCATCATCATTCTTTCCTATGGGTGGGATTCCCATTCCCTACTCTACTATTTTCTGCTATCTTTGCCTATTTTTCCTTCCCTTTTTTATTTTGTCGGGGTAAATGTAATTTACACATTTTTCATTTCTTATTTCACAGTTTCTGATCTAATTAATTTTTATACATTATCTATTCTACGTTTGTTTTCTATACAATCTCTGTACTTTACAATTTACATTCTTTATTTACAACTAGTTTTACTTACATACTATTGTTCTACAATATACTATTATTCACTATTTTTTAATAACTATCTATGGTGTAATACATTTATATGATATCCTATTTTATTGCTCTATTCGTGATTACAGTATACATGTTACACACCACAACTTTGGTTGTACTTATTTTACTTAATTCTTAAACTATCCTTATTATCTAATATCTTAGTACCTATGTGTCACTGTCGTTTCTACGAATATACGAGGTACATTCATAGAAATGTCCGTTGATCTACTGTTTTGTACTGCTCTGACAATTTTTCTATATACTTTAAGAATGTTATTCTATACCCTGGTAGTACATACTCGTACAAGAAAACTCGCACTCGTCTATCTGACATTCATCCGCGGCGTGATTTTGGTTACATTTCGCACATCTGGGTTTAGACCTACATATTTTAGAGGTATGTCTAAAGCTGCACTTAAAGCACTTCTACGGGGATTGCGTTGTAGCATAAAAATACTTTGGAGGGTAGTACTTGGCCGTCAAATGTTACAACGACCGATTCCGAATGTCGCTATACCGTCCTTGAAGTTTTTTTATCTTAGCCGCCTGATTTTAAGTGCTGCAATTCTGTTTGTTGGGGCGGAAAGTTCCTCTATAATTTCTTTAGGGGATAACTTAAACAACGCCCAGGTGGCAAATATTAAAAGGTATAATATTTATACTATAAATGCCTTATATTTGTTTACTAAGTTAGGATTAGAAATAAAGTTATTCGCATGTTCATGGGTTAGGAATTGTATCGACACACGGTTGCGTTCAGTTCGCTTGATGCCGTCAAGTCCGATGGTGGGGTTCTCTGGGTAAGGGATAATTGTGATTGGCTGGCCGAGAGAGTATTTTCATTTGTAAAGATGCATGAATCATTATTATGTTGAGATTTAGGCAGGGGCGGAAACGATTCATGAACTGAGGAAGCCTAGAAGTCAAGAACTAGCTTCTAGGTGGCGATTCTGTTCCAATCTATTATCTTTATCTTTTCTGTTTTGTTTACTTTTTCTTTTGTGCTTTTGTTTATGCCTGGTCATTGTTTCCAAATAAATATTTTGAGAATGAAACTGGGTTTTATTTAGACAGTTATCATCACTAATGCTTTCGGAAAGGGTTTGATAGCTTGCCGGAGATCGAATTTGGAAGGGGCCTGGATCAAATTGGGGGCCAGGGTCTGGCGGTTTAGGGGGGATGAACGGTAATGCCATATTTAAGATTAGGTGATAAATACACTACTTAGAAATATTGAAAAAGACGTACACAAGGACACGGTTATTAAATTAGTTATATATAATCACAGTCACACACAAATATCACTGAAAACCTGATAATATCCAATTGAAAAGTAAGGCCACATGTAATACCATTGACAGCTCAACTGCTAGCCCATTGCGGCCCGCCCGCTCCCGCGCTCTCCTTGTATTGCCACACAACACGGCACAGCGCGGTCGCGCAGGAACAGTATTATTATTCATCATCATCATCATCATCATTTCAGCCAAAAGACGTCCACTGCTGGACATAGGCCTCCCCCAAGGATTTCCACAAAGGCCGGTCCTGGGCCGCCCGCATCCACTGCTTTCCGGCAATCTTAACCAGGTCGTCGTTCCACCGTGTGGGAGGCCTACCAGCACTGCGCCTTCCGGAACGCGGTCGGAATTATTATTAATTATTATTATTAGTACAATTAAATAAACTTTTATAGGCGTGTTACCTAAGTAACATTACCACCCCCCAGTTGGAGGCTTCAACCGATAAATGTACCGTCAGTAGGTAGCACGGCTATCCGAGCAACGGAACGACGCAGCGACCCATTGGGTCGTCGATTGTGTATCACCTGCCGCTGTGCCAAGTAGCAGATGATTAGGTGTAAGTACGACTGGTTTTCCGGGATCGGATGTGACATACGAGAGCGGGCGGCTGTTGACAACCAGCTCCGCTTCCAAAAGGACGGTGTGCTGCACTTCTTCTGCCGGTGCTTGCTCCTTCAGCGTGGCATGGAGAGCATTCTTCACGGAGGGAACAAGCACTCCCAGACACCGCCCCTGTGTGACGCTGCAGGCGGGTTGACGCTCCAGTCGATGCCCTTAGTTTTTGATTCCATCTGAGGCGCTTGCAAAAGAAGCTACAATGGATGATCTGGCATGCTTTGGCGTTGAAGGTCTAGCTACAATTTCAGTCACTGGAGATTGCATCGGCGCATCTTTTGTCCCAGACATGCTCATATCTTGAATCAGTTCTACGGTAATAACAGGAATAGATATTAATGTTCATAAAACTATTTTCTATTCTGGCAACACTAAAAGAAATGTCAACAAGTCGGACTTTTTGGCGGGAAGTCAATCAGAGCGGCAATTTCAATTTTCGTTTGTTAATTTTAATTGTAATTTGTTGGAAAATCCGAATACATCGTGGTGGTGAGAAACCGCCGGAACCAGGAGAGGGAAAAAAAAGAAAATTCTCCAACACCATCCAAAATACTTCGGCGTATACAAACTACAAGCGTCTTTTCATTGAAAACAGTAACAGTGAGTTTACTGTTTATGTCGAGTCTACAGAAAATGAAAAATTGGAAATAAAAATCCCATAGGTCTAACAAAGCTATTAACAGAGCATGTGAAGGGAGTTGCAGCAGTTTATAGGATCAATGCCTACAAAATTGTCATTACTTTTAAAAAGGCAACTACGGCAGATAACTTTTTAGAAATGGAAGACTTCCTTTGGAAGAATAAAATGAAGGCAGTCATACGTTCATACCTAACAGAAAAAATTGGTGTGCTAAGATTTGTTCCCAAAGATTTGTCGAATGAGGATATTTATAGAAATTATATAGTATGTGATTTATAGTATGTGACGCAGAAGTAATATCCGTGAAAAGATTCATGAGGAAAGTCGAGGGGAAATTATTGCCTCTCAACACAATAGCAGTAACTTTTGCTTCAACATATTTACCTAAATATTCATTTATACAATTATATAGATACGAGGTACATACACCCCCACTCCTACAATGCTTTAAATGCATGAAGTTCAATCACTCTGCGAAAAATTGTCGAGGCGAGCAACGCTGTTCGTCTTGTTCGGGCCACCAGTCATATAGAGAGTGCGATGTCGATGAAATAGTTTGTGTCAACTGTTCCGGTAACCACCTTGCAATCTCTAGAGATTGCCCTATCAAAAAACAAAAAATTTAGGAAAAAAGCTAAACTTCGTATGCAACAACAGCCGTATGCCACTGTTGTGAAAAGTTTTATCATATATGAAAAATCGTACCCTGGCTTACATAAATCACAGCCAGTCCATAAACCCATAGTTAGGAATGATAATATTAAGCAGACCTTAGATGTTAAACAAGTCGCAAGCAATGACATAATTATTAATGCTATTGTAAAACCATTGGTTATGCTAGGTAACAAGAGTGACTCTGATGAGCCACTCACTCATAGGAAAATAAAGGAAATATTTCTGTCAAATTTAATTTAATGGATAACTATATCAATATTTTAATGTTTAACATACAAAATTAGCTTAGTAAAAAGGATCTATTACAGAATTTATTATTTGAAAAATATAGATATCTTTATTTTAAATGAAACATGGTTGAAATCCACTTCTATAGTTCCACACTTTCCCACATATAACATTATACACAGAAATTCACAAAATCCTCATAACGGAGAACCATCATTTAAAGTATAAAATAGTAAATACATTATTTTCAGAGTCTATACAGAATATATGCATTACAATAGAGACACAATTTGGAGCAAAGGCTGTAGTTTGTATATACAGTAACCAAGTGTAAGATTTGATTCTATAAAACTAAAAGAACTTATTAACAAGATACCCAAACCCTGTATAGTAATGGGCGATTTTAATGCACATAACATAGCTTTTGGATGTATCAGTGATAACAATAGAGGTAGATGTTTGTATATTAAAATAGATGAATTTGATTTGTATATTTTAAATGATGGATCACCAACAACTGTGTCTTATCCTAATAGACAAGCTTCAGCAATAGATCTTGCACTTGTCAGCTCCTCAATTGCTCATTTATGTAACTGGTCTGTTCATGATGATCCCATGGGTAGTTATTTATCATCTACCAACCTTGCTTGCAATTAACATTCAACCATCTTTGTATGATTTATCGCCTCCTGTGGACCAAGAAAAATATTTATAGTAAAGCAGATTGGGACAAATATTATAGCCTATCTGAAAATTAATTTACCAACACAGATTTAAATTGTGTTTGTGTTTCCTCTATCAGTTTATATAATAATTTTGTTAAAACGTTAAATTATATAAGTAATATCGCAATTTCAAAGCGAAAATTAGCTTCCAATGTACCCATTAGAAAACCAGTACCATGGTGGAATCAGAAATGTAGTGAGGCTGTCACCAAATCAAAAGATGCTTTAAAGTAATATTTTTCACAGCCTTCTATAGACAATTCGATTAAATACAAGAAGCCAGATACAATTAAAAAAAGAATTTTAAAGGAAGAAAAGAATACATCATGGAAAGATTTAGGTAGTACATTCAATAGGTTAACACCAGTTCCTAAAATATGGGGATATATTAAAAGTTTTAAGAAAATAGGAACAAATAAAAATAAAAATTTGAATGATGACTGGGTTCCAATTTTTTTAAATAACTTAGCAGATTCTTCTGATAGAGACAATAATAGGCTTGAGTACTTGTTTTAAAATGCAAAAGACAATAGTGTAAATGTCTTTCTCATGAACAGTTTCGCTATAGAGGAGTTTAAAACATCACTTAAAAGTAGAAAAGATACTACACCAGGATTGGATGATAATACCATACATGCTAATAAAAAGATTACATTTAAATGCACAAATCATATTACTCTATATTTATAATAGACTATGGACAGATTTAATAATACCACAGTCATGGAAGACACAATGTGTTATACCAGTTTTAAAACCAAATAAACCTTTGAATTATGCTACTTCATATCATCCTGTTTGGGTAAACTTTTTTAAAACATGCTAAAAGTACGGTTAGATTATTTTGTTGAATCTCAAAGCTTGATTCCTTATAAACGATTCGGTTTTAGAAAAGGAAAAGTTGCCCCAAAAGTTTTGTATCCTTATTAACAGATTTACGAAAAGTAAAATTGAGTGTGCAATCTGTGTCTTTTTAGATGTAAAAGGTGCTTTTGACAATGTAAATACAGAGGAGCTTATTCAAGTATCTCATGATATTGGTTTACCAGGACTTATTTTGAAATGGCTTCATCATTTCCTAAGTTATAGGTCTAGGCACAATGCAAGGAGCAACCTTATCTCCTCTGCTTTATATGTACATACCTCTGAAATACTAAAATATGTAATTGCACCTGATGTGCAGATCCTGCAATTTGCAGATGATTTGCTCTTGTACAGCATTAATCAAAATATTGAAATAGCTATGACCCATATCAACAATTCATTAAATCAGTTGTACCAATATTACCATGATAAACTTAAATTAGAAATAAGCCCAGAAAAAACTTCAGTGTTAATTGTTACCAGAAATATAAATAGTCATAATAATGTAAAAATTGTGTACAACAACAAAGTCCTATAGTTAGACATCACAAATTCCTTGGAGTTATCATTGATAAAAAATTAAAATTTGATGAACATATCAAACATATTAGCAACAAAGCATTGAATAGTATCAATATACTAAGACATTTAGCAGGAAGTTTTTGGGGATCAGATCCCAAAATTATGAGTATGTTATACAAGAGCATAGTACGAAGTCATTTTGATTACAGTAGTATGGCTTATATGAATGCCAATAGCACCTTATTACAAAAACTAGATGTGATTCAAAATATGGTACTGAGACTAATTTGTGGTGCAATGCGTTCCACTCCTATTAATTCCTTAGAAATTGAAACATGTATACCTCCCTTGACTTTACGTAGATTGATGTTAGCTGAGAGATTCTTCTTAAAAATTCTTAATTCCAGAGATAATTTGCAGCTTAGAAAAGTAATGGTCAGGCCTGAAATCTCTCAGTTTATTCCATCTAACTCTATCTCTGCTTCTTCCCTGGTTAGTAGAGTATTACCTGAATTTCCAACAATATTTGAACATGTCAACAATAATTCAAAAGATATTGTTAAACACGATATTTGGCCACTATATAAAATACCCTTTGCATCTGTACACAATGAATTTGATTTTTTACAGTAAAGGATAATAAGTCAGAATATTATTTCATATACACAGATGCAAGTAAAACAGAAAATAATGTCAAATCTGCATTTTATGATCCTCAATTGGATTTAACTAAATGTGTTAAAATTAATAAAGTTTGTAGTATTTTCACTGCTGAAAGTTATGCAATTTATTGTGCACTAGAACATGTATATAGACTTGAAAATAATGTACATAATATATTGATAGTTACAGATTCTAAGTGTGTATTAGCTACACTTTATAGTTATAATATGTCATTTAAGTTAAATTACATTTGTGGTGTAGATGTGTGGGTCGGCGTGTGAAGAAGTAAATGCAATCGCTTACCACGTCACCACTTGTTGGCAAGTATATATGTAACACTTGCCGGTATCAGGTTCTGGTTGGCTGCTAGGGCTGCTGTTGTTCCAGTTGGGTGCGGTGTATTACGGCGGAAATAAAAGGCACCGAGTCACAGGCACAATCTGTATTTGCACTAACTTATACTATGTACAGAAGTATAGCAGCACGGTAGAGGACCGAACCTTACGATCAGAAGGCGAAGGACAGATAGACAAGTAAGACAAAGCAAAAGCGGACTAGCTCGCGAGATTGCAGAGTAGGTAAAGCACAGCGCATAAGGCATACGTCTCGCGTCACAAACGGGCGGTTGGACACTGGTCGGTCGTCGGGCGAGCCGGCCGGCGAGCTCACGAAACCAGTTAGGCCACTCCTACGCCGCTCGCCGAGTGCGTCTCCAATGCACCACAATGCGTGCAGATTTGCCGTGTCGTAATATAATAGATAAATATCTGGCTACATAAATAATTAATGTTTATGCTTGTATATATATTATTGATTATAGGTTTTAGATATAAGTTAGGTTTAAAATATAAGTTAGTTTTAAGTTAATATATTATAAGAGTGTAAATATGTATATGTGTAAACAATAAATAAATATTCTATGTAAGTCTGTATTTATGCATGTATGTTTGTGTAGTGGGAATTCCCCACAGGACTCCCCCCCGAGCCCGTTACGGGCGATACCAATCAGGGAAGCGTACCCTTCGACCAGACCGAGTTTTTACCTCAGTTGATGGTTGTACATTGGTATGTACAGGGGTGGGTTTGGTTGGTATAGGAGTGGGAATGGGAATGGGAATCTCGGTTTGCAGGCTGGGTGTAGGCGAAGAGTCTGCCAGTATATAGGCCGGTTTGAGTCGGTCTATTGATACTGTGACCGGTTTGCCTCTCACAAGTATTTTATATACCTTATCACTTCTATCTAGCACTTCGTACGGACCGGAATAGGGAGGTTGAAGTGCACCTCGCAATGCGTCGTCCCTTAAAAATACGTGGCTAGACGAGGGCAGATCTTTGTAAATAAAGATCTTGCCTTTGGTGTGACGACTCGCAGGTGCGGGTTGTATGTTGGCCGTGAATTGGCGTAGGCGAGTGGTGAAGTCTGAGATATCCGTGCTACCAGGTACTGGTGCTTGGAAAAATTCACCTGGCAGACGTAAAGGCTCACCATACACCAATTCGGCTGAAGAGGCTTGCAAGTCCTCTTTGTAAGCGCTCCTAATGCCCAATAGCACTAGGGGCAATGCGTCAACCCAGTTGCTATCCGCGTGGCACATTACGGCAGCTTTTAGCTGACGGTGGAATCGTTCCACAAGGCCGTTACATGCGGCATGATATGCGGTGGTTCGACGATGTTTGAATGCTATCACTTTTCCAAGGTATTGGAAAAGTGAAGATTCAAATTGTCGTCCGCGGTCGGTGACAATATCCGTTGGACATCCAAATCTGGATATCCACGATATTAGCGCCTTGCCGACCGTTTCCGCTGTCATATCCGCCATCGGCATGACTTCAGGCCAACGTGTGAAACGATCCACTACCGTCAGACAATATCGCTGTCCTTGCGATGGGGGTAGCGGGCCAATAATGTCCACGTGGATAAATGCAAACCTCGCGCGAGGTAAATCGAAGGTGCCTATAGGGGATGACACATGGCGATTTACCTTGGCGCGTTGACATGCGAGGCATTTCCGTGTCCAATCTCGACAGTCTTTGCGCACCCCGGGCCATACGAAACGCTCTGCAACTAATTTGGCAGTGGCGTTGGCACCTGGGTGGCTAAGGTTGTGCAGGCTGTCAAAAACTTTCTTCCGCAAAGGTTGCGTGACGAAAGGCCGGGGCGATGGAGTGCTCACATCGCAATAAAGCTCTTGAGAGCTTGGGAGCTTGATACTCTTAAACCGGAGTGATGATTCACCGGAGAGAAGATGGGTCAGCTCTTGGTCAGATGCCTGGGACAAGGCAAGTTCGTCAAAATCGATTGTCATCTGCAGTTCATCTACGCGCGACAAGGTATCTGCGACAACGTTGTCTTTGCCTGCAATGTGTCGAATGTCTGTCGTGAACTGCGAGATGAAATCGAGGTGACGATACTGACGGGGCGAACAGTTAGCTTTTCTTTCAGAAAAGGCATAACTGAGCGGCTTGTGGTCGGTATATACCACAAAATGTCTTGCCTCAAGCAAATGACGAAAGTATTTTATACTTTCGTATATGGCCAACAACTCGCGATCGTAAGGGGAGTACTTCTGCTGTGCAGGACTGAATTTCCTCGAAAAGAACGCGAGGGGTTGCCATACACCGTCTTTAAATTGCTCCACTACGGAACCCATTACCTGGTCAGACGCATCTGTCACCAGAGCGAGTTTGGCCTGGCAATCTGGGTGTGCGAGTAGTGCAGCATTAGACAGGTTTTCCTTAGATTTATTGAAAGCATCCAAGGCATCACCAGTCAAGTCAATCGCCTGTGATGGCTTGACGGAACCTACAAGCAAGGCATTTAAGGGTGCTTGAATTTTTGCAGCTTGAGGTAGAAATCGCCTGTAAAAATTCAGCATACCCAGATATCGCCTCAGTTGCTTGACCGTCTTTGGTGCAGGAAATTCCCTTATGGCCCGGACTTTCGTTTCCAAAGGTTTGGTGCCGGATGCTGAGATGTGGTAGCCGAGAAATGCTACTTCGCTAGCACCGAAAACGCATTTCGAGGTGTTGATGAGGACTCCGTATTCCTTCATTCGAGTGAAAAGCTGCTCGAGATGTGCTTCGTGCTCCTCCTCGTTTCGGGAGTACACAAGAAAATCGTCCAGGAACGAATACGTGAAATCGAGTCCTCTAATCATCTCGTCAACAAACCTTTGAAAAGTCTGGCCTGCGTTACGCAAGCCAAAGGTCATAAAAGGGAATTCATACAAACCAAAGGGTGTGGTGATGGCTGTCTTGGGTATGTCCTCTGGGTAAACCGGTATCTGATTGTATGCTTTCAATAAATCTATGGTGGAGAATATAGTACATCCAGCAATAGAGTGGGCAAAATCATGTATATGCTTAATGGGGTACCTGTCTGGGATGGTCCGGGCATTAAGCATACGGTAATCGCCACAGGGTCGCCAACCGTTTTCCTTTTTAGGCGCAAGGTGGAGCGGCGACGCCCAAGGGCTTTCGGAAGGGCGTGCAGTGCCGTTGCTCAGCATCAGCTCGAATTCCTTCCTGGCTGCCTTGAGTTTGTCGGGCGCGAGCCTGCGGGGAGTACAAAAAATGGGTGGCCCTGGTGTAGTCCGAATGTGGTGGACAGTGTGATGCTTTGGAGAAGCCGGAGTTCCTGAAGGGCGAGTGATCTCCGGAAACTTTTCTAATACGCGATGGTAGCGTGAGTCGCCAGCTGTGACCTTAATAGAACAAATATTATCATTTGCTATGGAAGCTACAGTCGACAATGTTGTGGTGTTGTCTATCAGCCGGTGGTTACGACAGTCAACGACTAAACTATAATGGCTGAGAAAGTCTACACCTATAATAGCTTTCGTTACATTGGCTACTACAAATCGCCAAACAAAATTGCGTCTTAGACCTAAGTTTAAGCTAAGCTCTAAGTAGCCGTAAGTGTCTATTGTAGTACCGTTGGCTGCTGTCAGCTGGTAGTCGGTCTTGGTTCGACGATCCCGAAGCGCAGATCGAGGGTAGACGCAAAGGTCACTGCCAGTGTCTACTAAGAACTGGACGTTCGAGCTGCGGTCGGTGACGAAGAGGCGACCATTAGAGGCGGGGCAATCGTCTGTCGCCATTAGCGACTGCCGCTGGCGTTTCCCGCCTTATAGTCGCAAGGCTGGAGACATTTGTGCGCGCTGGAACCGTACTTAGTGTGGTACCAGCACACCGGGAACTTGCGGTAACTGGAATCAGACCTACGACGGGAGTTTGAACGGCTTCGCTGGGGTCTGGATCGTTCGCGCGGGCGTTGGGACGATCTGGTGAACTCGTCCAGTTTCCTCTCCAGACGTTCTACCGTACCTCTTAACTCGGCGATCTCTCTGGAGGGCTGCGATGATGATGATGCCGTTGCCGCTACGTTGCAGGGTGTCGTCAGCTCGTGGATGCGGTCAGCTAAGTCCGATAGTTGTTCGAGGGAGTGAGTTGGCTGCGAAGCTAACACGGTCTGGAGGTTAGTCGGCAGACGGTTGCTCCAAATCGACCGAATGAAGTCCTCGGGCACGGAGGGTCCTGCGAGATCGTGGAGGTGCCTGAGGAACTGCGACGGTTTTCGGTCACCCAGCTCCTCATGAGTCAGCAACTGTTTGACCTTATTTTCGTGGGACGCCGACAATCGCCTCACTAGCTCCGACTTGATCTTCCCGTACTTGTCATGTGCTGGAGGTTGGATTATGATATCCTTCACAGCTTTTGCGTGGGTCAGATCAAGGTTCGTGATGACGCTGGTATACTTAACGGCGTCGTCGTGGATATTGAGGCTCTGGAACTGTCCCTCAAGAAGTGCGAACCAGATCTCGGGGTCTTCAGGTGCAAACGGAGGAATCTTCAACTTCCGAAAATCGGATGACGTATCGGAACGATCCGTGGACACGCGCATTTTACGTGGACGTTTTGTTATGTGCTCCTGGGCACTTTTCGTGGATACACTGCTGTCTGAACCACTCATGTCGTCTACCTCTTTATTCTGTCCTCAGTGTTCAAGAGGGTCACCACTGTGGTGTAGATGTGTGGGTCGGCGTGTGAAGAAGTAAATGCAATCGCTTACCACGTCACCACTTGTTGGCAAGTATATATGTAACACTTGCCGGTATCAGGTTCTGGTTGGCTGCTAGGGCTGCTGTTGTTCCAGTTGGGTGCGGTGTATTACGGCGGAAATAAAAGGCACCGAGTCACAGGCACAATCTGTATTTGCACTAACTTATACTATGTACAGAAGTATAGCAGCACGGTAGAGGACCGAACCTTACGATCAGAAGGCGAAGGACAGATAGACAAGTAAGACAAAGCAAAAGCGGACTAGCTCGCGAGATTGCAGAGTAGGTAAAGCACAGCGCATAAGGCATACGTCTCGCGTCACAAACGGGCGGTTGGACACTGGTCGGTCGTCGGGCGAGCCGGCCGGCGAGCTCACGAAACCAGTTAGGCCACTCCTACGCCGCTCGCCGAGTGCGTCTCCAATGCACCACAATGCGTGCAGATTTGCCGTGTCGTAATATAATAGATAAATATCTGGCTACATAAATAATTAATGTTTATGCTTGTATATATATTATTGATTATAGGTTTTAGATATAAGTTAGGTTTAAAATATAAGTTAGTTTTAAGTTAATATATTATAAGAGTGTAAATATGTATATGTGTAAACAATAAATAAATATTCTATGTAAGTCTGTATTTATGCATGTATGTTTGTGTAGTGGGAATTCCCCACACATTATTTATAATATTAGATATAAGATTAAAGAATTACAGGATTAAGCTTTTAATATAGAATTTGTATGGGTACCTTCACACAGTGGCATTCTTGGAAATGAAGCGGATGATAATGCATCTCGTTCAGATCATAATGAGGATCAATCAGTAATTCTAAAAGTGCCATTCACTGATTATCACAGCAACTTCAAGGAGCTTAACTGACAAATGTGGAAGGCTTACTGGAATAAAACCCTGGAAACAAAAGGCAAGTGGTACGCTGAGATGCCAGAAGATCTACCTGTTAAACCTTGGTACAATAACATCAAATATAGTGAAAGAAGATTTATTACTACAATATCACGCATGCGATTGGGACACTGCCTAACACCAGCTCATTTGAATAGAATTAAGATATTTAATAATACCTGTTGTCGTCATTGTGGATCTGAAGGTGCCGCCTTCAGATCCACAATGACGACAACAGGTATTATGGATTTGGAACATATTGTTCTTAGATGTCCAACTTTTAATTTGCAACGGCTAATTTTGGCAAGTGACTAAGTGAATGTGATCATAGTGAATGTCAACAATGTGTAGACAAGTCAAGTTTGTCTTTATCATATTGTCATTGTAGGCGATGTGGAGCTGGAATCGCGGTTTTTGAAGTGAAAGAAATTGTAAGATGGAAAAATTACCGTTTGTTCGCCCTTTATTTACACACTTTTACATTAAAATATAAAAGTTGAAACATAAAATGCCACACTTTTCTTTACCTAAATAATATAACTTAAACATTTTTAAAAGTGACGTTTCTTATATTATGTAGTTTGTGTATTTAATCAGGTCATCGCAGCCCATCGGATATTTTTTTAATGGCATACTGCTCATTCACGGTTTTAATACTTTATAATTTTCAGAATTTCCGTTTGCCTGTAAAACCGTCAGCTGAACGAAGAGTTCAGATATCTCCTTACCATAGTCCTGTATAGATAAATCATTTTGTTTCATAGAAGTTAATTTCAATTGCAATGCCGTAGCTGATTTTTGGGGTAATAACATTTTTTCATGTCCTCCACTAAGCTATAGACATTACATATACATATACAACAGAATAATTCGAATTTAATCGTAATTTTGCAACTTGGGATAGTCTACTTTTTAGTAGAAAATTAATTAATTGTTTCTTATATTCTGGTGCTGAGAGGGTGGAGATATAATATTCAATATTATCAATTAATTGCCTGGTGTTGGCCACCTCATCAGTCATTAGTGGCAATAAATTTAAAGCAGTTTTAAGTTCAAAGGTAGTCATTATTACAGATTTACTAGGTTTACACAATTCGATTACCTCAGCATATAATTTCTGGAATCTATCAATATGCTTATAAATTAGGTCTGTATCATCAGATGTCACCGGTAAATTCTGTATGTGCCATAGAGTATCGCCAATGCCATTAAAGTTAGAATTAGGAGCAAAACAATATTAATTGCTCCCAAATGGGTTCGGATCTCTTCCACTGAGGCCTGGTTGCTGCCCCCAGCAGCGTTTTGCGCTAGGATTACTTCCTCCTTAGACGTACTGGTGCCCATCTTCTTCACAATATACACGTACCACCTTGGATGTAATCAAACTACAGGCCACACACCGCGCGCAGTCCAGTGCGGATAATTCGATGAACATTCTTAGAGCAAAGTCCGAATTCGTACAAATATGGTGATGGAATTCTAAACAAACCGAGCCAGTGCCACGCGTTATACTAACTATTTATTGAAATAATACCTGATTAAATACACACACTACAGTCTGCACACCAAATAAAAAATAAAACGGTATTATATTTTTCTTACAGAGCTGTAAGAGGTCTTTCTATGTGTATGCCCGGAGAAGATCTTCAGTATTTATAGTTGGCATTTCAGAGTTTAGAGTTCCCTAGTCGGTCTCTGTTGTTTACAAAGAGTATTTAGTAAGTTATATGGCCCATAGTAATCGTATCTGTATTTATCAAATGTTTTAAGACATTTTATTTTCGACCAGCACACTTTCTCCCAATTCTCCGCTATAGTCCCGTCTCATTCGTGTGTACTATGTACAATAAAAATGCTGCTATGCACTGATTGTGTGGGACACACAAATACAATTCATCTTCCTCCGACTTCTTTTTATCCAGATCTTTATGATGCCTCTTTTTGTTTTATATGTTGAGTATACTCATTTTGAACATTTATATTACTTTTATCTTTTTTGTAATTGTTACACATGGTACATTGATCCTTCTTGGGGTGATAGAACGCTAAATTGTATTCTGTACCAAACACTTTATTATAAATGTTAAATTTTACTGGAACTTAATTGCTTTCTTTCATTTTCTTTTTTGATTGACAAGGTACGTTCTAAGTATTTCCTGGTTGTTTTTTTCTACAGTAGCGGGATTCAATTACAGGAAAACTTTCAATGTGATTTTTTAGCTCTTGTATTTGTTCTGTAAAAACAATAAAAAATATATTTTAACACAGAAACATTATATAGCCTATTCGTGTGTAAAAAATCAATAACAGACAGAATGGAATTCTATATTTATTAATTTTCGAATTTCGCGCGCCCTAGTGCTCCCTCGCCGCGTAGGTTTAATAAATAATAATAATAATAATAAATAAATCGTTTATTTTCATCAAAGTAGTTACATCGACTGTAGGTATACATTAAAATAAAACTTAGAAATAGTCTGCGATAATGCCGTTGTAATCATAAGGAACTCTGGTACCCATTGTAAGATTTAACTTGTGTTATGGATGCCAGGATTCTTCGTATCATATGCTTTGGAAAATAAATAATACAGACATTAAACACATGTGGATATTCACCCATATCGATGTTTGCTTAAATATGACTAAAACTAAAATTTGTACTAAGTATATCTAATTAAGTATGTTAAATGAAACAGATATATGCAGTGTGTTCGTGTGTGTATGTGTGTGTGTGTGTGTGTGTGTTTGTGTGTGTGTGTGTGTGTGTGTGTGGTGGTGCGCGCGCGTGTGTGTTTGTGCGCGTGTATGTGAGCGCGTGTACGTGCGTGTGTGTGTGTGTGTGTGTGTGTGTGTGTGGTGTGTTTGGTATATGAGTATTTGTATTTGTTGCTTGGAAATTTAAATCCCTTTATAGTTTAAGAAGATCTTCAGTATCTGAATAGGTTTTATTTAGAAGCCATTTGCTCGTTATTTTTCTACAAAAGTGATTACACAGTGGGAAAATATTACAATACTTGTTTACCATATTATATAAGTGATTGCCAATAACTAGATGATGTCGGCTGGCAAATGTAGTTTTGTATCTTTGTACAGGGCATACATTAAAGCCTCGTCGTTTATAGGTGATTTTAATCTTCATATTTGTGTAGTTTAAGGAGGCATGCTTTCTTAAAACAGACCCTCCTCCAGACACGTCAAGAATCATCCTAAGAATTAGGGAATCTCACTTGACGGCCAAACGAGTGACATAACACGGCGGGACATCTGGTTGAGACTGGTCATCTTGAACAGATAAGATAAAGGCCGGCTTAAGTCGATCAAAACAGTTACCTCCTTATTTTTGAAAAGCATTTTAAATGTTTTGTCACCTCTAGAAAAATCTTTATGCGGTCCAGAATATGCAGGTTGTAGTGAACCTCGCAAAACGTCTTCACGAAGGAAGACAAAATCACAAGATTTTAACTCCTTGAAAACAAAGACTGGGCTTGCAATGACGAAAAGTTGACAAAGGGCGTAGCTTTTCGGTAATGGTCCGGAGTCGAGCAGAAAATTCAGTAATATCCGTAGTACAGCTCACGGAAGACTCCAAAATCTCACCGGGTAACCTTGGTGATTTGATTTTCAAAGGTCTTTATTATTCATATAAATAATAATACACTAATGACAATTAGATCTTATTCTAAAAGCATAAACACTAAAGTACTCTTGTTTTGTACAGACTAGGTGCCTTTATAAAATATTTAAATATACAAATAATGTAAATGTGTCCTACGAATGATTATTAGCAGTCTGAAACAATCAAATAATCGTACCTGATTTATGAGTAGTGCGTAGATAAGTCACAACGACACTATAAAACGGCAACATAAAAAAGTAATAGCTACATAGTTGCTATTAGTTGAGAGTTTAAACAATTCACTATAATATGATAGTTAAAATCACTAATACAGATACACATATCATTCAATAACGAAAGAATGCAAGTGAACTTCGTTAATTATTTCTAGCGGCGAGTTTTAAATGTACCTACATATTCAATATAACAAACGCGCTCAGGTAGCGGTCCGTCCGGCCATCAAGTCGTATTACCTTTGTTACTCGTAAAGCAATAAGTGATGTGGAAGTCGATATCGACAGTATGTGTCGATATATTTATGAGATTAAAATAGCTTACCTAAGCGACGTTCAATCATAATTATACGGAGCTCCTTGTCCGAGACGGGTTTACTTATGTAGTCTACATCTTGTGGTAGCAACAACACACACATGTTCCAAGCCTAAAAACAAATAAAAAGAACCACAGTATCCGAGCGCAGCTGTCAAACTTTGTGTCGACTTCATTTTGTTTAAAGCCAATCATGAACATCCCTTATTATGGGGTAAGAGTAAGGGTGGGTGGGAGTGCCGTCTCGGACAAGGAGCTCCGTATAATTATGATTGAACGTCGCTTAGGTAAGCTAGCTTAATCTCATAATTATACTTTCTCCTTGTCCGAGATGGGTTTACTTATGTAGATGTTTGAAGACAGGGTTGTGAATGAATATACAATCTGGTGAATCAGACAGATTCGAAGTATTTATTAAAAGTAATGTTAACAAAACAAAAATCACAAACTATCACAAACTAATCGCAAACCGTATTACAAATTGTATTAATAAAATATTAATAAATTGTATAATAATAGAGGGTCATCTGATACGGGTCTGTTATAGAATTTTGCGAAGGTAGCCGAATTATGTGACCACCCGGCGGTTCGTCTTATTAGATCTATATTAAGACCAGCTCTGTTTGCGGCAGAGGTCGCTGCTTGCCGTGTGCTATGAGCTGTAAAGATAGAGGTGTCTATTCCAGCCTCTGATAATGTAATTTTAATCCAGCGACTTATACTTTGCGATGAAGCGCGAGAATGGCGTTTCTTTATTGTCAGAATCAGATATTCTACGTCCGGTCTTATTTGCTGGGTGGCTAGGAGATACGCCTTGATTGTTTTTACCGGATAGATTTCAGGTTTGGTTACATAGTTTTTTAAGTATAAAATTGGTAGAAATCTATTGTGTTTTGAAGTTTTTATTATGTCTGGAATTTTTATTTGTACGCCGTCCGTAATAAATTTTATGTTGCTTAATTTAATAAGTGAGAGGGTTTGAACTCAATGAGCTGTAGTAAGAGCTAAAAGTGTAAGTATTTTTTTTTTGTTAATTTTTGTAAATCTACTGAGTCATTGTTAAATCCTAAGTAATTTAGAACTAGTGCAGGATCCCACGTGATGTTATATTTGGCAGTGGGTGGCTTAAGTCTAAAAATCCCCTTAAAGAAACGTTTTAATCTATCATCACTGCTTATATTTGGCCCGATAATTAAAGATAATGCTGACCTCGCTGTATTTAGGGTTCCGTAGGAAGCGCCCTTATGGAACCATTCGCTTAGAAATTTAAGTATGTATGGTATAGATGCCTGATATGGGTCCAACTGATATTTATTGCAGAATTCCCACCACCTTTTTAGCACGGTATCATATTGTTTCATGGTATTCGGTGATAGGGAGTGAAGCATGATGTGTAGGGCTGAAGCAGGCGTACCACGCCTCACGTAGGCCTCGCTGACAACAACCCTGCAGCCAAGGTAAGGGTTCTGTGTAGTGGATGTATTTCCCTGTAAGGGGACATGAGCAAACTACTATCAGGATTGAAAATTAAAAGTTCTCCGATTTGTAATTTTCTTATCAGAGGGTACCTACCAAGGCTGGGATGGCCAATATGGGAACACTAGGATACCAGTTGCATTATCTTGTTGAATTTTGTGTAAACATTTTAACACTAATGAAAATGGAGGGAAAGCATAAAAGAACATTTTTTTCCCAATTTAAGGTAAATGCATCTATTGTTATTGTTTCTGGATCTCGCTTCCAAGATACAAAATTTAAGCATTTATTATTTATTCTGGAGGCAAAAAGATCGACTTCGGGATATCCAAAACTACTTGTAATTTTTTCAAAAGCCTTCTGAGAAAGTTCCCATTCTACTCGTATATTTATTTTTCTATCTTTTGTGTTTATGTATGAGGCATACACCCAGAGATTTCGCACCATTGCCAAAATTTTCGTGTAATATCATTTAAATGTGGGTATTGCATGCCCCCCATTTTGTTGATATATGCAACTGCTGTTGTGTTATCTACTCAAAGGAAATTTCGCGATTTACAGTAATGTGTGAAACATTGCAATCCTAGGAATGCCGCTTTAATCTCAAGATAATTGATATGATAATCTCTTTCCACTGAAGACCAAGATCCAGAAGCCCTTTCAGTCCCACATACGGCCCCCCAGCCTGTAGTTGATGCATCTGTATGAATTTCTAAATAACATGCATGTTGCTTAATGGGATTGTGTTCTCCTATATATATTTTATTTATTTTTTCATCTCCTCTCTCATACCAGTTCTCGCATTCATGCTTCTCGCACTTTCATGCTTCATACTATATCTTTCTTGCATTCATCACCATTCTTTCCTATGTGAGGGATTCCCATTCCCTACACTAGTCGTTTTTTGCCTAATTATGTTCTTCCCTTTTTTGTTCTTGCGGGGTAAATGAAGTTTTACACATTTTATTAATTCTTACATATCTTACACATTTCTAACCTACTTACATCTATTTTCTTTTTCTATTCTAAGGTTTATCTCCCTGACCATTGCAATCCCAACCCCGCCCATGTTCAGCGGTGGGACATCGTATTTCAACCTCCTGGTGATGATCATTGCGTTGGTTTTATGAGGCGCAAATTTCAATTTGTTTCTGACGCCCCACGCCTGAACACGCCCGAGTATTGGGTTGGCCTTGGTCTCGATCTCTAGTGTGGTGTCCCCATCGACAACGAGCACGACATCGTCTGCGAATGCCTGCACATGGATATCCTCGTTGCTGAGGGCTTTTAGGAGAGGGTCGATCAACACGTTCCAGAGGATGGGGCCTCCTATTGAGCCTTGTACGCAACCCTTGTTGTTCTGCTTCTCGAACTGCTCCCCTGCATACCGAACTCGGACCCTTCGGTTGCTCAAGTAGCTGCCGATGACCCGCCTCAAACCCAAGGGACACTGTTCCTCTGCCAGCCGGACCCTGATCATTGGCCACCAGGCGCTATCGAAGGCTCCCTTTATATCCAACGATATCAGGACGACCATTCTTTTCAAGTTTAGTTGGTCCCTGACTTTCTGTATCATGGTATAGAGGGAGTCCACGGTGCTCCTCTGCGGCATGAATCCGTACTGGCGAGTACTGAGCCTTGGTAGTATATGATGCTTGAGGCGAGCCATCAGCATCTTCTCGTAGGTTTTACCGAGTATCGGCAGCAGCCCTATAGGTCTATACGACTTCGGGGAGGCATAGTCCGTTTTCCCTGGTTTCCTCAATGTCACAACAGTCGCTATTTTCCAGCTGGTGGGGAAATGATGGTATTTGTGACATTGATTCACCAGGGCCAGAAAAACCTCGGGAGCAGTTTCGATGGCATGGTTGCATACATCGGCTGTGAGGCCGTCATCCCCCGGTGCCTTTTTGGGGTTAAACGAATCCTTGGCCGTTGTGAGCTCTTTCATCGTGAAGGTTCTTTCGTTGTGAGGTCGGGATCTACGTCACTGTCCGTCTCGTTTATAGTCGTCGCTTGCTGTCTTATTAGTCTGTGGTAGTCATTGTCGTTTTCGGTCTTGTCGTCGGGGTAAAAAGTCTCAGTCATTAGTCTCGCCGACTCTTTAGGGTCTAAGTCTTTTCCGTCTTTTATCATAGGTGGATCCTCTTGTCTAGTCTTTGTTCTATTTATGACTCTGTAGATCCCTTCCCACACTCTTCTCTTCTTCGTCGCAGTGGCTCTCTTCAGCTTTGCCAGCTTCTCCGACCACCACGGCAAGGTAAGTGTTTCTTTGTTCTTCTTCTTAGGTATATGTTTTGTGGCTGCTATTTGTATTTTGTTTGTGTATTCATCTACTGCTTCGTCTAATTGTTCTATATTTTGAATTTACTTATATCTGTTTTGTTTAGATTACTGTCATTTAATTCATGTTCAAAAGTTTTCCTAAAATCACTCCAATTGGCTTTTTTGGTGTTATAAACTCTCGTTGTCCTATTAATTATTACTCCTTTGGATTTTTGCAGCTTTATTTGAAACACTATGCCGTTGTGGTCGGAATTAACTAGGCTTTCATCCACATGTCAATTCTCGACCAAGTCAAGAAGATCTTCCGCGCATGCCGTTACATCGACAAAACTGCTGAACCGCTGCCCCCCGCGCACGACGTTCTCCTATATTAAACAGCCACCAATCTAACTCTTTTAGCATGTTGTCTGCGATATCAAGTTTTTCCTCATAGTCATCGCCAGATTTGAGAAGGCCTAAATACTTCTCTCTTTCTAGTAGTTATGTATAAACCCATCCATAAGGGACGGCTGGGCAAACCGATGTACTCGTAAGTGTACCTAACAACTGAGATAATTCTCTTATTTTACATTTTGATTTTATATTTAAAGGCTACGGGCACTTATACATGTGGCATCGTGCAATCGAATAGAAAAGGGATGCCCATATTGTTCTTTTAGGTATTAGAGCTACGTTTAAAGATGACCTGCAGACTTCCTCAGCAGAGTTGGTTTACGGGGAATCACCAAGGTTAACCAGTTCGGCTTACGCACTTGCTGCTGTCGCACGTTCGCTAGCTTTATTTTATTTTATTTATTTTCACACTTTCGGGAACTTACGGCTAATACAAAAATATTAAATTACATAGTAAGGGAGGGCCAATTAAAAGTTTCCACAGATAGTACTTTAGGTAGTTACTGGGGTTGAGGTAGACAGAACACAAAAAAAAAACAGAACAAAATAACAAACTGCTCCGTAACATCTATATACAAAAACTATACAAAATATCTATACAAAAAAAAGTTGGTTTAGTTTTTTCTTTAATTGCATGACAGTGGTATTGAATAGGTCGATGTCAATTTCCTGCGCTACTTCATTAAATAATTTGCTAGCTCGTATTAGAAATGAGTTTTCTCTGTAGTTTGAGTTTACCGAGGCAACATAGAGAAGATTAGGTTTTCGTAATTGTGAAGGAGTAGTACGTAGACAAATGTTACCTAATAGTTCAGGACAATCGATCGAGCCATTTGCAATATTAAGCAAATATGCGAGGTCTGCGGTTCGGCGGCGTTCATGTAGTGGCAATAAGTGAAACTTTTTACAACGATGAAGGTAGTCAGGTAGGTATGTCTTTTGTGACTACGGACGAATGCACAATAGAGAATTTTTAAGGTTTTTATATTTTTAAAGTCTACGGAAAGTCTGAAGACAAAACCTAATGCTCGCGAAGCTTTTTTAACAATATTTTCTATGTGAATATCAAATTTAAGTTTGGAGTCAAATGTCACACCAAGGTCTCTGATAGAATCGACTCTAGAGATTGATGATCCTTGAAGTTCGTATGCATGTGTAATGGGATTTGGCTTACGGGTATATGCACAAGTATAGCATTTTGATATATTTAGATCAAGTTTATTATCTAGACAGTATGTCTGAAATCGGTTAAGGTCTTCTTGAAGTTTAATTGCATCATCAAGGGATTTGATAGGACTAAGAACTTTCATGTCATCGGCATATAGGAGAATTTTAGAATGTTTGAAACATAATGTAATATCGTTGATAAATATAATAAATAGTAAAGGGGCAAGTAAGGACCCTTGAGGAACTCCAGATGGTATAAAAGCTTTTCTCGATTTAAATCCATTCATAACAACTGTCTGACATCTGTTTTCAACATAAGAAGAGAACCATCTAAATAGATTTCCTTTTATGCCCATAAGCATTAGTTTGTGTAGTAGCAGATCGTGATCAATTCTATCAAATGCCTTACTAAAGTCGGTGTAAACAACATCCACCTGCACCCTTTCAGACATGTAACGAGACAGATAATCAGTGCAAACAAGTAGATTAGAGGTAGTTGATCGACCACTGAGAAACCCATGTTGCTGTTCACCAAAAACTTGTTTAAAGGAAGTGTACAACTGCTTATAGATGATTCTTTCCATTATCTTGGCAAATATACAAAGTTTAGAGATAGGCCTATAGTTTTCGACCTTATCCTTTGCTCCTTTTTTATGCACAGGTGTAATAAAGGCTGATTTCCATATTTCTGGGACGATGCCTTCACTGAAAGACCGCTGAAACAAGATGGTGATTGGAACCGCCAGACTTTTAGCACACTTGACAGCTAATAATGGCGATATATTGTCCGGTCCTGCTGATTTAGATAAATTAGTTCCCTGGAGCAGTTTAAGAACGTCAGGTTCGATTACATGGATGGAGTTTATATCAATTCTTGAAGAAGAGTGTGAAGTTGAAGATACAACATCAGCATTTATATTTATACTGGTCTGGCTATTTAGAAAATTTGAGCTAAAATAATCGGCGTACATATTGCATATAGTTTCACCGTTAGTAGAAGACTCAATTCCATAATTAATTAGGGAAGGGTAGCTGTTTGTCCGGTGTTTGGTTTTAACGTAGGTCCAAAATAATTTCGGATTTGAAAGTATGTTGTTTTCAATTCTGGTAATGTAATCATTAAACATATTCCTCTCCAGAGATTTAGCTCGTTCCCTCAATGTGATAAACGAGAGGTAATCAGATCGGTTTCTGTACTTTTTGTATTTCTGATGAAACTTGTATTTTTCTTTGAGGATTTTTACCAGAGACCTATGGTACCAGTGTGGGTATTTAGACTGAGGATAGACTATTTTAGTTGGTATGTGAATTGACTGAAGTTTATTAAGAGTGTTATAAAAAAAACCTACAGCGTCTTCGAAGGGTTTCCCATTGAGTTCAACATTCCAGTCGATTTTATCTATTTCCCTTGAAATTGCAGTATAATCCCCTTGGTGATATAAATACTTTGTATAGGGTTGTGATGGTAAAGCGTGATACTGCACAAAGCTAGTGGATATACAAAGGGCTTTATGATGAGGGTCTTCTAAAACAAGAGGGTCAGTACAGGATGTCACATGTACATGATTATTGCAGAAAACCAGATCCAAATGTTTTCCATTAAAATTGCATTGATCATTATATTGGCTTAAATTGCATGAATTAATATTGTCAAAAAATATGGTTTGTGCTGGAAGGGATATATTTACTGGATATAGATCATTGCCGTCATTACTTAACCATTGAATGTTTGATTGGTTGAAATCTCCTACTATTAAAAACATATCTGTCGGATTTTGTACTACAATATTTTGAAGGTTTTCAGAAAAATTAATCAATTGAGTGGATAATGGATTACCCATGTTTTGATTGCAAATATATGCGGTGCATATGTGCATTTTATACGACACCCTTGGTTTCTTTTGTAGAAGTGTTAATGTTACCCATAAATCTTCAGCCGAAGAGCTCCAGTCGCTTTGTATTTGTGCAACTATGTCACGGCGTACAGCAATTAACACGCCACCACCCAAATTCTGATTGGTGTGCCGATAATCCCTATCGCGTCTCCATACTAAATACCGGTCATCAAAAAGTTCCGTGTCATTTATAGTTTCGATAAGCCATGTTTCTGTTAAGCAGATAACGTCATACGAATTCAGACATAAATTTCTCAAGAATATTGATGTTTTCGTCCGTAATCCCCGAACATTTTGATAATAAATGTTAAAAACCATACCTGTTAAATAATAAAACATCTGGCAGTTGAATAGAAAAAAATTGAGGCACATTCAAGTGCAAAACAAACTCATTAGCAATTATGAATAGAACCGGTGACCGCACATTCAGAGAAATTGCACCTGTATAGAATAACACATTAGGCATATAATGGCAAAGGAATGCAAGTTGGCCGTTGAGCGATAAGCGAACAAAGGATGCGCACGAGCCTAAGAAGTATAAAAAAGTATTGATGTTTCTCAAACATTTCGCATAGTAACAATAAATGCTAAGCATATTAAGTTTTAAAACACAAATTATGGTAAATATTTTTTCAAATCTTCTTCTGTTCTTATGTACAAGATCGGCGATGTTTGATTTTTTCGTATTAGAATCTTGCAGTTTTTTACCCATACGAAAGAAAACCCCCGCTCCTTCGCAAGCAGTTTGGTTTTATTGAGCAGCATTTTGTTCGCTAACGTTAGGTGGTCGTTTACGTAGACCATAGAGTCACCATGTAGCCCTAGATCCGCCGGAGTGATATTGCGTTTTTTGGCCGCTGCGATGAAGTCTTCTTTGCGATACCGGTTGTGAATAGAGCAAATTATAGATTTGTTATGCGGATCATGTCGAGATGGGACCCGAGCTATATAATTAATCGCATCTTTTGGGATGTCGCAGTTTATCAGCTGTCCAATTTTGCCTATGATAGAAAATAAATTTTCGCTGTTGGAGATAGGGACTCCTTTAATTTCGATGTTACTCGCCGCTCGCCGATGGCCATTCCTCGAAGAACTGCAACCTACCTCCTAGATGTGTGAAGTGTCCGGAAGATCATTTAACTGCAGAATGTGCAAAGATTAACCAACACATCCAAGGGTGTCCATGCCGAAACTGTCGAGCCTCAAAATCTACCCAAACTACATTCCTAGAAAATACTACGTCCGAAATGCTACATATCCTAAAAACAATTAAAACACTTGAAAATCTGTTTAGTGCTTGCAACAATATGATGGACAAAGTCATTTTAATACTTACTCACCTTGGACAATATGTGTAATAATACAGGTGAGCTTCGTTTTCTATATTGGAATGCTGATGGCATTCGATCGAAAATATCCGAATATAGCTCTTTGTGAAACCCGATTAACTGCGAACCTTAACTTAGAGACACCTGGTTATTTTACGTACCGTCATGACAAAAAACCCGACGGTAAGCCGAACTGGGTAACCTTGGTGATTCCCCGTAAACCAACTCTGCTGAGGAAGTCTGCAGGTCATCTTTGAACGTAGCTCTAATACCTAAAAGAACAATTTGGGCATCCCTTTTCTATTCGATTGCACGATGCCACATAGATAAGTGCCCGTAGCCTTTAAATATAAAAATAGCTGTGGGCTGAAATACCAGTTATCTACATACAACTCTCGGTTGCAAAAAGTGTAGTTTTTTAGAAGTCACAACTCAACACTGATCCGGTTATGCCCAAATTTGGTACAGAATCTATTTCTGTTTGCAATCCACCGTACACTCCACTATGTAGCCTGTTTCGACATCACATAACACAAACAGCTTGATGCCAAATCTGTGCCGATTTTTCGGTAAATATTGTTTTATAGCTCAGCGGCCTTTAAATGGCACAATGCTTTCATCAATGCACAATTTTTGACCCGGGATAAATGTCGCTTTAAAAGTTTTATGAGCATGGTCAACCAACATCTTTATTTTGTGAATGCTCGATGTCTCAGTTGTCCTTGCGGGCGCTTGGTAATAAGATTGCTAGAATTGAGCAATATCTTGAAATTAAACACTTTTTAACGGATTCATCATTGAAATCATTGAACAATATTTGTTTCGGGTCGTAGTATTAAAGTTGTTGTATCAATTACAGATATGCACGGCATTCCCATATTCCTACAATAACAAATAAAAAGACATTAGCGAATTCACAGCTGATTATAATTATATTATGTAAGTATAATAAACAATATATTAATTAAGTAAATAAGTCATGATTGGAACGGATTAACATGATGTCTTGTAATAAGCTGTTGTTAATATTGCTCCTTAAGGGATTAAGGATAAATTTTACGGAAGAAAAAAGCCTTTCCATGGGTACTTGTGTTGCTGGAGCAGCTAACACGCAATTAGCGACATTTAACAAAGTAGGGTTTTTAGGCAAATCTTTACTGGACCAGTAAGCTAATATATTTTTATCCAGGGGCACTCTCGGTTCATATCTCAATTTGTGAAGCATTCCTTCAAAACTATCGAGTGAAGTTCTTCCGGGCAGACCACGAAGTGCCTCAGCTTCTTGTAAACGTTTTTCCAAAACATCATTGTCATGACTAGAATTGTCACTATCATGCCGGTTAGTGCAAACTGTAGTGCATATCACTTCTCGAGTTTCAACGTCAAGCGATTTTAGGCTTTGTAACTGTTTATATGTTTCAGATAATAATTTTTGAGCTTTTAGGCTATCTTGGTCTGATAACAATACATTTAGACGACCATCTATGTACATATTTTCCAAGACTAAATCTGTATTTAATAATGTTCTTTCCCGTAAATTCATATTAGTTACTAATTCTTTAGCAAATACGCTTGGAGTCGATTCAAGCTTGGCTGTGCAATTCAGCCATGTTATGTAAAAATCGCCAATTGTTAGTTGTTCTCGCTGTAAAGCTTCTGTCGTCCCATTGATAGGCTTAAGGCACGTAAGAACTTCTGTAATTTGTGTCCAGAAGTCGTCTGAGAAAATATCCGATAGCTCAGACTGGCTGTCGCATATATCTTTTAGTGAAACCACTAACATTTGGTAAGTGGAGGACCATCTAGTAGGACAATCAATGATAGGTTTGTTTAAATATTTAGATTTTATATCGTTTTTCATAGTTGGGCGTTTTACCGCCTTTCTTGCAAGTTCAATACAAAGTTGTACTTGTAAATTGCTAGCAATAGCGTCTTTAACTGCAAGTTGCAGTGTGTGCGCCGCACAGAGCATGATACGTGGTTTGAATTCATTTCTCATTGCGTTAATAAATACATCAACGTTTAATTCCAATGGCGTATCCGTTTCAAGTCTAATGTTATCATTATCATCATCAACATCATTTTCATCGTCGATCTCACAATCGCTATTCATGTCTGTATTAACATCTCCTGTTATTGTAGAGCAATGATCTGTTAACAATCTTGACATTCTTTTAAAATTACTGCCGTTGTCAGTAGTAATTGAATATATTTGAGCCGTCGATATCATAAAATCATTTAAGACCTCTAAAACCTTTTCTTTTAGGAATTCGCCAGTTTGTCGTTCTAAAATTTCTAAAACAGCTAAATTTCTAACTTTTATCTGGCCTTCTTTTATATATTGTAAAATAATCCCTAAGAAATTTTAATCCAAATATGAAGCTGAATCAAGTTTAAGGCTTATTAAATTATTTCTAATTTCTGACGCGATTTTGGATTTTATTTGGTATGCTTTTTCCAGTATCTATTTATTTATTTATTTATTTATTAAGAAAACCAACAGCGTATCTAAATTAAATTACAACAAAGCACTTAAATATTATAAGGCCAGTTACAGGTTTCCCTAGAAATATACATTTTGAGTTATTAAACAATGTTATTAATATTACATCGTATGTGATTAATAAATAAGAAAAATTAACTAAACAATACACTCTATTTGAATTAGGTCTCCAAGTAAATCCAGTCTCAATGTCATTCAATGAAATCAATGATGAGTATTCATAGCCATATTTAACAGGATAATGTGATTTGCCTATAATAATTTATAGTAGAAATAAAATTAAATCTCTGTAAAAAAACGGTGTCAAACAGCAAGTGTGTACTTACTACATATTCATAGAAATGGTAAAAATTATTTAATACGACTATTCCTTATTTTACCTATTACAGCGCTTTTAAATGTGTTCTTAGATAATATGAATGGGTCAATATCTGCAAAATATTTATTCCCTTTATTACTTTTATATTTATGTGTTTAGTTTTTATATTAGAAGGAACAGCTATGTTAAATATATCTTGAAATGCTTTATCTTGTATCAATACAAGAGGTCGCCCATGTACTGTAACTAATTTCACACAATTGTTTATAACTTGGTCTGACGTTGTAAAAGAATGTCGAGATGTAATTGGTTGGTGCTGTTGATTTTCCTTATTTATATTAGTTATAAGTAGGTATTCTTGCACAAGTTTCGATGAAATATGATTTTTTAAATTGGTCGTATGCTTGCCCTAGAACAAAAAAAAACGAGTAATTAATTATAAACATGTTTAATTACTAGTTTAATAAAAATATTGAATAAATCAAGACCTACGTTAAGTGGTCGGGCCACGCTCATTTATACCCATGAATATACATATTATATACCTAATTTGCTTCCTCTTTTAGTAAGTAAGTAGGTATCAATATCTACGATTATTATTAGATTAACACTAAGGTAATGCTATTTTTTAAGTATATAAGATCAGAACAAATGTAAAATCATACCTTAATGGCATTTCCACATAAATTACATTTGCTTGTGTTATTTGATGCATCAAACACATAATAACGATGCATAGCATCTCGCCTCGGCTGTGGCATTTTCACAGAAAGACAATTCTTGTTGTAATATTTATAATAGAGAAGCTACAATACATACAACCCACTCTAACATAAACAAGTATAGACACGAAAAAATAAATATTATTACAATGTTTAGCATTTGTGACGAGCAAAATTGAACTATAAGATCATACAGACAATAGTTATTTTTCCATGTTTACAAGTCGCTCGGCAAGTCGGTACATGGTCGGTACACGCAAGATTGGCGGACCGCCGCACAGACTGGTATTTGGCACTAAAAGTTGGCCAAAATAATTTTTTTTAAATATAGTTCTACTCCCATCCATCACGTGGTGGGCTCAGTCGGAAGTTACCGTTCGCCTACAGCCTACAGTGTGATTGTTCGATGCACACAAATTTCATTGATTTGAAATATTTGCTATCTTGTGATTTAAAGATTATATGTTGGTTTTCACTATGGATTGTGCACAACCAGGTATGTACTTTATTTGGCACTTAATTTTAACAACTAATCTCTAGCCTTTTTCCATTTATGTCCTTGGAATGTAAGTATTAAAAAAAACTGCTACAAAAACACATTTTGGAAGATCAAAGGGGGTTTTAATATGTTTCTCACCATTTCTAAGCCAAAATTGTAATTGGTAGTTGTAGGGTAGACCTTATAGGATATAATTAAGCAAGAAACAGCCACCCCAAAGCACCCCCCTATTATTGGTGATTTTTTTTCCGTCGGTACTTACGATACTCAGTAAGTCAAGTTTTACTTATATTTTGTGTATTTTTGTTATAGGCTCTTCTGGAATGAATGAGGGTTTTGACCCGAAATGATTCATTGAATATAATGGAGCGCTTTGATTCCTCAACATTTATTAAAAAGTTGCAATTTATCTAGCGGGAACTACTCAATCAATATTCCGGAAATGACCAAAATATTGCTTATTTAAAGCAAAAACTGTCGATTATCAGACACCAATTAAAACAAAAATGGGCAGCTGCTCGCAATACAAAGGCCAGACCCCTAGAAAATAACGGTGAGTGCCTTCGAGGATGCATATGGCTATCGTAAGCAGGAGTAAATACCGGTAGACCTCAAAAGTCGTTCTCAGACTTGAATGAAAGAAGTAAAAGACGAAATAATAACTTGATAAGATAGGTTGATAAGACTGACACAGGTGAGTTGACGTATGCAACACAGATGAAATTACAGGTGACAGGCAAAGTAGAGGCATCAAAAATTGTGAAAGACTTGACAAAAATACCCAGAAGAGTAATGAAATATGCAGCGGCGATGAAAAAAGCACCATTGAAAAAGAACAGGACAAATCAAACAAATTAACACATTTACATACCTTGTTCATGTAAACTGAAACGGGACTAACACTGGCCGAAAATGAAATAGTGCAAGAAACTAATCCAAGCTTTTATCCGTGCTATTTGATATTGCAAATGCTAAAGAAAGAGTGGTATCCTGAAATCCACCGTGTAACTGAAATTGTCCGAAGAAGTGGCAGAAGTACGCAACAAATATATTGGAATGTTCCGGCAACGCCGATGTTCTAAATAGACTCCTCTATTTAGAACCCCTCTTAACCTCTGACCCTCCCCTGACGGACATGAGGAAGAGGAGGTAGAGTACAAAAATCTCACTTTCGGACGACTTTTTATATTTGTTAATAGACACTTTCTAGTTAACATTTTTAATGCTTTTAGCAACATTATTAATGTAAATTTTGAAGATGACGACGAAAATGACAAATAAATGCTTGTATATATTACGTATTGTTACGCAGTAACTAACACAAACTGTTTTAAAAATAATTTATTAAATGAAATTACAATAAAATATAAGAATTAAGGAATTTGGATGACAGCGATGTGTCGAGTTTGGAGATCTTCGATGAATTCTTCTACTTCTGTACTGGACTTCTGTAAAGAGGAAGAATCTAAAATTAAATGAATATTTTCAATAGAAACAGGGGTCACTAGCTTTTTGTTTGTTCTAATTTTGTTAGAGACTAGTAACTCCTCGTAGAGTTTCTTTAAAGTGATGACTGAAGGATGAACGATATTGGACTTAGCAAACAAAATACTGGTAATACAATCGTTGATTTCATTTTCTAAGCTAGTTACTAATTCTAGGATCTGTAAAGATATTGTAGAAATGTCTTCGCTGACTTTGATATCGAAAAGTAATTTATTAGTTTTGTTAAGGTATACATTCAGACGATCAATATTTTCATTGATGATTTGTTCATCGAAAGATATTTTGAAAATCGTATCATTAAAATTTTTGATCGTAGAAGATGTTATTTGGACCTGACTTCTCATTAGTTCTGTTAGATCTATCTCTTGTTTTTCGAGTTTATCGATACAATCGTCATAGCGTTTCGCGTCTTGCGCATCAGGTGTACCAATGATCCATTTTAAAACTGAACTGAAACCGTCCAATAATTCTCTCTTCGACCTAGAGTTTTTACCTAAGTACATATTTAGTTCAGATAGTCGGTTCTCGATTTTATTCAAATTAATTTTAAGATATGATTTTGTGATTTCTATGTTGGGTAAATTAGGATAATGAGAGTATAAAGTTTGAAAATTAGTTGCTAGTCTATTAAGAGATTTGTGAGAAATGAATAATGGGTTTAAATCGCTATAGATGACAAGCTTCCATGACTGGTCAGATATATAGATTTCACCTTCGTTTTGGTAGAATATTCCTGCATTTGAGGAAAGGGGTTGGATAATACTTCCTATACTGCCAAGGGCTCCTGCGGTTGCCCTGTAACAGATACAGTGCTTGTTTCATTATTTGACTTTTGAATATAATTTTTAATAAATTTATAGATTTTATATATTACAAGACAGAGAATAAGTTTTAAAAATGAGCATATGATAAAATTGTAAATATAATTAGGATCCTGGAATGTTTGTAAAAAGGAAGGCATGTTTGTTTGGGCTGTTGTAAAATGACAGACCCTGAAACCGAAAAGTGATATAAAATGTAAATACTAACTTAACTATAAAATTACATAAGATTGATCTAATCTACTTATTTAACAAGAAATGGTCGAAGGCGATTGGCATGTACAAGTTGATTTTTGCCTGCCTTTTTGATTAAATAATTTTCATTAAAACCTACGCGAATCACATCATAGGGGCCGTCCCATTTCGGATCTAAGTTCTTAGGGTTAGGAACGCGTAACATAACTTTGTTACCTACTTTATATTCGGTAGTATTTTTGATGTGGCTATCATATCGCTCTTTGGCTTTTTCTTTCATTTTCTCTAGATTTTTAGTTGCTATATCGCGAGAGATTTTGAAACGTTCTTTAAGATCTTTTAAATAGTCACTTGCTGAGTAATCGGCTATCGGTTTTAAAGAGTAGAATGGACGAGGTTTATACCCGAAAAGTAGTTCGTAAGGAGTGTACCCAGTAGAACTATTTGTCGTGGTATTATGACACATTATTGCAAATGGAATTATATGATCCCAGTTTCTCAGGCGTTTACTATGGTACATACGAATATGATCTCGTAATGTTGCGTGAAATCTTTCTAAAGCTCCATTCGTCTGGGGATGGTATGCTGTATTAAAGGTCTGACTAGACCCAAGGAATTTCATTAATTGTCTCATTACGCTATTCATAAATTCGGTGCCTTGATCTGAATGAAATCTCAATAGTGTTGACAAAAATGTAGTAATTGTTTGGCTATAGTTAAGGCTTCTTTATCTGGGATTGGATAAGCTTGGACGAAACGAGTCAGATCATCTTGTAAAGTTAAAACATATTTGTTATTATTATTACTAATTTCAGAGTAGGAAACTAAATCTATGGAAATTCTTTCAAAAGGTTCTGTAGATTGTGATGTGATTACCATTGGGGCTTGAAAAGATTTTCTTTGAATTTTGTTTCGTTGACAGGTAAGACAAGATTCAACCTAGTTTTTAATATCGTTAGTCATACCCTTCCAGAAATACTGTTCTCGAATTTTTTTTGTTGTTTCTATTATGCCACGATGTCCAGAGAGTGGTTCATCATGAAACGTTTTTAGGATAGTAGGTATTTCGTTAGCTTTGGGGTAGGTCACTTTATTTTCGCAAATGAATATTTGGCATTCATAGATTTGAGCAAGATAGGCAGTTATTCTTAGTTGTTCGTTAGGAAGTAATTTGCATGTGCGATCGTCTTTGAGATTGGGTACATATAAAATGGTTAGTTTATGTTGTTGTAAACAAGACAAAAGAGATTTGAAATAGCTTTCGGCATCCCAAGGATCAAAGTGATTAGGCCTAGTATAGCTAAAGAAAATATTTTGTTTGAGATCTGAGACTAGAAGATCGGTTTCATAAAGAGAATTCGGTTTTTCCAGATAAGCTCCCGTTTGGGGACAGGAAGCGATAGCGACATTAAATAACTCGTTTTGATTGGAAGGCTGGCAAGATGTTGGAATAAATATATTTTTATGACGGGAGTCTAATAATTGATCTTGAGAAATTTTAAAATATTTATTGTCAAAGCAAGGGTTTTCTAAAGCAGTAAAATGTTCGAAATTTAGGTATCTACACCTAAATTTCGAACATTTTACTGCTTTAGAATCGTCAGAATTTGTTTCATTTGGATCATTAGAATCATCATTCGTTAGATCAATGATGTTGGAATTTAAAATAGGAGGACGTGAGAGTGCATCAGCGTTTGTATTATTTTTTCCAGCTTTATAAACGATTTCGTAATCGTACTCTTCAAGTTTTAATCTCCAACGTACGAGACGGCTACCGGGATCCTTAATTGAGAAGAGCCATGTTAAAGGCTTGTGGTCTGTGACTATTTTGAATTTTCTACCGAATAAATACGGCCTGAAATGTTTAACAGCCCACACTATTGCGAGTAATTCGCGTTCGATTGTGGAATAATTCGATTCAGCTTTATTGAGAGTGCGTGAGGCAAATGAAATAGGCAAATCTTTACCGATTTCTCCTTGGGAAAGTATGGCTCCTACTGCATACATAGAGGCATCAGTAGTTAAGACGAATTCCTTCGTGAAGTCTGGATATTGTAGAATAGGAGTTTCGGTTAGGATGTTTTTACAATTATCGAAAGCTTTTTGTTGTGGTTCACCCCATATGAATGGTATGTCCTTTTTAAGGAGACTAGTTAAAGGTTTGGTGATTTTACTGAAATCAGGGATAAACTTGCGGTAATAACCAGCAAGGCCTAGAAAGGATTTGATATCTTTACATGATTTAGGGATCGGAAAGCTTCTAACTGCTTGGACTTTGTCAGGATTAGGTTTGACACCATCACGAGATATAATGTGACCTAAATATGCTACTTCTTTTCTCATGAATTCGCATTTGTCGGGTTGAACCTTGAGACCATACTTACGAAGTCGATTAAATACTTCAGTAAGTTTTTGTTCGTGTTCTTGGAGACTTGAAGCGAACACCACGATATCGTCTAAATAAACAAAGCAACGTTCACCTTGAAGGCCATGAAGGACACTGTCCATCGCTCGTTGAAAGGTAGCGGGTGCATTTTTGAGTCCAAATGGCATTCTTAAGAATTCGTAATGTCCGTACGGAGTATTGAACGCAGTTTTCGGAATATCTTTATCGTCTAATTCTATTTGGTGAAAACCGGAAGCGAGATCTAGTGTTGTAAAATAAATAGAATGTCCTAGTTTATCCAAAATGTCAGTGATATTGGGTAATGGGTAACTATCTCCGATAGTGATGTCGTTTAATTTACGATAGTCTATAACGACTCTCCATTTTTGCTTGCCGGAAGCGTCCAGTTTTTTTGGAACTACCCAAATAGGACTACTCCATGGTGAAGTACTGGGTTGAATAATATTTTGATCGAGCATTTTTTGAACTTGAGTTTTGACTTCTTGTTGATGCACGTAAGGGAATCTATAGGTTTTAGTATTTATAGGAGAATCTGAAGTTGTAGGTATAGAGTGTTTTGTATGATTTGTGAAGGTTAGAGGTTCATCTTCTGTATAAAATATATCGTTAAAATTATCTATGATTTTGTTGAGGGACTCGTTTTCTTCTTGGTTCAAATGGTCGTTGCGAACAAGTTCTTGAACTTTTAAAAGTTTGGTTTGAGGGTGACTGTTACTAGAATTTATAGAATGAATTGGGATTGTTTGTGACAGCGTATAATGAGATGTATGAACAATTGGTAAAGAAATTATCTTATCGTCGTTACTCGAATTTATGCATGTTATTAGGAATTGGTTATTTTTCACGGTAACAACTGCGTTGGGAATGGTGAGTTCCTCGCTAATGTGTTGTTTCTCTACGATAGCGGAACCATTTTCGACATCGTTAGTGAAACAGGAGATAACCGTCTCTGATCGTTGACCTAAGATTTGTTTATCTCCATTCAATGTATTAGATTTGTCACTAATATGAAATAGTTTGTAAGTTCGATCACGTACACACATAGTTTTGGATTGTATATAGATCTTAACATTAAATTGGTTCATGAAGTCGTTGCCTAGAATACCGTCTACATTAATGTTGAGGTTTGCAACATGGAACTTGAATTTAGAGAAATCGTCTAAGGAAATTTGTGCTGTACCAAAACTTTGTATTGAAGATTGATCACCAGATATACCTATTATTGAAACGAGGCTCGATGCATCTAGAGGGGCATTGCCAATTTTATCCCTATGAAGGACAGATATGGCTGCTCCTGTATCAACTAATAAGGTGACTGGTCTACCTTCGATATGGAAAGTACAGTGTAAAAGATTTTCTGGAGGTACATTTAAGGATGAAATTGTTATAGATTTAGGGTTAGATTTAGAATTGGATTTAGTTTTTCTAGATTTTGATTTAGGTTTAGATTTCGATTTGGTCTTTGAGTTAGATTGCTTCTTTGAGTTAGGATTTGAGTTTGAAGATGTCTGAGATTTGGTAATAGGATTTGGAGAGTAACTTGAGTTAGGAGTTTTGCCAACAAATGATAACTCTGTTTGAGTACACGTATCACGAAATTGTCTCCGATAGACTGGTATATTATTTGGTGATGTTATTTCAATATTGGCATTATAGGAAATAGAACTAGATGCTTGTCCCCGATGGACTGATTGAAGCATCGTGTTCTTTGTTTCCAAATTTGAAATTCTTACATTTGGAGATGGTCCAATTCCGATTCTAGGTTTTGTATCGATATCGGTGTCTGGGCATTCAAGGAGTGAGCTGAAGCGGTTTCCGAAAGTGTGCCCATCATTTCGGCCGCTGGTAAGTTTAAATTATTAATTTTGGCATTAGAGTTCTGTGAGAAAGGTGCCCTGGATTGACTACTTGGGTTTATCTTTAAATTATTGTTGTAGGCTCTCTTACGACATTCTGCAATAAGATGACCAGGTTTTTTACAATAATTGCAAGTTTTTGAAGAAGGTTCAAAAGGACGTTGTATTGTTAATTTGTTATAGCGTTCGGGCATTTTAATTATGGTTGAGTTTTTGTATAGTGATTGTCGGGCTAGATTCATATTTCTAATCTTTTCTTCCTGTATAGCGAAGTTTCCAGCTTCCGTTAAGTTATTGAAACCGCGAACGCGAAGCATTGTCCCTATATCGGAACTTAATCCGTTAATAAATACATTTAATGCTGTTTCTTCGGTCGTTGCTTTGCGACCTTCCAAAGTTATATCGTTTATTTCTGTCGCTAATTTTTCTATGATTTTGCTGCGACTTAAATCAACGCGATGGAAATAGTGAGTAATATTTTCATTGGGTTTTTGGAACATTGATTGAAGCTCTAGTGTTAAATGATCTAAAGTCTTCGTTCGTGAAAATTTTTGAATTACGAATGTTTTTAATTCGGTCCAGCTTTCAAATTTTCTTATGTGGACATCTGATGCGGCGGGACCCTTTATTTTGTTTAGTACATAGGTTAAAAGCATTGTATATTGATTTGGTGACGCGAGTTGGAATGCGGTATCGCTTGACCGTGTATTGATAAACTTGATCTGGATCATTTGTATTAAAGTCAGAAACTAACCCAGCTAATGATTCTAGACTAATTCCTGAAGGAATATATTTAGTTTCGAGAGACATTATTGATCTTTATTTATGGCTTTCACAAAAATAGAAATATAAAGTAGATATACGAGGATTTGGAATAAGGATTTGAGCATATAAGTTTGAGCTACTTACCACAGCAACACTATTATGCAGAACATAGGTGCGTGCAGGGAGTTTAAAACTGACGTACCACACCCGTATGTGGTTTTATCACAACCTAACAGGTATGTTTTCCCTGTCTGACTGCCCTAATCCTACCGACTGCGCCAAATTGTTACGCAGTAACTAACACAAACTGTTTTAAAAATAATTTATTAAATGAAATTACAATAAAATATAAGAATTAAGGAATTTGGATGACAGCGATGTGTCGAGTTTGGAGATCTTCGATGAATTGTGTCGATCTTACTTATCAACTAAGTTTATATACTAATATGGTTTGGGAATGGTAGACAATCATTAAGGATACTTACTTAGAAATACGATAAAAGGAGTGACAGGAAACAACAAAGTGATTAGGGATGAAAACAAAATGATTAGATAACGGAGCTGAGAATATAAACAATAGTCATCTATGCTGATAATTAATTAATGATAACTAAGTGCTAACTTATATTGATAAAGACTTAAATGATAATAACATACAAGATACAAGTAAACAATGAGGTGGTGGATATGTAACAGTATGGCTTTTTTTTACCTTTTCCAAGCTAAAAATGAAATAAAACCATTTAAGACAGCCATTAAGGGTATCAAATATTTTTGGCCAACTTTAAGTACCAAATACCAGTCTGTGCGCCGGGCGCGGTACGATCTCACGTGCGGTCGTGGTTATGCAATTTTCAAACTAATATCGATTGTAAACAGTGCATATTACAATGTCTTGAGTTTGAATGGCTTACTCTGTTACAGTGTGTTGAAAGGGTAACCCGTTCGTAACTGGTTAACTGCACCCGTTCGAAGGTGTAACATGTATCAAAGGGTTTTTTTTTAAGCGCTTAAAAAAACCCCTTCAAAAACCCTTTCAACGAGTATCCGGCCGGTCCCTGACTAAAACCCATGCAATGCAGATCACACAAATAATTAAGTATGCCGTGTTTTTAAGTTTTTTTTGACATTCTCATATAGTTTAAAAATTTATTTTCATATTGCATTACCTCTAGAAAGTATGCGTGATATATTCCTTTTTTAAGCCTCTCCCGTAACAATGGATGAATCCAAAATAAATTCTTGGTCCTTTTTTCTTTCGCTTTTGTAATAATGAACAAACTAGCGCAACACTAATTTCTTTTTCGAAGTCCATTTTGGAGCACCATGTGAATTCGACTCTGTGTTGCCACATTCCAATTCCATAAATCTGAATTAAAAGGTCAAATATCTGTAAGGGAACAATAAGCTACAACATTACTAGGTAAACTGACAAAATAAAGACTATCCTATTTAACATCTATTTACTACATTTGTACATATTTTTATTCAATGCAATGCAATGCAGAAAATATCCTTCCAACCGCAGCACTGGAGTGAAGAAGGCATAATAATGCAGAAACCAGTTCGATAAGAGTCAGATATAACATATGTCTATTCTGCACAGTTGACTTTATGCCAAAACAATTCAGGATCTTCTTCATTTGATTCCAAAAAGCTATTGTTCATTCTTATATGACGCCATTCAGTATCTAATTCTTGCGTATTTTTTCCGATTAAGTTGGGAAACGCATGCGCAATGTGTATCACTGACGATATACTGCGGCGTTTAACTAAATATAAAATATATAAAAAATTATACCTAATTCATCCTCATCCTAAAATCTGTATAGATATAAAAGTTAGAAAAATCGTGGTCAAAAATCTCTATAGATACAGATAAATCTGTGTATATGGCAACACTAATTCGACTGACAAATTTAATGTGGCCGGCCGCAGACGTGGCCGCCTAATGCGCGGAGGCCCTTACTGTTTCATTTTCATTTGTTTCATTTTTATCGATGAGGCTGTCGCTTCCGATGTTATTCCGTGGTGTTTCTTGATCTGCGGTGAACATCAATAAGTCAAAATACCACAAACTTGATGTATATACTTTTAGTTGCAGAGTGATTAATTAAGTGAAACAACAACTTTGTGCAACTTACAGTTTATTCTGTTTCACAATATCAATATGGCATCAAATCGTCCGATACAACTATAATGTCAATGTGAGCTAAAATGCCATCCACATTCATTCGACTTTTGACGGTGCCAAGAGGCTTCACGATGGAATTTCCAAATCCTCGAAGATTCGGGAGGTTGACAATACGAGAGTAACTGCCATAAACTTCCAAAGCGAGACATTCTCTCATAAGACTATAGCTACTTCCTAGATCAATAAATGCTTTTTTATTATAGTCTTCAATTAAAACATTTTTATAATATTTTTTAGATTCTCCTTCATAACATTTTACTTTTAAATCATGTCCTTTCATACTCGACTGGATATGCATGACGCTTTTATTAACATCCATATTTTTGTCTTTATGCTCTGCGTCATTAGCTGCATTTGCCAGTGAAACGCTCCTATTCCTGCACTCTTTGGATATGCGGCCTACCCTATGACAGTTGTTGCAACGCTTCATCGGTTTAGTACACCTTGTACGTATGTGTCCCTTTTCTCCGCAATTGTAACAAACGATATTTGGCTTCGACACATCACTATTGGTATTGGTAAACGTTTGCATTTCACCAATGCTTCTGCTATAGGTTTTACGACGATTACTTATGTAATTATCGCCTTGAGCTAATGTTTTCAAATAGGAAAACAATTGCTCAGGTTCTTCAAAACGACATGAATTAGCGCTCATTCTTACAAATTTATCGTCAATGCCGTGTACCAAGCATCTAACTGCTTTACGTCCCACAATTTCACATTTATTAATCAGAATCATTTTTTCATAATAATAAACGTCTAAAGCTTGACCTATTTTGCACCGAAGTTGCAACATTCGTTGCAACAAATCTCCGTAATTTTCCGTAGAAGGAAATGCCGATTTTAGTTTAACTGTCCATTGCTCCCAAGTATAAAGTAATGAGGGGAGTCCTTGGTACCAGCGTTTAGCCAAACCTGACAACTTAGATAGCGCATAATGAGACGTTAGTTTTTCGTTCCACCCATTTTATATTATATCTGTGCACACTCATTCACTTTATGTATCCACGATTCTATATACTGTTTCCCATCACTGGGGTCAAAATCCGGTATTACATTTATGTTATTTCCAAAAGATGGAAAATTAAGTGCCTGATTTAAATGACTTCCACTATTATGCGCTGAATTACTTGGGCTATTCGTTACTGGTTGGATATTAGAACATGAAGTCATTAAATTAAAATTTTGAGAAATGCCTGGTACCGGAGGGGTTCCTGGACGACTATAATCATTACATTGATCAATATTTATACGTGAATTATGCTATTGAGTAACTGTAAATCAAAACTGTAAATAAATCATAACTGGATTGTTCCAAACGCCGCCATCGCTGAATTTTGTCATTCTTCATTTTCGATGCATGCTTCTGACCAAACATAAAAGATATTGATTTTTGATCAGTAATCAATTGGAAAGTTTTACCTAAAAGATATTGTCTCCACTTTCTTATACACTGTCCTAAGATGTCTGCAATATGTAACTTCCCTCTAAATATTTTTAAAATAGAGGTAACTAGTGCAGAGAACTTGCACTTATCTATAATTATCATTAAACAACACTTACGTGCAGCCGGATTAGGCAATCATATATGATGATTAATAGAAAAAAAAGCTTTAATTTGATATACAGGGTTAATACGACATAGGGGCATTTTTTTAACTGCCTATACTAGGTATCATTTCCAGGCTCTGTACCAAAAATCAATTAAATTGGAGCAATAGTATAGCCGCATATTAACCTTAAGGGCTGTCCATTAATCACGTGAAGTTTTTTTAACATTTTTTTAACACCTCCCTCCCCCTTCGTGATACCTGGTGAGGTTTAAAACTACCCCTCCACCCCCCATGAAAAATCACGTGTATTTTTTTTGTACCGTTTCGAATTCATACTAAACACATATAGTATACGTAGTGTAATTTAATGCCCTCTGTCATATCAACTCTGTATGATTAATAAAGATCGAAGACGATGATAAATGACTCGATCTCCACATTTGTAGCAGCGCCAGTTATCCACCCGATTATTGCCCCGTATAAAATAGACTTATTACTCTCGTAATCACTTATTCCTTGTATGGTGTCACAGTAAGCCACCTTGGTTCTCTTGCCAAGCTCTTTCATGTGTAACATTATACTCATAGTAGGTTTCGTCCCGATTCACGAGGATAAACTTTCGTGTGCCTCTTTTGAGGTAATAGTGTCGGGAAATCACTATCACTACATAGTATAAAACAAAGTCGCATTCTTCTGTCCGTCCCTATGTATGCATAAATCTTTAAAACTACGCAACGGATTTTGAAGCGGGTTTTTTTAATAGATAGAGTGATTCAAGGGGAAGGTTTATATGCATAACCCACCCCCGCTTTGCCGGGGCGGGCCACTAGTTCTTTTATAATCGCCGTTTTCAGTTCATCGAATGTCTTGAATATCTTCTCCGTTTTAAGCCATGCCGCCGCGACACCGGTTATGATTAATGTTACGGGCTTCCATTGAAAAAGTTCTGCGTTCTCCTCTACATCCTGCACCCATTTGCTTGATGTGTAAGTTTCATCTACGCCGTTGAATTTCGGTATAATTCCGTCTTGATATACAAACGGCACCGCCGCCATGACTGCTACTTCACCTGGTTTTGCCATCTTCATTGATTGTTATACAACCGTCACCGTTAAATCACCTACGGTGGGGGTGTGCCCTTGTGTTGGGAAGTCATTGAAAGACTTGCATGTTGGGCCAGATATGTATTTTACAAGGGTTCCCAAAAACAATTATGGCGTAATGTGCTAGCTATGCTACCGTTGTTAGAAAGGTCGCCATCTTGTGGGTCTTCAAGTGAGTCTGCCTAGTGATGGGGGTGACCGACTAGGGATGTTCTGTCGCTGGCTGCGACATACTGCCCTCCTTGAAGCCTTCAAGTGGATCCACTGGCAATGGGCATATCTTGGTGAAGGCCCTCATAAGAGTTCCTGTAGAGGTTTGTATTTTGGCTACTCTGGTCACGTTGTCCTTGCCTGGCCACAACAGCACTATGCGTCCCAATTGCCATTTCCTCGGTGGAGATTGAGAATCCTTGAAGACAACAAGAGCCTGGCTGGATTGTGCCGGATGACTGTTTTCACTTCGATCGAATCTGCAGTTCGCTGATGTATTCTTATTGCCAACAGGTCCAACAGTGCTGGCGTATTTTCTGAATCCTCTTGTGTCGACCCAACCGAAGAATGTTGGTGGACGTGTGGTCTGGTTCTGGGAGTGACGGCAGCCTTCGACCGATGATGAAATGACCCAGAGTAAGCGGTAAGTAGTCATTCGGGCTTGAGCTAAGAGGGGTAAGAAATTTACGGTTATATTATGTTATGTGAAGTTGTCGGCAATTGCTGAAGTGTTATCGCGAATGAATATGTTAAGTTCGGCCGCCGCACCATTGTCACAGTAAATATCTGCAGGTTGACCACGAAGAGCAATAAATCTTTTTAATGCGTTTATAAACTTTGCCGTGCTCAGGTCACCTACTAATTCAATATGAATGGCCTTGGTTGTAGAGCAAACAATGATGCAAATGTCCGCTTTTATTAAAAAATAGCCACGACCCTTTCGGTCAGCCATGATTACTGGTCCTGCATAATCGATGTTGGATGTCAAGAACAGAGATCCTGGCTGGACGCGATGCCTAGGTAGATCGCCCATGATTGGGTTGACTGTTCTACCGCTGAAGCGGGTACATAAGACGCGTTGGCGAACAACGACACGAGCCAAGTCACGTCCTCCAATGGGCCATTAATTTTCCCTAATCGAGTAGAGTGGAAGTTGAGGTCCCGCGTGCAAGACTTTCTTTTGCTGATATTGGAACAAAAGTTTAGTAAATAAGTGTCCTTTGTCTAAAATTATAGGGTGAACCTTGTTGTGTTCGTAATAAGAACGCGAGAGACGCCCACCTATTCTTAATAATTGATCATGTTCAGATGTCTTAGGTTTTCACGATCTTTACACATTGCAGGAAATGACACCCAACGTTTCAGACACTTTGCAGTGTCCGTGTCTCTGCAAAGTGTCTGAAACGTTGGGAATAAAATATAATAAAACGATCATAACCGTGAAGAGATCATTTCCTGCAATTGATCATGTTTATCAAAGTATGCGTTTAATGCCGTAAGTTCGGATTTTTTGGGTAATGATTTTCCAGATTGGATCACGGAATAAGCTGAAGAGAAATATTCCTTTTGAGAGATACGAGCTAATCTTTATCGAATTTATCATAATAATTTAATGGTTTTTGGCAGAAATAGATAGATTGTATGTAGTTGAATATATTGTGTTGAATAATTGTATTGTAAGATGTGTGTAAGTGGACTGTATATGGCGGAATTGAGGAGTGGAAACATAGCTGGGCCGTGGGTGTGTCTATCCCGCTGTCTTGCCACGGCTTTTTCGTTGCAATGTTGTTGTTCTTGATAACATCATCATAGACACCTGAAAATATCTCTTTATTACCTCAGTTTTTACTTCACAGTTACAGGTTAGTCTTTGCAATTTTCTTAATACGACACCGAACACCGCCATTACGTACGCCACGCACCAAGAGGACCAAGATAACTCCAACTGATACTGCTAGCTTGGCTGCTATGTTTGGTGCATTTGAGACTTGTCTGCGAGGCATTTGGCATTCTGCAGAAACAATTGCAGTTGGTTACCAAGTCCATTGACAATATTGAGATGAGGAATCGCAACGGAATTTTGTTGCTGCATAGGGTGCCTGAGGAAAAGGATGTAGCGACCGCATGCTACATACTTTACCCGAAAAATCAAGAAATATCGCCTAAAAATGCGAGAATTACCAAAATTCCTACAGCGAGATACCGAAATTTCAAGAGCAATTGGCATAGTTAAGAATTCCCCGACTATAACTATCGGGGGATACGAGCTGCGGTGGCAGCTCTGGTTAGGGGTGCCTAACCAGACATACCACCTCGTCTGCATACAAACGGTCGGGGTTACGGAATCCAGTTTAAATCCAGTTTAAGAAAAAATTAAAAAACATAATACAGTTTAATTACTAATATCAGTTTTGGTGTAAGCGCTAGTGCGCTGTAATAGACTTCTTAACTTAATTTAAAAAATAAAAAACAAAAGAAATGTTCCTGAATCTCGACCTAAGAGGGCACATAAGCGACACCTCATTCCTTTCTCCATATAATGTCCACCTTGTAGTATAGGTCTGTTTTTATTGTGGTAGTTGACCGTTTTAAGTAAAACTACCTCTAGAGTTTCGTCAATACAAATGGCATAATTCGGATGGTGTTTGATTAAAATTTCATCCACCAAGTGCTCTCTGAATTTTCTGTGACTTGTCACTTTGCCAGTGCCTTCTTAGTGCATGATCCACGCGTTTAGTATCGATACATTAAACATGCGGCGAAAAAGTTTTTTATACCATGTGAGGTATATAGGTGTGTGTGTAGGTGAGTTGATCCTTTTTATCAACACCCCCCATGTTGTTGTTATAGTCTAACACCATTTGCGGTTTGTACTTATAGGTGCCGTACTTTTCTTTTCCGCCTATATCTGCGTTGTGATAGGAAGAGATCATGGCGACTAAATTAGCATCATGCCATAGCATAATGGTTAAGTCACTCGTATGCGAGAATAATAATAATAAATAATAAATAAATAAATATCCTTGGACATTTCACACAACGCCATCTCATCCCAAGTTAAGCAACTTAATGCTTGTGTTATGGTAACGAGATGGATGATAAACTACTTAAATACATATTTTTTTTGTAAATACATACATATTATAGATAGAAATGACACCCAGACTCCGAGCCAGTGCCTCTGGTTTAGACAAAGACACTGGCCCGACCCCGGAATCGAACCCGGGACCCGTTGATCCAAAGGCGGCACATCTGACCACTAGACCAACGAGGCAGTCAAGACCATACCTCCAAAGCGTAAATCAGATTTTGAGCATTTTTTTATTGAAACGGGTACAAATTCCCTGTTAGTGCGTAGGGTGCCTAATGTATCCGTTTTTTTAGTCTTCAAAAGTCTGCTGAGCAGAGGTGAATTATAAAAATTGTCCATGGTTAGACAATATCCTTTATTTAGTAGTGGTCCGACAAGATCGAAAACTATTGCTGATACTTTGCCGAGTTCATCAGGCTGCGATTCAATAATAACGCTCTCTTGCGTGCGAAATGACCATAGGTAGCCACTGTTGGCTTCACAAAGCTCATATGTTATTAGCCCTACACGAGCCGCTTTGTTTACAATTTTCTGAACAAAATTTAGTCTACCTTTCCATAACAAAAGCGACTCGTCTATGGCAATGTCTTGTTTGGGAATTTAAAGCTCGGAAAATTTAGTATTTAAATGGTCAAGTATTGGTTTCATACTTATAAACATTCAACGGGCGGGACTTATCGCGCACAGAATTATTACCTGTTTTTGCTCGACGTTTCGACCATGTTATAATGGCCGTGGTCCCGAGCTGACTGTTCAAATCGCGAAAGGTTAAAAATAATTATTGGTTTCATGTTAGCAATTTTTTTATTTTGTGGAGTACTTGTTGGTGGAAGGTTATTATTGTCTACAAAGTGCAGACATTCTTTTATTAAAAAGAATTTTTTCATGGGCATTACTTTTTTAAATCTGTCCATCTGTAAAATCTTTAAACTTGTCTTTTAAAATATGATCGGTCTACATAGCATAAGGGTAGAACTTACCATGAGATGAACTGGGCGCATTAATGGCATCTTTATTCCAATACAGATTGCCGGGGGACTGTTCAGGCATGATTGCTGTGAAAAAAGCAGAAAGTTAAATAAAAATAATCTTATAGCCCTGGGTAGAGGTCATAAATTAAGACATCTTATCATATCTTAACTCACCTAATGTTAACATAATTGTTTGGGTGTGCCCGCTGTTTGTTTCGCTGCAATAATTAATTGTATATTTTAAATTATATACAAAAATATCAAATTCACGAAGACACCTTTGATGAAGAACATATTTACCACAATCTAGGACCTCAATTTGTATATCGTTGTTAGCATCAATGTTTATCCCGTCCAGAATCACAGGCATTTCCGATAAGGAAGACTCTGGAGATTTTGTAAAAGCAAAAATCGAATATTAGCAATTTCAAAATAGGGGCCAAAAATTAAATTCCTGCGTTAGTTTCAATCGGAACCTTATTCATACTTGATAAATATTACCCACGACCGGGGGATTTTGGGCGGTGGAGTCGTGGGGGTTCCCGTTGTCAGCCGGCACTCCATCCTTTCCGGCGACGGTGGTGTTTGAAATCCTGGTTCACTTCTACGACCGTATAAGGTGGATCATTCTGTTTCGCCAACGCGGACCAATGTGTACCATTCGTCTGGGGTGTAAATAAGTTTATTTTTTGAAGTACGCTCTATTAATGCGTGAACGCTATCTGCCTCGTTTTGAGTATGGCCTTTTTCCAAAAATCTATGGCACACATCTACCTTAAATTTATTACTTACATATAAGTACATAAAAAAAACAATGCGATTGCGATTCTGACCGGCACAGTTGTCCGACCAGAATCTAAAATCGTTAACACCAGCTTTAACTTTGTTGTTAATAAAAGAAAACAAACAACTAGCCACGTTTAGCAACTGTTTCATCCCACATGTAACACGTAGCCTTCTTTATCCCAGCATCGAAAACGGTAAAATTATATACTGATAGTTTCCTTTTGTAATACAGCACACTAATTTCGCCATGTGGAGTGTTATTTATTTTTTGGAAGTCAAACATCGCTGTGCAAATATCAAATGGATTCGATTGAGCTTCAATTTTATCAACGTTTTTCAATTCCCTGGCAAGTTTTTTGTTATCTTTACTTATGCTTCAGTTTATCGTCATTGGTTGGCGAGGTGTTGTTTTTCATTGCGTGACACAGGTCGCATTGGTCTTTTTTAAGCATGTGTGCAAAAGCTATATTTAGTTCTTTGTTAACAATATCTTTGTATTGTCTTACAGAAGTAGCTATATTTTCAGTTATATTCAGCTCTTTACACCATACAGTATACAAGTCGTACATTTTTTTAAACGTCAATTCACTATCTAAATACTGTTTATTTGTGTCTTTGCGCGTATAATGACTTTCTATGGGCGCAAAACATTTTACATGTTGAATTACATTTTCTTTCATTGACGCATTTATAATAGTTGGGTGATTTGCATGATAGCCCCTCATGTCTTTAGTACAAATACCCATATTTTTATCATGCTTGTCGATGACAGATTGTATAAAAGTGTTACATATTGAAAATGTATTTTTAAACATGGTTTTGCATACCATAATCTTTTCTTTATGGCCAATACCAGACAAAAACGGCAAAAAAAACTTATAAACATTTAACCTCTTGGAATCCTGTGACCATTGTTTTTTTCGTATTTCCTTCACATGTGACGCAATAAAAGACCACTGTTGACAATGGTTACCTAGATTCCAAAAGGTTTTGAATATATTTCGGCGAGCTACCACATCAAACTTTTCAAAACATTTTAATCGACATTTAGATGGACATGGACCCTTTATTTGTTTTCCCATTTGTTGTTTTCCTGATCGAGATTTATGAGCTTCGCCTAAATTGACAAGCACCTTCCTGTTTTCGTCTATCCAGTTAGATTTGTTAGTATTTTCTGTTTCTTGTTATTGCTTTTTTTACACACTAACGTTTTTTTTTGACCCGTGACCCTTTATAAATTTAGTTTTACATTCGCTAGGTACATTTTTTATGGCTGACGAAATTTGCTCTGACTCACAGGATGTAGTAATTGCGCTTGAAAATGTGTCTATTTGATCACAGATATAGTATTGCTTAAACAGGATTTTACAAGAACTATGGATATTATCTAGCTTACAATAAAGTTACTTATCTCTACTTATTCCTATAAATTTCGTGGAAGGAGTTATTACACTATATGAATTATTTCCTAAGGGTACCGGAAGAGGAATACAATGATACAAATTAAATTCTTCCGAGGACACGAGTGGTACCTTGAGGTCAAATACAATCTTATTATTAGCATAGTAACTAGACATATGAGACATGTTTAGTAACGTATAGATATTCTCTAAAGACAAATAGATAGGAAATTGGCGGGATTTTGGTAGAAATCTGTAATTTTGCGCTAGTTCGTTAAACAATTGTGCCGGAGTTATCACGGAAGGGTAGAGAATATTGAATTTACTAAACATAACAGCGTTTATAATATCTTCTAACTTAAACGATAAAACTAGTAAATAACTATCTAACAGGTTAAGTAGCTGGCCAAACTTAGCTTTAACTAACAATTCATTTGTCATATTTTGCATTTCGCGTGTTAAATTTTCGACAGCGCTATCGAGACGTTGCTGATTATTAGATAAATTATTAATGGCGTCTTTAAAAATGTTTGTTCTAGAAGTTGTTATTAAAATATTTTCTTTCATTAATTTTGACAATTTAGATTGGTAATTTTCAACAATATCGATAGCTCTGTTATAATTGATCGCGTCATCTTCATTCAAAGTTCCAAATAAATGTTTAAAAGCGGTCCGAACGGTTCCGAACCAAGATCTCCGGGTTCGACTCTCGATAATTGATTCAAAATTTTCTTTTATATCATGGTAACGAGTTTCTAAAGGTTGAATCTTGTCATAACACTCTAGTACAGTGTATGCATAGCTTTGTCTGCAGAAGTATCGGGCGGTGCCTATCACACCGTTCAGATTATCAATGTGTGGTTTAATAAATGAAATATCGTATGGGATAAGGACTTGGAGATAATCTTCTACAATTTTCAGAGAGCCAACAGGGTCAATATACATACTATTTTTAGTTTGTTGTATTATGGCTCCTTGTGCTACGGCCAGGCTATTGAAAATAAAAAAAACTTTAAATAAGTATCCAAATCAAGTTTTATTTCATCGTAGTGATGAATGACATGGCGTCTATTAATTAAGATGGTAAGGCTATATCTACCATTGATTTTGACGACATAATGGTGTTAGTGCTTTTCGAAGCCTGAGATGGTTTTTTAAATACACATAGTCCCCAACATGGTATTTTACTGGACGTGTGTGAACATCAGAGATTAATAATATCAGATTTAATAATATTTTCGCGGGCCTTTTCCCGAGAGAATTTAGAGGATGTTGTAGCATTTTTGTGTATTCTGGATAAGTCGCGTCTAAAGAGTTTTCATAAATTGAGTTTGGAATAAAGGGTTTGTGACCAAAAACAAGTTCATATGGGGTATAGTTAGTTGTTGTGTGAACGGCGGAGTTATAGGACAACATTGCTGTATATACGAGTACGTACCGAGGCCAATCAGTTTGGTTCTCGTTAATATAAGATTTAAGATACTATTTAAGAGTTGCATGACTTCTCTCAAGTGCACCTTGTGTCTGAGGATGGTATGCAGAAGCCCAAAGATTTTTTATTTTCAGAAATTGGCAGGTTTTCTTGATAAGATCAGAGGTGAAATTAGGGCCTTGATCAGTGAATCCTCACTGATCAAGGCCCTAATTTCACCTCTGATCTTATCAAGAAAACCTGCTAATTTCTGAAAATAAAAAAGCTTTGGGGATGCCGAAGATAGAAATGTAATGTATGAGGCATTCACTTGTTTCTTCCGCAGTTGTGCTTCGGATGGAATAAGCTGACGAGAATTTTGTTAAATCGTCCTGGACCGTGAGAATGTATTTTAATTTAGCGGTACCGGATTCACGAAGGGGTCCGACAATATCTATCGATATTCTTTGGAAGGGTTCGGTGGAAGTTCTAGTAATTGTAATGGTGCGCGGTTTATTTTCCGAAGTGCCTTATTATCTTGGCAAGATTTACAATTTTTGACATATGTTTCTATATTGCTTCTCATACCTTTCCAGTAGAATGTTTCCTTTATTCTATTATACATTCTGACTGAGCCAAGGTGTCCAGCAATTGGAATATCATGATTTTCTTTAAGGATTTTCTGTATTTCACCTGGACTAGGGTAGGGTAAGGAAGGGTATTGCCGGTCACTTAAGCAGAAATAACTACAATTCAGTCAAAAATCAACTTTTATTTAAAAAACTCTTATGAAACATAACTTATGGTATTGTTCTAACATAATCACAACAATTGAGATCAATATTAATTTCAAATATGACACAATCAACTCTTTAAAAAAAATGGCTTTGACTGGTATTGTACGACATGGCAGACAATACCGGTCGGCAGGTTGGCAAAACCGGTCAAACTTTTAGCGGCACAAGTCGCACACGTAGCCTTCGGGAGACTCATAACCCGAACACTCAGCATGAGCCCAAAGCCCACACTGTACGCACCTGTACCAAAGCTCGTTGTTCCGGCCATAATCGTCACATAACACGCATCTGTTCTCCAGATCTTCGACATCAGTGTCATCATCATCATCACGTACGTCAGCCATTTCGATTTCGGAGTCTGATGAACTCTGGTCCTTATTCTCATCTTGGAGAACTCTCTTTTTTACCCTTCTGACATTAGTAAATTTAGCAGGTTTTCTTTTTGTTGCTGTTTTTATTCCTGCTTTTGTTTTGGCACCAGATTCTTTTTTCTTTTCCCTTGTTGCTCTTCTCTCTTCTTTTTGTACCAAAGCTTCCTTGTTAGGAGTGTTTGTTAAAACAGTTGCATGTTGTTTTCGAGAGGTTCCCTGCACTTTCTGATAGTGTGAAGGTTTCTTCGGAACTGGTAGAAGATCTTTGGCGGTAACTCCTGAAGTTGAGGGAATGGCATTGTCTATTATCGGTTGCAGGACTTGGGGAGATGCGACAGGACTAATTCCTGGTGTTGTTTGGCTGTAGTCGGTTAAAAGTGATGGTGAATTAGGTGCAGTTATAATTGGGTATGTGGGTTCTGTGCTTAATGGGTTAATTTGAGCTTCTGGAGTTTTGTTGCCTTGGTCGTGCATATTTTCTACCGATACCATCAATTCACTGCTGTTTAACATTTCAGCAGCCAGAAAGTCTTCATCTGTAAACACGTCTGGGTTTAGAGGATATATTCCTGTAGCAGAAAAACCTGCTTCAGCTGTTACGTTGTAACAAGATAAAATATATTATAAAATTTTCATATCAAATATTTTTACAACAGACAAACAAACCAACGTTTTATTAGTATCAAACTGAATCCGCGCGCATTAACTAGTGTTGGCATCGTTCATAACCATATATGGTGATCTTCGCGTCCGAAGGCGAAAACTTTCTAGAACAACGGATTGGTAACGCCCACAAGGCATAGGTGCATAGAAAGTTCGAGAATAAAGAACAAAGGATAAAACTTAGCAAATAGCAGGAGAATAATTCTATTTCGTTCATTAGCATATCGTCTTCTCCTTCCTACAAAATCGTACGATGAACCAGACAATAGTGTGGGGCGTGTCCTCCCACCAACAAGGGAACCCCTCCACATGCCACTTCAAAAAAAAAACAAGGGCAGTTAATAAATAGCGGGAGCGGTAGTTAGGAGCCCCATTTCTGAAAAAACTACTAGTCATACTTCTGATCATCCCCCTTGGTAAGTCTGAATCAATATTGCTGGTTGCTATTGTCTGTTTCCTTGCCTGTGTTAATTTGTCTCAACGGTAATTCGCTATGGCTGGATATATTTCATAATAGTGGCTTAGCTACGTTACGAAATGTGATTGCGGGTGTGTTAAAATAATATTTGCTTCCAGTTAGTCGCTCCGATAAGCTTTAACAACGTTCTACCCGCGGTATTTTTTGTCACTAGCATAATACATATTAGTACGAATCTATTCTGCCGCCGTGAGAAACCAATGGAATATTGTTGGATATATTTAAATGCCATTGTGTAGTTCACGCGCAAATAGTCAACGTCGGTGGCCATACATATGTATGCATTGTGATTTATTAATTTTCGTGATTAATACAGCCGTTGAAAAGTGTTAATGTCATTGTATGCATTGTTTAAAAACTGGTAGTTTTTCATAATTAAATGTAGTGTAAAGATAACGATTTTGCTGTGTGTTCTTAATAAATTGGCCACCGAGATAATTTTATACAAGGTAGGACATAATGGTCATAGTCACTTCGTAATAGTTTTTCATAGAAATAATTATATTTGATTCCTAACTATTTCCTAGTTCGCGTAGTTTTGTAAAAGTTTACTAGTTGTGTAAAACTGTTGTAATATATTTCCTTTGCAAAAATTATTTGCTAGCTTAGCATCATATTTCTATGTACCGGCGTGCTAAAAATCAAGGTCAGTGCTTCGCTAGTTAATTTGTGACGACTACCCGTTTGCTAATATGTCGATTGTATTCTTTTGATTCTTATGAAATTGTGATCGTCCGGTATTTAATATTTGAGATGTTCTTTTATTAATTGTTTATTTTATCATTGGATTGTTTCTAGTACCGGGCTTGGACATCACAATTTCATATTATATAATTTTGTTGTTTCGCGAAAGACGCCGACGCCCACTCCGGGTTTCACCTAGTGCCTGGGTGTCGGATCTTTCGCGCTAAGGGGTCATTCCGACGCGTTCCAGGAAACTGGGGGACCTCTGTACGGGCTGGGATTCTCCGGACGAGTAGAAGACCGCCGTACGATTGGAGGCTTTTCATGCTGCCGACGGCCACGAGGCTGAACGCACTCCGCGCTGAGATGTACACAGCCGCACACCACCTATGAGCTGAGGTCTACGTGCCACACGTCCCCGTCCGAATCGCGTTACGGCTGCGCGTCCTACGCCCGGAAGTGACCCAACCGGCTAATGCCAAATAGTCGGATGAGATAAGTCCCCAGCGCATTTAGGTTTTCTTTTACTGACCACAAGCTTCCCTGTGCCGAGAACTCATCCCTGTGATTTCGAGATCTTTTCGTGCTTAGAGACATTAATTTTTGGTGATACATTGTAAACCCAGAAATAAATCTTGTAAATTTTGTAATTGTTTTTTTTTTCCTTTTCTTTGTTACCCGCCGTCAGGCGGACGTAACAAGTGGCGCCCCGTATTAAAGGCAAGCACAGGGAAGTTTGGTAGTCTTGTGGTGTCGGTGTTTTTCCTATCCAGGTGGTAAGCCTTTGCGGACGAGGCTGAACGGGGAGGTACCACCGACCCGTTTCTCCTTATAGGGGAGCGGGTAGCCGACTATTGTCGTCTGGTTCCGCCGGGTAGTCATTTACATCTAAGATTACCCAATTGCGCGTGTACTGCACAGTGGACATTTATTTTTTTATTTTTTTTTATTTTTATATTATTGGTTTCTGTTTTTGTGCGTGCATTTGCATTTTATCTTTTTGTCAATTGTGGCGTAACTGACTTTTCTTTCAGGTTTATTTTTTTTTTATTTTTTCAGCATTTATTGCTTTTATTCATTTTTTCGTTATTGCAAACTATTATGTTGCAATTTTATTTTGTTGCCCTGACAGAGAATAGCAGTTACGTACGAGTACATAGTTATATTACGTCTAAATTTTTAAATTACCCACAACCGCGTCACATTCCGCCGCGTAGTAATAGCAGTCACTATTTTTTTTACTTCGGATCATTATATGTTGAGCCATTCTGACTTCAAATAATTTCTTTAAAATTATTTTATCTAGACATGGACCGTTCTATTAAATATTTGCATTTGACCAAGCCAGCGTTTCTAGTGTACGGTAGGGAAACCGTACCATGCGGGTCGCATTATTCTACAGATGTAGACCCAAGTGATCTGGTGTTCTCGCCACGCAATGAATACGCGGAAAACCTAGGCTGTTTGGCGAAAATATTCGATAAAGTCCAGCTATCTCTGTATAACAGCCATGTCAAAAGCTCGCGACATTACAAATTACGCAGGAAAACTGTAGACTTTAATGTAGGAATTCTAGTCAATAACCATGATAGTTCCTTTTTTAGACATTAGGAATTAAATAAATTTTAAAAATTGAAAAATAAAATTTCATTTATTGAATTAAAGTAACTTTATCTTGACTGTGATACCATTTATTTATTTAATTATTTTTTTATGAAATGGCTTTAATAACTAATCATGATTATCAAATATTATTAGTATTTTAACTTGTGGTCGCGTTTAACTTTTCTTTCTCATTAGTATTTCTTTCTTTCGTGGTACATTGTCATATGCGCAAGGATTCTGTTTCGTCTGATTCGTTTAATTTTTTTTTTGGTTGTTAATCAATGTTATATAATACCGTTCAATTTTTTTTCTTTTTGTAGTTTGTTTATATTTACGTGGTTTATACACCTTTTAACTATAATTTTGTTTCGTGGGTTCGACCCAAATTTTAATTTTTGTTAATTATTACATTAACGACTTTTTCTATCTAGTTCAACATTATTATGTTTCATTAGTGATTACGTTTGTCTCTAGCGAATTAAATAAGCCTACACGAATTTTGATGTTGATTGGGAGTTGTTAGTGTTGTATGACTACTGTATAGGTCTGCACACGTTTTGTTTATTTGCGTTTTGCAAATTTTTAGCGGAGTATGACAGTTTCTTGGTATAGGTCTACTCGTCTGCTGTTTCTTTTCGTTTCGGCGGGTCGTGACCGGAACGGATTCGCTAGAGACGGGCATACTCGCAATGTGGCTTAGTATATTTGTTTAATAAATTGTTAATTTATTCGACATGTTCGTTTTCGATTTTTGTTTTATACGTAGTGTTGAATTATTGTATTAATTTTCTTTTATGTAAAGTTTCGCGCTTCGGCCTTGATTGTGTTGTCTTTGATGAATTAAAGTAAGCCTACACGGATATTGTCGTTTAGCTGGGAGATTGTTTTTGCGTTTGCGCTTTGTGGCGGGTTAGGTGCCTTGAATAGGCCTAATTCGTTATTTTTTTTTTTGTTTTGTTGGCGTTTTGCGCATTTATAGGGTTTGACCCTGGCATGGGTCTCATGCGTATTGTCATGCGCGTAAAGAGCGGATGGTAACTCTTTAAATAAGCCTACACCGATTTTATTTTTCTCGTTGCAACGTTTCGTGATTGCAACAAATTCATCAAAGACCAGCGTATATCTTAGGGCCGATTCGTTAGAATGTCTCATGTAGCAATATTCTCCCTTTTTAGTAGCTCATTGTCAGGCAGTACTGTTCTTGAGTCCAATCTTTTAATAGATTCGTACTCTAGTTGTGTGGTAGTCTGTTGATTTAGAAATTTCCTCAGACAACTGTGACAGGTCGTATGCTAGGTCGCGTGTTAGGTATTTGGTAGTGGATGGATGGATGTAAGACAGTTACTAGGCGGTTCTAGACTTATTAGGCGCTTACCGCAGCGGATTTTACTACGTAAAATCCTTTCTCTGGGAGAGGGGGTATTGTTACGTTGTAACAAGATAAAATATATTATAAAATTTTCATATCAAATATTTTTACAACAGACAAACAAACCAACGTTTTATTACTATCAAACTGAATCCGCGCGCATTAACTAGTGTTGGCATCGTTCATAACCATATATGGTGATCTTCGCGTCCGAAGGCGAAAACTTTCTAGAACAACGGATTGGTAACGCCCACAAGGCATAGGTGCATAGAAAGTTCGAGAATAAAGAACAAAGGATAAAACTTAGCAAATAGCAGGAGAATAATTCTATTTCGTTCATTAGCATATCGTCTTCTCCTTCCTACAAAATCGTACGATGAACCAGACAATAGTGTGGGGCGTGTCCTCCCACCAACAAGGGAACCCCTCCACATGCCACTTCAAAAAAAAAACAAGGGCAGTTAATAAATAGCGGGAGCGGTAGTTAGGAGCCCCATTTCTGAAAAAACTACTAGTCATACTTCTGATCATCCCCCTTGGTAAGTCTGAATCAATATTGCTGGTTGCTATTGTCTGTTTCCTTGCCTGTGTTAATTTGTCTCAACGGTAATTCGCTATGGCTGGATATATTTCATAATAGTGGCTTAGCTACGTTACGAAATGTGATTGCGGGTGTGTTAAAATAATATTTGCTTCCAGTTAGTCGCTCCGATAAGCTTTAACAACGTTCTACCCGCGGTATTTTTTGTCACTAGCATAATACATATTAGTACGAATCTATTCTGCCGCCGTGAGAAACCAATGGAATATTGTTGGATATATTTAAATGCCATTGTGTAGTTCACGCGCAAATAGTCAACGTCGGTGGCCATACATATGTATGCATTGTGATTTATTAATTTTCGTGATTAATACAGCCGTTGAAAAGTGTTAATGTCATTGTATGCATTGTTTAAAAACTGGTAGTTTTTCATAATTAAATGTAGTGTAAAGATAACGATTTTGCTGTGTGTTCTTAATAAATTGGCCACCGAGATAATTTTATACAAGGTAGGACATAATGGTCATAGTCACTTCGTAATAGTTTTTCATAGAAATAATTATATTTGATTCCTAACTATTTCCTAGTTCGCGTAGTTTTGTAAAAGTTTACTAGTTGTGTAAAACTGTTGTAATATATTTCCTTTGCAAAAATTATTTGCTAGCTTAGCATCATATTTCTATGTACCGGCGTGCTAAAAATCAAGGTCAGTGCTTCGCTAGTTAATTTGTGACGACTACCCGTTTGCTAATATGTCGATTGTATTCTTTTGATTCTAATGAAATTGTGATCGTCCGGTATTTAATATTTGAGATGTTCTTTTATTAATTGTTTATTTTATCATTGGATTGTTTCTAGTACCGGGCTTGGACATCACAATTTCATATTATATAATTTTGTTGTTTCGCGAAAGACGCCGACGCCCACTCCGGGTTTCACCTAGTGCCTGGGTGTCGGATCTTTCGCGCTAAGGGGTCATTCCGACGCGTTCCAGGAAACTGGGGGACCTCTGTACGGGCTGGGATTCTCCGGACGAGTAGAAGACCGCCGTACGATTGGAGGCTTTTCATGCTGCCGACGGCCACGAGGCTGAACGCACTCCGCGCTGAGATGTACACAGCCGCACACCACCTATGAGCTGAGGTCTACGTGCCACACGTCCCCGTCCGAATCGCGTTACGGCTGCGCGTCCTACGCCCGGAAGTGACCCAACCGGCTAATGCCAAATAGTCGGATGAGATAAGTCCCCAGCGCATTTAGGTTTTCTTTTACTGACCACAAGCTTCCCTGTGCCGAGAACTCATCCCTGTGATTTCGAGATCTTTTCGTGCTTAGAGACATTAATTTTTGGTGATACATTGTAAACCCAGAAATAAATCTTGTAAATTTTGTAATTGTTTTTTTTTTCCTTTTCTTTGTTACCCGCCGTCAGGCGGACGTAACACAGCTTTTGGAATGGTCGCTACCTTTTGAAAAGCTTTTCTGAAAAGTGAGGCAATGTCGTTTTGTGTGATCTTTCGTCCTAATTCATTTTTCATAAAAAGATTGCATTCCTGCTTGTGCTTCAATGGACCATATATGGAAACATCCAATGGCTGGATTCGATGGGAGGCATGTGGAGGTAATGACAGCATTACTATGTTACTTTTTTTGGAAAATTCATAAGCTCTCAAAGAGATGTGACTGCTGTGATTGTCTAAAATTAGCAGTATTGGTTCGGTCTCTGATGGTTTTGTAAAATCGGCGAAATGCTTCAGCCAGTCAAAAAATAGGTCTTCGTTGATCCATCCATTCTTTGAGCACCGAAATATAGCTCCACGTGGACCATCGCTTTCCAATGCCGGTGAATGTCTCTGACGAGGATATATCAACATTGGCGGAAGATAACCTCCAGTAGCACTCACTGCACATACAGCTGTAACCGTCTTCCCTCTTTCACCGGAAGTTATAGAGCCCACGCGTTTTTGACCTCTCTCAGTAACAACTTTTCCGGGCTCTTGCACTGAGGAGATGCCAGTTTCATCCACATTGTAAATGTTCCTTGGTAGAAACTTATATTTCTCCATTAACTCTTCAAGAAGCTTAAAAAACATGACAACTTCATTTTTGTTAAAAGCTGTAGCTCTATTCAGACTTGTGCCTTCAGCTTTCCGAACAGACAATTTATATCTTTTCATGAATCCTCTAAGCCAATCTTTGCCAGCCATTCCAAGGGTGTTATTAAACTTGTGCTTTATGCCATTTTTAACTGCGTATTCAAAAGCCATCTTCCTTATCTGAATTGAAGTGCATCCATAAAATATTTTACCAAGGAATTTTACCTGGTCTGCCATTTCTGCTTCTTGATCTTTCGTGAAGACTGGATTTCGACCCATAGCTGGTAATTCACGATTCTTATTTTTTAGTCTTTCTTGTAGGGTTGAGAATGGGATGCCATTAGACCGAGCTGCCTCTCTTATCGGTGTTCCTTCTTCGACAAGTTTGAATGCCCTACTCAAATCATTTTGGCTCCATTTCACCTTCAATCCTTTGTTCCTACTTCGAGTCCCCGACATCCTAAAAAGGAAAATGATATAAATTTTAAAGGAATAAAAGGTCAAAAATATAATCTACTTGCAAACATAACTTGCGGTTAATACCGGTCAACATGACCGGCGTTAGCCACCCGTATACTTTTCTGCTTAATAATAATTTTAACAAAAACCTGTAGCAAAGTGCTTGAAATCTATGATTACATGGGTAGATGGATAACTACACGACAATAAATAACACTGACAATGAATGCAACATGGAAATTAAGACACTCACCTCTTATGTTCCGCGGCCAAAAAATTACGAAAAAGTGGCGCGAAACAAATTGACGTGCGGTTCTCCCTGACGCGTGCTTGGAACCGAGCGGGGGCAGGTGCGTCGGCGCGGGGAACACTCACGCCACCCTCAATCAATGTGTGTGTGTGCGCAAAACGCTGTAATTTGGAAGATAGTGTGGGGACCGGCATTGTCGCCTGACCGCGGATCCCTCCTTTACCCTAATTAATTTTGTTTCGATAAATGTGAATTTCAATGCCCGTGATACGGAAAAGATGAGAGAGTCAATGTTTTCTCGTTGGGCCACACTACTGCCATTATCGGAACACAAAGCGACACACGTTCACACCACTCAAAGCCTGTCCGGCGACTGTCGAGGGACATTAAGGTCGCGCGCGTCGACGCTCGCAGACCGTCGACTAGCGACAAGTTGCGCGACCCGTAAATGTCCCAAGCGACGTCGGACGACATCGCGCGGGACACGTGAATTTCGTGTCGAGCGACAGAGTCGCGCAACAAATGTGCCCTAATGAAAATGCGGCTTAAGGGCTATTACGCACTGTCGACTAGTCGTCGGCGACTCAGTCCCTCGGCGACCGAAACATGGGAAACTAGGGCCGGAGACCGAGCCGAGCGACAGTATTCCAAGTACATTCGTGCAGAATGGACGTTGAAGAACTTGCAATAGTAGCGGCGCTACTAATTATAAAAAGAAAGAAAAATAAAAAAAAATCAAAAGAGTATTGGGTGCATCCTTTGTTAGAAGAACGGAGGTCAAAGGGAATGTTTAAAATATTTTATGAAGACGTTAGAAAATATCCTCGTAATTTTTTTAATTATGCAAGAATGTCTGTGAGTTCGTTTGACGACTTATTGTGTCTTCTAAAACCACATATAACTGGCATAGATACAAATATGCGACCATGTATTTCTCCGGAAGAAAAACTTTTTATAACACTAAGGTAAGTGACAATTCAAATAAAATTCATTCCTAACATTTATTTTTTACGGGATTTTAACACAATTTACATTACATTCCCGGACACATCTATCGGCCAAACCTAGTGTTTAAAGTGTTAACAATCCCTAGCTAAAAATAAATGTTAAGTGGTGCAATAAGTTTTTATGCAGTTTTTTACGAAAACGATGGCCAGTAAATCAGCTTCACACCTGCAAAAACTTATTGCTCCTCCTAACATTTATTTTTAGCTGGTCTCCAGTCAAAACTTAAAACTCAAGGTGGGCCGATAGATGTGTCCGGGAGTGTGTTTAGAGTTACAGATAATGCCATCCACGAAGACGCGCGATTAAATTTAAATATAGCATCTTTCGTGCTGTTCATAATACTCTTTCCTGATTAGTCAATTTCTATTAGTGTGCGTTTGCATTCATCGATAATTAGCGTGTATCGACAGATGTTTAACACATGCGGAAGATAGCACACATGCATTTGAACAAAGAGTGGGGCGCGTCTTCGTGGATGGCACTATCTGTAAGTCTACTCTTCGATGACATAATTTAAAAATATACGGTAAATAATTATAAAACATGTATTTTTTTAAAGTACTCAATGAAATCAATATTATAAACGAACGCACAACAAGAGGAAATATTCAAAATAGATCCAAAATGTCAGAATCTTGCGAGGTATTTGAAGTGACAGTAGAAAATCGCGACTCTGGGCGTTCACGTTCTGAAGGAGTTGAAGTTGGTAGCGTATAATAATGTTGTGCTTCAGGGCGTGATTGTTGACTTGGTGCTGTTGAACGCCCGGCCTCCGGTGTGAAGTAACCACGCTCATACTCGTACTCATTAAAATTTCGCCACATTGTGTTTGGATACATATTATTTTGAGTAGAGGATCGGAATGATTCGATTACACTGATTAATTGAATTTTCGCAGCTGACTTTTTGTGCTCCGGAATTGTCCTAAATGATGATAATAGGGACATCAGGAACATTCTGTCCTCATCTTGTTCCAAAATATCCTCCTTATTTTTGCGAGTTTCAATACACTTGTTTAATGTGGTTAAAAGTTCGCTTGTGCCATCATCTGACGTTTTTTTCTTCCGACTATATTTTCTCTCGAGTAAGGTCCTAAAGGTTCTTGATCATTTGTCAAATGTTCTTGTTCAGCAATGTTACTCTCTGTGTTCAAATTACCAACGGTATTCTTCAAAAATAACAGCTGATTATAATAAATATAGGGAGTTTTATGGGAAGCAGCAGATCCGCTTTTAGTATTTTTTAATCTTCGTACTTCTCGCGAAAAGCAGCTTCTTATATTTTTCCATTTTTTTTGAAGTGAATGACCTGTAAATAATGTATATATTTAAATTATTTTTTAATTCCAGATATCTTGGAAGCGGTTGTAAATTTGTAGATTTTCATTACTCATACAGACTTGGGATTTCAACTATAGCTGAAATAATAAGAGAAGTTTGTCATTTTATATGGGTTGTACTAAAAGACATGTGTTTACCGCAACCGACAAAAGAAAATTGGCTAAAAATCGCAAAAGATTTTCATTTACGGGCCAATTTTCCAAATTGCATAGGTGCCGTAGATGGTAAGCATGTAAGTGCTTGTTCACGTTGACACGCGGGCGCGGGCGCGGTCACGAAATATCAAACACTTGAGTTTATATCCAAGTGTTCACGTACAAAACGCACGTGCGGTCTAAGTAGCGGGCAAGCTAGCGACCGACGCGCGCGGCCCGCTCGCGGCATTATCAAACGACTGAGACGTTTGTGTGTGTTCACGTCGAACTAGCGGCGGAGCGCGCGATTCACTCGCGACGTCAGGTAAGTTCAACCAGTTTGAACTTGTCGCTAGAAACGATAGCACGTTTCTTTCATGTCGTTCAATACAGAAGAGTTTATTAGTGCTGTTCAGGCTAGAACTCCTATTTGGCAAAGTAAACACAGTCATCATATGAACAGAAATGTTCTTAATAAACTATGGAAGGAAATTGCTGGATTGTTTCCTGATATGGAGGGTGAGTAAATGAAATACATATTATTATGCTGGAAATATGATATATTTGTAGGTATTTTAAACTTTTTATTTCCTGAAGACTACAAAAGATACATAATACAAAGGCGACTACGTGTATATTAAACGATTGTTTTCCCAAAAATATTTCGTGAATAAATTCCGAACTTGTTTAGCCCGATTTGATGGATTGTTGTTTCTTCCAGTTCTAGTTTGTCGTCTTTGGTGTCGAGTTGGAATTGTGAACTCATTATCACAATCGTAACCATCTGTATCAATTACAATATTATGCAATAAGCAAGCAGTTTTTATAATCAGGCGTGCATGTTTAACATCAGTTTCAATAGGTTTTAACAAAACTCGCCATTTATTGCATAAAATTCCAAATGCACACTCCACGGTTTTTCTCGCTCTTGACAATCTATTATTAAAATTTTCTCTCTCTTGATTCAATGTTCTTTGTGGGTATGGACGCATTATATATTCTTTAAGAGGATAAGCTTCATCGGCTAATATAACATATGGAGCTGTAATATTAGAATTAGGTAATGTTCTTGGTTCCGGAATATTAAATGCACCTCTTTCGAGTAACCGGTTCAGGGACGAGGCATTAAATGTACCGCCGTCGCTTTGCTTTCCTCTACCTCCCACTTCAATAGTTAAAAATCTTTTCCTCGCATCAGCCACAGCTTGCAAAACAATAGAGAAATAATGCTTGTAGTTAAAAAATGCCGATCCTGATTTTTTAGGTCGTTTAACCCTACAATGTTTACCGTCCAAACTGCCAATGCAGTTAGGAAAGTGCCACATCTCCCTAAAATCTGAAGCAATGTTCATAAGCTGGTCTTCAGATGGCTGTGGCATGTGGACATTCAAATTGTTTTTCCAAATAGCTTCACAGGTACTATAAACAATCTCAGACACAGTACTAACACCCATACGAAAGCTATATGCCAAAGATCGAAATGCCAATCCAGTGGAGAGATATCTGAAACATAATAAAAAATGTAATTATAATGTAAAACTTAAATATATTTACACTAATCATCAACACTAAACAATATTTCTGATTTTACAGAAAAGGCTTTAAGGAAAAAATGGAAGAACATTCGGGTCCAATTTATGAAAGAATTTAAGAAAATTCCGGTTTCTCGTTCTGGTGATGCTGGAACAGATCAAAACACTTCAATGTGGCCATATTTTCAAATGATGCTGTTCATAAAAGATGATGTTACCCCAGAAATAAATGAAGGCAATTTAGATGAAACTACTGATGAAAACAGCAATAATAATGATGATGATGAGCGGTCCTCAACTCCCCAATCCATAGCTGGTGCATCTTCAAGTACACAATATACGAGCACCAAACGTAAATGTGCACAAGATGTAAGACAGGAATTTATGGAATTGGAGAAGAAAAAGTTGGAATTATTACAACTTAAACTGTCACAAAGCAGCAAACAACACGAACAAGATTGCGAAGATCTGTTATTTTTTAAAAGTTTGTTGCCGTACATGAAAGAATTATCTCCTATGCAAAAACTACGCGCTAGAAACAATATTACACAAGTTATTATGGACGAAATGAATAGTGGCATGACGCAGTCTCACCATGGATATAATACATACGATTATAACACGACTAATTATGGAAATTAAACTTTGTATAATTGATAACGATAATATTAATTAAATAAAATAATAAAGAGGAACCTTGTTTGAATTTGAATGACTGCAATATGTATCCCGATAAAAAATGATAATTTACTTAACTACTTACTATGAAAATTATTTTTTTTTAAACTCACCTTATAGTTACAAACAGTCTTTCTTCGGGCTTTATACTTTTATGAAAATTTGTGTCCACTTTTGAAATATCACTCCTTATTGAATCTAGTATGTAATCAAAACAGCGGACACTCATCCTGGTATATCCAAAAAATCTTGAAGGATGTTCTCTCAAATTACCATATAAAGTGTGAAATTCACCATACCGTTCTCTTTCTTTATTAATTTCGTGCACGCCAATTCTAATTTTTAGCATCTCCCACTTTAGGTATGAATTTTCGGTTAAAAATAAAAGATCGTGGTCCATATTTACAACCTCTGACAATACGTCACACTCGCGCGAACGCCTGGCGGTTAATGTGAACACGAGCTCGCGACGTCTACCGCGCCTATTTCGCCACCGCGCCCGCGCGTTCCAACGTGAACAAGCACTAAGAGTTATAAAACCATACAACAGTGGATCATTGTGTTATAATTACAAACACTTCTTTTCTGTAATTTTGCTTGCCATTTGTGACTCTGACTATAAGTTCATATACATAGACGTTGCTTCCTATGGAAAGGATTGCGATTCAACTATATTTACAAATTCAACGTTTTATCAAAAGCTAATGAACAATGATTTGCAAATACCCGAACCTAAGCCCATTTCATCGACAAACCCTATACCAGTACCGTTTGTTATTGTGGGTGACGAAGCATTTGGACAAACTGACAAAATTATGCGACCGTTCGGTGGATCAAATTTAACAACAAAGAAAAAAATATTTAATTATAGGCTTTCTCGTGCACGACGCCATATTGAATGTTCATTCGGCATATTAGCAAACAAGTGGCAGATTTTTCACAGACCTATCAACGTGAATTTAGATCTAGTATCATGCATCATCAAAACATGTTGCGCTCTTCACAACTATGTCCGAGAAAGAGACGGATATAAATTTGAAGATACCCTGAGCATTCCTGGCTTTGAAGAAGTCCCAAACGGTTTCCAAAGAGCTACGCGACGTGGTGCATCATACAGAGATGTATTTGCTGATTACTTTACAACTGAGGGTCAATTATCTTGGCAGATGAGCAGTATTAATTAATAAAAAATAAATGGCATTTCTTCGTCTGATAATTCTTCACCTCCAAATAACTCCACTATTTCGTCCCACTGTTTTTTCTTCAAATCCCGATTAGCATATTCCTCACTTTGTAAATCCCAAATAGCTTTTCGGGATTGTATTTCCGATATAAATTTATCCGTGTCAAAACTCATTGTGCGCGGCCGTCCGGTCGTTACGACAGTTGCTCGCAGTGTGAATTAGTCCTGTGTCGATCGCGATTGACCGAATCTTTTTGACCCGATCTCGACCCATACGCGTGTGACCGAGTCGTCGGTCTCTGAAAGATTCGGTCTTCCATAGATTCGATCACCATGTGACATCGCAAAAGAAATTCGACTTTATGTGTGGAGTATTACCGTAGCTTGTTGCTTATTTGATCGATTATTACGCGGGATCGGGTCGCACGCGATTTGTCAATCGCGGGAGCGGATTTTGATTTTGAGTATGAATCAATTAGTTGCAGAAAAAAGTAAAGGACAGAAAAACTTATCATAAATATTGTGTCATTCATAACAAAGGTATGCCAAAATAACACCAAAACTGCAGTTCACTAAGTATATTTCCGAACCGAATGTAGCCACGTGATATCACGGGTGTTCCACGAATATCATTGCGTTGTGAAATATTGCACGAAAAATTTTAAGCAGCCACTTTTTGATAAAAAAAAACTATTAAATGATAATAATTGTTAAAAATAATTGTATAGTTATGTTTTTATAGCAAAAAAACTATAAAAAAAATCTGTCCTTTTTGGAGTCTTACGCATAGTCCCTAAGCTCGTTCGATCGAACGAGATCGATCGCGCAATCCTTCGGTCCGTGACCGAAATTACCGAAATGATTGAATCTTTTTGACCCGATCACTAGACGAATCGGTCACGATCGACCCGGGTCATGGAAAATGATTGACCGACACAGGTCTAGTGTGAATGCTTTCATTTGAAACCGTGCTCCTATTGGTCGCGGGCGACCGGCAGTTGCCTGTGCGTCGCCACTGCGCGGCGAGTCGCCGAGTCGCCCGGGCAACCGGTGACTAGTGCGTAAACACCTATTTAAACTATACAATATTACAGTCGTCGACAACTGAGTCGCCGGCGACTAGTCGACAGTGCGTAATAGCCCTAAAGGTGGCGGTTCGCGCCGCGACAGAGACAAGCGACAGCGACAGGAGACCGCGACATGTTTTTCGGTCTCAAGCCCGCTCTACACTCGCGCCGTGAAAGCCCGCGAGAAATGCGAATCACGAGTGTAGATGTTGTTCACGCCTTCGCGTTCGCGCTTCGCACCGTTCCCTAATCAGTGTCGGTTTTTTGGCCCGCTTCAAAGGATTTGCTTTAGAAATCGCGCCGACGTCCATCATAGTCGGAAACACGCAGATCACGGCGTTTATTCACGGCGTGAATTCTCGGCGCGACGTCTCGCGTGAGTGTAGAGCCGACATCAAAGGTGGTGGTTCGTGCCGCGACACAGACAAGCGACCGAGACAGGAGACAGCGACAAGTGTGTCAAATTCTTCGCGAGCTTTACGTCAGTAGACTTGGGCAACACAGTTCACATTAAAGATTCAGTTCACCAAATCTCGTTCAGTAAAGTGAACTCGTTCATCTAAATCGCTCTGCAGTTAATTTCGTTCTGTGAATCGCATTGATTCAGCTACGAGTTCACGAACTGAACGAGAGTATGTTTTTATAGTTTACTAGCTGACCCGGCAAAAGTTGTATTGCCATATAAATATCGCTTATAAAAGTAGGGGTTGATCGTAGAGGAGTGAAAATTTACGGTTATACGTATTTCTGTATGATATAACAAAAAAAAAATTATAATAATATTTCGTCTTCAAGGGACTAAAATTAAAAAATACCTACCAACCATAGACACTTCAGCCCTAGGTGCACATACATAAACGCTGGAAATGATAATATGTAATTTATAGAATAAAATAGTAAAGGAATTGATTTACAACTATCGGTAACAAAATTGCATACAAATAAGGATTGCTATTCTAAAATAAACGCTCTGTCAGAACAAATAAAGACTAACAAACAAATCACCATCACGGCAATTCTGTTTCGAATCAGAGCGGGAGCGATGAGCAAGTGAACTGCAGAACTAAAATACTCCAATAAGAGCGGAAGCGATGAGCCGGTGAACTGCCGCACTAAAATATTCCAATCAGAACAGAGCGGGAGCGATGAGCCTGTGAACTGCAGAACTAAAATACTCCACAGAGTTGATTTACTTCAATTCGTTCACTGCAAATTAGCAGTTCAGCGGAACGAATCACTCGTGAGTTACACAAGTCTATACGTCAGTCAGTATCGGAGAGTCTTTTGATGTAGTTAGTTGTTTGTGTCATAATGGAAAATAAAGTAGTAGAAGTCCTATTGGAGGAAGAAGAAGACGATGATTTGCTCTTATATTATTATTACAAATACAAATCTAAAAGAAGATTACCGATTAAGGAATTCTATTTAACTAGAGGCCAAGAAGGATCATTTTCGCTGTTAATGAACAAGCACCTAATGTTTAATGACAATATATTCAGGAAGTATTTTCGGCTAAATAAAACATAGTTTAATTGCGTCTTATATTTATTGAAAAAAACAATACGTAAAAAAGGAAGAATATCTTTGAAAAAAAAATTAGCAATTAGTCAAATCATGGTCATTTTCTGTTCGAATTCATTGATAAACATGTTTCGAAATAGTTCACTCGAAATTTTGTGTCGAAAAGTCGTGCATCATATATCGGAGGGTGCTGTCTGATCAGTTCAATCAGTGTTTCACAGTCTTCGTCAGAAAAAGTATTAATTTTATAGACTAAAAACATGTACTTTTTGAACGCGACACTACTGGTCCGGGGCGGCGACCGTATCGCTGTCTCCTGTCTCTGTCTCCTGTCGCGGTCTCGCTCGCGAACTGGCGCATAAGCATTGCCTAACGACAAGTGACTGTCGCGGTCTCCTGTCGCGGTCGCTTGTCTCTGTCGCGGCGCGAACCGCCACCTTAATACAATTCGGAGCGACTTAAATTATAGTTTAGTTTTAATAACATAACATTGTGTATTTCAATCATTGATTGATTCATCAGATTTGTTATTTATCCTTGACCTAAAGCGACTTCACTGGAGTGGTTGCCCATCAAAGGTGACCACAACGCTTGCAGTGGGCACCCACACTGGTTTACCATCAAAAATTGTTTTTCTGTTCAGTCTTCTAACTTTTTAAACTTTCGCAAATGGAGACTTGAGATAGTCTATTACTTCTGAATCGGACCAATCAATAGATACTTCCCTAACAACCCCCATTCTGGTTATATTAAAGTTGGGAATATTGCTGACAAAACATTTTTCTATAAGTGGTATATAATCCAGAAAAGCATTTGCATCCTCAGGGACTTTAAATTCCACAGCGACGTTGTTGCGTTCAACCTTTTAATACCCCCCTGTATATTTTTAATATTTAACTTTTGAATTATCTGACCAAATTTAATAGGATGCAAAGTTGAGCCTGCAGCAGGGTCTGATTCAGCAATAGAAACATACACTAAATATGGGGCAAGAATCTCTGTTAGAATACTTGGAACGGGCATTTAACGATGGTGCAGACACCTTGTCTCTTTTGTTTGAAGATGCTTATTCATCAACTTCATTCTATCCGTAACCACTTTCAGAAACCAATTTTCTTTTTTGAGAAGCAACTTCAGCTTCCATTGCTTCAAAACTAACCAAAGATACAGTGAGACCAGGAGAGGAACCGTAGGAAAAAGGTCTTGGGAACGCGAAGGGCCGGGATCTGGCGGGCGACCAGGAGAACGATCATCATCCCCCATGATCGCTCAGCATATACGAAACTTACTAAAACTACTTACCTAACGCAGGATAAATATCACAAACACTAAAATGACACACGCGTAATAAATTAACTAAAAACCACCCAAAAAACAAATACTTTGTCAAATTTAACACATGAACGCGCCATTCAAGACGCGAATCTTCACAAAATGTTTCGCACCGGTATGTCAAACTGAGAATCTTTCACACAAGTCGTAATATACTGGCATTGACATTTTATTTGCAACAACTATCTCTTTTATTTCGTGTACTTCTCGAATTGACTCGAATTTCAAACAAACTCTCTCGATATCAACACATAGTTTAAAACATCCAACGGGACTTACTGCGCACAGAATTAATTTAGGTACTACCGACGACGTTTCAACCATGTTACAATGGCCGTGGTCTCCATTGGACCAAAGTACCCTCACTTTGCGTCGAAAAAACCTAATGTCTGCAGTCAGCTCGCGACCACGGCCATTGTAACATGTCGAGCAAAAACAGGTATTGATTTAAGTACGTAAATTAATTCTGTGCGCGATAAGTCCCGTTGGACGTTTTAAACTTTGACGATTCGTCGTCATATGGGTACTCATCTGTGCAGAATTCTCCATTCAGAAAAACTACACTAAAGGCACCTGCTTCTTTTATTTTCTCAGTGCATTGGTTTTTATAGTGACCAAACTGCTTGAACTTTTGCTTGAACATTTTATTTGTTAACCACTTGCAGTATTTGACGTTTGCTTTAACTTGCTGGCAGTGTTGCCATTTCTCGCTGGTTTACTCGACCAAAACGCAGATTCACCTCCACTGCTACCAACACCACTAGTCATATCGAGAAGTTTAGTTTTTATGACGTCAGAGCTTACGGTTAAACCAGAATATTCTATCGCCATTATCATGGGCGAAAAGTTTTCTGTTCATCATTTCAGCCAGAAATCTACAGTTTTCTGTTAGACCCGCCAAAAGCAACGATCCGATCTACTCTTCAATGATTTCGAATCCTGTACCTTTCAACCGTTGAGCTGTTTCCACAACCTGAGTCACGTAATTTGTCATCGTGTCACAGTTTTCAAGACGAATATTTATCAATTTCCCCAGTAAACTGATTTTCCTTTGTCATCGAATAACTGCTTTAACTTGTTCCATACAGTCGTAATTGTGTTTTCAATTTTTAAATGCACATATAACGAAGGATCGACGGTCATCACCAGTTTGGCTTTCGCTTTTCTTTGTTCTGCTTCACTCAAAACCGTCTAAATTGACGCCTTCTAACACCAGAAGATTCTTAACAGCAAATGACCAATCATCATAATTTTCTCTTCCTTTCAATTTAGGCAAATTTATTATGAACTTGAGGTCGACATTTTGAGAAATAACACTTAGATTACGCAGATTTACTGGAATTTTTTATAGTTGTTGCCATAACTTTGTTACAAAAAAACATAGAGAACTAAGATAGACAACTAGTCCTTTATGACACTGGTCCTAGTAGTAATAGGAGGATTATATTTGATATATTTTAACAGTCAGATCATGAACTGTAGAGTAAGAAAAAGTTGTGAAAACCCGATTTAATAAATGACATTTCATGCTTATCTATTGTTTTATTCCACTTTTTAGGGGTAAGTATTAATTTTCTTCTCCATTGTCGCCTATGAAACTAAATTTTTCAATGCATTTAAATAAAACCCTACATTGTTTTATGTACCTCTTTAGATAGCTGATGTAACGTAGATATTTTAAAACACACCTGCCTAACAACTGCCATTATATTTTTTTAGATTTCCCATAGAAAAAGAAAAAAAAAAGATTATTTTTCTCTAACTCACTTTTCTACTACGGCATATTCAATTAACTTAAGCACTATTTTAATGATTGACGTCCTAAAGCATCTTATTACTTAAGTAAAAATAAATGCAATAATAATAAGACACACAAAATAAACAAAATTGAATATCAATGTAGTAGCCTAAAAATCGGCAAAATAAATTAAAAAAAACGAAAATTTGAATATCTCGTAAAGGGTTAAGGTTTAGGGTAGGGTTTTTTCATACTGAAATAAGAAATGAAGGGTACTCCAAGCCCTTAACTGATCTAGGACCACTTTTCCTGTAACCCTGTATATATGTTTATTTTCACAAAATGATTTTGAATCCAAACAAACATGTATATTTAATAGCAGCTTGATTTATTATTAAAAGATCAGAAACCATTATATCAAAATTAATAAATACAGGGTACATTATATACTAGGGTTCACTCAGTTGTCAAAATTTTAACTGCGATACGAGTGCGAAGTGTGGAGCTTTAAGGTGAATGTTCCAGGGTTGCCCGCGAAATTCAAATTTTCGTACGTTTTTTGCAATTTGCAGGTCAGTGCTAGGTTGTATGTTGATTAAAATGTTATTCGCGGCTGTAAGACGTATGTAGTTACAGAGTTATAATAATCAAAATCATCAATACAACCCTCCAAGCTCATAAAGGTGCAATAATGACTTTGAGCTTGAAAAAGTTTTTCTTACAGCCGCGAATAAAATTTTCATCATCATACAACCTAGCACTGGCCTGCAAATTGCAAAAAACGTAAGAAAATTTGAATTTCGCGGGCTACCCTGGAACATTCACCTTAACAGTGTTTCATTAGTGTATTCTAGTGAGTTTAAACAGTGAATACTTGAGTACGTTTGTGTTGTGATTGCGTTCAAATAAAGTATTTACGTTGTAATCGGCGTTTCACTAACCCACGGTCGTAACAACTACTACTTGTTTACATGTATTATGTAAGTCTATAGAATTAAGTTAACTAGTACTAGTTTGTTTAGTTTTTGAGAAGGAGTGCCTGTCTGTAATAAACGTTTTTTTTCTATGTTATACTCGGCCCATAACTGATCCACCGCTGAGTCGGGCCTTCTCCAATTACAAGGAGGGAAATTAGCCTACTGTGCCACGCTGGCCAGACGGGTTGGCACAAGGATTCGTATCAAGTTTTCCTTCTCTTGTGGCTAGGCTTCGGCCTTGTCATTTCCTATTGTCGACTCTTATGACGCCCTCCTAATTACCCTCCATGCAGTTGGAGGAGGTCCGACTCAGGAGTGACTGGGAAGTAGTAATCTTGATAACTTTGGTTATCGTATTCTTGACATCAAGCACGTCATACAAATAGCTATCATGAATACCAAACACAAATAAGCAAGCGAGTGCGTGAGTAAATACCACTTATTATATCCGTATGGTGTCTGATTTAGAAACACAATGTCACCAACCGATACCATCCTGTGGGTGTCGTAAGAGGCGACTAAAGGAACGCAAGAGGCAGACCACCTAGCCGCAACAGAAGGAAAACTTGATACAAACGCTATGCCTACCCGTCTTGCCAGCGTGGCACAGTAGGCTAAAATCCCTCCATTAATTTGGAAGAGGCCCGGCTCAGTACTGGGTGCTAAACAGTCCGTGATTTCTTATAAGGCAACAGAGTCTAACCATTGCTGAATAGTCTAGCGAAGAAGTGCTTTTTGGCCAACTAGTCTCTGCCTAGATGTCATCGAATACGAAAATTCAAAAATTAGGCACATTCGTAATCCGACCAATGAACAATAATCCGAAGATAAACATTTCAGACACTACTGTAACCCACTACTGAGTCGGGCCTCCTCCAAGTTCATGGAGGGAAATTAGCCTACTGTGCCACGCTGGCAAGACAGATTGCCAGAGGGTTTGTATCATTTTTTCCTTCTCTTGCGACTAGGTAAGTCATCTGTTATTTGTACATTTATAAAATAAGATTCTGTTATTGTGCAAAAATATAAAATAGGACCGCAAAGATATAAAATGACAAGCCCTCAGAGTTTCTTGCCAGTTCTTCTCAGCAGTGGTCGCGTTCCAAACTGGTGGTAGACAATCGAATGTTTTTATTATATAATATGTTATGCATAATATGTTGACTATTTGTTAGTGTCCATTGTGTCCAAAACAAAATATGTCAATGATTTGAATTTGCGTCTTTCGACACCCTCAGGATGGTATCGGTTGGTGACATTTTGAATTCCAAATCCGTCACCACACGGACACGATTTACTATTGCGAACAACGGCTGAACTAAACAGCAATTGTTGGTTAGACTAAAGGACGTATCACACTTATCAACTCGGAAAGGGACCGGCACCGTATCAACTCGAGGCGTTCACTATTATTTGTATGAAACTCCCTACTGCAAAGCACACTAATCGGATTCGTAACGTAAACGCCTCGCCTCGCCTCGGGACAAGCCAGTGTAGCCAACTCTACAGTTTTAACTGTAGATCTACAGTTTTCTGGAAATTCTCTCAGTTTTTAGTCTAGGCCTCGAAATCTACAGTTTTTTTTTATTAAGATGCTATCTGAACATATTTTTTATTTGCTACGTAGTAGTCCGTGCACTAAGTCAGCTTCAGTAAATCTACGACCACAATAAAAAGTACCTTGCACAAAAAGTTAGAAATTAAACATTTGTTTTGAATTTAACGTGTCAAAATGACCATTAAAAAAATGAATCGAAATTATATAACGGAAAATTATGAAAAGTGAAAGAAGATTTACAAATTGAAAATGAGATAGTAGCTAGTGATATTAACTAACGTATAGGATCAGCTAATATTTTATTGTTGTGGATGAACCATTCTAAGCTGATAAGCTTCCTCAAAAATCGCTCGTCACATTTTCTGAAGTGTTACAATACTAGCTTATAAATATTACTAATTTTAATTGGCATAATGTATCGTTATGACTTCTGAATATTTTGCTATTTAACTTTATTTAAAACTGATAATCACATGACTTTTCTTGTTTTCCCACTCTAAAATATATTATATTGCCTACCATCATAAAATAATAAAAAGATTAAACTGTAGATTTACTGCTCTATAATTTGATATTTACAGTTTTCTACAGTGTTTTCTGGCATATCTACAGTTTAGCTCTATGCTGGGGTTGGCAACCCTGGGACAAGCTCACGAACGCCGTACGGCGCGTGGTCAACCAGCGGTCCCCGCGCTTGCGGGACATAACATATTCGTAACATTATCTTACGGGCCATCCGTAAGCGCGGCGGCTGATCCGCTTTGGTTACGTGCTTAAGTTAGGTTGAAAAGCGATACGGTGCCCATCCCTTTCCTAATTGATATGTCCGCTACCACCTATAATATTCATTCACGTTGACTCGCGGGCGCGGAGGCGGGCGCGGTCACGAAATATCAAACATATGGCGTAATATTCAAGTGTTCACGTACGAAACGCACGAGCGGTCTAAGTAGTGGGCGAGCTAGCCATATGTTTGATATTTCGCGACCGCGCCCGCCACCGCGTCCGCGAGTCAACGTGAATGAGCACTTAAAGTACAAGAACAATAAACAACTATTAACTAATTAATCTGAATCTCTTTCTTGTTTGATTTCTATTGTTGCCGTTGATGAATTCCTGTTGAAAAAATATATAGTTTACTTGGCTGTTTAATTTTTTTTAAATTACTGTGTCCGGACCTCCATCTTACAGAATATCAGGAGAACATAAGGTATTATAGGCGCGCGAGTTCATGTCCATCGGGGCCTAAACAAGTAATTACTTATCACATTTATTTTGTTACATAATTTGCAAAATATCCTTAGACTACAATAAAGCTAATTGACAGCTGTTGAATAAATCGGTAGTTATTATCGACATTACTATAACTAATTAGGTCTCAGCATTACAGCATTCCTCAGGATGGACATGAACTCGCGCGCCTACTATAGTAGGAGTTATTTCACCAGCGCAGCTGCATTACAAAGTACTAGGCGCACATAACATTAGTAGAGATTATTTGGATCTAGACCAAGTGGGAGAAGATAGCGCCAGAGTATTAGGCCCGGTTTCCACCAAAGCAGAGAGGCGAGGAGACAAGAGGAGATGTGTTTTGAATAATCAATCAGGTTTCGTTATTCTATTTCCACCGAAGCTAAGCGGAGAGGAAATCTGGAAATAACTCTCGTCTCCTCTCCTCTCTGGTGTCTTTGCTGGAAACCGGGCCTAAGAGACCAAGCTAGAGCTGGCCGACTGGGGAAGGACCTACTAGTGGGAGTACCTTACAAATACCGCAGTCACATTGAAAAGTAGCAGGCATTAGTGCTATTTTATGCCCAAGAATACAGTCTGCTTGCTACTACTACTGTGCCCGCAAACGACCCACTGCTGATCTCTTCCCATTACAGGGAGGTAATTAGCGTACTGTGCCACGCTGGCCAGACGGGCTGGCAAAGGGTTTCGTATCAAGTTTTCCTTCTCTTGCGGCTAGGCTTTCGGCCTTATAATTTGCGGTTGCCGGCTCTTACGACACCCTCAGGATGGAATGGGATGGTGACACTTTGTATTCTAAGTCTACGGATAAAAGTATATGACGGCTGATAACCTAGCCGTAAGAAAAGGAAAAATTGATACCCTGTGCCAACCCGTCTGGCCAGCGTGGCACATTTGGCAATTATCCTCCATGTAACTGGAGGAGGCTTTATGGGCCGAGTAGTAGTATGTAGTTAAGAGTTTCCCCCTAACACTTTACGTAATTAATGGATGCTTCCTAAGTAATGTAAGTAAGTAAATAGTTTTTTAATACAGTTGCTCAAAAAGTGGCATATTGCAGGGAAGTATAGCGTTCGGGAAGTGGACTATTACACACGCGTGCTTTTATTTTACCATTGCCGCACTAGTGCGTTTTCTTTCCCAGCTGTCAAAATAATGTCTATTATAAGGAAAAACCAACCGTGAAGTACTTACTAAAAAAAACATAGAAGTTTTTATGATTCTTATATTACGTATATTTATAAAAAGAAACTACTTACTCATTTGTTTCAATATCAGATTTAATGATTTGATTGAATGAGTTAGGTAAGGTTTCATTTAATTAAATTTCATTTTCATTTCATATCAATAAAAATTGTCTACTGAAGACTTGGCTGTATTAGTAGTTGCTTTTGCCTACTAGAATGGGTGAAGAAAAAAAAAATCTCTGCTTATATTCTACGGTTGACGCCATTTTTGTTTATAAGTCATAAATGATTAGTTAGTTGAGTTTATTGTGTTTTTATTATTTTATTAAATTGCTTCATTTTTTCGCAACTGTATTAAAAATAGTAGTTCAGTACACGTGCGGAACCGTCATTGCAACTTGTTCCGACTGTCAACCCTCGCCTTCGGCTGCGCCTCGGCTCGGGTAGGCATTTGTCGGAACTCTTTGCAATGACAGCCTTTCTGCACTTGTAATGAAATATACTATTTAAGTACTCACGAGAGATTCTTCAGGTTCATATTCTGCTGTTTCATTTCACTTAATAGTTCTCTCTTGATCGCGTTTCCTTCCCTGACTTCACTAACCAGGTCCTGAAAAAATCATCATCATCATAATTGCAGCCCATAAATGACCCACTGCTGAGTCGGGCCTCCTCCAAATTCATGGAGGGAAATTGGCCTACTGTGCCACGCTGGCCAGACGGCTTGGCACAGGGTTTGTATCAAGATTTCCTACTCTTGGGGCTAGGTGATCTGCCTCTTGCGTTCTATTAGTCGCCTCTTACGACACCCTAAAGACGGTATGGGTTGGTGACATTGAGTATTCTAAATCCGTCACCAAGGGGGGCAGTTTACAAACATGTAATTCAGGAACACTAATTACACCCAGACTCGGAGCAAGCGCCTCTGGTTTACACAAAGACACTTGCCCGACCCCGGAATCGAACCCGGGACCCCGTGATCCAAAGGCGGCACATCCAACCCCTAGACCAACGAGGCAATCACATCAATTGGGTCACGGAGGGCAGACCGCAATCGCCCGGCTTAAATACTGGGAATTTTCAACCCACAAATGCGCAGCATGTCGCGGGTTCGATCCCCGCACGGAAGAAATATTTGTAAGACCTACAAGTATTTGTACCGGGTCTGGGTGTTTTTCTATCTATAATATGTATGTATTTACAAAAAAAAAGATGTATATAAGTAGTTTATCATCCATCTCGTTACCATAACACAAGCATTGTGTTGCTTAGCTTGGGACGAGATGGCGTTGTGTGAAATGTCCAAGGATATTTATAAATATTTATAATCTTTCCTTCTCTTGCGGCTAGGTTTCAGCCTTGTCATTTCCTTTTCTCGACTCTTACGACACCCTTAGGATGGAATGGGGTGGTGACACATTGTATTTTAAATTTGTCACCACACGGATGATTAGTACAACTGCTATTATTCAACCCATAAATGACCCACTGCTGAGTCGGGCCTCCTCCAGTTACATGGAGGGTAATTAGCCTACAGAGACAGATGGGTTGGAACAGGGTTTTGTATCAAGTTTACCTTCTCTTGCGGCTAGGTTATCGGTGTTGTCATATCATTTGCCGACTCCTACTGCTAGTCATTCAATACTTACTTTTACTAACTGGTTCAATTCCATTTGGGAATTTACAAAGGCACTGGGGAGCACCGTTTTGGTGGGTACCACAGTCCTGCTTGGCATCAGGACCCTCCTCCTTTTTGGGGGGCGGTTCGGGGCCGCCGAGGTGGGCCTGTATAACCGACCACTTTTCTTGGTGGCGATGGCTGACGGAAGCACCACTGGAACACTGATGTTGACTGAATCCTCACCACTCTGAAATGGAAACCGAAATCAAAATTACATTATGGTATACAACTCTGGGGTTGTACCAAAAAAGTATCGTGCAAATCATACAAAGATTTCAAAATAAAGAACTCTAACTCAAAAGGAACTTTATTTACGTAGGTTTTATCACAAAACTCTTATAAATCGTCATATTTTTTATTTACCATTATCATCTTACGGCCCTTGGCCCACGCTAGGTGTTAGTCTCCCTCCACACACACATATCAGTCGTCATACCTACATTCACACCTTTCATACACAATTCCTCATTCCTACAATCCCTCCATCTCCGTTACACTAAGGTTACATCTGGACATTTTTTTTTATTTTACAGCATACATACAATCATAATTTTTCACCCCTCCATGATCAACCCATATTATATTATAACCACGTTTGGGGCGTCAGCTAGGTTTTCATAGTTTATGAAGGACTATTTACCCCATTTGGCGATTCTTCAACCTTAACGGGTATCTCGTGGCCAATCGAGGATAAAATCTTGACCACGTCCTCTGATAAACATGGCATCTCAGCACTGCTATTGGGTTCATTCCTCGCCTTGGTAACTAAGTCAACCTCGATACGGGCTCGCCGTTTTTGATCGCGCCAACACTACAAACAAAATACACGTCATAACTTCACCTAGTCGAAAGTTATATATCATCATCATTTCAGCCAAAAGACGTCCACTGCTGGCAAGGCTTTCCACAACGCGGTCGCCACTCGAGGACATTTCTAGCTGTAGACTTTTCTAATCTAGGTTGTTATAAGTGTAGCTGCAACACTGAACTGTATCTCCACAACATCGTCATTTGAATCAACAAACTTTCCTTTTTTTTCTGGGCCGCTTGATGGTCAGGTCTATGGGGCAGGATCTGTGTATTCACGGATTTAAAATACATAGTGACACCACCCCATTTCATCCTGAGCGTGTCCTAAGAACCGACAAAAGGAAATGGTAAGGCTGATAACCTAGGCACAAGAGAAGGAAAACTTGATATGAACCCAATAGCAACCCATCTGGCCAGTGTGGCACAATAGGCTATTAAACCCTTCATGTAATATAGCAGGCCAAACTCAGCAGTGACCCACTGCTATGTTATACAGTGGATGGGCGACCTCAGACGGCCACTAATCAATTATATTCCAGCAACCTTAACCACTGACATAGCCCACCGGATTGCCAAGCTTAAGTTGCAGTAGGCAGACTGACACCCAATGGGGTAGAAAAGTCCTCGAGTGGCGACCGCGTTCCGGAAAGCGCAGTGCTGGTAGGCCTCCACATGGTGGGCCGATGACCTGGTTAAGGTCGCTGGAAAGCAATGGATGCAGGCGGCCTTTGTGGAGATCCTTGGGGAGGCCTATGTCCAGCAGTGGACGTCTTTTGGCTAAAATGATGATGATGAACCATAACCATCTCATTGGTCCACTGGGTGCCTGCCACATCATCTGCGGCTCAGGCCTCCTCCAAACAAAAGAGTAAGCCTCGCAGCATGGAGAGTACCGGATGTTGAGAGCGTCTACCAATTCCTAGCATGTGGTACCCTTGTAGGATTGGAATAATCCCAAGACAACCCACTAATTTGGGGGTGATCCTAGGAGGAATCCATGCATGGCTGCTATTGGTGAAAATTTACTAGCTGCAAGATAGGCAAACCTTGTTTCAAACCCTGTGCCAACCCACCCATCTAGCCAACATGGCGCAGTAGGCTAGTTGCCCTCCATGAATTTTGTTTTTTAGAATAAAACCCCTCCACTAGGTATAACCGAGGGCAGTTTACAAACATTAAAATCACAAATACAATGACACTAACACACAGAGCAAGTGCCTCTGGTTTACACAACCACACTTGCCCAGCCCAGGAATCAAACCTGAGACCCAAAGGTTCAACCCCTAGACAACCCCTTGAGTCTAGGAGTCTAGGGCCTAGACCAACAAGGCAGTTGGATTTGGAGGAGGCCCAACTCAGTAATTTATGGAATGAAGTGATGATGATATACTAAGAATCATACTTAGATATACTTTGAATTTTAATTACAACCAATATAAATAGAGATTACTTTCAACAAATTTCTGAGTGCTCTATTAGAGCTTCTTTCTACATATTATTAGCAAGACTAAGACTTTACGGGAATTGGCATCACTGAAAAGGAGATAAGAATAATAAATGTTATAATTGTCTACATCATTTTAGCCCATAAATGATCCACTACTGAGTCGGGCCTCCCCCAATGGCATGGAGGGAAATAAGCCTACTGTGCCATGCTGGCAAGACGGGTTGGCAAATGGTGTGTATCAAGTTTTCCTTCTCATACGGCTAGGTGATCTGCCTCTTACACTCCTTTAGTCACCTCTTACAACATCCTCAGGATAGTGTGGGTTGGTGACATTGTGTATTCGAAATCCGTCACCACACACACGAATGTCTTAGTACTTTCAGTGCAAAGCCGATTTTTGGCTTTGTTTTTGGGTAATCTAGCGGTGATAGTGGGAGAGAGGAGGCTTTTTTGAGAGGAGGATTGCGACGATTTTGGTTCAAGATGTTTTAAACTACTATAATCACCGTTCTCCACTGCTCTACGCTGCGTTCAGGGCCGAGTGCATTTAGGGCATCTTTCAAAGACTTCCATTCTTCGTTATGTTGTTGAATCTCGAACGATGTCCGACATACGCCGGTTGCGAAATATTGGTGATGAAGCATATAGTCTATTAAATGTTTGATTTGATTTTTGTTACTTCGGATACTGAAAAATAGAGAGAAAGTTATATTTTGTTTCAATTAAAACAGAGAATATTTAGATATATTTCATTGTGCTTACTTTCGTTTGTTATTTTCCATCTTTGGGTACGCGTATCCTTTTTATCACACAATTATTGAGGAAAACTTAAAATCAATTTGGTTCCAGTTCCTCAACAACTAAACACACACAAACACATGAAACACATCGCATCGCTGATCGCACTGAGATGAGACAGGAGACCAGGGTTGCCAGCCAACCCCAGCATAGAGCTTAACCGTAGATAGGCCAGAAAAAAACTGTAGAAAACTGTAAATATCAAATTATAAAGCAGTAAATCTACAGTTTAATCTTTTTATTATTTTATGATGGTAGACAATATAATATATTTTAGAGTGGGAAATATAAACAAGAAAAATCATGTGATCATCAAAGTTTTAAATAAAGTTAAATAGCAAAAGATTCAGAAGTCATAACGATACATTATGCCAATTAAATTTGTAATATTTAAAAGGTAGTATTGTAACACTTCAGAAAATGTGACGAGCGATTTTTGAGGAAGCTTATCAGCTTAGAATGGTTCATCCACAACAATAAAATATTAGCTGATCCTATACGTTAGTTAATATCACTAGCTACTATCTCATTTTCAATTTGTAAATCGTCTTTCTCTTTTCATAATTTTCCGATACATAATTTTGATTGATTTTTTTAATGGTCATTTTGACACGTTAAATTCAAAACAAATGTTTAATTTCTGACTTTTTGTGCAAGATACCTTTTATTGTGGTCGTAGATTTACTAAAGTTGACTTAGTTCACGGACTACTACGTAGCAAATAAAAAATATGTTCAGATATCATCTTAATAAAAAAAAACTGTAGATTTCGAGGCCTAAACTAAAAACTGAGAGAATTTCCAGAAAACTGTAGATCTACAGTTAAAACTGTAGAGTTGGCTACACTGCAGGAGACTGATCTGTCACTGAATCTGACTGAAGCTACTGAACGAACGAACTAAAGTGACTGACGATAGACTGAATTCTGGCTTGAGCCTAAAAATCAATCAACTATTAAAACAACACCTACATATCAGTTAATTAAAAACATTGAGAATTTATGGATAATGATTTGCTCAACTGAATATAATATTACCACTAGTAAAATGAATTTACGAGATTATATGAAAAAAATAATGAATAGATTCACTCTATCAAAATTTATCGGATTTATCTATCATTATAAGTATTTATAAGTAAATACCATGGTTAAAGTTAATTTATCTGATCTAGACTTTAATACAAAATGGGCCGATTTATCTGTTCGATCCTCACTTTATACTGTACTGTGTACGTATAATGAACAACCATGAACAAAATCGGGTGACACATACATCGTATCGAGCATCCCAAACAACTAGTTTTTTATCTGTGGTCCGAAAATCGAAACATTGGTTTGGTTTGTTGTTGACTTGTCAAGATTGTTTGTTCATCATTCAAACAAGAATTGATATTAATTGAATTTATTAGGATTGTTCATTGTATTTTCTCAATAATAATTGTATTGATTTTTATCTAACGTAAATTTACTTCATCCATATGCACTCGCGAATTTATTAAAAAATATTCACGCATTTGGATTTTTTATAATAAATAAATATTCACTAAATTGGACTTAATATTCGGCCACAGAAATCGAGTGTGAGTGTGGAAGTAGAATAAATAATAATTAAATAAAATCACACACGTAATAAGAATCCTAGCCACGACAGAAGGGAAACTTGAAATGAAACCCTGTGCCAACCCGTCTGGCCAGCAGCGCACAGTCGGCTAATTACTAAACCCTCCCTATGCTGGAAGGAGGCCCGACACAGCAGATTTTGCTGCCAGAGAATTGCTCTGGAAACTTTGCGATCGTGGTGAAGGAGGATTTTGCTCGTATTTTGGTAATTCTCGCATTTGTAGGCGATATTTCTTGAGAGTATGTAGTGTGCTGGTCCCTACAAATATATTCCTCAGATTCTACAACAAATAACTTTTTTTTACAGATCAATACAGTGCACTTTTTTGCTTGCGAAATCTGAATCACCATCATGTCACTTAGACAAACCAGTATCCCTATTGATACACAATTAATTAAAGATGAGTATTCTGAGTACAGCATTAATGAAATTCAAATAAAAGAAGAAAATGAAGAAGAGTCTCCAGTTGAAATACATCATGAGAGCAGTATATTAGATAAATATCACAACCTTATTGAATATCACATCACAGTCCAACGGAACACAGAACAGAAACACAACAAGTACACATGTGATACATGTCAAAAAGAATTCCTTAAGTCTTCACAACTTAAGAAACATTATTTAACGCATGTCAAACAAGATGTACACCGGTGTGATGTGTGTGATAGAGCTTTTACAGCAAAAGGCTATTTGAAAGCTCATACAAGGATTCACACTGGAGAGAGACCCTATAAATGTAGTATTTGTAACAAATCTTTTATAGAAGGGGGTCATTTAATAAAACATAGGCGGACACACTCATTGAAGGGTATATATGAGTGTCATATGTGTCAAAAGACATTTAAAACCCGTGATGGAATTATAACACACATAGCACGGTTTCATTCTGGTGGTAGAGCCTATAAGTGTGAAGTATGTCAAAAAAAGTTCACATTTCTCCGCGATCTTAATAAACATGCGCCAGTACACAGTCATAAGCCATTTAAATGCGAATTGTGTGATAAAGCGTTTGCGTACTACAGCAGTTTGACGCGACATAAGGCAGAACATTCTAGTGGGAATCGGTATAACTGTGATGCATGTCAAAAAGTATTTCTGTCACGTAATGCTATTGTATCACATCTACGAGCACACTTTAAAAAGTTTACTTGTACTGTTTGTGATAAAACATATTCAAAGATCACTTACTTGAAGAAACATCTATTGGATCATGCCAAGAGTAATAATGAAAGCATTGAAATTAAACACTTTTAGACCGATTTATCGCGTACATTATTTATTCCTGACGTTTCGAATGCTTTGCGGCAATCGTGGTCGCGGGAGAGACTAGATGGCAGTTTTCTGTAAAGGGGCTGTCCATTAAGTAGGTACGTGCGGTTCTAAAGGGGGTGAAAGTTTCGGCAAAAATCACACGGGGGAAGATCCCCCATCTTACTTTAAAAGATATCACGTGTATTTATTTTTCCGTCAAACGCGTGATTTCTAAACAGAAAGGCGGCGTGTATTGTAACCATTGAGTGCAAGATTCTTTGTAGGTACTAAAAAATAAACGTGATTTTAATGGGGGGTGAGGGGTAGTATCAAACCTCACCAAGGGGGAGGGAGGGATTAAATACATCACGTGATTAATGGACATCCCCAAAGTATAATAATCGCAAAAACCTATATAACAGCCAAGTGAATTACATGTTTGTAAACTGCCCAGAGATACAGGTTACACCTAGAACCAGGGCTTAGCTTATCACTACATAGTATATAACAAAGTCGCATTCTTCTGTCCGTCCCTATGTATGCATAAATCTTTAAAACTACGCAACGGATATTGAAGCGGTTTTTAATAGATAGAGTGATTCAAGAGGAAGGTTTATAGGTACAATGTAATTGCACCCATTCGAAGCCGGGGCGGTTCGCTAGTTAAAAATAAACCAATATGTCCCCAACGATTCGCCGCGCGGCCAACGAATTCTTCTACGATGTATGTAGATGCGCGCATTAGGCGGCCAAGGAAAAACATCGCGACACACACGCGGCCAATTGGCCGGCTCAGCCAACCCGCGCATTAGGCGGCCAGGCCGCGCGAGTCGCGACCAGGCCGCCTAATGCGCGAGGGCCCTAAAAGCACGCAGGCCGGGTTTTTTGTATATCAATGCGCAGACCTTGATGTGATAAGGTGACCACATCAAGGTCTTGTAAGTCAAAGTCCTAACCTCTGTACGCACTAGCGGCTGGCTTCATATTAAACTGGAAAAGCGGCTGGCCGCGCGTATAGCCGCCTAGACGGCCAGCCGCTAGTGTGTCAGGGGCTTAAAAGTCAAATGTTTTCTTTATCAATTCTGGAAACCTACTTAAAATATCTTAAAAATCTTCTGGAAATATCTTAAAAAGGGAAGTGTAGGTTTCCAGAATTGATAAAGGAATTACATTTTAAAATTTACATGTTCTTTTAAATAAAACGGACTGATTTTTTTTAAGATTTTATTGTATATCCAAGTAGATTTTCCATCTCAAAACAGCCTGGGAGCCCAGCTAATTGCTTAAAAAAATCTGAGCTAAGTCTCAGTGCGTGTGTCCACGATAGCCATGCGACCCACGCTATGCACGCGACGTGTATGCGCGTACAGTGCCGCACTCTGACGAAACGTTCGCGAGCAATGTTCGCAGGCGAGCGGACGCTCTCCGCTATGAATCCATTCGTGTTCGCGAAGACCTTTTGCGTCCTAGGCGGAAACAAAAAAACTATATTAATCTTTGACCGGCGCCTAATTTAGAACACACGATATCAACACCTAGTACCATCCTGATTCCTGAGACAAGGAAAACTTGATACGAAACCTGTGCCAGCCCGTCTGCGAAATCTTGATTGGCCCTGTCAAAGCCTGTTCGTCATTCATTGCGTAAAGGTGTTGCGTGTTTCTCTCATCTGGCGAACTTGCCCCTCTCTATGCTGTTTAGTGCTTTTTGTAAACATCACCAATAATTTGAAAAAAAAACCAACCACACAGTATCTTGCCGGCTATTCTCTGTGCTCTACAGCACTACAGCTTTCCGAACCGGTGGCAGTTTCAGCATGAATGAGATCAAAAGAGATTGATGAATTGTAAGAATGAGGAATTGCGTATGAAAGGTGTGACTGTAGATATGACGACTGATAGGTGTGTATGGAGACTACCACCTGGCGTGGGACAGGGGCCGTAAGATGATAATGGTAACTTTAAATATGGCGATTTATAAAAGTTTTGTGATAAAACCTACGTAAATAAAGTTCCTTTGAGTTTGAACCCGTCTCTGACCAGCGTAGTACAGTAGGGCGCTCCATGTAACTGGAGGAGGCTCGACTCAGCAGTGGGTCAATTATGGGCTGAGTAGTAATATAATAGTGGTCTAGTGGTTAGATGTGCCGCCTATGGATCAACGGGTCCCGGGTTCGATTCCGGGGTCGGGCAAGTGTCTTTGTCTAAACCAGAGGCACTGGCTCGGAGTCTGGGTGTCATTTCTATCTATAATATGTATGTATTTACAAAAAAAATGTATCTAAGTAGTTTATCATCCATCTCGTTACCATAACACAAGCATTAAGTTGCTTAGCTTGGGACGAGATGGCGTTGTGTGAAATGTCCAAGGATATTTATTTAATAGTATACTCACCCGAAAGGCCTTTCCACATTGCTGACAAATTTTGTCTTTTGCATTTTCTTTCAGACCGCGGTGAGCTCTTCTCACGTGTCGGGTAACGCAGCGGCGCGTGGCAAGGGCCTGAACATAATGTAAATGTCACCATCATTCGAAGAGATCAAAGATCTGCAATTTAAGCAAAATCAAAACTCATTAATCAAGTTGGCTCATTAGAGCTCTCTTGACGAGTCAAACAATAAATTACAATTTACCATTGAAAATTTATTATTTACCATCTACCACATCGGTTCGGAATGCAGCTCTACGGAGAAGAGCCGGCAAGAAATTCTGTAGTTTCTCTTTTGAGATCGCCATTTTTGGTTACAAAACTGGATATAAGACAGGTTTGTGAGAGCAAACTCGCGCAATAGTCGCAAAGGGCCAAACATCATCAAAATCTGGTCCACAATACATAGCATAGCAACCTTCTAATGCCCGAGCCAACCGACCCCGCACAGTATAAAAGTACAAGTATTTATGTGGTTCAATACCATATTTATTTATTGCGCTATAGTACACAAAAATGACAATTTATATTTCACTAGCTGACCGGGCAGACGTTGTCCGGCATGATATTCGACTGCAGTGCCATCTGTCGGACTGATTTGACCATCCAAACCATCCTAGGTGCCACCCAAACGCATTAAAAACATTCATTACATTACACATACAGTAGAATTATATATTTATAGATAACCAAATTCACACTTCAGAACTATAACAATTATTTATTATTATTATATTACTTCCTCTCCTACGCCGCGCCAGCGGTCCACTCTCCCATTGTCTTACGTATTATCGATCAGGTCACGTGTCCTGACGCAAGTTTGACAGTTTACACACGTCCCAAGAAAAGTGCTAAAGAAAAGAAATTTTCACTTAAAAAATACCTTTCCGCACTCTGGACATGTATGCTGCGCTTTACCAACGTGCTGGTAGTTGACGTGGTCGCGAAGTTCCCCTTTCGACCGGTAGCCCTTGCCGCAAGAGGGGCACTTGTGCCTAGACAAACGAATACCCGTCATCATTTTTACATCCCCTTCCGGCCATTATTGTCACTTTCAAGACCTATTCCACCCCCTTCCGATTATGAATTAATGTGATGAGATGAAAAATATCCACACCTACAGAAAGCAAAGCAAAGACTACTGAATGGATTATGATGAAACTGTAGGTACAATAGTATAGCTTACACATTAGTTATATTTTTCTTAATTAGTTGTATTAATAAATTTAAATTATTTGTATTTGACACACTAAAGATTTATAAAAATGATTTATAAAGATATAGTGTGAATTATCCATATTATCATGAAACTAAAAAGATAAGTGTCAAGTAAGTAGGAAAAAATATCTATCATCATTATTACAATTTTCCATCACCACGCAGATGAAACCGCAGGGCGCAGCTAGTTTCAATAGAATACCTTATTTCACCCCCTACGGGTGATATTTCCACACTCATCTTATATTTCAACCCTTCAACTTTTTTTCTCTCACCCCTATCAGATATCGTTTTCACATACTACTACTATTACTCGGCCTATAAATAACCCACTGCTGTGTCGGGCCTCTTCCCATCACAGGGAGGGTGATTAGCCTACTAAGCCACGCTGGCCAGACGGGTTGGCTCAGGGGTTAGTTTCAAGTTTTCCTTCGCTTGCGGCTAGGCTTTCGACGTTTTCACATGCGCCCCCTTAAATTATGATTTTATTTCAGAACCCCTATTTCAACCCCTACAGATTATCCGGTTGTTTACAGCTACACTCACTTGAGCAAATCACCAACAGCATGAGCTTGTGTATATTTCAAATGATGCTCGTAGGAGGCTCTGCTTACAAACCGCTTATCGCATTCCCGACAGGTGAATGCCTGGCGAGGGCAGTGGCTCCTGGCATGCGCTTTCCACAAGTCAACGCGCACTTGTTTGTGACACGTGGGACACTCCTTCCGGGGAGGGGGGGACGTGTGGAGCCTGAAACATTTCTATAACTACTCGGTCCATGGAGGGTGGCATAGGGTGTCGTTTTTTTCCTTCTCTTGCGACTAGGTTATCGGCCTTGTCATTTCTTTTTGTCGGCTCTTATGACACCTTCGGGATGAAATGGGGTGGTGACCACACGAAAACATATACCTATGACACGATTGATTTTTTTATTTATATCGTATCCGTTTGGCGTTGGGTTTCGGGACACCCTGTATATGCGATATGACGGTTCTAAAGAATTATAAGTAATCAATCATTAATAACTTCGGCAAAACAATGATATACACAATATACTACTACTAGTCAGCCCAAAAAAGACCCACCGCCGAGTCGGGCCTCCCCCAGTCACAAGGAGGGTAATTAGAACTGCGTCACGCTGGCCAGACGGGTTTCGTTTCAAGTTTTACATCTTTTGCGGCAAGATATGTGTCTATCGTGACCTAAACAAAATAAATGATTTATATTTAACTAGCGACCCGCCCCAGCTTCGCACGGGTGCAAATATGCATGTATTATACATATAAACCTTACTCTTGAATCATTCTATCTATTAAAAAACACCGCTTCGAAATCCGTGGCGTAGTTTTAAAGATTTAGGCATACATAGGGACGGACAGACGACCAGACGACAGCGACTTTGTTATAATATGTAGTGAAGTAATGATAGTGATGAGCTTACTTACATTTCATGTCTTGTAAGGTTGTTTTTGAACGCAAATCTTTTATCGCACGCCGCACATTGGTATCCTTCTCTGTGACTCCGCTGTACATGTTTCCAACGCTGGTTTTTGTTACTGAAAAAAAAAGAATGCCTATCTATGGTTTACAGGGTATTTCTAGGGCTGCGCGACTGGGGAAAGACCTCCAACTCCGAGAATACCAGGAGAACATAAGCTAGTGGGAGTTACAGAGATAGGAAATTTCATCTTACAAAATACTGCAGCTGCATCAAAACGTACCAGGCGCACATAACATTAGTGGAGGCCATTTGGAACGTGGCGTGTGATACCAAACTAGAGCTGCCAGACTGGGGAAGGACCTTACAGAACCCATAGACAAACATCATCACCCTTAGGTGTTGTCTTCCTGAGCTTAAGGTGAATGTTCCAGGGTAGCCCGCGAAATTCAAATTTTCTTACGTTTTTTGCAATTTGCAGGTCAGTGTTAGGTTTTATGTTGATTAAAATGTTATTCGCGGCTGTAAGACGTATGTAGTTATAGAATTATAATCGTCAAAATCATCAATACAACCCTCCAAGCTCATAAAGTTGCAAGAAAAACTTTTTCAACGTCAAAGTCATTCTTGCACCTTTAAGAGCTTGGAGGGTTGTATTGATGAGTTTGATGATTATAACTCTGGAACTACATACGTCTTACAGCCGCGAATCAAATGTTCATCATCATACAACCTAGCACTGACCTGCAAATTGCAAAAAACGTAAGAAAATTTGAATTTCGCGGGCTACTCTGGAGCATCCACCTTAAGTAAGGTGGTTAAAGATTCGATTGTGGGTAGAGAGGACGCAGGACGTGTGGTGACCTGGTGACGGATTTAGAACACAGTGACACCACCCCTTTCCACCCAGCGAGTGTCGTAAGAACCGACTAGAGGAAATGACTAGGCCAAAAAACTAGCCGCAAAAGCAAGAAACCTTGAAAAGAAACACTTTGCCAACCCGTCTGGCCACTGTGGCACAGTAGGCTAACTACCCTCCATGTAAGTGAACGAGGACCTACTCTGCCGTGGGTCATGTATGAGCTGATGTAGTAATCATATATATAAATAGATTTTTTTAATGTCAGTCAAAAACTTACTTACTCAAAAGACATATTACATTCACCGCATTGAAATCCAAACGCGACTTTGTCTCCTTTATTGTTCCTTTTGGATCTAGATCCGGATCCATTCCTTCCCACACTATCACTTTCCTGAACAAATACATAAGCATACTATAGCCGAATCTTTCTGTTCGAATGTCTCTTTAATTCATATTTTGAATATAAAATATATTATTCTTAAAAAAATTATTTATGTCATGATTGTGGTTGAATCATCGGTTATATTTGTATGTTTATTGTATTCTCTGTTGGCATGAATGATTTTCTCTATGTTCTTTAAAGAATCGTAAACTATGCATGAGCCCAAGAAGGTTGCTGAACAAAAAAAAAGAAATGTGGGTTATATAATTAAAGGCGGGTTGCTCCCAACGAATGGTCAACGTCAAATAATTACGATTACTATTACTGGGGCACAGCCTAATAGTCAACTGCCAGATTTTCGTATTTTAAAAAAAACTAAGAACGTTGTCGCGGCTTCGATTCCCGCACGGAAGAAATATTTGTACGACCTACAAGTATTTGTTCCGGGTCTGGGTGTCTTCTATCTATAATATGTATGTATTTACAAAATAAAATGTATTTAAGTAGTTTATCATCCATCTCGTTAACCTTAACATAACACGCATAAGCATAAGCATTAAGTTGCTTAGCTTGGGACGAGATGGCGTTGTGTGAAATGTCCAAGGATATTTATATATTATATTTATATTATTTCGGCCGCAAGGAGGATTCGTTAATTATTTATATGGCAAAACAACGTCTGCCGAGAAAAAGATTTGAGCATAAAATTGCTTCATTTGGGTTATATCTCGTTCTCGTTTCAGCCCATTAAGGTGAATGTTCCAGGGTAGCCCGCGAAATTCAAATTTTCTTACGTTTTTGCAATTTGCAGGTCAGTGCTAGGTTGTATGTTGATTAAAATGTTATTCGCGGCTGTAAGACGTATGTAGTTATAGAATTATAATCATCAAAATCATCAATACAACCCTCCAAGCTCATAAAGGTGCAAAAAAAACCTTTTTCAAGCTCAAAGTCATTCTTGCACCTATAAGAGCTTGGAGGGTTGTATTGATGAGTTTGATTATTATAACTCTGTAACTACATACGTCTTACAGCCGCGAATCAAATGTTCATCATCATACAACCTAGCACTGGCCTGCAAATTGCAAAAAACGTAAGAAAATTTGAATTTCGCGGGCTACCCTGGAACATTCACCTTAATGACCCACTACTGAGTCAGGGCTCCTCCAAATTCATGGAGGGAAATTAGCCTACTGTGCCAACTGGCCAGACGGGTTGGCACATGGTTTGTATCAAGTTTTCCTTCTCTTGCAGATAGGTGATCTGCCTCTTACGTGCCATTTATAGCCTCTTACGTGCCATTTATAGCCTCTTACGACACTCTCGGGATGGTATGGGTTGGCGACACTGCGTATTCTAAATCCGTCACCACACGGATTACTAATTTTTCTAATTTTCAAAATATACAATTTATATTATGTTTACGGTAAATATACAAACCTGAATATGAAATTCAGTATTGTGAACATCTAAATCGGATTGACTGTTAAAATTTTCAATGCATTTATCGCATCTATAAATTGCATCGGAAAATGACAATCCCGACTTTTTTCCTGTCACTTGCTCCTCTAATTCATCAGTGTTTTTCGTATTATGAAAGAAAATTTTGCCTATGGTACCTTTTTTTAAATGACCATTGACATTCAACTTTTTTTGCGAAGTTCTTTTTGTTGTTTTGGTTTCTTGGAAAATTATATTTAATTCGGATAGTGGTACATCGTCGTCACTATCCATTTTAATATCCTCGGGGCCACAATCAATGAAATTGTCATCCGATTGGGAAATTAATGTTAAATAATCTGTATTGTGGTGACAAGACAATTGTGATAGAGAAAGGGAGTTGGATTTGATCTGAAAAACAAAATATATTCCTTTTTTAATGTCACTGTCATGTATTTTCTTGATGATGGGGAGCTCTGGACGCTCCTCGACCCCAACACAAACAGAAGTTGCATGTGACCTGGAGTCGGTATGGCCCCAATGGATCCTACGGCACAGCAAGGTGGCAGCACGGTCAAGGGGAGCGATTGGTAACACCTATTACTACTTCCATAAATGACTCCACTGCTGAATCGAGCCTCCTCCCATCACAGGGAGGGTAATTATCCTACTGTGTCACACTGGCCAGGCCAGTTGGCACAGGATTTCGTGTCAAGTTTTCTTTCTCTGGCAGCTAGGCTTTCAGCCTTGTCATTTCCTTTTGCCAGCTCTTACCACACCCTCAGGATGGAATGGGGTGGTGACACTATGTATTCTAAATCTGTCACCACACCGACTGCTCTGTGTAAATGCTGGCAATAAGCCAAATCTGGTCAGACTCATGATGATAACTATTGTGTACTATGTGGGTATGTTGTGATTATATTTCAGTAATGACATTGTCAATGTACCTTATTTTTTTATATATAGTTTTTGCTTCTATACTGAACTTGGTGATTTGCTTTAATAACAATTTTTTTGGGGCAAAAGGCCAGGAAGAATATATGTAAAATGGAATTTTTATACCAACATCAGTCCTGCCATCGGCTATAGTTGTCAACATCTTCTGTGCAGTGCACACCTGCTGCCTAAACTGGATAACTCTGGCTATCAACGCCCGACATTCCCAGCAGATGTACATATTTGTTGTGTCCCTGTGGAAGCTTGCCTGGAATATATAAAAGATTTATTTATGACTGTATGTTGATGCTACAAATAATATACCACTGGTCAACATGGTGTACAATAGCAATAGTCCTCTAATATCAGGTATGAAAATCTTCATCGTAATTTCATCTCATAAATTGACCTACCACTGATTTTGGCATCCTCCAAATTAATAGAGGGAAATAAGCCTACCGTGCCACACTGGTAAGACAAGGTTTGTATAGTTTTTGTCTATTGCTCTGCTTCTAGCATACCTTTATTCGCCTCTTTCGACGCCCTCAGAATTATGTGGGTTGGTGAATTCGTTTATGCACATAGGATTGCCAAAAAATAATTGGCAGTGCACATAGACAACACCTCAGACCACCTATGAGGCCGGTTCTAGAATCGCGACAACGTATACGTAGTCGTGGTACATCTCCTAATTATGGGCACCGGAAGCTGGCGGACCAGTTACGGTTGTTGGTGGAGGCCTTTAACCAGCATTGGACGTCTTTTGGTCATTTCGGTACCCGTAGCAGTAGGTTACCATGATGGTTCATAGAATTTGATAATAAATAATCATACACTGTACGAATCCGAGTCATAGGAAAGCAGCCAAAATAAATTGTTTACAGCATCGTGTATCCTGCAAAGTTGAAATAGCTTGCGATCTTTGCTGAGACAAGTGCAGCAGATGACTTTTATTAAATTCTCAGGACAGTCATCCATTTCAATTGGCTACATTAATTTGCTATTCAATAAAATATCAGAACAATATTTTTAGTGCAGTCAGTCAGACCGCAATCGCGACGTATAAATATAAACAAATAATGAAAAAAACAACAGCACTAAGTAAGGGAAGAAGTAAGTAATCAATCAAAATTTCATACTACTAATTTGCGCGCTTATTCGAATAGCTTTTAGTAATCGGTTTATTTATATTAATTAAAAAGGGTATGTTTGAAGAGTTTGCATGGAGATTTTAGAACACAAAACATTTTTTATTTTACAAGCTTGTATTGAGATTTCAGATTAAATTTTAGATTTTTAAATACAAACCACTTTATGCAAGAAGAGTGAAAAAATACTTCGGGTAGAATTTGTTATCATCGCTATTCAATTCTAATAAAAAGCTTCAAGGGATCCGTTTATGATTTTTTAATAAAGTTCTAATATTTATTTTAAGTGAACCTATACAATTAAGAGTAACAAAGAATCGAAACCAAATTCTTCTTTGCATACTTTTTTGGGAGAAACAAAGCGTTGTTATTGCTTTATTAATATATTTTATCTTAATTAATCTAAACTTTAAAATGCGATACTTGCGTCGTTAGCTTTTTACGGCTATATTTATACACCACACTACGGATTCACGGAATACGGAACAGCCATCCTTACTCATTCTTCCGATGACAACACTATTAAAAAAAAAAGTATTTATTTTATTATTTTCGTTGTGCAGTGTTTTGTGTGAATTGACTGAATTGTCTATTTATCGCCTTAAAATAAAAATTCAGTACGTAAATCAATGAAACAGTTCTTTAATGACATACAGAAGTCGAATGACTGTTTATAGCAAACATGAATATCGACGTAAATGTTTATGATGTTCCCGTGGGCGCTGTGATTATGCACCATCAATTACATCCTCCCGAGCCCCAGAATACACAACTACAGATCCAGCAGCCAGTTAATCAGCCTATCAGCCAGCCAGAACCACCGCCGCCTCCACCAGCGCCAAAAGAGGATAAACCTAAATTAGAAAAGAAAAAAAAAGAAGCTATCGATGGTCAGGCGCGCGAAATTATATTTCGAGTGATAAAATTTTTCGAAAGTGAAAAACAAAACAGAGGCTACGCTTACCCTGTGGAAAATGTCGTTAAAAGGGCCTGCGCTGCGACTGGTCTCTCGGAAAGTACCATAAAACGGATCAAACGGGATGGACTTAAAGCTGAAGCTACTCAAACCAAAATGTCTGGCCCCAAAAAGAGACGAGTGCGCAAAACTAAGGTGCAACTTGATTATTTCCAGCTCTGCGCCCTTAGAGGTATAGTTAATAGTTACTCTATGCGTAAAGAAGTACCTACATTAGGTAAAATCTTAACCGCAGCCAGACATGAGTTGAATTTCAAAGGTGGCAAAGAGTCGTTAAGGTTGATACTGTTGAATAAACTCGGTATTAAGTTTAAGAAGTGCGAGAAGAAGAATAAGAAGCCACCTGAGCAAGCGCCACCGCCTCAACCCCCTCCACCTATTCACAATATGATGCCACCACAGCAAATGCAGCAGATGAAACCGGTAGAGAATTTAAGACCAGTAGAAAACCAGTGTGTTTATACCAATTTAATGTCTCATGTACCACCTGTGTCATATTAACAGAACTTTACAGTACAGTAGACTGAAAACAGCCATAAAACTAAAGTTTCTACTCTGATTAGCCAATGGACATGATATGCGACTGGTCACTCACTTCCTTGTGATATGAGTGAATAAGAATATGGGGTATGTCAGGTACAATACTCTTTTTCTTCTTCCTTGCCGTTACAAGTCAAACCTGTCCAAAAACCTATTTTATCCTGTGGGTGTTGTAAGGCTGATAACCTAGCAACAACAGAGGGAAAACTTGCTACAAAACCCAGTGACAACCCATGTGGCCAGCACATTGGGCTAATTTCCCTTCCTCTAATTAGGGAGGGCCTGACTCAGTAGTGGGTCATTTATTTATGAAATGATGACGAATAATTGTTTTTCTACTTGTACGCATCAAATAAGGATACAAATGCTCACCAAGTTGAGCTTTGTATTACCGTTTAAAAATCTGTCTGGATTCTCCAAATATACTGTTATAATTCATATAATGGTAACCTGGGTATGGTTGCAGAGACCTTCAGGGCGCAGATAACTTGGTGCAGCTGTCATTATAATTACTTAAAAACTTTTTAACAGATCTATTTCAAGTATTCTTGAATTCTTGGTTTGAATGCATTGCTGCAGTCCTGGTAGTTAAATTAATATTTAAAGCAGCATCATCTATTGGCTACTAAACAACTTTTGGAACTAAGCACAGCCAATTTAAGGTTCAAGACAGACAAAGTCGCTGTTAGGGGCTAGTGTCAATATGTGCCTCCAGAAGCAGAATCATTAAGATACGTAGGGACATCGTGCGTTTCAAATGCCTCACCACACACGCCTCAGTCGGAAGCATACAAGCATACGACCCTGGTGTTTGCCAGTAGCAAAAAGGAGAACATCCGTTGGTACACACAGAGTGCATGGCTCGCACTGAGCATCGTATGCGGTGAATGCTCAGAGCACGCGTCAACACAGTACGAGGCATGCGTGACGAACCGTTTGCAACAACTCTCGATTTCAAGTAGACTGCCTTAACTATATGGCCAACATAAAGGTGCGTTTCCACTGACCAAATGAAGCAAGAATTGCCGACTAGAATTCAACTATAAAATATCATTTCTTACTCAGCCCATAAATGACCCACTGTTGAATCTGGCCTCCTCCAACTACATGAAGGGTAACTAGCCTACTAAGCCACGCTGTCCAGATGGGTAGGCACAGGGATTCAAGCTGTCCTTCTCTTGCGGCTAGGTTTTCAGCCTTGCCATTTCCTTTGCTTGCTCTTTAAGAGGCTGTCCATTAATCACGTGATGTTTTTTTAACATTTTTGGACCCCTACCTCCCCCTTGTGATATCTCGTGATTTTTACCGAACCCCCCCCCCCCTTTCGAACCTCGCGTGTTTAATGGACAGTTCCTTACGACTTACAGGATAGAATGGGGTGGTGACCAACCCATTCTATCCTGCAAGTCGTAAGGGTAAACCAGTCACCTTTTCTTGGGAAAAAGTACATTTTGGACGCATAAGGGTGAGTGTGCATTACACCGCTTCGCTGAAGCAGAGGCGTTCTAATGGACATCGTCTTTTTGAGCACTATGTCCTCACTTCAAGACTTCATACCTGCAATTTTGTATTGAACACGGGAGCTGTTGCCAAGTCCTGGGTTTAGTACAAACTCACCCTAATAAAAATCTAGAATTATCATTCCTTTGACTCTATCTAGGTTTGTGGTACCGTGTGGTGACGGATTTAGAATACATAGTGTCGCCACCTCATTTTATCCTGAGGCTGTCGTAAGAGCTGACAAAAGGATATGATACGGCCGAAAACCTAGGCGCAAGAGAACGAAAACTTGATACGAAACTCGTCAGACCAGCGTGGCACAGTATGCTAATTATACTATTTGTTGGAGGAGGCCCGACTCGGCAGTGGGTCATTTATGGGCTGAAAAGTAGTAGGATTGGGTTTTAATAAACAGAGTGCTGTCAAATAGATTCATCGTTATGTATTCACCCAAAGAACACGAGAAGAGCCTGCAGGATTCTTGCTTCGTTTGGAAACTTTCTAAAATATGAAATTGTACAGTCAGTTTAGTTCAATGTAGTATTTACAAGTAATTAAGTAGGCAAGTAACTATTAATAAGGCTGAGTATTATTGTATTTTTAAAATAAAACTACAAATTAAGTTTTTTTTCTAAAATGTTTTATTTACAGAATCTCACTCGTTAAGTACTTACATAAATATATCAGATCATAAACCTTTATACATAACTTATGTATATTGCCGTTAATATACTTATAACATAATATTGCAAGATATCTTTTTCACAACCAAAAATTGTATACGAGTTTCCAAAAAAAAAAGTTTTTTTTTTGGAAACTCGTGTACTTGATTGTGATTGTTTAATCAAAATGTGATGTGCGCTCGCAGTTGTTCTGCATCTAGTTCTGTTGGATAGTTGTCTATTTACAACATCTAACCTCCATGCTTTAAGGGGATCTTAAAACAACCATTCTACTATCTCAGTCTACACGGTAGTGTTAGTAGTCGACCCCTAATGAATAACAAAGACACTTGCGCGACCCAGGAATCGAAACTGGGACCCGAGATACAAAGGCGGCTCCAACCCTCGGATACTCCAATTGCTGTTTTACCGGAGGTGCGATAGTGTACATAAAACTAAACTATGTTTCAGTACATCTGAATTCTGAACCACATATCAAGTATTGCTTTATAATACACTAGCTGACCCGGCGAACTTTGTTCCGCATTATAAATATTTAAAACAAAAATAAAGTTGGACATATGATACCTGAGATTTTTATCCCGTCCGTATAAAACCTACTTTAACAAAACGCAACTGACAGCGAAACGTTATGTTGTCTATAGTTTAATATGGCCGAAAATTTGACAATTAGAAATTTTGAATTCGACTTGTTTATATTGTTGTAATTAACATAATATCTTTATAACTTGTAGCCTATGTGTTATTCTGATGTATAAGCTATATTATTGTAAAGTTTCATTAAAATCCATTCAGTAGTTTTTACGTGAAAGAGTAACAAACATCCATCCATCCATCCATCTATCCATCCATCCATACTTACAAACTTTCACGTTTATAATATTAGTAAGATATTGTTAAACTATACCTCGTTCGCGTTAAGAACGCTCCATAACTTTTTTTTAAAAGGAAACCCCTGTTCCTTGTATAACCTTTATCGCGGAACCAATTTACAAACATGAAATGCACGAACACAAATGACACCCAGACTCAAAGCAAGTGCCTCTGGTTAAGACAGACACTCGTCTGACCCCGGAATCGAATCCGGGACCCGTTGATCCAAAGGCGGCACATCTAACCCCTAGGCCAACGAGGCAGTCAAACCACTTTCACAGTTACCAGTGGAAGGCACACTTTCGAACGCAACGGTATAACCTGTCCTTTATCTTTGTGTTTTAATACACCTTTATTTACAGCTTTGTTAACGCGAACGAACTATAAGCCCCGCCGCACATGCTCAGCAAATGCGGAGCTTGGTACTGCGCAATGGGTTTTAAATATTGCCACTCGCACGCGGCTCGTGAAAGCCAATGCGAGTCTGAGCAATGATGTTACAAATAAAAGGTGTAGATACGTTACCTGTACAATCTATAAAAATGGCAAGCCAACGCACACATAGTTAACTTAATATGCAATATGCACACTGCTTTAAATGAGTCGTGAAAGTAGGATGGTATGATTTAATAATCACGTGCTAAATAGAGACAAATATAATTTGTTGTGATGCGTCGTCACATGCACTAGAAACAATATAGATTAATTAAATCAGACATAACATTTTGACAAGTCTGTGACGCGTAATGACATCTATCTCTTTTGCACTTGGTAATGAGGATACTTTTGTTCCACTCATTGATTTTTACCGCCATATTTTACGAATAACATTTTAATTTGTAAAAAATATTAATTATATTACAGAAATAGTGATAGTTACGAATGATAAGTGATTCCTTGACTTTTAGAAGTTTTGTTAGAGTAGTTTGTGCAATATCTCATAACACACGGCGGCATTTTCAATTGTTTTATAGCACTTTTTACACAGGGCTCTTGACGTGCATCTGTTGACGCCAGCGACGCAACACTGGGGTCGGGTTTGCTAATTAGCCTACTTTTAACGTGTCGCTTGCTGACCGCTTATAACCCATCTACACCTTTTTACTTGTAACATCATTGAGTCTGAGCATGTGCGGATTTTTAAGGGGCCACAAGAAAATGGCCGCAGGTCAAGTCGGTAATAGCTTACTCGTTTTTATATCACTAAGGCGCTCAAGATCCGTGTGGTGACGGATTTAGAATACACCGTGTCACCACCCTACTCCACCTTCAATGGCCGACATAAGGAAATAACAAGACTGATAACCAAGCAGCAAGCGGAGAAAAATTTGATACGAAAACCTGTGCCAACCCGTCTGGCCACCCCTCCCTATGATTGGGGAGTCCCAACTGCTGAGTCGGGCCTGCTCCAGTTACATTGAGTGTAGTTGGGCTATGTTTTATGCCGTTATTTTATTTTGTCGTCTCATAAGACACCCTCAGGATGGAATGCGATGGAGACACTAAGTATTCTAAATCCGTCATCACAGGAGATAATACCCTATATCTCATAAGCTCCTACTAGCTCATATTGTGGTGGAGATCCTTCCAGCGAGCAGGTAGACTTTCTAATATGGCTAGATTTTCTACAGATCTACTTTTAGCCTCAGGACAGGGTAAGTATGTGCCATGGCGGGGGTAGAAACCTGCTGAATAAGAACCTCATTGACTGGGGGCGTTCCCAATTACCCGCCATGCCCTCGAGTAGTCCCCGGACGGACAGCTCTTTGGGCGTATCACATGAAAATTGAGCAGGCCCGCTGGGGCTGCACCCATCTTAAACTGAGGGTTCAAACACAATATAATCAGCGAATTATCTATTTAACTGGATTAAGTACATAATAAGTACTTTGAGAGGTAGTCGGTATTCGTATCGTAATTAAGTCTAAATCACTAATTAATGTCAGTTCAATTTCATTGTTTTTTTAAACGCAATCCCTGCACTGGGCATAACCTGTATTGCGGGGGCAGTTTACAAACATTTAGTTAACAAACACTTGCCCGAACCCAAAGCAAAATGATGAAAGATTATTAATTTTTCTTTTTAAATATTAATATTTTTGTTCAAATTTTTGAATATTTGAAACAATTCGTAAGAATTCTTTCTTCATTTTGATTTAATTTGAGTAGTATTTACTACTATACTACTACTATTTATACCCTGTTCACGATAGCTTGATCGATTTGACACATGTCAATTTATCTGATCGACATAAAGGTATGATTCCGAACTACGCTGCCCGCAGCAGTGTTGTCTTAGCAGTGTTGTTGCGGCACAACTAGTTCCCATACAACCGGTACATTCCTGCCTGGCTCGGAATGTAATCTCATAGAAGCTTTTAAAAATATTGTATGGGGACCAGCAGTGCCGCGACAGCACTGCTGCGGTAGCAATGCTGCGTGCAGCGTAGTTCGGAATCATACCTTTACTTTGCAATGACGAACAGTGATGGGAAACGGATAATATCTACTAGTCCAAAAAATAACGTTTTAAAATACTTGTAACTGTGACGAGATGGTGTGGGTGTATTATGTTTGAAATTCTTTATCACTTTTTCTTTACTTTTTATGACAATATTCGAATAAAAATCATTTACATTTTTAAATAAAATTCGTTGGCTTTCGCACATTGAAATTTAACACTTTTACAATTATTATTTTCTTTTCTTTTTTGTTTACTTTCATGGTCTGACCCACCTATTTAAATTTGGCGGAAGGTCCAAAAATAACCCTGTAATATTAAATAGGAACTTATTATTAATATTGACCCACCATCGCTTATCTAAGCAATGTTTTATATGTCTAGTACAATAAAGAATTTCACACTTAAGGTGGATGCTCCAGGGTAGCCCGCGAAATTCAAATATTCTTAAGTTTTTTGCAATGTGCAGGGCAGTGCTAGGTTGTATGATGATGAACATTTGATTAGCGGCTGTAAGACGTATGTAGTTACAGAACTATAATCATCAAAATAATCAATACCAGGCTCATAAAGGTGCAAGAATGACTTTGACGTTGAAAAAGTTTTTCTTGCACCTTTATGAGCTTGGAGGGTTGTATTGATGAGTTTGATGATTATAATTCTATAACTACATACGTCTCACAGCCGCGAATAATATTTTAATCAACATACAACCTAGCACTGACCTGCAAATTGCAAAAAACGTAAGAAAAATTGAATTTCGCGGGCTACCCTGGGGCATCCACCTTAATACACCCACGCCAACTTGTCATAGTTACAAGTATTTTAAAACGTTATTTTTTTTACTACTAGATATTTTCCATTTCCCATCACTAGCCCGTCTGTCAAATCGATCATGCTATCGTGTACAGGGTATAGCCTATAAATGACCCACTGCTGAGTCGGGCCTTCTCCAATTACACGGAGGGTAATCACCCTACTGTGCCATGACATGGAGGGTATGTCATGAGAGGAGTCCCGACTCGGCAGTGGGTCATTTATGGGCTGTGTAGTAGTAGTGTGTTAGACACTCAATTCTCTGTTACTTCACAATTTCTTCAGTGGCAACATCGCTTCGGAACGCTACTACATCGACGTAAATGAACTTTATGCTATTTGGCGTACAGTTTCTTTTTATTTTATATTTTATATATTGTAAATTACCATGCATTTTAGTATTGTAACTGACAACGTCGCCCCTTCGACCTTTTGACAGATAACATTTTCATTGCCGCAAAGCTTAAGTCCATTTTCAGTATCGAATGAATAGGCCATGCAAAGGACGCAGTCTTATATACAGAGATATATTTAAAAAAAACTAATTTATTAGGCTACTCTCAATTATTTCTAGCAGTATCGTGTTAAAATATTATTTGAGATTCGGATCTCGTAGTGCGCCCTTGGTGATTTTTTTCGTGGGACGTGCACACCCAGTGGCTTAGTGTTGCATTTTATTATGACTCATCGAGACTCTGAGTGTCGATATCTTGGCATATTGTGTACGCATATTATGTATGTACATATTGTGTTCGATTTACAAAACAATACAAGCATAACTAAATGTAAGATTTGGAGAGCACCTAGCGTTCTAGTTAATATAAAGTTAAATGAGAACCTAGTAATATTGCTGTGTATATTAATATATACTGTTGTGTGCTACAACTCAGAGCACTCACTGTCTAATTTTCTTAGCGTTGAGTTTTAGTTTGAAACGCGAACAATTGTTCAGTCTATACAATAATGGCACATGTTAAGTGTACCCAGTGACTTAGGTAACTACTGGGGTAGCACCCAGGGTCTTGTGACACTACTGGGGGAGTATCCAGCGTTAAGCTGCAATGCGTGCGCGTGAGCACCCCGTTCCATATATTCAGACTGGATGCGGACCAAGAGCTTAATTTTAAACTCCACAAACCCTACAACGAATTGGCGAGCTCCGGCAAGTGCATGTCCATAACATTTTTGTGTTGAGTCTTTTGGTGGGTCTTCATCGCAGTGCTTTGGGCGAAGGTCGCCGGGCAGTACTTGCACTTGTACGGTCGTTCACCAGTGTGCGTGCGACGATGGTTCGCCAGAATCCGGTTCGTCTGTAAACAGATGTTGAGAGTCGGTAAACTAAGTGTCATGACTCCCAGTAAAAAATATTAATTAAAAGGTTAAATGCTACAAATTTATGCGTGTTATTGCTTTCACTAATCTGTCAGTCTTGTTTGTACCACCGTCATTGTAACCCTTTGATTTAAAAGAGCAACTATGGAGTTTCTTGCCGACTCTTTTTCTGTGGAACGGTATTCCGAATCTGTGGTAGACTAAATTATTAATTGTTTTTAATTTTTCTTTTAATTTTAGTTTGTGTTTTTTGACTTTTTGAGCAAGTGAAGCATTCGTAATTCCCGCGACCACGGACACTGCAAAGTCTGAGTAATAGAACGCGATCAAAACCGTCAGGAAATCAGTTCCTGTAATGTGCAACGTGAAAATCCAAGATATCATTAGCATTCGTAAGAATGTATTCGAATAAAAACATTTTGATTGGATTTCACTGAATCTCCTTACAGAATAATCAGCCCGCTGGGTAAAGAACATGATAGTATTAGATCGACAGTTAAACATGATTTGATTGGTTAGGGGGCGTGGCTAGGCCCACGGGCATCGTCGTTGTATTCTTAACGCCAACGAAGTATAGTGGCGGTTAAAAGGACACTTACACTGAAGCCCCGACCGCATAGATCGCAGATCTTGTCTTTTGGCAGCGGTATCTTCTCGTGGACATGGGCTATGTGGTTGCGTAGCGCGAAACCAGTCACGAAATACTGGGAAGCGAGAAAAACATTATAGATAATAAAAATTAAATTAAAAAAAAAACCCCGAAACCATAACATTTCCCTTTAAAATCTAAAAAAATAAAAATAATCAGATTTTCATGGAACATATTATTTTGTAATGTGCACGCTTTCATTTGAGACCCCACTCGATTATATTTGCAGACATTCGGTTATTCTTCCCTACTTTCACCCCCCATAACTTCAAACATGTCTAAGAACACTCGCCCGTAACTCACCTTTCATACAAAAAAAACTATACTGAAATCGCTTCATCCGTTCGCGAGCTACGGAGCCACAGACAGACAGACATGTCAAACTTATAACACCCCTCTTTTTGCGTCGGGAGTTAAAAATGAATGTTTGTCAATCATCAATGATGGGCGAACAGTAGTTGGTATACTACTATTACGTGTGGTGACGGGTTTAGAAAACATTGTGTCACCAGGCCATTCCATCCCGAGTATGTCGAAAGAGTTGACATAAGGAAATGACTAGACAGACAAGACAAGAGAAGGCGTCTAGCCAGCCTGGCACAGTAGGCTAAATTCCCACCAAGTAAATGGAGGAGGCAGCAGTGGGTGTTTCAGGGCGAGACGATGTTGCTTACCTTATTACACGTCGGACAGAAATGATTGGTCCCTTTCATATGGAATAACTTGTAATGGTTGTTCATATAGTTCGTGCGCGCAAAGATCTTCCCGCAGTCCGGGCACGGAACGCTGTAAAAGATAATAGATATCCTTATAATCACTACATAGTATAAAACAAAGACGATGTCGTCTGTCCGTCCCTATGTATGCTTTAAAATTACGCAACGGATTTTGAAGCGGTTTTTTTTAATGGATGGTGTGATTCGAGGGGAAGGTTTATATGTATAATTCATGCATAATATTGTAGAGAAACACTGATAAATTTAGAGGTTCATCATTGCACCCGTACGAAGCCTGGGGCGGGTCGCTAGTCTATAAATAAATAAAAAACCTGATTGTGAAAAAAGTGAAAAAGTTTCACTTTTACCGTTGTTTCATAAAACAAACCACAGTAAAAGTGAAACTTTTTTTCATAATAGACATTTATACCCCGTTCAACATAGCTTGATCGATTTGACAGACGGGCTAGTGATGGGAAACGGAAAATATCTAGTAGTCCAAAAAATAACGTTTTAAAATACTTGTAACAGTGACAAGTTGGCGTGGGTGTATTGTGTGAAATTCTTTATTGCACTAGACATATAAAACATTGGGTAGATAAGCGATGGTGGGTCAATATTCATAATAAGTTCCTATTTAATATTACAGGGTTATTTTTTGACCTTCCGCCAAATATAAATAGGTGGTTCAGACCATGAAAGTAAACAAAAAAGAAAAGAAAATAATAGTTGTAAAAGTGTTAAATTTCAATGCACTAAATAGTCCGGGATCCCCGGTACATTGTTTTCACTTGATTACTATCAAGCTAATTTTTCGTGAGTAGCTTCATTTTCATGAGACGCCCAACATTTTCTTGTCGACAACTCTTGATTGTGGTAGCTAACAGAGGTAGCAAGGGTCAAATACGTTGATTTTATGATTCAAAAAAATTTATTACTAACCGGGTGCTTTTTGGTATATCTGATGATAATTATCTAAATTATTCGAAAATGTATTTGTCCTACAAAATGTATGGTTTGATCAAAGAGTCCTCCACCTCCAATATGTATGGATAACGAGGTCATAAAAAATGATTACTAACCAGCTGTTTTTTTTTTATTTACTTAGTAAATATTTATATTATTTAACCGTCATATTGTCCTACAAGTTGCGTGGTACGTTATCCCGGTCCTACGCTCAAAAGTTGTTAAAACCACAAGACCCATTTTGTCATCACTAACTGTAGGACAATAATTTTCCATGATAGGTTAGTGTATTCTCTGCCCAAATGATACAATGTCCTACAAGAAAACAGGTATGTAACACGAGTCCGACAAAAATTGTAATTTTTTCGTTTTCCTACTTATAACTTACTAGCGACCCGAACCGGCTTCGCACGGGTGCATGTATTATACATATAAACCTTCATCTTGAATCACTCTATCTATTAAAGAAAACCGCTTCAAAATCCGTTGCGTAGTTTTCAAGTTTTAAGCATACATAGGGACGGACAGACGACAGCGACTTTGTTTCATACTATGTAGTGATGATACAGTGAAAACGTCTTTTTTTTTATTTAAATAAATTATTTTTCTTAAGTAATACAAAAAAATAATTATTTACATATAAAAAAAAAAAATTCATCAGATTCATCTGATAAATTTTCAGTATCATCACTGTCATTTTCATCTATTTCATTTTCCTCGTCTTCTGTCTCTGTAATGACGTAAAAAATTAAGTATTATTTAACATAAAATGAATCCACTTCGTTTTATAGTGTGCAAAACTTTTTATATAGTACATTATACGGATTCCGCTATACAACGACATTCACCGTTATGTTTAATGGATGTAAATTATTTTATTAGAAATTTAGTATGTTAAAAATAATTTAAAAAAATGGATTGCCTGAAAAAGTCCTAAATTTCTAATAAAATAATTTTCATCCATTAAACATATCGGTGGTCGTTGTATAGCGGGATCCGTATATGTACTATATAAAAAGTTTCGTACACTATAAAACGAAGTGGATTCATTTTATGTTAAAAATACTTAATTTTTTACGTTATTACAGAGTCAGAAGACGAGGAAAATGAAATAGATGAAAATGATAGTGATGATACTGAAAATTTATCAGATGAATCTGATGAATATACATTTTTTTTAAGTAAATAATTATATTTTTGTACCACTTACTTTAGTAAAAAAAAAAGTTATTTAAGTTAATAAAAAAGATGTTTTCACTGTATCATAAGTTATAAGTAGGAAAACGAAAAATGACAATTTCTGTCGGACTCATGATACATACCTGTTTTTTTGTAGGACATTGTATCATTTGGGCAGAGAATACTAACCTATCATGTAAAATTGGTGTCCTACAGTTAGTGATGACAAAATGGGTCTTGTGGTATTGCCAATTTCTGAGTGTAGGACCGCGTTAACGTACCACGCAACTTGTAGAACAATATGACGGTTAAATAATATAAATATTTACTAAGTAAATAAAAAAAAAACAGCTGGTTAGTAATAATTTTTGATGACTTCGTTATCGATACATATTGGAAGTGGAGGACTCTTTGATCAAACCATACATTTTGTAGGACAAATACATTTTCGAATAATTTAGATAATTCTCATCAGATATACCAAAAATCACACGGTTAGCAATAATTTTTTTAGAATCATTAAATCGACATATTTAACCTTTGCTACCTCTGTTAGCTACCACAATCAAGAGATGTCGACAAGAAAATGTTGGGCGTCTCATCAAAACAAAGCTATTCACAAAGATTCAGCTTGATAGTAATATTTTTTTTTCTATGATCTGTAGAACAACTTTTGCGTGTAGGACCGGGATAACGTACCACGCAACTTGTAGGACAATATGACGGTTAAATAATATAAATATTTAATAAGTAAATAAAAAAAACCAGCTGGTTAGTAATCATTTTTTATGACCTCGTTATCCATACATATTGGAGGTGGAGGACTCTTTGATCAAACCATACATTTTGTAGGACAAATACATTTTCGAATAATTTAGATAATTATCATCAGATATACCAAAAAGCACCCGGTTAGTAATAATTTTTTTTGAATCATAAAATCAACATATTTCACCCTTGCTACCTCTGTTAGCTACCACAATCAAGAGTTGTCGACAAGAAAATGTTGGGCGTCTCATGAAAATGAAGCTACTCACGAAAAATTAGCTTGATAGTAATCAAGTGAAATCAATGTACGGGGGACCCCGGACTAAAAGCCAACGAAATTTATTTCAAAATGAAAATGTTTTTTTATCGAATATTGTCTTCAAAAGTTAAGAAAAAGTGATAAACAATTTCACACATAATACACCCATACCATCTCGTCACAGTTACAAGTATTTTAAACCGTTATTTTTTGGACTACTAGTTATTATCTGTTTCCCACCACTATTCGCCATTGCAAAGTAAAGGTATGATTCCGACGTACGCTGCACGCAGAAGTGCTACCTCGGCACTACTGGTCCCGATTACCGCGACGTAGTTTGGAATCATACATTTTGTCGATCAGAAAAATTGACATCTGCCAAATCGATCACGCTATCTTGAATAGGGTATAACTAAAACTTTTTGGATTAAGGTGGATGCTCCAGGGTAGCCCGCGAAATTCAAATTTTCTAAAGAGTTTTGCAATTTGCAGGTCAGTGCTAGGTTGTATGTTGATAAATATGTTATTCGCGGCTGTAAGACGTATGTAGTTATAGAATTATAATCATCAAAATCATCAATAGAACCCTCCAAGCTCATAAAGGTGCAAGAAGCAGACTGACCTGCAAATTGCAAAAAACTTTAGAAAATTTTAATTTCGCGGGCTACCCTGGAGCATCCACCTTATTATTCCATTTAAAGGTATAAAAATAGCTTTCACGCGACATGTAACACATAGACGAAAAAGTTTGAGACGATGTAATAAAAGTTCCACTTTATAATTAATTGCTGTTCGTTACTCTCGCTAAAACTCGAGAAAGGCTGGACCGATTTGGTTAATTTTGGTCTTGAAATATTGGTGGAAGTCCAGGGAAGGTTTAAAAGGGAGAAAACATGGAAAAGCTCGGAACCTGATTCTCTTCTTGGGTTTATGCTTGGTGGACTGTCTCAGATGTCGCCTATACTTGTATATGCTGGAGAATTGCTTGTCGCACTCAACGCAGTACGCTAGCTCCTCGCGAGTGTCATAGTTCACCAGCTCAGGATGATGGGTCTTCATATGGTTCTCGAACACGTGGTACGTGCTGAAGAGACGCTTGCACGTCTTACAGAAGGGGGGCAGATGGTTGCGGCTGTGGAGGGAAGATCAATCAGAAGACCAGAACCAGTTGCATCCTATGTCTTTCTATCCGTGTGGTGACGGATTAAAAATACAGGGTCGCCCCCATTCCATCCTGAGGGTGTCGCAAGAGGTGACAAAAGGACACGCCAAGGCCGAAAACCTGGCCGTAATAGAAGGAAAACTTCATACGAAACCCCCACAGTAGGCTAATTCCCCTCCATATAACTGGAGGAGGCCCGACTCGGCAGTGGAACGTCTATGGGCTGACTGTCCCTCGTATGGTGACGGATTAAGAATACACAGTGTCACCGCCCTATTCCATCCCGAGGGTGTCACAAGAGCTGTTAAAACGAAACGACACGGCCGAAATCCTAGCCGCAAGAGAAGGAAAACTTGAAACGAAATCCTGTGCCAACCCATCTGGCCAACGCACGTGACACAGTAGGCTAATCTAAATATGTGAGCCAACTAGAGTAACTAATAGTTGTCTAGTTGGTCTAGTGGTTAGATGTACCGCCTTTGGATCAACGAGTCCCGGGTTCGATTCCGGGGTCGGGCAAGTGTCTTTGTCTAAACCAGAGGCATTTCTATCTATAATATGTAAGTATTTACAGAAAAAAACCTATATAAGTAGGTAGTTTATCATTCATCTTGTTACCATAACACAAGCATTAAGTTGCTTAGCTTGGGACGAGATGGCGTTGTGTGAAATGTCCAATGATATTTATTTATTTATTTATCTACCTGTAAGGACAATTTCTCAAAACGGTAGGCCAGCGTGGGACACAGTAGGCTAATTCCCCTCCATAAAACTGGAGGAGGTCCGACCCAGCAGTGGGTCATCTATGGTCAGAGTAGTAGTAGTACTTACGCAATATGCGATTCCAAAGTTTTTTTTTTCCAGCACTTCCTGTTGCAGTAATCGCAGATATACCGCTCGTGGTTAAGCTTGTAATGTTCACTAAATTCGCGCAAGGAGCTGTTAACAAACATATCATCATCATCAGCCAAGACGTCTACTGCTCAAGTCCACTATAACGAGAGACTATAGACCGTCTCGTTTGTCTAGGGCAGTGTTTCCCAAACTTTGTTAGGCCACCTTAATATTTCAAAAAGGGGCATCATTTTTAACCTTTAAAAAATGTTTTGTTCCCATAAGAAGTCTTTTGAGAGCATTTTTTTAATTACTCACGCCCCCACCTTGGGAATCACTGGTCTAGGGGTTAGATGTGTCGCCTTTGGATCAACCGGTCCCGGTTCGGGCAAGGGTCTTTGTCTTGGCCCGACCGCGGCATCGTACCGGGGACCCGTGACCAACAGGGCAGATATAGATCGCTTGTTCCGAAGAAGAGAGTACAAAATGGTTTCAAGGTAGTATTGCAGATAGGTCTCTATTCTTTGGAACGGGCGAGATTTTCGATGCCTTGTGTTCTCTTCTTCGCAAGAACAGAACACCAACCAACCACGAAGTCAATTGACTGCAGTCTTCCGTAAAAAAAACCCACTTACTCCATGGTACTTTTGCAGTTGTTGCAGGTGTAGATCTTCAAATGGCACCTGTTAAAGTGTTTCTTCAGCTCGCGCACCGACCGACACAGCTCCGAACATATATTACACTTCAACATGGCCGTGTGGCTCTGCTTCCAATGGAACTCCAGGTCGGTTGTGTCTTGAAGCTTCTTCTTGCACGCCAGACACGAGAAGGGACCTGATGGCTGGAAGCAGTTCCATTTTTTTAACTTTGGTAGCGGCGTTGAGTGTCAGGATACGTGGCCTGATCAAAAATTCGTAAGACAGAGACAGGACACGCGACCTGATCAAAAATTCATAAGATGTAGGCAGAGTAGACCGTCGGCGCATCGAAGGAGAGGAAGTTTTTAAATATTTGTAATAGTTCAGGACTATTACAAATATTATAATACTTCCTCTCCTTCGTGTTAAATGTTATATGTTATGTTATTGTTACGTGTTAAATGTTATGTAATATAAATTGTAATTTTTGTGTACGATATCGCAATAAATAAATATTGTATTTAACCACATAAATGCTAGTACGTCTATACTCATAAATATAGCAATTCACATCCCAAAATATTAAAAAATGCACAACATTCAGTTTTCAATTCTGCGACACTCCCGGAGTGCAACCCATTGTTATTTTAAATAAAACGGAACCCCCGCACTACGGTATAACCTGTATCGCGGGGGCAGTTTACAAACATGTAATTCACGAACACAAATTACCCAGACTCGGAGCAAGCGCCTCTGGTTAAGTCAAAGACACTTGCCCGACCCCGGGACCTGTTGATCCAAAGCAGACGCATCTAGCACTTAACCCAGTGTTTCCCAACGTGGGGCCCACCCCCCACAGGGGGCCATTTGATAGTTATGGGGGGGTAATTAAAAATGGACTGGACACTCTTCATAAGGCAATTAGTGGCTGAAATTATGATGATATTGCGGTTATACTAAGATATCTCACCTTCCTATGATGAAAGGACTTATGTCTCAACAAATCAATCATCCGCTTATAACCCTTCTTGCACTGCTTACACTGAAACGCCATACTGTCCAATCTCCTATGCTTTGCGTCTCTTTCCGTCAACAATTCCTCCATTTCTGCCTCACTCAGATACGTCATCTCAAAATACTGCTCAATCTTAGCCAAAGAGATTTCATTTTTTTTCGTTATCGTTGCATACTTAGAGTATCTGTTAATAGAGAACGATTTCTTCTCGGATGCTTCAATTTTGTTGTCACTGCACTCGTTGTCATTCTCAATTTTGTAATCCGGATCGTCATTATAGAAGTCTGTCTCTAATTCACTATCATTCTCAGATTTAATTTTGGGTATGATCTCGTCAAATATGTTAAGGTTCTGTTCTTCTTGCTTTATGTCCGGGGCCGGTTGGTCTATTTCTATGTATTCCTGCTGTTTGGCATGCTCATCGTAAACTAGTTCCAGGTCATACTTCAATTGGTTTGCTGTGGTCAATGTAGAAATGGTTTCTGGTATTTTCTATAAAAAAGGTATCTCAGGTATATTCATTTAACAAGGATACAAATTACAATGCTTATAGCCAGCCCATAAAGGACCTACTGCTAATTCCGGCCTCCTCCAACTACATGGAGGGTTAGCCTAATAAGCCATGCTGGCCTAATGGATTGGCATAGTTGTTATTGAGTTTTTCCTCACTTGCGGCTATGTTTTTGGCCTTATAATTCCTTTTTATCAGCCACCTCAGGATGAAATCGGGTGGTGGAAAACACAACACTACACTAAAATCCAAACTACACATAGAAAATACTGTACACAATTTAATAAAGTTGAAACTGACTGAAAGGAACTCATTGCCAAATAGACACAAAATTTAAAAAAATATATTATTTTAAAGTTTTGTTGCTAATGTGTTTTTCTTGTATACATGTTGTTTTTGCACAGATGGTATGGTCTTGCATCTTTTTCACTGTCACAATAGGAAATTCATATTAATTAATAAATTACATTATAGACATAATTAAAAAGGGAAAATTAGATTTACCCTTTGTCCATAAGACTGCATGTATTGCAGAAATGCATACTGCGCTTGCTTTATGCGTCTCTGGAATGACTGCAGCTTGCCCAATAGTGTGCTACATTCCCAGCATATTAAGACTTCTTTTGAATCCTAAAAAAATAAAATAATTTATTAAAAATATTGATTGTGGCTATCTGTACATGGCTAGAATAAAATAAATTTAAACTACTTCCACATATCAGCCCATAAATGACCCACAGCTGGGTTGGGCCTCCTCCAACTACATAGAGGGTAATTAGACTACTGTGCCATGCTGGCCAGACATATTGGCATAGGATTTCACATCAAGTTTTCCTTCTTTGGTGGATAGGTATTATAGATATACCTACAAGTATTTGTTTCGGGTCTGGGTGTTTTCTATCTATAATATGTATTTACAAAAAAAAATGTATTTAAGTAGTTTATCATACATCTCGTTACCATAACACAAGCATTAAGTTGCTTAGCTTGGGATGAGATGGCATTGTGTGAAATGTCCAAGGATATTAGTTTATTTAGTGAAATACCATATTTCAATACCCCAGAGCCCCACATACACCTATTCCCAAATGGCTGGGTACCCATGAGGATTTCCAACTAATAAAAAAGGGTAATGTTAACAAGAGTATGATAAGTGAGGTCTAGTTTAATATTCTGTTTACTTTAGCCTGTCAAGAGTGAAAAGCATAGAGATTATCAATGGGGCAAAACAATGGTATCTTTTGTAGGAAAAAAGTATGAAAAATATACGCTCAAACACAAACAAAGTCTCAAATTAAATAACCATTAAATTTGTAAGTGAATGGAGTTGACTTTAGTACAATTACTTTAAATAACAATTCATTAATGGTACGCCCGACGCCGTACATTTCAAGAGCTACTTGGTCCAGGTTTTTGAATAAAATAATATTCCAAATATAAACTATCACTTACAGAAAATGAATTCATATTATGCATGCCTTCGTCGAGTAGATGAAAGAAAAATGCATAAGCTGGACCCGCAAGCCGTGTAACACGGCGGTCTGAGCTGAGACAGCCTTGGCACAACGGATACGTCCGATCTACTTCCAACTTTATCTCCATTTTCTTTCACATTTGATCACAATTCATTGAAATTACAAGAGCGATTGTTTTGGGCCTGAAATAAAAAAAGAAAACTAGTTTGAGTTTAGGATAGGGATTTCTAGTTGACAATTAGGATTGAAGTACGATATGTCGATACTGCACTTAACGTGTCCCGTAAATAATTCTCCATTAGTGTAATGAAAAGCTTTAATTTATATAAAACTAGTGGCCCGCCCCGGCTTCGCCCATGCAAAGCGGGGGTGGGTTATACATATAAACCTTCCCCTTAAATCACTCAATATATTAAAACAAACCGCTTCAAAATCCGTTGCGTAGTTTTAAAGATTTATGCATACATAGGGACGGACAGAAAAATGCGACTTTGTTTTATACTATGTAGTGATAGTGATACTAGCTGAACCGGCAAACTTCGTACCACCTTTCATATTTTCTTTTCGTTTTAAACCTTATCTGGACTTACACGAATATTTCAAGACTAAAATTAGCCAAATCGGTTTAGCCGTTCTCAAGTTTTAGCTGGACTAACGAACAGAAATTCATTTTTAGTTATATAGAATGAAGAGGTTTCGGTTTTTAGTATGTCACACAGTATTTTTCATACTTAAACGTTATAATTTTGTAATGTTCTGTTTTCTAAAAAGACCGAAATGTTTCAGCAGTTTATCGTATTAGTAACTATGAATCGTCGTACGACGAACATCACTAGAAGTACGACCAGCGAGAAGCGTTTGACACACAAACATTTTTTTTCCTACGGCAATCTGCTAATGCCACACATTTTTGCCGGCGACCCGTGATGTTTATTCCGAACTTTGCAAATGTGAAAATATGAAACATCTTGAAATGGTTTTTCGTTCGGCAATAAATCCACAGAACTCGTTACTCAAAAGAGTCACTAAGTAAATTCGGCATATTTATATTGAACTACACAAATACCCTAATTAAAAGTAACAGTTTTATGTTTTTTCAGAGCAAGATATTTACTATGAAATAAGAGTTCCAGTAGAAATCCACTACTATATTATATATAAAGTTATGGATTTTACCATGCTACAAGCTAACGTGTCTGAATTCCATAAGATTTCTTGGTTTCTCTTCACTGGTTTTCGCTTTATGGCACTATCGCCCGCGGCTGGTAACCAAAATTTCAATTGCTGTGTTTTTCCTTAAATTTTGTAAACAGCGTCTGTATTAGCAGTCTTGTGTACCTACCTTTATGATATTTGTTGGTCTAGGGGTTTCCGGGGTCGGGCAAGTCTTTATGTAAACTAGGGGCAGAAAAACCCGAATGAAAGTCTGGGTGTCATTTGTCTTCGTGAATATCATATTGGAAACTGCCCCCGCGATTTTTGGTTATACCTAGTCCAGGGGTGAAGAAGAAAAAATGTATACTGTAAAAACATCCTGGCTCTATCTGCAATGACTCGTCTGTCGCTGTATGTAATTGCAGAATGTAGCTATTTAGACGTTATGTTTCATATTTATGTGATTTAACTACATATTTTTCTGAAACACTATTACCGTGTTTCTTGTGATATCGTGTCATGTAATTACTACAAGGGTATTATTTACCCTTGTACACAGGGACTTTTCACTGGTATTGACGGCGTAAGTGAATAATACCTACCGCTAGCCGGAATTTGTGTAAATTACCATTGCAGTGAAGCCGAAGATAGGGCTTTATGGCGCTCTTTAGGGGAGGCCTATGTCCAGCAGTGGACTAATGTAGGCTAATGATGCAGTGGAATATTTATCGAGGAGGAATATCCAAATTCATGGAGGGAAATCAGCCTACTGTGCCACGCTGGCACAGGGTTTGTTTGTATCAAGATATCCTTCACTTGCGGCTAGGTGATTTGCCTCTTGCGTTCCCTTAGTCTTCTCTTCTCTACACACCCTCGGGATGGTATGGGTTGGTGACACTGCGTGTTTCTTAAGGATGTTGTTAAATGGAGATAGGAATATTACGAAGACTGGAGGTTGATGAAGGTAGAATAGTTTCATCCTGCATGTTGTATCAATAGCCCTTTATTCAGTCATCCGAAATGAGTTTAAAGAGGTATTCAAAACAAGCAATTCTATATTTATAACATATTTCTCTCTTGAAGCGAATGCGTATGATCGAGAATTGAACGTTTTTCTGCCAGATTTGTAATACAACTAGCTTAGTAATCGGAGTTCAATAATAAATAGAGTTAATTAGTTAAACAGAATAAACTCAACTAACTAATCATTTATTTCTTATAAAAGTTATAATTCATATATACATTGTAATTGGTACAGTTTTTTTATACTAACTGGGGAAGTTTTAGGTTGCATATTTACTGTTTGAGACAAACTATTATTAATTTCGTATGATTGTTCATGTATATTTGTCATACAATGGCGTTTGCTAGTTGATGGAGTTGCTTTTTTCTCTCCACGCAATAAATTCGTCGTATGTAGATATGTAGCGACTTTTTGACTTTTCCGGTAAAATATTCTCGGAAGCATTTTGTGCAAGTTCCGGTGGGGTTAATTAAAAAAAAACTAGGGTCGAAATTACTCATTTAGTGCAACAAATAACTAAACTCGCAAAGAACATATCTGAAAAATGGCGCCAACCGTAATTTTTTTTTAATTGATATGAAATTAAAATGAAATCTAATGAGATGAAATGAAATGAAACCTAATCTAACTCATTCAATCAAATCATTAAATCTGATATTGGAACAAATTAGTAAGGACCTAGTTTCTTTTTAGAAATATACATATTTGCATGAATCATAAAAACTTTCATGATTTTTTTAGTAAAAACTTCTTTTTCTTTTCAATAGACATTATTTTGACAGTTAGGAACGAGAACGCACGAGTTCGGGAAGCTAAAAAAAAGCACGAGTATGTAATAGCCCACATCCCGAACGCTATACGTCCCTGCAATACGCCACTTTTTGAGCAACTGTATTAAAAAGTTAATTGCGGCGCACTTACGAGTATAAAGAGGATTAAAAACACATTACTGCCCGCTTAAAAGTCCAGAACAGAAAAGAGCTACTATGCTCCCACTTAAAGAGGAACAAAACGACACTTCGAATAGATGGGATGAAAAATTCTTTTTTGTTGTTGTAATAGTGCACTCTTATTATGTCTGCACCGTTCATATGACAATCTAGCCTAGGATAATAAGTAATTTGTATCTACTATTTAAGGTGGATGCTCCAGAGTAGCCCGCGAAATTCAAATTTTCTTACGTTTTTTGCAATTTGCAGGTCAGTGCTAGGTTGTATGATTAAAATGATATTCGCGGCTGTAAGACGTATGTAGTTATAGAATTATAATAAAAAAAACATTTTCAACGTCAAAGTCATTCTTGCACCTTTATGGGCTTGGAGGGTTGTATTGATGAGTTTGATGATTATAACTCTGTAACTACATACGTCTTACAGCCGCGAATCAAATGTTCATCATCATACAACCTAGCACTGCCCTGCAAATTGCAAAAAACGTAAGAAAATTTGAATTTCGCCGGCTACCCTGGAGCATCCACCTTAACAAGTTACCATTTAAAAATATAAAAGTATTTCATTTTCAATTCAATCTAGAAATTAAACAATAATAAATGCATAATTAAAATTAAGATTATCCAAGAGAATATCTTAAAAATATGTCCATAATTATAAATAACCGACAAAATAAAGGTCAGTCAGTCCATACACCGGACCAGAACACTTACATGCGGTTAACGAAAAACAGTATTGAAGTTGTGTGTGTGGCATACCGTATAATTTCTGTTAGACACAGTTAGACCCCCAGCGACCAGCGGCCAGCGGCCACGCTCTGGCCGCGCGGCCAACGAAAAACATCGCGACACAACCGCGGCCATCTACATACAGCGTAGAAGAATAAGCAATAGCTGGCCGCAGCAATTTGGCCACCTAAGGGTCAGCGCGCACTATCGGAGTGGCGGCGAAGAGGCTTTTCCAGTAACAATTTAATTTCAACCTAAAGCGATTCTGAATACAACTGTATTTGGTACAACGAAATACAATGACGGCGAGCGAAGCGCGGCGAGCGACGCGCGGCGAGCGTATTCTAAATACACTGGTATTTTCGTATTCTGAAGTGCGCGCTGACCCATAAGCGCGGAGGCCCTTAGTTAGCCGCAGCGATTTGGCCGCGCTGCCTGGCCGACTAATGCGCTGGGGGTCTTAAAATAAATAAATATTTACGTTTTTAAATAGGATCGCAAAGTAATAGAAAGAAGAATGACAAACTGGTGGTAAAATAAATTACTTTCCATTTAAAAATGTTTATCAATGTGTTGACAATTTGTAACCTATAGTGTCATAGACAACATAAATGCATTGACTTTATTAGTAGCTCACGAGCGTAGCGTTTTATTAAGTTAAATTAACATTTTCAGTTGTAAGTACAAAAATGTACTCTTTATCACTAGCATTAAAGACCGTTTTCCGGTAACCAAGATGTTTTCTACTTTTTAACTCTAACAACATAAGTACCTACATATTCAGTGCCGAGTTACAGAAATACAAGATGAAGAAAATTTGAATAAATACTAAAAATAAAATTTGTTCAAGAAATATAAACATTAAAAAAATACGTTAGTACATATAATTAAAAAGTCATTTAAAAAAATATGTTAGTAAAAATAGTTTGTGACCATTATAATACATTTTATCAATATTTGACAACAAAATTAAAATTTAAATACATCACAGTCAATCAAGTGTTTAAAGGACTAGTATGTAAATGTTCACCATTTTATTAATGTTTGAATGTTTGGCACTGGTCTCTTTTAGGGTCTGAGAAGAAGAAGAAGAATGGAACATGGATTCAGCAGCTGAATCTGTATGCAGCTATAGGCTCCCCAAGGATCTCCACAAAGGCCGGTCCTAGGCCGCCGCATCCATTGCTTTCCAGAATTACATTATTAAAAAAACTATGGAATCCTAGTGGCACAAAGCACTTTTTGGAATGCATTCTATGAATGAGGATTGAGTCATAAATCTAAAAGTTTTATATGATTGAATAAACTCTGCAATATGTTTTTTGTAAACAAAAAAAAAAAAAAAAGTTGTTTGCCAATGCAAAGAACCACTCTACCCATATTTGTATTTTAAGTTGTGTAGGTTATTTTGCAGGAAATGGACTTTTATCATGACATGAAAGCCTGGGCACAATAAAAGGAAATCTTGATACGAAACCCTCTGCCAAGCCGTCTTGTCACATCTGTGGCACAGTAGGCTAATTACCCTCCTTGTCACTGGAGGAGGCCCAACTCAACACTGTATAGTAGTTGTCAGTTTATTTGCCAAGTGGTGTAGCAAGTGCCATAGGCTTTACAAAATAGAATGGACTACAATTCTTATCTACCCAATTCACAAATTCTTTATTTAACACAACTGCTATATCTATCATCATAAGACAGTCACATTCAGCTTGGTGTGCGTTGTTTGGTTTGCAATGTAACAGTCTTTCGTAGATACTCCCCAATTTGTATGATAGACGCGGTGGACTGTCAAAGTGTAATCTCTTCCTGGCTTGTACTACTTGTATTTGTGTCTTCATCAATGTTGAAGATTTTGGTGTCATTTCGTTACGTGATTTCATTTCGAGTTGCTCATTCTGTTCACAGCTATTAATGTGTGTTTCTGAACGAATCTCAACTTTCTTTTCTATTATTTCATTACCATTATTTATTTCGCAACATGACTCTGGAACATTCTCAGTTTTGCACACTTTTGCTGTAGACACATCCCTCACATCAATGTCTTTTAATATATTGTAAAACCCTCTATAGGTATCAGCACACATAAGATCATTTGGCAATTTGCATTCAATTTTTTCCAAATGATTTTTGAGTATTGGAAAGTCAAATGTATTGCCATTATGTGCTAACAAGCAAATTGGTTTTTTAAGGACTGTAAGAAAACCATTTATAGCTTGAAAAACATTAGCGTTGAAGTAAGACGAAGATTCTAATGAAAAGTTACAAAGCCCAGTTATTTCGGTGCTGTCAGGGGTGACCAATCTGCCGGGGTTGAAACATAGGGTTAACTTGTGTTTCACCCGTGGCGAGTGTTGTGGGGTGGTGTGTAAAATGTGTTCTCTGGACACAGCCACCATGCTAAGTTCAGTTATTTTCGTTTTGTTCAATTCGAAAAACGGAAGACCAGTCGTTTCTAAGTCCATGAATACGTACGTTTCTATAGGTTCCATCCTGAATTTTGTTTTTGGAGATTATGGCGGCACCTCAATGCACTTTTACGAGTAATTGATAATTATACAGGTATTTAATTAGGAAAGTTATCATTTCGACAACTTTTGATAACGTTCGCGATAATCATTACAAGAATTATAAGTCATAATGATAAACATTTTATGATGCATAGGGCCACTTTGCACATATCATTATATTAGTTTTCAATTATCTTTATACCGTACAACAAACTAGCAAACTAAAATCTACAATGTAAATAAACAAAATCTGAATGAAATTGAGAAGATGTCAAAAGTGACAAAACTTTTCGTCTTTTTCTTCTATATTGTGCAAAGACTCAAAGAGTTAAACAGTGGCCAGATGACGTTTAAAAAATCAGATGTCTATTAAAAAAACCGCTTCAAAATCAGTTTGCGTTGTTTTAAAGATTTAAGCATACTTATAGACGGACAGACGGTCAGACGACAGCGACTTTGTTTTATGCTTTGTAAAGATAACGAAGATATGTAAAGATAAGATTGGGGGCTGCCCCGAGGATCGCCAAACGTGAGCGGCAGTGGGCAGGGTACTAGTTCGCAGGTTTGAAGCCCGATGTATGGGGCAAAAAAGTCCAGAGTAACTGCCGCGATCCGGAAAGCACAATGCTAAGGTCACCGGGAAACATAGGATGCGGGCGGCCATCTTTTGTGGAAATCCTTGGGGGAGGCCTACGTCTAGCATAGGACGTCTTTTGGCTCATGATAAGGCTGATAAGGATGATGATAAATATGATCACCGATCATCATCAACGACAACGTATTGATTATATTATCTTTGTTATGTACTGTGGTTTTCATGTGTGTCATACAACGGCATTCTATTGTTTTACAATAGTGTGTTAATAGAGCAAGATTATTTTGTGTATTTTTTAAAATCAAATTATAGGTTATCACAAACTTGAAATGGCTAGCCGCTCTATACCTGATCTGGAGCAGTACCGGATTAGCCACCTAGCAAGAGTATCAATTGCTACGGGCCCCGCGCGAAAGGGGGCCTCACATATTTAAACCCACTCATCTCTGCCTGAGCGTAATTTTTTGAGTGAAGTGGTATCTATTAATTACCCACAAATTTGTAACCTATAAATAGCAAATAAACGTATTGAATTGTATTTTTACCACTCTAAACCTATGAACCCATAGCAGATCAAGGCTCTGTGCAAGAATTTGCTATGGGCCCCGCGCGCTTGCTTAGTCCGGCACTGATGTAATCTAATCTGTCATCTATCGTCGAATAGATAATCTACGTTTCACTTCATGTTGTTTAACTGTTTGATGTTGCTACGTTTTCTTTTTAATTACTGTCATGACTTGTAGCTATACCGGTACGCTACGACCTTGAGTATCTACCTTCAAACCCGCGGGTCGACCACTTCCCTATAATGTGGTTGAGGAGATCGATGGCTGCCATATACGTTATGCCTGTGAACAGGTGCCGCTATTTGGGGTTGATCGGCTCACTGGATTCAAGACATTAAAATTTCATTTTTAATTAAATAATATATTTTTTTAAATTAAAGAATTCATATTTCAGCTGAGCGCCTTTCGAAACAAACAAAACTAGTTAGTTATATGTAGAAGATCATTGTAATGTGGCGTTTAAAAAAGAGACAAGCCCACCGAGTTTCTTCCGCCAGGTCTTCTCGGTTGGTGCTGCGTTCCGAACTGGTAGTAGTATTATAAAAATGATGTAACCGGTGACGATGTGAACGCCGTAATTGGTTTATACAATAAAGTATTTTTCTATTCTATTAAAAAAAACCCTTGTCACATTTTCAATGATCTGGCATATATTTTATTTTGTGAACCGATACCACAACCGATTTTCTGCACCGTACTTCATACGGCCTACTCCATGTTGTCCAACTTTCTTTCCAACTTTCAGTACTGTAGCGACCGCATGCTACATACTTTACACAGTTTAACCGAAAAATCTGAACTAATTGCATCATGAAATATCAAAAACTTAATTATTTACCAAAAACTCCTACACCGCGATAGCTAAGTTTCAAGAGCAATTAGCATATTTAAGAATTCCCCGACTACAACTATCGGGGGTTATGCGCTACGACCCCTTATTTTTTTACGTTGGAGATCCTCATGGATACCCGGCCGTTGAGAAATGGCCGGGGTATGTAGGACTTCGGGGCGCGTATAGATGGTAAATTGCGCCCCGATCTACCCACTAAAACCGACGGCGATCCTTAACTGCCCAAGCCAGGGCCACGGGATTCACTCCCATTGCAGAGAGCATGCTCCGTGTCGCGCTACGACCCTAGCCAAACATACCACCGCGTCTGGCTGGATGATCATCCCTTTGCCCCTAAAGTACCTAATGTATTTCTTGACGGTTCTGATCGTGCTCAACAGAGCGAGCGATCAGACCCGTCAAGAAATCATTTCCTGCAACGTACAAAGATCGTGAAAATCTTAGGTATTTCTTCATACCATTTCTTCATTAATCTTGAATGAAAAGGTCAACTATATCTTACAATAATTACAAAGTCAAGGAATCCCAGCTAATAAAAAGAACCGCCAATCTGCCTCTCAACCAGACATAAACAATGTCTTGGCGCTATTTAAATTTCCGTTCATTGAGTCTTTATGAATGGACTTCTCTTTATGTAAAAGGCTGCTAGGTCTGCCAATGTCAGGAAACTCCGGAATTGACCTAGTTAACCGAGTAAAATTAACGTCAATAAAAAGTCCGCATACTCACTCACGATAAGGTATTCTCATCAGCCTTTTGTCAGTCCGTCAATCAGTTCAGTTTAGTTAAAATCGGGCGTTTGTTATTGTTTTGTTGATACAATATTATGTAAAAGAAAAATATAATATCTAATTAAAAATGAATGAATCGTTAAGAAGTCTATCTGTTATTCAACAAATGAAGTATAATAGGTGTTCTACGTGTTTTTGCCATGAAAGAAATATGCGCCCATTGGGAGATATCGGTATTTTATCGAGACTGTGCCCCCAACTCGAAACAGTAAGATTTAAATTGTATATGGTGTATACAATTTTTGTTTTCCGACATCCTGAATAATATTGTCTACACTCTTCCTACTCAAAAACAAAACATTTTCTTTCAAATGTATTTTTGTGTTTAAATTATTTATTCATATTTTCAACACAATAATCATAAAAAAGCAACACAATATTATTCTAATCTATACAAATAAATAAAACTGGAGTGTCTGTTTGTAATAATAAAATAACCACTTTTTACTAAATGCGTAAGTATGTATACACAGTACATGACCAAAATATCATTTTTTAATTTTTTTGTCTGTCTGTCTGTTTGTTCCGGCTAATCTCCGGAACGGCTGGTCCGATTTTGACGGGACTTTGGGAGGTGATGATATAGGGAGTAACTTAGGCTACTCACCCACAGGTAACAACACAGCCGTGTGAAGCCGGGATGGGCTACTATTACATAAAATTAATTATATCGGAGAGAATGTGCATATGGTCCCTTATAGAAAAATAACCAGACAATTTGACTTCTACCTAAATTCTACATTTTACCCCTATTAAGTCCGGTAATTCAATAAATACACAAAGTTTGTGTGAATCATGTAATCAGTTGAGTAGCCATTGTAGTAAAAAAGTGTGACAGTAGATTTAATATTCTTCTACCTTACATTGCTCAACTTTATTTTAGAATAAAGTTGACAAGTACCAACTTAGTTTACTTATCACGCACAAGTACCCACTTCGATAGATATAACAACCCCCAAATCAAAATTGTATATATTCCTGTTTTCCTTTAGTCTCCTTTAGTGTGTGTAAAAAACACTATCAGTATGGTATGGGTTGATGGAATGTTGTATTCTAAATCCTAAATATCATGTAGACACACATGAAAATATTTCATGCAAACAATACACTGTCTTGTTAACAGCATACCTTCACTGAAACCCCCCCCCCCCCGCCCCGCTACCTACAAAGAATCTTACACACAAAGGTACACGCCACTTTTCAGTTTATAAAACACGCGTTTGACGAAATAATAAATACACATGATATCTTAAATTTGACCTTGTGATATTTCGTAATTTTTACCGAACCCCCCCCCCCCCTTCGAACCTCACGCGAGTAATGGACATCCCCTTAGGTGTCTGCCTGTTTTCCCCTTTACTTGAAAACTAAATCAATCAGACCATAGAGTTTTTTTTACCTTAATAGATAAAACAAGGGTTTATGTATTTGTTTCCAGATCAAAGCTGATAATATGATATGTTGGGAATGTCGATCAACTATTAGAAATCTGATGAAGTTCAGAGATAAAGTGCTCTCTGCACAAGTTTTGTGGACAAGACTGATCAAGGGAGAGCAGGTAGAAGAATTTAGTTTCATTGTCATAGATAATATACCTTTTTATTTATTTTTTTATGATTATGAATCTTAACTCTAATAGACATTTATATTTCCCAGTGTGGGGATGGGGTAGAAAATACAACTTCCCCACTGCAAGCTGGGAAATAACGCGTGTTGTAAAAGTCAACAATACCCAGTTGCTTGGTGGTAAGATCTAATGGTCCGCCCGGCTGGCTACCATCCTCATATCGAAGCGCCAAGCAATTTCACTGTTTCCATTGCTGGACATAGGCTTCCCCCAAGGATTTCCACGAAGGCTGGCCCTGAGCCGCCCGCATCCATCGCTTTCCGGAGACCTTAACCAGGTCGTCGGTCCGCCGTGTAGGACTACCAGCGCTGCGCTTTCCGGAATACGGTCGCCACTCGAGGACTTGTCTGCACCCTCGGGCGCCGGGCCTGCGAGCTATTTGCCCACTGCCACTTATGTTTGGCAATCCTGTGGGCTATGTCGGTGACCCTGGTTTTCCTGCGTATCTCCTCATTTCTGTTTCGATCTCGCAGGGAAACTCCGAGCATAGCCGTCTCCATTACCCATTGGGTGACTTAATGATAATGAATAAAGTGAAATAAGTTATATTCCGTGTGGTGACGGATTTAGAATACGCAATGTGACCAACCCACACTATCCTGAGGGTGTCGTAAGAGGCGACTAAAGTAGCGCAAGTGATCTGATCACTTAGCAGCATGAGAAGGAAAACTTGATACACACTCTGTGCCAACCCGTCTTGCCAGCGTGGCCCAGTAGGCTAATTTCCCTCCATGAATTTGGAGGAGGCCTGACTCTGCAGTGGGTCATTTATGGGCTAAAACGACGACGAAGTTATATTGTGACGTATATCATCGAAATAAGAAATTATAATTTTCAGATCGATCTAAAAGGTATAAGTAATTTAGCAACTACAGACATTTCGACACTATCGGTTGGCGAGTTGGGTGACGACCCTCCCACTAACTCTAAAGGGGTTTCTAGTCACGAAAAGAGCCAGTGGAAGAAAGAGCAGATTAACAAAGAAGAGATAGAGACGCAAGAGATAAAGGACGAGCCCGATGATTATTTTGACGATGATATATTTGTTAAGAAGTTTGCAGAATACGATGATTCCGATGGTAAAATTAATTTGGATATCGTGAACGGTGATAAAAGAAGGTAGGTCAAGTGCGGTGACGGGTTTAGTATACACAGCGTCACCACCCCACTCCATCCTGAGGGTGCCGTAAGAGCCTGTAAGAGGAAATGAGAAGGCGAAAACCTAGCCATAAGGGAAGGAGAACTTGAAACGACACCCTGTGCCAACCAGTCTGGCCAGCGTGGCACAGTAGATTAATTATCCTCCATGTGAGTGGAGGAGGCCTGATTCAGCAGTGGGTCATTTATGGGCTGAGTAGTAGTTAGTAGTAGTGCTTATCACTCGGTAAGGCATAAACAACTATGCCAGAGTGTCTCGACATACCACAGGATTCTCGACTCTAACTGTTTAAGTATAAAGCACATTATCCCCAGTGCGCCATAACCGAACACCTTTTTTTTAATATTGACTCAATCTTAGCCTACAGTCTACCACCGGTTGGGAACGTTTTTAAATTAATTTAATTCCCAATAGAACTTCAAAACGGACTACAAGAAGGCCAAAATTCAACGCTAAGAAGGCCAGCAAGAAATATGGCGTCACAGAAGAGAAAGAAGAGAATAGGTAAGGTAAAATTACGTCACTCATGGCCCACTGCTAGGGTAACCAACTGTTTTCGACAAAATCACTACATATTAAAAAACAAAGTCGCTGTCGTCTGTCTGTCACTATGTATGTTTAAATCTTTAAAACTACGCAACGGATTTTGAAGCGGTCTTTTATAATGCATAGAATTATTCAAGAGGAAGGTTTAAATGTATAATACATCCATAATTGTGTAGATAAACACTGATAAATTTAGAGGTTCATTATTGCACCCGTGCGAACCCGGGACGGGTCTCTAGTAAAGTATAAAATGGTTTGTATAGGGAAAAAAAGTATTTTTCACTTCAGTAGCTCAAACATGTAGGTTTTGCTCACTGAAAACAGTGGACAAAATGCAATTTTGCCCACTGAGTGAGACAAAGTAACTTTTTAATTCTAATTCGAAACATTGACACTATCTCTTTCCCGCCAATAGAAAAGAGAGAGAGACAAAGACCAAGTGGCCAGTACCAACAGCTCCGATTTTTCTTCTTCTTCGTCATTTAGGTTTTGGCTTCCATCGTTATACCGATGATTTTGCCAATGACAAGTGTGTTGTGTTAGAAATTTCGTGTGATTATGAAAGTTAAATTAATTGGTTATAAGTTGCGTTAGAGTTATGAAGTTAAATGTTAGCAGGTAGCGCTATAGAAAACAATACAAAGCATTAAAGTACAGATTATAAATATTAAATTGATAGAGCAATATTATGGGAACTATATTTGATTAAATACAAACTAGACGTACTTTTAACAGTTCGATTGGATGAAAGGAGTTCGTTACTCCGAACTGGGGTTACTCCGATTTTTAATTCGACCTCAAAGACAAATACCTTCGGAATTTCGTACTAACTAAAGAAATTTAGCAAAAATGATAATTATATCTTTTATTGTAATTCATTGAATTTTTAACTTATTGTTGTATTTAAACTAAAATAAGTATTTACTGCTTAAAAAAACTGATATTTAACTTAAAAATATTTAATTAGTTTCAAAATGTTACGTAATATATTTCATTTCCTATAGTGTTCTCGCTGCTGAAGTGAAAAGTTATGTGTGTTACACGAGAGCAAATTTTTTCGCATCTCGTGCCTATGAATCCCTCGCAGCACTCAGGAATCAACTTTAGAATCACTCGCTACGCTCGTGATTCAATCATTGATTCCTTCGCTTACTCGGGATTCAATATCAGCACTCGCAGCAAAAAACGACTTTGCTCTCTTGTTGCACAAATAACTATTTCTTATTTATTGTTTTGCTATGTGATTTTAGCGCATGCAAACATTTTTATTTGCTATCTTTAATCAACGCTTGTTTGACAAATTAAAAATACCTGTATTTAACATATGGAATGATATTATCTATTCCATATGATGACATATGGAACAGAGACGTGGTCGCTCACTATGGGCTCCATCAGAAGGCTCAAAGTCACCCAAAGGGCAATGGAGAGGGCTATGCTCGGAGTTTCCCTGCGAGATCGAATCAGAAATGAGGAGATACGCAGGAAAACCAGGGTCACCGACATAGCCCACCGGATTGCCAAACTTAAGTGGCAGTGGGCAGGGCACATAGCTCGCAGGACCGACGCCCGATGGGGCAGAAAAGTCCTCGAGTGGCGACCGCGTTCCGGCAGGCGCAGTGCTGGTAGGCCTCCCACACGGTGGACCGACGACCTGGTTAAGGTCGCCGGAAAGCAGTGGATGCGGGCGGCCCAGGACCGGCCTTTGTGGAGATCCTTGGGGGAGGCCTATGTCCAGCAGTGGACGTGTTTTGGCTGAAATGATGATGATGATGATGTATTTAACATAATTACCATAGCAATGTTCTATGCTGTTAATGTCACGATATTAATGTAATATTTGTTGTTGGTGTGCTCATAAAGTAAATACATAATCACTTCGTTCGGAAATAAAGTATTTTCACATACTTTACAAAAGTATAAAATATAATTACCAATAATAAAGTAGGATACTTAATTAAGTAGGACGGATTTAGAATACACAATGTCACCAACCCACACTATCCTGAGGGTGTCGTAAGAGGCGACTAAAGGATCGCAAGAGGCAGATCACCTAGCCGTATCCATAAAGGACTTTACTCCGGGCAAAAAAAAAGGGTTTTCTTTTACTCTTCTCTTCTCTTCTCCCACCCGGAGATATTGCTCACAAACCTTTTTTTTTTTTCAGAAAATTAAATTCCTCAGTTAATTCTGACACAGAAACTCCGTTAGACAACATAGTGATTCGAAAAGAGAATTTAAAAGAAATGACAGTTGAAGGCAGAATTTGTCTTATAAACGAAGACAGAGAGGTGTGTACTGTGGAGACTATGGGCGAGAGGGAGATGCAAGAGTATAGGGAGGCGAAGAGGGGGGAGGGCATCTATGTGAATAGCGAATTGAAGTGCGAATCTTGTGTGCGTCGGTTCGTCACTCGATGCGCGTATGTCGATCATATGATATTGCATGATGAGGTGAGATATGACGATATTTCTATTAGGGTGACCAAATAGTCTTTGGTGAAAAAGAGTAGGTATTCTAAAAAAAACGAAGTCCGCTAATACGGCCGTGCGAGCGGACAAACCTTCTGCGGGAGGCACCACTGACGCGCGCATTCCGCACCCTAAACCTTTTACCTGGGAAGGTGGACATATTCAGTTGTTCTCTGAGTGAACTCACAAGAAAGACATTGAAATTAAACACTTTTTAACGGATTTATCGCGTGTATATTACATTATTTAATTACCGACGTTTCGAATGCTTTGCAGCAGTCGTGGTCGCGGGAGAGCCGTGAGCGATTTCTGCGTGCACAGGGAACGTTATCAATAAAACAAAATTATAGGCGGTAGATTTTAACTGTTTCTTTGTACTTTTGACGACAACTGTCATCTAGTCTCTCCCGCGACCACGACTGGTGCAAAGCATTCGAAACGTCGGGAATTAAATAATGTAATATACACGCGATAAATCCGTTAAAAAGTGTTTAATTTCAATGTGTAATAATCGCGAAAACCTAAGAAATCATTAAGAAAGACATTATTTGTTATCAGTTACAAAAATAAATACTTTTAGATTTAGTACACTATCGCATTGGGGGAACAAACACCTGTAATGATAGCTGTAAGAAGGATGAATAAATAAACTCCAAACTTAAGTGGCAATGGGCAGGGCGCCCATTGCCACTTAAGTTTGGCAATCCTGAGGTCTATGTCGGTTCTTCTGCGTATTTCGTCATTTCTGATTCAATCCTACTTATCTTGCGGCTAGGTGTTTGACCTTATCTTATCCTTTTATCGGCTCTTACGACACCCATAGGGTGGAATGGGGTAGCGACACTAATAAAATATTGTTCCATTCTATTTATAGCGTAAATTGGTGATGTACTAATGTAGAAGCGGAAGTGAGTGTTGGCTATGAAATCTCTTCTCTTCTCTTCTAGGTATCCGGCAAAGTGGTTTGTGCTATATGCGCACAGAGATTCAACACGGACCAAGCGCTTTCGGAACATCAGGCAACACATTACAAGTAAGTATTACTATAACCTATCCGTTTAACCAAAAAATAAAATGTTAACAAATTGGAAAAAGGGATTTTTGGGTGTCGTTTTTACTATGATCAACGTGATATAAAATTATCATAGCAAATTTTAATTATTTATTAGTAATTTCCCCTATATTCTTTTTTTTACTTACTTACTTTTAGAAAAAAAAACACATAAAATAATTTTATTTTTACAATTATCAATGATAAATATAATGTGTAACAATTACATATTTACAACATAAAATTGTAATAAATAACAGACATTAAAAGAACCTAAAAAGTCAATGTCTCCAAATCTCTCTGGTTTTACTATGCTGCTAAATATAACTGTACTGTTCAACATACTATTGTCGATTGGAAGGAGTGTTTTATTCAGTGTTGCCGTTTTAGCGACTTTGTCGCTAGATTTAGCGAGTTTTAGATGTGTCTAGCGACATTTTTCAACCATCTAGCGACAAAAATAAATTTAGCGACTTCTAGCGGCTTTTCGTTTGCAAAGCTAACTACCAATGTCCAGTAGGTAGTGGAGTGAAATTTTAAGAAAAAGACATTGACTTTTCGCGTTTAAAACGAAATTGCCACAGCTATGTTTTGCCAGATCATGTCCTGGCGCAAATTACAAAAACTATTAAAAAACCAAGTGAATCCTCCACATCTACTTCTACAGTTGCACCATCCACTTTCGAATTAGTTGAAGTCGAAGATGACGTAATCGATGACGATATTTTTTATTGTATAGATCTATAGTGATTTGTTTAATAAAATTTTGATTATACAGAACTATTTTTTATTTAGACCATATTTTTTAAATTGAAAGCTTTAAAATTTTTAGCGACTTCTAGGGATTTTTTTGAGTACATTTTTCTTAATATCTAGGGACATTTTCATTGAGGTCTGGGGACTTTCTTTTTTCCTAAGCGGCAACACTGGTTTTATTATTACTGTCGGATTATACCCGCCATTTTGTTTTTATTCTAGCTGAACTCGTTGTTTGTTTACATTTTAATTTTGGTATTTGGTAAAGTGTATAGAGTATAATTACCAAGCAGTTTTACCGTGTTTCGCCGTGTGTATGCGCGAGCCGGTGCCCGACAGGGCATTTCCTTGAATTGCCTGCCCCATCTTAGACCCTGGCGTTGCTTTCCATCACGCAAGCCTAGGGTCAAAGGCATTCAAGTAATTGGTAACTTTAAAAAAAAATACTCCTCAGCCCATTACTGAGGCGAGCCTCCTCCAATTTAAATTCAAAACTCATTAATAGCTCATTAGAGCTCTTTTGACAAGTTTAACTGTAAAATAATATTTAAAATTTACCGTCTACCACCGGCTCGGAATGCAGCTATACAGAGAAGAGTCGGCAAGAAACTCTGTAGTTGCAGTTTTTAGACATTTTAGTTATAACCTAAATTTGTTTTATTTATTATTTTGTTTTGACAATTGTTTTCTTTTTATTTTTTTTATGATCCAGCATACAAAAATACATACAACCCTAAATTTTCACCTCTCCTAGCGATATATAAATAGCAAAACAACGTTTGCCGGGCCAGTTACTTTTATATATTAAATACTAGTGGCCCGCCCCGGCTTCGCCCGTGCAATGCGGGGGTAGGTTATACATATAAACCTTCCCCTTGAATCACTCTATCTATTAAAAAAAACCGCTTCAAAATCCGTTGCGTAGTTTTAAAGATTTATGCATACATAGGGACGGACAGAAGAATGCGACTTTGTTTTATACTATGTAGTGATGTTTCTGTTAGACAATGATGATGATTGTACCGGCGTGATGGCTACACAACAATGTTATATTCACGGACTTTTCTACGGGATTGGGAATTTTATAAATCAAAATGCAATGTTCAGTGGAACAATATCAGACCAATTAGCACGCACTATCACGTCATCATGCTTTGTCCCCATTGGCGGTTCATGACGCGGCCACTGGCTGGCTTTCAATCGCCATCTCCCACATGATGATTCTCGTTTCAGGATGTACAAGTGCGTTAAGTGCGAATACGAGTCGGTTCCCCTCGAGCTGATGCTACGTCACTATCAACGCAACCACCTCGCCGCTCGCCGCGTCTGTCGGGATTGCGACCTGGTATTTCGGTATGACGTCGCTCTTCATCTTTGATCTCTGTTGTTGCTGCATGGGTGGTACCAGGCTCCGTACCAGACTATTAGGGCTAATCACCAAGAGTCTGTCCTTCAATGTTTTTTTTATAGCCCAATAGCGGCCCGCCCCGGCATCGCACTGGTGGTTTTTTTTTTCTTGCACTTTTAATCGTCGTCGTCGTCGTTTGAGCCCATAAATGACCCACTACTGAGTCGGGCCTCCTCCAAATTCATGAAGAGAAAGTCACCACCCCAATCCATCCTTAGGGTGTCGTAAGGGCCGACAAAAGGAAATGACGAGGCCGAAAACCTAGCCGCAAGAGAAGGAAAACTTGAAACGCAACCCTGTGCCAAACCGTCTGGCCAGCGCCAGCGTGGCACGGTAGGCTAATTACCCTCCCTGCCGCGGGAGGAGCCGTCGGCCCTTACGACACCCTAAGGATGGATTGGGGTGGTGACTTTTCTCTCCATGAACTTGGAGGAGGCCCGACTCAGTAGTGGGTTAATTATGGGCTGACTAGTATAGCCCGCGCCAATTTTTATGGCCGCTCCGAACCTAGCCGCATTACGCTGTGCAGAACACAAAATCAGTTATTAGCGGGACGTACGCGGGGGGTGGAGGCTGGGCACGTCTTCCACCCGCAAGCGTCCTCGCTTCCCGTGTGTTAGTGTGAGTGAGCTACGTTCGTATTGGTCATGAAATGTACGATGCGCAAGTTCGTACCCACGGCTACATTCAGAGCGGCCATAAAATTGGCGAATGGCTTGGCTGGCACTTTACAAAAAATAAATGGTGTATCGTCTCCCGCCAGGCTTATCACCTCTACTGGCAGGATTTTTGGTGGCAGGTTTGGGCCTCAAAAATCTAGTTCGACCCCTCCATGAATTGGAGGAAACCCAACAGGAATGCTTTTTTTTTCTCATAGGTCCGACAAGGCTTACGGCCGTCACAGATCCCAAGTTCACAAAGAGAGGGTGGAGTGTACAGCCTGTGGACACTACTTCCACGATCACAATACACTGGAGTTGCATATGATGTGAGTTATAACCGACTCCAACAAGGTTGTGTTAAACTTTTAACGCTCCTGGGGAGGGGGAATAAAAAGAGACACAGCGAGAGAGTAGCGTCCAATATTCCAACACAAGAGGGAGAGAGATAGAAAGATACACAACGGTTGAAAGTTGGAGTGAGAAAGACGACCTAGTTAAGGTCGCCGGAAAGCGACGGATGCGGGCGGCTCAGGACCGGCCTTCGTGGAAATCCTTGGGGGAGGCCTATGTCCAGCAGTGGACGTCTTTTGGCTGAAATCTTAATATTTATTTCTTCTATATCTTTTCGCTTTCTAATAGATTCAGCCTATATATTTCAGTCGTAGACACAAGAGCAAGATTAAGGGGCTGGAGTGTTCGGTCTGTCATAAGACTTTAAAGGGTCCGAACTGCCTTCGACTTCACATGAAGAGGATGCACGAACAGATCAAAGAGGTGAATGAACCTTGTACATTTTTTTAGGCTCGCTGATTAAATGTTTGATGTACTACTGTGACCATTGCGCGGGTTGGCCCTCACAAATTCATCTAATCAGTATTTGTTATACAATAAAGGCGATTAAAAAAAAGCAACTACAAAGTTTCTTGCCCGCTCTTCTTTATAGAGCAGCCTTCTCCTCCTCCTCGTTTTCCTTATTAGTGAGGGTCGTGACTCCCCCGCTGCATTAGTTTCCCTCTTACGATTTTCCTCCATCTGCTGCGATCCTTAGCTTCATGAAGGGCGTTGTGGAAGCAGCCTTCTAAACCGGTGTTAAATGTACCTTGACGTGTAAAAAGAGCTCTGATGAGCCGATTTGAATCGACATGTTTTTGATTTTTATACTACTGGTCCTCCGGGGTCCTTTCGGCCGGTTGTGTGTTACTCCGGAACACTCAACTATCCACTAAAACCCTCACACGCGTGTTTTACCCGTGTGGGTCCCGTGTGGGTCAGAATATTATACTTCCTTACCGCACGCTGTGTAATAACGCGTGTTGTAAAAGTCAACAAAACCCAGCACGCTTGGTGGGCCATGTGAGGATCTAATGGTCCGCCTGGCTAGCTACCACCCTCACATCTAAATCCGGCGCCAGGCAGTATTACTGTGTTCCGTCGTGTGTATGCGAGAGCCGGTGCGCGATAGGGCATTTCCTTGCCTGCTCCATCTTAGACCCTGGCGTTGCTTTGCAAGCCTAGGGTTAAAAGTACCAGGCGCACATAACATTTAGTAGAGGTCATTTGGAACGAGGGAAGGACCTTTGATATAGAGAATACCAGGAGAACATATGGCACTAGGAGTTTAAGGGAGAAAGGATAAATATATTAAAATAAGGATAGATATTTCACCTGAAAATACCGCAGCCACATTAAGAAGTACCAGGCGCACAAAACATTAGTAGAGGTCTTTTGGAAGTTGGCTCAGTAAGAGAAGATAGCGCCAGGGTGGGTTTAAGAGACCTAACTAGTGCTGCACTACTGGGGAAGAAAGGACATTCCTTTACCAGGACGTTTACGGACAGAATACCAGGAGAACATAAGAAGATAGGATATTTCACCTTAGAAAATACCGAAGCCGCATTAAAAAGTACCAGGCGCACATAACATTGGTGGAGGTTATTCGGAATGTTTAATTGCAAGTTGTAAAATTGTGATTCTTCCACAGAAGCAGACCTTCTGTGTGGAATGCAACAGTCAGTTCAAGAACGCAGCCAGCTTAAGATCTCATTACCGGTTTTCGAGCAAACACAACTCGAGGGAAAATATGAAGTGAGTATTCCGAGGAATGTGGTGACGGATTTAGAATACAAAATGTCACCAACCCATACTATCCTGAGGGTGTCGTAGGAGGCGACTAAAGGAACGCCTGAAGCAGATCACCCAGCCGGGAAAAAACACTGGGCCAACTCGTCTTGCCAGCGTGGCACAGTAGGCTAATTTCCCTCCTTGTACTTGGAGGAGGCTAGACTCAGTAGTGGGTCATTTTGGGTTGAAACGATGATGATGTTGATTCTGAGCAGGTTACAACTGGATGCGTCGAGCCGAAGACAGGGCGCTATGGCACTCTTTAGGGGAGGCCTATGTCCAACAGTGGACTAGAGTGGGCTGATGATGATGATGACGATTCTGAGCGGCGTGGTGACGGATTTAGAATATATATTGTCACCACCCCGTTCTATCCTGAGGGTGTGAGTCCTAGCTGTAAGAGAAGGACAAACCGTGTATAATAAATTACCCACTGCTTTGCCGGGGCATCTCCAACTATGTAGTGGGTTAGCCTAATGTGCCACACTGGCCAGACGGGCTGGCACAAAAGTAAAACTTTCTTATGTCTTCTTAACATCTTCCTTATGTCGGCTTATTCGACACCCGCAGTATGCAGAAAAGTGTGAGCAATTTTTCTTACAGACATCAATGTACGGAGTGCGGTAAACGTTTCTACCAGTCGGCGGCACTGAGAAGACACCGCGAGGGTGCGCACCTGAAACTGCGAGCGTACCAATGCCACAAGTGCGATCAGGTCAGTCTTAGAGTCCATAAAATACCTACTTGTAAGTCGGGCCTCTACCATTTAGTTGGGGGGAAATTAGCCTACTGTGCTACGCTGTTTGGCACAGGTTTTGAGTTAACAGACAGCATGTCGACATGTTAGACAGCATGTCGCGGGTTCGATCCACGCACGGAAGAAATATTTGTACGACCTACAAATATTTGTTCCGGGTCTGGGTGTTTTCTATCTATAACATGTATGTATTTACAAAAAAAAAATGTATATAAGTAGTTTATCATCCATCTCGTTACCATAACACAAACATTAAGTTGCTTAGCTTGGGACGAGATGGCGTTGTGTGAAATGTCCAATGATATTTATTTATATTTATTATTAGCTAGGGTAATCTCGCTAATGTGTACACGCCGTAGATTGCCCTATGACAGTCGCTCTCCGTAATTTTAATCTATCGTGGATGAGGCGTTTAAGCGAGAGCTTTTCAAGATAACGATTAAAGCTCTTCGCTATCAGACCGTTATTATTATTGGTCAAGTTATTTGGTAAACCAGAGTGAGCTTTCGCAGGCGTTCAACACGAAGAGGACGCTAGGACATCACATTCTGACAAGACACGAGGGTGGGGAACCAAAGGACAAGATGTGCGACTACTGTGGGAAGGCGTTTACTGTGAGTGTCCTATGCATTTCAGACAAGAAATCAACCCTCCGCTAAATAAGCATTAGGTACTAAGCCCATAGGAGGAGGGTCGAGTCAGCAGCAGGTCATATTTAAAGGAAACCTCCTCAAATCACACTAGGTATTATTACCAGTATCGCTGGGGTGCTTACAAACATGTAATTTACGAACACAAATGACACTCAGAATCTAAGCAAAGTGTCTCTGGTTTACACAAAGACACTTGCCCGACCCCGGAATCGAACCGGAGGTTTATTAACCTCCATGATGGATCCTCATTTACGGCCTTGCAACGACGATATATCATTTCGCAATATTTTCTAAACGCAGAACTGCTTTTTTTACTAGGTCCATATATCATTTCGCAAATGTGTTTTTGTTTTTCAGAGCAAGGCGTTCCTAAAAGAGCATATAAACACACACACGGGAGCCAGACCCTATATTTGCGAAGACTGCGGGGCGTCCTTTGCTGCTTCCGGTACCCTCTTCTGGCACCGGAAGTGCGTTCACAAAGTGTTATCCCGGAAGCAGAGGGCCGAAGCGGAAGCCCGGTTGAAGATTGAAGCTGAAAACGATAGTAAAAAGTTGAAGGGAAATCGCGAAATGTGAAAACATTGTTGATTGTTTGTGAACGTGTGAAACTTACCACCGGATTAGGTGATACAATTGACCACTAGTTTGGGTGAAAAAATTACCACCAGACTAGATGGTAATAGGTATGCGATGAAAGTTACCACCAGTTCAGGCGATGGAAGATGACCATTGGATTAGATGATTTAACTTTCCACTGGTATTGATGGTGTGAGTGAATATTACCGTTGCAGTGGAATATTTTTCTTCGAGTTTGTGTCGTGGGTTAGATCTCAGTTTCTTATGGGTGTTGTTAAATGGAGATAGGAATATTACGAAGACTAAAAATTTATGAGAATTGTAACAACCTATCTGGTATACCAAAAACCTTACAGTCGTTTCAGCCCATAAATGACCTACTACTGAGTCGGGCCTCCTCCAAACTCATGGAGGGAAACTCGCCTACTGGGCCACGCTGGCAAGACGGGCCGGCACAGGGTTTGTATCAAGTTTTCCTTCTCATACGGCTAGGTGATCTGCCTCTTGCGCTCCTTTAGTCGCCTCTACGACACCCTCAGGATAGTGTGGGTTGGTGACATTGTGTATTCTAAACCCGTCACCACACGGACGAAAAAAAAAATATAGACATCCGAAATCAGGTTATTTCTTCTCTCTTGAAGTGAATGCGTATAAGCGGGAAATGAACGTTTTTCTAATCCAGATTTTTATTACAACTGGGTTGCAACAAGCTTAGTAATCAGAGTTACTTTTTTTCCTTGGCTTTTCTGTCGTTATTTCTCAAGTTGGTGACCTGTTGACCAACATTTCAACACAAAATCGTTGCTTTGTTTTTATAACAGTAGTACTTACATCCATAATTTAGTTATGGATATAACGTTTCTGTCACTTCATGTATAGTGCTTTTTAAAATCGAAAATTGTATATCTTACCATAATGCGACAAGAGGCAGAACAAGACTTGAGTTAAGTGGAATTTCGCTACAGATTTGAGAGACTATGCACTAAAACCATATTATACCACCACCATCATTTACAAATTTAAAACTCATTTAATCAAGTTGGCACGAAATTTAAAATTCACCATCTACCACCGGTTCGGAATGCAGCTCTAGAGAGAAGAGCCCGCAAGAAACTCTGTAGTTGCTCTTTTTGGGTACAAGGCCGTGATAAGACAAACTCGCGCAAAAGTCGCAATGGGCCAAACTAACAGCCATACGATTTATAGGAACGCCAGTGTTAGAAGGTCTCTCTAGCAATAATATGTGTTTTTAAAATGTTCGTAAACGCGACTATGTAAGTTACCAAAGGCACTGAAAAAATCTGTGAAATACCGAATCCGTAAGTGAAACTTACCACCTAAATAATGAACGGTGGTAACAATGTTATTGCTTAACGATATCTTGATGTTGCATTGGTCTGCAGATTGGTTTAATGAAAACAACTTGTACTATACTAGGTGTATGTTTAGCTACTAGACAATTTAAATGAAATAAAACACAGTAAATTTATAAACGAGTATTTTATTTATTGTGTCGTTCGTATATCTAATTTAAATATAAAATTACGATTGTACCTACTAGATAAGTTACTATGACCGCGCGCGATCCAAATCATAAACTATCCGGCTATATAAAAACCGGCTTCTTCTCACGCCTTATATGACCCACTGCTGAGTCGGGCCTCCTCCAACAACAAGGAGGGTAAATGCCACGCTGAGCAGACTGGTTGGCACAGGGTTTCATATCAAGTTTTCCTTCTCTTGTGGCTAGGTTATCGGCCTTATCATGTCCTTACGTCTTCTCCTACGACACCCTCAGGATGAAATGGGGTGGCGACACTATGTATTCTTTATCCGTCGCCGTGGCATAAAGATCATGCCAAGCGAGAGAAATATTAAATGTAACTAAAATTTTGTAAAAGAAAGAAATATTTTTATAAAATTTCAAATCTCTGGTTCCAGAGATATTATGATGAATCAGTATATAGGTGGAAATCTCTTAAAATTATGTAAAAAAAATTAGCAAGGCATGGTAAATTTTATTTGTAATTTTTTTTATTGAAATTGTGTAGTGACTGTCGCAAGCGGCAAGAGGTCAATGTCCGAGCGAGTGCATACAGAACAGCTGATACCTACATACAGTGATTTATTGGTATAACTTTGTGTCACTCAAATTTCGGATCGGTAATACTTATTTTAGTTAGAATTCGTGAATGTAAATTTGTATTAATGTTAATGATTTAGTCAGGTTTCGGATCGTGCGCGGTCTTACAATATTTAGTCGACTTTCTTGAGCAATGAGGAATATTTCATCGTTATATTAAATTTATTTTAACTGTATCCACCGAAATTTGTGCCCAATTATAATATGAATATGGTCTTATAAAGATTTAAGAAGCTTGGTTCATAAAAAAATAACGTCGTGAAACACGTTGAAGGAAATCTTTTACCAAATTATATCTTAATATATATAAATTACGTGTCACGTTGTATGTCCGCGATGGACTCCTAAACTACTTAACCGATTTTAATTAAATTTGCATACAGTATGCAGTTTGATCCAACTTGAAAGATATATAATAAGCTATATCTCAATTTATAGTCGCAATATAGTCCTTGTAATAGTTGAACATATTTTGTGCGCATGCCCGCACATCCGTCATGTTTTTCGGGCACTTTATTTAAAAATGTGATGTGTGATAATGCTTGTTGCACAGCCCTAGTTATGAAAAGTGCCCGAAACTGTCATACTGCTGCGTTTTTGACATGGCCACAGATATAATACATGGCGGACGCGCCTGCGCTATGCGAACTATAAAAAGGCCTAAAAATTTATTGCAAATTATTTGACAGCCACAATTATATGTTAGTTCAAAAAGATTCTAACAGATGGCGATATAATATGTTGACTGGATTAAGTAAGTATTCAATATAAGGCGCTATATTAAAACGTAAATTAATATATTTTAAAAATGTAATATACCAAAATACTTAGCCACAACAACGCGTGGACGGGTATGCTAGTATATCTATATAAATAAATAGAACTGAAAAGTCTGTGCAATATCAATATAACAGCTTTTTACTTAATCATTAAGGTTGTACGCGCTTGGGAGAGCATTTAAAGCCGAAGGTTCTGCCGTTTGGAAATCTATGGCAGTCGATATACGGAATTTGTAGTAAAACGGGTACAGTACTCGCCAATCTTTATGGCCGCTCTGAATATAGCCGTGGGTACGAACTTGCGCATTGTACATTTCATAACCAATGCGAACGTAGCTCACTTACACTAACACGTGGTTGGCGAGGGCGCTTGCGGGTGAAAAACGGCGCGCGAGGCCGTGACCTGCCTCCACCCCCCGCGTACCACCCGCTGATACCTCATTTTGTGTTGTGCGCAGCGTATTGCGACTACATTCAGAGCGGCCATAAAGATTGGCGAGGACTGTAGCTGATCTGACTTAACGTTAACCGGTGACTACTGGTAATGTCAGACTTGACCATAGGTATCTACGGCATGTGTCAATAGCTTCGTGGGAATAGTGGTTAACGAAATCAACCCAGGATGCCTGCGAGAATATTTTGTCAGGCCGTAGTCTGTTTTGTGATGTTATAAAACCTATTAGTATAGGATCCCGTTATACAACGACCGTCACCGATATGTTAAATTAATTACAAATTTGACATGTAGTATGTTAAAATTTTAAAAAAAATGGGTTGACTGAAAATATCCTGGCCAGGCTATGATTTGTTTTTTAACATTTCACCCGTTTGTTTTTTAGATAAAATCTATACCAATCGAAAGTATGAAGCCCATAGAAAAAAATAATATAAAAATTTAAATAAACCCCCGACACAATGACCTAAGTACCATATAAAAAGTAAAAAATAAAAAAATATATCGCGTTGGGGGACCTCTCCTGTTTATTTATTACCTGATCCCTGGTTTATTTAAATTTTTAATTTAATTTTTATTTTTTGCTTTTTATAGGTACACGCTTATTATGATATTTGTAAAGTGCACTTGATGCGCTTTCATTTGAGACCCCACTCGATTATATTTGCAGACATTCGGTTGTTCTTCCCCACTTTCTCCCCCATAACTTTTAAACGACTCAACCGATTTTCATCAAACATGTCTAAGAACACTCGCCCGTAACTCACCTGTCATACAAAAAACTGTATTGAAATCGCTTCATCCGTTCCCGAGCTACGGTGCCACAGACAGACAGACACGTCAAACTTATAACTCGTTTAAACCCCTCGTTTTGCGTCGGGGGTTAAAAATTACTCATACTTACATATTTTCATCCATTAAACATATCGGTGAAGGTTGTTGTATAGCGGGATCTTAGATTATATCTATTGTGCCTACCCAAACAAATTGGAAAAGGCTTTGTCAGGTTGGTATTTCTAAGTATAAAGGTTTAGTGGGGGAGTCTTTACAGTTGTTGTCTGAACATGGCAGTAATTTCCTCGACGGTCTTGTTCTTGGTTTCAGGCACTTTGAAGAAGATGAACAATATGAAGATCAGTTGTAATATGGCGAATATCACGAACACCTTCGCGCCAATTGCTAGCTGGAAAAGGAGATTATATTTTTTTAACAGATTTACTTCAATTTTTTTGGGCTTTTCCCCACTTCACAAGTGTGGAAAATGCTTGATACCTCCCAGAATGGGTAAAAGACGGTCAGGTCACAGGTTCGATTGTAGGGTTGGGCAAGTTTAGTAACTTGGAGATCGTTATCATCATTTCAGCCAATAGAAGTCCACTGGACATAGGCCCCACCCAAGGATCTCAACAAAGGCCGGTCTTGGGCCGCCGACATCCATCGCTTTCCGGCGACCTGAACCATGTAATCGGTCCACCGTGTGAGAGGCCTACCAGCATTGCGCATTTCGCCACTCAAGGACTTTCTGCCCCATCGGGCGTCGGTCTTCCGGAACTCAGAGACACTTTCTCTAAATCTGCGTGAAATTTGTGTTAGTGAATTATATGATTGTGAAGTACCAGTTCAGCCGATAACTGATCCAGTGCTGAGTCTGGCCTCCTCCATGTTCTTAGAGGGAAATTAGCCTACTGTGCCCCGCTGTAAGATAGTCATGGATAGTTACCGAGAGAGGCAGGAAGCTCAGCCCAACAATGAAGTTAGCTGTCCAGTTTAGCGTGACCGCAACCGATGAAGCCGCAGGGCGCGCGTTCTGGTTAAATAACTCTGCAACAATATATTATTATAATGATACGAAACACCTGCACCTGTTTGCAATCATGAAAACGTGACACCCAGACTCAGAGCAAGTGCCTCTGATTTACACAAAGTCACTTACCCGACCCCAGAATCGAACACGGGTCCCCGTTATCCAAAGGCCGACAATGCAGTATGGAGAACACACATTTTTTTAAGTGAAACTTCTAATGAGACTTCAAGAGAGAGAGAGAGAGAAATAAAGATACACAAAGGTAGAAAGTAGGAGAGAGAAGGAGAGTATAGATTTGGATATTTATCCACTCGATACTGATAAATTTAAAAGATGCGATCTGTAAGCAATGTTAGTAAAGTTTGTCATAGACAACAGAACAGAACACGCCTTTGTGGAAATCCTTGGGGGAGGTCCATGTCCAGCAGTGGACGTCTTTTGGCTGAAATGATGTTTGTCTTTGGACCCACTTACCGGTGACCAGGAACCAGGGGATGGAGCCGGGGCCCACAGCGAACATGGCCACCACAAGGATGACCAAGGCGATGCAGACATACGACACCCAAACTATGTGAGCCTGAAACAAAAAATATTTACGTTATGCTGGCAAACATGACGGCTTAAGATTATTTTAACTATTAGCATGGCAACCATGACGTGGGCAACATCGATGTGTCGTCTGTAAAAAAGTGAAAGCATGACGTTCCCAACACTTACGTGTCGCATGCAGAAGGGAACGCATGTAACACCGATGTGTCGCATTTAAAAGTGAAAGTATGACGAATATAACAGTGACATGTCTCACGTAAAAGGGACAGCATGACTGATGTAATAACGATGTGTCGAATGTAAAACTGAAAGCACATGTGACAACGAAAGCATGACGCATGTAACACCGAAGTGTCGCTTCTATAACCGAACGTTATCAATACGGTCAAAATCGACAATCGGACCTTCGTCACTCAGAAACTCACGTTCATGATGGCGAAAAACAGTGCCACCGTGCACACGAACATTCCAGAAAATCCAGACAGCAGCAAGGTCTTTCTGCCGGCCACTTCCACGAGAAACAGGCTTACAGTCGTCATCACCACGTTCATAGCTCCCATGCCTGCGAACAGATCATTGAGTATAAAGGTTTGTTCCCGTGTGGTGACGGATTTAGAATGCATATGTCACCACCCCATCTAGGGTTGCCAACTATACTGTTTTACACTAAATTATACTTTTTACTGTTGAACAAAAATAAAGTATACAAAATACTGTTTTCAGCATCAAAATGCAAACACATTACTATGTGTTATACTTAGACGCACAAACATTTTTTTCTGTAATGAATGCTAAGTGGCGGTAGGGTAGAAATAGAGCATCTTTTAATTTAATAAAAAATGAGCTCCTCATTTATTTTAATTTCAGCTATAATTGTGATGAGGCAAATAAAGTTTTTAAAAAACATTATAAATTAGTAAGTTGTGCGAGAAGCTCTAAAAATATGTATATAAATCAATAAATAAATAACATACTGTTCATTTTTCTAAAATACTGTTTAATATTATTCATAGAGCTGAATATACTTTATTTCTTGTAAAAAAAGCTGGCAACCCTAACCCCATCCCATCCTGAGCGTGTCGTAGGAGCCAACAAACACGGAAATAACATGGTCGAAAACCTAGCCGCAAGAGAAGGAAAACTTGAAACGAAACCCTGTGCCAACCCGTCTGGCCAGCGTGGCACAGTAGGCTAATTACCAACCATGTACCTTTTACCCCGTGTGGGGAAGGAGCCGAATATTAAACCACCCAGCAAAACCCAGCACGCTTGGTGGTAGGATCCGGCTAGCTACCACGCTCCCATCTAAACATCTTTTGTGGTGAGAGCCGGCCAATTTCCTTGAATTGCCTGCTCCATCTTAGACCCTGGCGTTGCTTTCCATCACGCAAGCCTAGGGTCAAAGGCACTGATAAAAAAAACCAGTATGAATAACCCACCCACCGCCGAGCCTCATCAAAAAGTACTAGGCTCACATAATATTAGTGGAGGTCTTTTGATCGTCCTATGAGCTGAGTGTATAGATATAGCTAGTAGGAGTGGTAATCTCACCAAGGGTAGCATATTGTGATTGTCTCTGGCTTAACTGGACCTTCTCGAAGATGGAAGTCGAGAAGAAGATAACGGCGTTAATCCCGGACAGCTGCTGGGCCACCATCACGACGAGAGCGATCACCAATGGTTGACGCAACTGGCGGTTACTTAGCAACTCGCGCAGTGTAACCTTTTTGCTGATTTTGTTCTTTTCCGCTTCCTGTAAATAAACGGCTTACTTGTAACCTGTGAACTCAACTCTAAGCCCCCTTACGCACCTAGGGGTTGAACCTCACCAGGTATCACTAAGGGGGAGGGAGGGTTTAAAAAAGGTTAAAAAATAAACGATGCGTTAGGCATAAACATCTGTTAGGAAAGATACATCATGTTCAAAAAGGCAAAAATTTTAAAAATCATTTGCGTCTAAACTATTTCTCCAATTTAATTGATTTTTGGTACAGAGCCTGGAAATGATACCTGGTATAGGCAGTAAAAATGCCCCTATGTCGTATCAACAATGTATAATATCAAATCACAAACCAAAGATATGTTATATCCTTAAAAGTTAGACTTTACCTGATGCATTTCTTCCATTTCCGCGTGGACTGCAACATCACCTCTCAGCCAGTTGAGTGCTGAAAAGAAATAACGTCACACAATGACTAACATTTACATGCGTCGTGACTGACTTGTTGGTCTATGGTTTGGATGTCGGGGTCCCGGGTTCGATTCCGGTGTCGGCCAAGTGTTGTTGTGTAAACCAGAGGCAGTTGCTTTGAGTCTGAGCGTCAAAAAAAAAAAGTTTTATTGAATAACTAGCGACCCGCCCCGCTTCGCACAGATGCAAAGATGAACATCAAAATTTATGCATGTATTATACATAAAAACCTTCCTCTTGAATCACTCTAGTAAAAAAACCGCTTCAAAATCCGTTTCGTAGTTTTAAAGATTTAAGCATACATAGGGACGGACAGACGACAGCGACTTTGTTTTATACTAAGTATGTAGTGATAATATCACAATAAAATTGTATGCACCTTTTATTTTCTCATAGAGGATGATGAAAAGTAGAGTGTATCACTCGGGCGCAAAATATTTTTTGGCTCGGGCGACGCGACGTACTTTGAATCCCTCGCTACGTTCAGGATTCTATTAAAGTATACCTCACGTCGGTACACCGTGTGGGAGGCCTACCAGCACTGCGCCTTCCGGAACGCGGTCGCCTGGTTAAGATCGCCGGAAAGCAGTGGATGCGGGCGGCCCAGGACCGGCCTTTGTGGAAATCCTTGAGGGAGGCCTATGTCCAGCAGTGGACGTCTTATGGCTGAAATGATGATGATGATGATACCTCACGTCGGTCTGGATTCAAAAAAGCGCCCTCGCCGTACAAATATTACTTTGCCCCTTGTACATACATATCAATATATTCTACTATTTGCTCCCTTGTAATACAATCTACTATTTAGTTACCTCTTTGCGCGTGTAACTCCTGACCCTTATTCAACAGCAGGTATCTCGGTGATTCGGGACAGAATGGCAGACAGGTGCACTGTAGCAGTGCTGGTATGAGCGGCACTGCTAGTAGCCAGATCCAGCCGGAGGTCGTGCCCAACACGGTCTCCAAACCCAGACTTTGGGACAACAGGATCGTGATTGTGATCACCAACTGGTAAACTGTACCTATCTGAAACAAAAGGTAATTTTTTTAACCGATTTCAATAAGGAAGGCTCGTTGGAACTGCCCGACATCCAAGTTATAGAATACCAGGAGAACATAAGGTAGTAGGAGTTAGGAGAAATATGATATAACACATCTCCTACTGGGGAGGAAGAATCTTCGCTTTACAGAATACCAGGAGAACTTATGGTAGTGGGAGTTGAGAGATAGGATATAACACCTTACAATCGCAACCGCATTAAATAGTAGGTACCAGTCGCACATAACATTGGTGGAGGTCATTTGGAACTTGAGAAGAAGACTGGGAAGGTACCTCCACCTTACGGAATACCAGGAGAACATAAGCCAGTAGCAGTTATTTCCACAGCCGCATTAAAAAGTACCAGGCGCACATAACATTGGTGGAGGTCATTTGGAACTTGAGAAGAAGACTGGGAAAGGACCTCCACCTTACGGAATACCAGGAGAACATAAGCCAGTAGCAGTTATTTCCACAGCCGCATTAAAAAGTACCAGGCGCACATAACATTGGTGGAGGTCATTTGGAACTTGAGAAGAAGACTGGGAAAGGACCTCCACCTTACGGAATACCAGGAGAACATAAGCCAGTAGCAGTTATTTCCGCAGCTGCATTAAAAAGTAACAGGCGCACATAACATTGGTGGAGGTCATTTGGAACTTGAGAAGAAGACTGGGAAAGGACCTCCACCTTACGGAATACCAGGAGAACATAAGCCAGTAGCAGTTATTTCCGCAGCTGCATTAAAAAGTACCAGGCGCACATAACATTAGTGAAGGTAATTTGGAACTTAAACAGGTGTGAGAAGATAGCGCCAGAGTATATTAGAGAACCGGAGAAATACCAGGAGAGCATAAAAGGTAGTAGGAGTTATTTCACCTCACAAGTCCCCGCAGCCGCATTAAAAAGTACCAGGCGCACATAACATAAGTGGAGGTTAGTTCAATAACTATTTAAGCGACATGATACAAATGTGTTTACGTACCGATCCTCGTAGCGACACTGGTGATATTTCCGACAAGTACATCGGTGCAAGGCCGGCGTTCAAACCGTTGTTCATTCCGATGAGCAAGCTGAAACAATGGCGCAATGTGACACGGGGTGGAATACTTATAACACTATTGTTGCACGTTCCGTGTAGTGACGGATTTAGAATACACAGTGCCACTACCCCATTTTATCCTGAGGGTGGCGTAAGAGCTGATAAAAGAAAATGATAAGGCCGAAAAGCTAGTCGTGACGGAAGGAAAACTTGACACCAAACTCTATGCCAACCCGTCTGAAGAAGACGGTAGTCTTTAAGTTAGATCAGCTGTCACTTTTCACGCTACTGACTTTGTGTATCTGCTGTCCATAGATATTGGAATGGCATCTCGAAACGACTGCTCTTATGTACTTCGAATTTGGAGGAGTCAACGTTTCGACGTCACTAAGTGCAATTTTGTCACGTGACGTCGCCGTGACGTCACTATGTACGGTTGTTACGTAACCACGTCATAATGGTCTAAAAGACTACGGGTAGACGACAAACGCTTCCACTTAACAACATTACGATATTTTCCCACCAAGAAATAAGCTAGAAGGCAACTTACCGTCCAAAGATTAACAGCTCCGCAGAGTTGGCTACCTTGGAAGTACACTCAAATACAACTGCTAGTAGGACTAGCACGTTGTTCAATAGCAGTCCGCCTTTTCTGCCGAATCTGGAACAAACATATAATTTATAAGGGACCTCTTTTATTTTGTCGACTCTTCCGTCACTCTCAGGTTGAAATGGGGTAGTGACACTATGTATTTTAAGTCCGTCACTAGTATACTACTACTTCCTAGCCCATAATTGTCCCACTGCGGAGTCAAGCCTCCTCCAGCTACATGGAGGGTAATTAGACTACTGTGCCACGCTGGCCAGACGGGTTGGCACAGGGATTTGTATCAAGTTTTCCTTTACACGGACACTACCACCGTTTTATCGTTACTCTTTCACGAAAAACTACTGAATGGATTTCAATGAAAATTGACAATAATATAGCATATAGATCAGAATAACGCATAGGCTACAATATAGAAAGATACTAGCGACCCGCCCCGGCTTCGCACGATGCAATTATATTATACCTATGAACCTTCCTCTTGAATTACTCTATCTATTAAAAAAAACCGCTTCAAAATTCGTTGCGTAGTTTTAAAGATTTATGCATACATAGGGACGGACAGAAGAATGCGACTTTGTTTTATACTATTGTTTTATACTATGTACTGATTGTGTGAAATATTAAACAATAATGGAACACAGTAGTAAGGTTTTTTAAAGTTACCTGTCAGCTATAACCCCAGTTAGCACTCCCCCAATCATTCCCCCCACGCAGTAAACGGAAACCGCCAAAGACAGTACCGTAGTCACTTTCGGGTCATCGGGCGCTGGTATGGTCTTATTGACGTCACTAAGTGCGTCGTTTTGTAGCCATTCTGACACAACCTGTAATCAAGATAAATGTTTTTTTATCAGTGACTTGAATGCCTTTGACCCTAGGCTTGCGTGATGGAAAGCAACGCCAGGGTCTAAGATGGAGCAGGCAATTCAAGGAAATGCCCTGTCGGGCACCGGTTCTCACATACACACGACGAAACACAGTAAAACTGCTTAGATAGATAGATAGATAGAATATTCTTTATTGTACACTAGTGGCCCACCCCGGCTTTGCCCGTGCAAAGCGGGGGTGGGTTATACTTAAAAACCTTCCCCTTGAATCACGCTATCTATTAAAAAAAACCGCTTCAAAATCCGTTGCGTAGTTTTAATGATTTATGCATACATAGGGACGGACAGAAGAATGCGACTTTGTTTTATACTATGTAGTGATAGTGATGTACACAAAGTAACAAACAAAATTAAAAAGAAACTTAAACACTAACATTGTACAGCACAAATGGCGGTGGTTAGATGTGTTAGATGTGAGGGTGGTAGCTAGCCGGGCGGACCATGTTGCTGGGGTTTGTTGACTTTTTTACAACACAGTCTTCTAAACCAATTAAGAATTTTTAACATCAAGATCACGCCGGCCGCAGTATCTGGGGTAAATGAAGTAAAAATCCCAACATCATCATCATCAGCCCACATTAGTCCACTGCTGGACATAGGCCTCCGCTAAAGAGCGCCATAGCGCCCTGTCTTCAGCTTGACACATCCAGCTGCTGCCCGCAACCTTTCGCAGATAAATACCTTTTTAAATATTACCGCAAAGAAATTAATTATCTGTGTATTCAGAGTAAACAATGTCACCAACCCAAATCGTCATGTGGGTTTCGTAAGAGGCAAATCACCTAGCCCCAAGAGAATGAAAACTTGATACAAACCCTGTGCCAAACCGTCTTGCCAGTTGATTGGTGTATTGGCATGAAATTATGTGGTGTTATGCCATTGAGTTAAATATATAGAGAAGCTATTTCAAACAAAAAGTATCGCGTAACTTGATGACAGCGGGGCAAGCGGGGGGTGTGATGTTTTCATAGATAAAATCAAAACGCGCAGACGCGAGAGACGCGACTTTATTTTATTATTCTGCCTACTAGTTACTGTGTGTACTGTAAATGTAAATCTGTAAATCTAAAATCCAATCAATATATTAATTTATTTTAATATGGATGAACTATTCATAACGTGATAATATCGAGAGTTTACTGCGACAACTGACTAATTTACTGACTTATTTTGAGCAAAACCGAACTACTTGAAAAATGAAAAACTTTAGTTCAACACAAAATTTATGGTGTGGTTTACGAGATAAATAATGATAAAAACAAACAAACATAAAATCTTTATTTTACATAATACCCTAACTACTAAAATATACCTACTGTATACTGGATACAAGGCCTACTAAAACTATAGCATTTGTATTTTAAATAATCTTTAAAAAACGCAATATTTCAAAACTCATTGTATTAGTCTTATACTTTAAAACGCAATATCTCAAAACTAACTTGACTGCACTTAGCTGGTTTTCGCAGTAAACCCTATTATTATTTAGTGTCCTTAATTATTTAACGTCGATAGTGTCAACTCTGCGCACCTATTGCGACCCTGACCTATTCTACATTAACTAATACATTACAACTCTTCACGTCCCGCCAGCGTCGCGTCGCCGTCCCGCCCCGTCCGCTGTTTGCCCAGACCTTTAGGCGTCGCTCGTCAAGAGTTACAATAAATTGATAAAATATTACTAAATTAAGCGTGTCTTAAAGATAATAATGTTGAAAGTTACTCCTTGACTTTTACTTGTATTTCTCGAATTGTCGATACTGTTCACAGTATCTCAATACACACGAAGGCATAGTTTAAAAAACAAAACAACACTCAAACGTGTGATGTTGCAGCAAGCGCTTGTCACAGACTAAATGAGTTGGAGTGCGCGCGCTCCAACGCGTGTTACAAACAATCTAGTTGAGGTGTCTCCTCTAGTACGAAGTACATTTAACTCAATGTGTTATGCCACATAATTTGGTCACGGTCAAAGGAGTTACTCCCCCAAATACGGCTCTATCCTGGATGGGCCAGTGACGAAAATCCCTCGTGAAAGAACTACTTACAGCTTGTGGCGCGTTAAGTACACCAGTGTTGTAGCCGTGCTGGAATGCTGACCAGCACGCCGAAGACAGCACGGCGAAAGCCAGGCGGACTGTCATGCCCTGTGAATAAAAAACGACAATTATTTGACACCATTCATAACATGAACATGACCTTTCTTAACATTGACGTTTGGTCACACCATTCTACAAATTAAACTACCCGAGTCGTCGTTGTCGTTTCAGCCCATAAATGACCCACTACTGAGTCGAGCCTCCTCCAATAACTTGGAGGGTAGTTAGCCGACTGTCCCACGCTGGCCAGTCGCGTTTCGTATCAAGTTTTCCGTCTCTTACTGCTAGGTTATCGGCCTTGTGATTTCTTATTGTCGGCTCTTACGACACCCTCAGGATAGAATGGAGTGGTGTATTCTAAATTCGTCACCACACGGAAAGAAACAGCCTTTTTTCGGCTGTTGACTAATGTAGAATAGAAAAATGCTTCACTATCACTACTCACTACTTAGTTTAAAACAAAGTCGCTGTCGTCTGTCCGTCCCTATGTATGCTTAAATCTTTAAAACTACGCAACGGATTTTAAAGCGGTTTTTTTTAATAGATAGAGTGATTCAAGAGGAATGTTTGTAAGTATAATACATGCATAATATTGTAGAGAAACACTGAATTTAGATGTTCATCATTGCACACGTGCGAAGCCGGGGCGGGTCGCTAGTTTTGTATAAACCAGTTATGACGTTCACAATCTTCAATGGATACATCATTTTTATAAGACCGGAGGGAGGTCGGTGGTTGGTTGGGGGACCCGCCACGAAAGCCTCAACGTCTGAGGGCGTCCCAGACGCCTGGGACACAATCCCATAGTCGTTCGTTTCAGCCCATGAAAGAGCCACTACTGAGTCAGCCACTACTGAGTCCGGCCTCCTCCAAATCAATGGAAGGAATTTAGGCTACTGCGCCACGCTGGCAAGACGTTTTGTATCAAGTTTTCCTTCTCTTGGGGCTAGGTGATCTGCCTCTTGCGTTCTTTTAGTCGCCTCTTACGATACCCTAAAGATGGTATAGGTTGGTGACATTGTGTATTCTAAATCCGTCACCACACGGACAAGTGAAGGAAGTTTACACTTCAAAAAAGGTTATTACTAGAGAGGTCGCGTCATTTGACGACACGGTTGGCGCAGTGGTTGAGCGATCGATTGCTGCGCAGCATGTCGCGGGTTCGATCCCCGCACGGAAGAAATATTTGTACACCTACAAGTATTTGTTTCGGGTCTGGGTGTTTTCTATCTATAATATGTATGTATTTACAAAAAAAAAAGTATATAAATAGTTTATCATCCATCTCGTTACCATAACACAAGCATTAAGTTGCTTAGCTTGGGACGAGATGGCGTTGTGTGAAACGTCCAAGGATATTTAATATATTTATTTTAAAAAAAGATCCTTGACAGGTGTTGTTCGTGATATAATAGACCTTATATGCTACTGGAAAGACTCCGTTGTTTATTTTAAGCGTCATCCGTTTGCCGTGGGCCCAGCATAGCCGAATATGTCGGGTTGTTTGCTCATCCGATATAGACGCGAGGACACGCGTATGATATACGAGCTCTATACTCTATGATCACATGGTTATCTATGAAGAAAATAAATCTGGGCCCCAAATTTGCTAAATCAATAAACAAACTAAAACTCAAAAAGAACTTTATTTAAGCGTTAATAACATTCTTATTCATTTTAAACGCTTTAAACCAAGACATGGTCACTAACTTGAGAAATAACGTCAGAAAAACCAAGGAAAATTCTGGAACTCGGATTACAAACTTACTTCTCTGCCCACAAATCACCTACTGCCGAGTCGGGCCTCCTCCAAATTCATGGGGGGAATTAGTCTACTGTGCTATGCTGGCCCGACAGGTTCCCACAGCGTTTCTCGAGTTTCCCTTCTCTTGTGGCTAGGTTACCGGCGACATTTCCTTCTGGTGTTTTTTTTTTTTTGGGTCACGATGGACACTTACAAAAAGTCAACACAATATTCATAATGAGTCTATATAAAATAAATGGTCTACCATCTACCACCAGTTCGGAACGCGACCACTGCTGAGAAGAACTGGCAAGAAACTCAGAGGGCTTCTTTTTGTTTTTGTGTCTTACGAGACCCTTGGGATGAATTGGGTGGGGACGCTATGTATTCTAAATCGGTCACCACACGTATGTATTATCTAATATGCCCAATTTATTTATAATCGCTTACATCATACTATTAGAAATACTAGTCATTATTAATATGTTAGAGATGACTCATAGTTCGCAGATTTACGAGTATGTAAGAATGTAAATTGGAATCCTTTTCAGTCCAAAGGTTGCGGTCTAAAGTTCGATTCTGGTGTCAAGAAAGCCAAACGTGGAGCAGGCCAGCAACACCGGGCCGGTACTGGATACGTGGAACTTAGCGATGCACGAAAGGTGGAGAAAGAGTGTGAGAGGCATCCCCTCCTACCTAATAAAGTACGTCAACTTCTGAGCCTGTATGTATGTAATGTGAGTTTCATTTGACTCTGAGATTTTGGCGGAGCTTTCACTGACAGATATACCTTCTTTCTGCGAAAGGCACGTACGGGACATTGCCTCAGTCAGGCGCCGGATGAAGTGTCGCCCAACCAACTGCTAGCGGCGGCAGCCCTGGCCCGCCTGCCTGGCCGCCGCATGAGTGACCCTGAGCCGGTATGGCACGCAAGCCCCCTTACCACAACAAGGTGGCAGCACGGTCGAGGGAGGCACTAGCAGTTTGCTGATGTCATTCGTCATTTCAGCCCTTAAATGACCCACTACTGAGCCTCCTCCAAATTCATGGAGGGATGAATGGTAGCTGATGTAACAAGGAGTAACTTAGATAGATATTCTTTCTTGTACACTAGCTGACCCGGCAAACTTCGTACCGCCTCAGAATGAATAAATAAAAAACCTGAATGATTTGTTTTCATATATTCTCACTCTCTCTTTTAAACCTTCCCTGGACTTGCACGAATATTTCAAGACCGAAATTAAATCCAAATCGGTCCAGCCGTTCTCGAGTTTTAGCGAGACTAACGAACAGCAATTCATTTTTATTTATATAGATAGATGTAGACAACAAAAACATTGTACAGTACAAATGGCGGTCTTATTGCTAAAAGCAGTTATTTCAAGACTTCTTTATTGACGACCCGGCGCCCTACCTAGGGCGTTTTCCACATTGTTAAATACCACGCGGACGAAGTCAGGGGTAACAGCTAGTCATCAATAACAATTGAAGCGGCTAGTGGTTTCATTGATGAATACGATTCATTCATTTAAAAAGTGAAATGCGACATTGTAATTTTCCACATAAAGACATATAGGGTTACAATCATGAATGTATGAAGAATTAAAACTTTATAATTGTTTAACCGGTGACCAAAAGGCTGGTTATTACTTCGCTCAGCGAATTAGCATTGCCATACAACGTGGCAATGCTAAGCCTTCTTGGCACCGAACCCGATGACAGCGATGTGGCGCAAATTACAATGATTTAATTTTAGTTATTTAATTTAGTTTTAGTTTGTAGATATAGTTTTAGTAACTTAGTTCAGTGTTTTTTATGGTTTCTAATGTTATTTATTGTACGTTGTATACATTCTTCTGAAAATACTATGTATATGTAAAAAAAATGGTTTTTTTTTCTGTGGAAACAGAATTAAAGTGCTAGATGGTTTTTATTTTTTATATTGGCTATATATTTTTTTAATTGCCCCCCCCCCCCCCAATGATCGAAGGGGCCCGCCTCGGAGCATGGGGCTCCACTAAACGAGGCGGCCCCCAAGCAAGTAAACCCGTGCCCCTGTTTCGGGCAGTAGAGGGTCGCCGTCGGTTTTAGTGGGTAGGTTGGGGCAACTTCCCGTCTCCGCCCCGGTGTCCTACATAACCCGGCAGTCCCCAAACGGTCTTTTTCTTTTCATTTGTTAGCTGGCGGGTGGTGCAGTGCTGTGATCCACGCGCCTTAAATTAGTTATTGTTTAATATCTATATTTTGCATATTTATTTGTATATATATATATATATATTTATAATTTAAGTATATTATGTCTTCAGTATCTGATAATGATTCCTTCCGTTCCGCTGATGAGTCTCTAGTGTTCTCTGATGACGAAAGTTTCTGCTCGTTATCTGGTACCCTCTGCGAACTACTGGAAAAATCATTCAATGACCAGAACAACCGGTTCCTCAATGTGTGTCACATAAACGCGCAAAGTATCCCCAGCCATCACACTGAACTGTTTGATACGTTTTCCACTATTAACGTTCACGCCATCCTGATATCCGAGAGCTGGCTCAAACCAAATTTACCATCAACCTCCTATCCCCTCCCTGGCTTCGTTCTTATTCGGAATGACCGTGTTGGAAGAGGAGGAGGTGGAGTGGCCATTTACTTGCGCAGTGATTTTCAGTACAAAGTCTTAGCATCATCTCCGTCAAACTACACTGCCTCGGCAGAATTTCTTTTTCTTGAAGTGTCCATTAAAGGGGTCAAATCTATATTGGGTGTAGTCTATTGCCCTCCCTCAACTGATTACTTCACTGAATTCGAGTCAGTTCTTGAATCTTTGGGTTCAGAGTATGCACATTATATCATTATGGGTGACTTTAACACTAATCTCCTATCCAAAAACTCTCCCCGGTCCAGAAAACTCCTGCATATCCTTGAATCAGCTAGCCTACATGTTCTACCTCTGCAAGCTACGCACTGTAGTACTACTGCTGACGACACGTGGCTTGATCTGATTCTAACTTCCAACCCTTCCCTTGTCTCCTCCCATGGACAACACGCTGCGCCTGGGTTTTCACATCACGACCTCATCTTCCTCTCCTACACCCTAAAACCTCCAAAATCCAAACCCAAGGTCATGTACATGCGTTGCTTTGCGCGTATGGATGTTAACAAACTGAACATGGATGCGTCTAAAATCGATTGGACACCTCTGATGGAGGCTGCCACAATCGACGCTAAGGTCTCCATTTTTAATAGTCTGGTTGTCAAATTATACGACACACATGCCCCCGTCAAGCCAGTTAAATTGAAACGTCCAGCTGCACCTTGGATGACCAAGGGTATACAAATGGCTTTAAGACTTAGAGATCGAGCATTTCGGAAGTTCAAGAAGGACCGCTCTGATAGTAATGGCAGTTCTTACAGGAAGGTCAGGAACAGATGCAATCAGATGGTACGAGACGCTAAACGCCGCCATATTCTCAGTAATATCACCTCGTCTTCTTCTGCCGATGTCTGGAAATTCTTAGGAACTCTTGGTATCGGCAAACCGCGGCATTTAGACCCACCTAGCTCAGTTAGTTTAGATGATCTAAATCACCATTTCAGAACAGTTTCTTCTTTGGATCATGAAACTAAGAACTCTACTCTTTCTTACTTATCTGGTCTAGCGCGTCCTGATATACTACCTTTTCACTTTTCTACTGTCAATGTTGGAGAGATCAAGAAAATTATCCTGTCTATCAAATCAAAAGCTGTGGGATATGACAACATCACCCGCTATATGATTACGACTGTCATCGAACATCTTCTTTCCCCTATAGCTCATTTAATTAATTTTTCGCTGGGATCTGGTGTCTTTCCCGACATGTGGCGGAAAGCATATGTGCGTCCTCTCCCTAAAGTGTCTAATCCTTTGCTTCCCAACCACTTCCGTCCTATTTCCATTCTTCCTTTCTTATCCAAAGTGTTGGAGGCCTGTGTCCGTAAGCAATTCAGCCATTACATACATTGTAACAGCTTCATTAGCCCGCTTCAATCGGGTTTCAGACCAGGCCACAGCACAGTTTCTGCCCTCCTAAAAGTGACTGGCGATATTAGGGCAGGAATGGAGAATGCCGAACTTAGTGTTCTCGTCCTCATCGATTTCTCCAATGCCTTTAATACCGTCAGTCACGATATCCTGTTATGCATCCTTTCTCATCTCATGGTCTCTCCGCAAGCGGTAGAATGGTTTTCTTCCTATCTTCAGGGCCGCCAGCAGTGTGTTCGCTCTGATGAATCTTCATCAGGGTGGAGAACGCTTGAAACTGGCGTCCCACAAGGCGGCATTCTTTCCCCTCTTCTATTTTCTCTTTTTATAAACCTTCTCACACCTGAACTTCAGTGTCCGTATCATCTGTATGCTGATGACTTACAGTTGTATCGAAAAACCAGCTTCGATAATTTGCCAAGCATCATCCATAAGCTTAACCAGGATCTGGATCGTGTCAAAAGCTGGTCAGATAGGTTTGGTGTGGCAGTAAACGCGTCCAAATGTCAAGCTATTATTGTAGGGAGCTCCCGATTAGTTAATCGACTAGATAGCATCGCGTTACCTAATATCAAGTTTAACGGCACTATTATACCTTTCAGTTCGTCGGTTAGGGACCTTGGCATATACATCGACAACACTCTCAGCTGGCGTCCTCAAGTTGCCAGCATTTGCCAGAAAGTCACCGGTGTGTTAAGGTTCCTTTACCGGTTCAAAAACCTGTTACCATCCAGCACCAAGGTGATGCTTGTGCAGACCTTGGTTTTCCCCATTATTGACTATGGTGATGTGTGCTACTTTGACCTGAATGCAGATCTCCTCGATAAACTTGACCGTCTTCTCAATAACTGCATTCGATTCGTATTCAACCTTCGCAAGTACGACCATATTTCAGCGTCGAGAGCCCAACTAAAATGGTTACCCATCCGACAGCGTCGTGAGTTAAGAGCGTTGACGACTCTTTACTCCTTCCTTTTTTCTTCTAATCCTCCTACTTACCTATCCTGTCACTTCCAATATTCCTCTTCCAGCCATAACAAAAACCTGCGCTCCACTTTCAACCGGCAACTTGTATGTCCTGCTCACTCTTCCGATTTTCTACACCGTTCCTTCTTCATACAATCCATCCTTCTGTGGAATGCGCTACCTCCGGAAATCAGGATGGTCAACAGTCGTGACATTTTTAAGCAGAGACTTCGTAAGCACTTAGAGATTACTAATTAGTTGAAATGGAAGTGATGAATCACTAACTACATATCTGTATAATCTTATTTATTATAAAGTATGTATATGTATATGTTTAATACATATAGTGTATGTATGTATGTAGTATTTGTATGTAGTGTATGTAGTATTTGTATGTAGTGTATGCATGTAGTGTGTATATATATAATATTTAAATTATAATTTTTTACACCTACCACTCTTTGTCTCTGCACCACCCAAGGTAGACTGGCTGGCAGAAAATGCCTAAGGCATTAAGTCCGCCTTTGTACATTACTTGTGCAGAAGTGTAAATAAATAAATAAATAAATATCCACGAGGGACGAAAAAAGGGGCTAGGTGTGCCACTTTTAGATCACGGGGCCCGCGGTTCGATTCCGGGGTCGGGCAAATTTCTTTGTGTAAACCAGAGTCACTTGCTCCGAGTCTGGGTGTCATTTGTGTTCGCGAATTTAATGTTTTAAATTAAATTATTATAAACTAGTGGCTCGCCCCGGCTTCGCCCGTGCATAGCGGGGGTGGGTTATACTTAAAAACCTTCCCCTTGAATCACTCTATCTATTAAAAAAAACCGCTTCGAAATCCGTTGCGTAGTTTTAAAGATTTATGCATACATAGGGACGGACAGAAGAATGCGACTTTGTTTTATTCTATGTAGTGATAGTGAAGTGATATTAAAAATAAAACATATAACTAGTCCGTATCGTGAATGACATGTTTGTAAACTGCCCCGCGATACAGGCTATGCATAGGGCAGGGTTAATGTAAAAAAAATGTGTCACCATCCCATTCCATCCTGAGGGTGTCGTAAGAGCCGAGAGAAGGAAGTAACAAGGCCGTAAACCTAGCTAGCTAGAAAGAAAAACTTGATACGAAACCCTGTGCAAACCCGTCTGGCCAGCGTGGCACAGTAGGCTAATTACCCTACATGTAACTAACTGGAGGAGGCCCGACTCAATAGTGGGGCTAAGTAGTAGATTGTATGTTCTAAAATCGGTCGCCACACAGATAACAACTATTTTATGCATGAAAAATTCTCTAAACGTGTCTATGAATAATATTTATCGTTCAAAAATGTCACAGACAAGGTCCTATTAGATAGGTTGGATTCATCGCGAAATATCAAGCTGTGCGTACACAACAAAAATCGATATGACCGTGAAATACTTAGGGCAACTTTCCATTGACCGTGAAATATACTATCGATAAATAATTCTACTTAACAGCCCACAATTGACCCGCTGTTCAAAATGTGTTTCTATCTTAAAGTATGAGAGTGCAATTTCATTTATGATCGTGTTTAGAATTGGGTCACCACCCCATTCCATCCCGAGGGTGTAGTAAGAGCCGACTAAAGGAAAAGACATGGCCGAAAACCTAGCCCCAAGAAAGGAATACTCGATACGAAACCCTATTTTTAGTTTTGCTGAATTATCCTATACCACATAAAAGGTGCCATCACACTCCAAAACAAGAACTACAGGCCATGCATACCACCAACTTATTACTATACACACAAAATATTACTTTACTCCCTTGTCATACAATCTACTATTGTATTGCCGGCACATATCGGCCCGTCATATAATCGTGCCGAGTTCTAGCGGTCACGCCGAACTACTGGAAAAATCGGCGGCCGGGATGACGGCTCTCGGGTGACGGGCGTGCGATGGACACACGGCCATAGTAAATGTATGTATCGCTAACTCGGCGCCGTCATCTCGTCCTCGGTGACGTGCCTTGCCGGTGACGGCGGCGGTGGACAAACGGCGTTAGCTATTAACTGACCGACCGACGAGTTCCGTTAGGCAAGGTTCCGAAGATACTGGCAGCGTTCCCCCTTTGAATGGCTAGACTGATTCTTTGTCCGAGGTAGAGCTACTAGCTCTTCGGTCTCCTGTGATGTCGATTAACCTTTTTGCTATTTCCCTCTATAGGCTTATAGCGCTAGGACCCCACGGACCAAGGGTATTGACATCGTATGGGAAAAATCATATTCAGAGCAGCATATGCAGCTTAAGCATGCAAATACATGGGTATTTATGGGGTCATGCTGTTAATTTTATTTCACAGCAGTTTCAAATCACCTTGTATAACAGTCCTCGAAATACGATTGTATAGTAATTGCCGTACTTGCTTCTGAAGGTAATATAATATGTATAGTGGAATTAATGATGCGCTATTGTAAGCAAGATTTACATACAAACAATAGCATGAAGTCATGCGAATACATGAAGTCATGTTTTTAATGCATATTTTTGCCACAAGTGTAAGGACAATAATTATTTTAGTATACAAGTGTAAAGGGAATTCAGTATATCGACTATTATAATCGAAATCGATTATAGACCTTGATTTCAGCATTGGCAACACTGAATTAATAGGATGGTCGGGCCGGGCGATCGGACAACGCTACGCAAATCTTCGATACTCAACCCAGGGTTTGGGCGCCAAGTGATTATTTGTAAACAAGACCGATAAATTTGTAAATACATAGTTTCTTCGCTGCTCTTCTCTTTTGAGCAGCATTCGGACCTGGTGGTAGTTTCATAGTTTAGTTAATAAGTTTAAAAAACGTGAAAAATAGAGATAAAAGTCCTAAAAATATGAGCGATAGTTCATTGGATATAGGATCACCTCTAGGAAAATGTTTTTGAAGGATTTTGGTAAAACATTGCAATTTTATTGTTATTAACAAAATAAGATGAAAAAATTATATTTAATTAGTCGTTATTATCTCGTCAAATATTATTATTTAAGACATTTTGAAAAAAAAGCTCGTTAAAGAGGAGGACTGGAAAGAGTTCCGGGAGAGATGGAGATCTCCATTAACTATAATTTGACGTTTGAAATAGGGCTCCGCGCAACGGTTGCGGCAGGTGCGCGCGCGTAGTGTGCCGCCTGGGTGACCGAGAGGCGGGCCCTGGCGGCACAGGTTGGAGGAGACCTCTCGCTGTCGAGCCTATTCGGACGGATGCTCGACAGCGAGGAGGCATGGGAGGCGGTGGCCTCCTTCTGCGAGGACGTCATGTCGCAGAAGGAGGCCGCGGAGCGGGTCAGGGAGGAAGACGTCATGGCCGACCCGCGCCGCAGACGGAGGCCGGGGAGGAGGAGGCGACTGTACGCCCACCTCCTTCCCCCGCCATAGAGGCCGGTGGTGGGTCGGGGGACCCGCCACCAACGAAACCCTCGATGACTGAGGGCGTCCCAGTGTACCGGGACGCCACTCTGATAGTCGCTTGCCTCGTCGGGGCGTCAACGTTGACTGCGCTCACGCGAACCGTTGGCGCCCCAAGCGTGCCGTGTGAGGGTATACCGCTGGGGTTTTAGTGGGTATACGGGTTCTGTCCCGGGAGTCCCACATAATCACCGACCTCTCCCCCGGGGGGCGGTGGTATGCGTAAAGCATTTCCCCAGCGAAACCAAAAAAAAAAAAGGTGTGCGCGCGTCCCCGCTTACGAGAGTTCATCAGATAAAATAATTATTTAAGAACATAAAATATCATTATAACATTTGGAAAAAGTTATTAGTATCTGCATAGCACTTGAAAAAATCGAGCCCCGTTGGAAAAAGTTTCACCATCACCAATTTTCAAATGTATTTTCTATACATATCTTGTATTTTCTAAATCCATTATCACAGACTAAATCTGGTATGCCTCTATGTATAAGTATAGATTACATTAAAGCCAGACTCGGAGCAAGTGCCTCTGGTTTAGACACAGACACTTGCCCGACCCCGGGAGTCCGCCCGGCTGGAAACCACCCTCACATTTAAGTGCGGCGCCAATCAGTTTTACTGTGTTCCGTCCTGTGTATGCGAGAGCCGGTGGCCGACAGAGCATTTCCTTGAATTGCCCGCCGCATCTTAGACCCCGGCGACCCCTTTCCATCACGCAAGCCAAATGTCAAAGGCTAATAAGAACATGGTAAAAAAAACGAGGCAGTCAGTTTGACGACCTTGTATTTTCTAAATCCGTTATCACATACTAAGTCTGATATGCCTTAAGGTACAAGTATAGATTACATGGGTGGGACTATGTGCATTCATGCGTGCTTCGACCGGCACGTAATATTCTGATCCCGTTAGAGAGACTTCCTATACAGTTGTCTACTTTATTGTTATGTTCATACAAGTCATTATTGGTTGGCCGACTGACAGACTTCTCTTTACATTCCTATGTTTAGGATTGGTGTGCACTGGTGTATGCAACTTGGTTAAAGCGACCACTTTGTCAGCATTCATTCATTTTAAGAGAGGCAGGGGAAAGACCTCCTCCTTACAGAATACTGCAAATATAGTGTAGAATTTCGGCAGTTCTACTGAACCATGTACCAATACTCACCACACGACAGATTTAGAACACACCAACCTTTACTTATCTGAGGATGTTGTACGAGGCGACTAAGGGAACGCAAGAGACAGATCACATAGCCGCAAGACAATGAAAACTTGATACAAACTCGGGGCACATTATTCTAATGTCCCTCCATGATTTTGGAGGAGGCCCGCTTCAGTAGTGGGTCATGAATGTCCGGCTATCTTACATGATATTCGCTAAAAGATTTTTTCGGATTGGTTTGACGGTGTTATGCAGTTTCTAACTAAAAACATTATCGAACTGAGAACCTCTTACTTTTTGGAGTCTGTTGAAAAGGAACTAAACTAATGTAAAGTTAACGTAGACGAAGTCGCAGACAACAGCTAATTAGTAGACGCGTCCGCGTGGTGACGGATTTAGAATACACAGTTTCACCACCCCTTTTAATCCGGAGGGTGTCGTAAGTCGACAGAAGGAAATAACAAGGCCGAAAAGGAAAACTTGATACGAAACCCTGTGCCAACCCGTCTGGCCAGAGTGGCACACTGATTACTCTCGCATTTAGTTGGAGGAGGCTTGACTCAGCAGTGAGATATTTATAAGATGAGACGTAGTCATAGACAAGAAAATTTTCCTTTTTTGCAGTCCGGTGGGTAGCGGTCTTAATCTATAATGCCACAGCTGTGTAAATCTCAAAGGATTAAATGAACAGTATCTATTTACAATGGATATAGTGTTACTGTTACCGTATTATTGGGAACGCCGTTAGTTCATAAACTCTCGAGGGATTCATATTTCCTAGCGGATGTTGCCGAATGTCGGTTGAACGACTCTGCCGGAAGTTTGGTCGTTGAATATCGTTGTAACATCTGACCTCTGTGCATTGGACCCTCTGTAGCGTAGGTAACGCCGTCGGTTTTTGAAGTGAAAACTTCTGCGGCGTTGAGCACTTTTCTTGGGCTAGGTATAAAATGTCACCCATGATGTCACAAACACGACGCGCGGTAGGTAGCACCCCGGGAATGTTTAGTCCCACACGCCCCTCGTCGGTCCTCCCCGGGACCGACGGAGATAGTCCATATAGGATTTTACCCCGGGCAACAAAAAAAAAAGAATAAAATGTCAAAATCGCGTCAGGACACGTTACATTCTCATGGATACCCGACCGCAAAACGCGAGCCGGGTTATGTGGGACTCCGGGGCGCGGAGAGATGGTAATTGCGCCCCAACCTACCCACTAAACCCAACGGTTTCCATCAACTGTCCGAAACAGGGCCACGGGTTTCACTCCCCAATAGGGAGCAATGGAGCATGCTCCGTGACCCTGATGGGACCTGGGCCCGCTTCTACAAGCGGGCCCCACGCTTTGATGGGGAGCTCTGGACGCCTCCGCTGCTAGTGGCGGCAGCCCTGGCCTTAACGCCTGGCCGCCCTCCACTGCATCACCACGTCGTTTGTCGCGGCAGGTTAAGGCTTCCGAGGCAACTCTGAGGACAGAGGGGTACCCAGAGCCAAAACCCACCACGACTCCGTGTGCCGCACTTCGTCTTCTTCCTCTCCCGTGGGCCCGCCCGGCATGGGTGACCCTAAGCCGGTATGGCCCCAACGGATCCTAAACGCACGCAAGCCCCCTCACCACAACAAGGTGGCAGCACGGCCGAGGGGGGAGATATTGATGTTTATCTGAACCAGATTTAACTCACCAAAAATGGGTTCTAGTCAAAACCAACCATCATTATCATACAAGTTCATTAGTGTTCCATCTTGTTCCCTCGGTTCTCTGTACGTATTTCTCAAACTAGACAACGTTGTCAAAATTGCCAAAAATAAAAAATAAGTAAATAAATCTTGTTATTTTTTAAAACTTTACGCGCGGTTTCCTTTGTATTGATCCTTGCATTATGGCCACAGGGATTATTACAAAATTGTTACAATAGACAAATATTAGTCTGATCATATCACACCACCCACATGGACTTTCGTGTTCGATGTTCGAATATTTATGGTTGCCACTCCTTGTTCGCTAACTTTTTTGACACATGTGCCAATTGTGTAATCTTGAATGTCAATTTACATACGCGAATACGAATAGCCAACATAAACATCCGCTGCATAGATAAACAAAAAAAAACGACGTAGCTATATGAAGTAGAAATACAGAAAATCATATAGATAAATTATTTGTCAAAACAACGTTTGCGGGATCAGCTAGTTTTAGATAATATCTATGGTAAACCAGACTAGATTAAGACGTCACACGTTATTTAAAAATAACTTCACGTTTAGTATGGGGGCGTCACAGTGGAATGCGTTTACGCGAACCTGTGGCGCCCCAAGCGTGTCGTGTGAGGGTATATCGCTAGGGTTTTATTTTATTTTATTGATTTATTTGATTTAGTGGGTAGACGAGTAGTTTACGGAGTCCCACATAATCGATATTGTAGGTTTATGCTCCTATTATTTCGTCGTTCGAAGCGAATCACAGAGAAGAGCTGATGATGATGATATTTTTTATTCCTAATTCCTTTAGTTTTCTCGTAAATGTATCATCATCATCATCATCCTCATCATTACAGCCAAAAGACGTCCACTAATGGACATAGGCCTCCCCCAAGGATTTCCACAAAGGCCGTAAATGTATACTCGATACTAAATCTAACATCCGTGTGGTAACGGATTAAGAATACAGTGTCTCCATCCCATTGCGTCCTGAGGGCGTCGTAAGAGCCAACAGAAGGAAATGACAACGCCGAAAACCTGTAAGAAAAAGAAAACTTGAAACGAAACCCTGTGCCAACCCCTCTGGTCAGCATGGCACAGTAGGCTAATTACCCTCCATGTAACTGGAGAAGACAAGGCCCATAAAATACCCGCTGCTGAGTCGGGCCTCCTCCAATCACACGGAGGGAAATCGGGTTGGCACAGGGTGTGTATCAAGTTTTCCTCCTCTTGGGACGAGGTGATCTGCCTCTAACGACACCCTCAGGATGAAATGGGGTGGTGACACCTATGTATTCTAAATCCGTCACCACACGGATCCGTTACCGACCAACGACATATATGCCTACAATCTACAATACTGTTTAACAGTTACAATACAATATAAAAAGCGATAAAAACATCACGAATTGTACATTACCGCCATAGTGATCCAATTTCTCAAGCAACAAAAAGCACAGGCGAGGACGTACACAACACAAAGTTAAGTACTTTCGGAACTCACTGAGACGTTTTCAAAAAGCTTGTGAATAAATACCAATATTAACAATGAATTGACTATTAAATATTTCAATTTAAACTTTCGTCACTTCAGCATTACTTTTTTTTTAAATAATTTTACGCGGGACATAACATATCGCGTACCGAGACGCATGCGGACGGCGCGAATCGAATTCGAAATTCGAATGACGCCGCGCCTGTTGGTTGGTTTCTGATGAAATTTATTTAATCTGACGTCACGTCCGAACCGGTTGCGGGCGAGTCGCGTGAGAAGTCGATTATAGCCATGCAGCTAAACAGCGCTTTACTTTGTTATTTGTTTATTTTAACACCTTGTTAGCCAAAACTGGCATCGTTGTGGATATCTGGTGTTAATTTCCCATTGTCATTGGAACTTGAGAAGTAGCCAATAAATACCCTCACTGGAATTGCTCTGAACTGGGAGGTTTCGTAAAGTCTCAAGAGTTTAAAGGTGGTGTAGGTAGCGGAAGAAATTCACATTTCAGTCTGATTGTAGTGGCTACCTTCTTCCTATATGCTTTCGACAGATATTACGCGTCGTAATGAATAGTACTCCTTTAACTTTCGTAACCCCTACACCCCTTTTTGTTATATTTTAGTATGTTAAAAGTTTTAATTCGACAATGTACATCTAAATGCTGGTTTTCAGTACAATATTTTAAAAGTATACATTTCATGGTTCAGGAATAACAAAAGCGCTTCAGCTGCTTTAAAAAACTAAAATCATTGGAGGTGTGTGCGGAACTATGGAGGCTCGCGCACTCGTATCTGTGACGTCACCCATGTGTGCGTAAGAAAACCATATTGTTGCGACCTCCGCGTGCACCGTATTCAGACATAAATGTTCTTAATGCATAGCTCAACTTTATCTGGGAGGAATCGAACATGTGCTTACCTTTTTTTTATTTTTAGAATACTATAAAATGTTTGAGTCTTTCGTATGTAGAGCCACAATTTTCCACATTGCCTTACAAAAGTTGGTAATGAATATTTAAGACAATATCATTTAACACTATACTTAGAAGGTAAGATGTTAGTTATTGGAATTTTTGCGGCTATGTCCTTGCGGTGCCGGATTTCGGATACACAATGTGACCAACACATTCCATCAAGAGTAGACTAGCGGGAAACCTGGCCCCCATGCCAACCCGTCACAATGCCAACATGGCATCTATGAAATCTATGGGGGAGGCCTATGTTCAGCAGTGGGCCTCTGTGTCTGATAGATAGTTGCTAATTCAGGCCTATTGCAATGTCATGGAAGGAGGTCATGGAAGGCACAGGGTTTGTATCAAGTTTTCCTTCTCTTGCAGCTAGTAGATTTTCCCCTTGCGTTCCCTTAGTCGCCTCTTACGACCACCTCGGGATGGTATGGGTTGGAGACGACAAAGATAAACGTCGCATTTGGATCCAAGCGCCTCTATCCCAAGGTAATGCCGCTGGATAAGCTAGAGATTGATCTGCGTGTCTTTTCCTTCTGCATAACGTATCGCAGAAGCAGGCAAAGGAGCGGGTCAGAGACGATGCTCTGGCTGACCCGCGCCTCAGACTGAGGCTAGAGGGGGACCGGCGACCAAAAAGAGGGATGCCCTTCATGTCGCTTGGTCGGGGTGCACAGTACAGTGGGTTCTCGCAAACCTGTTGTCCATGCAGTGGAGGATTTACACTAGGGGCAGTCGGGGCTAGTGCCCAAGGCGGCAAAAATTGGAAAGTAAGAAAAAAATTCTGTACAATATATAATTAACTAAGTCTTTTAAATAAATATTTTATGTTTCAAGAAATATAATTTAAGTATTATGTATCAAATTAAAATTTTGTATATTATAATATAGGAAATTTAAGTAATACTAATATAAGTCGTTCTTAGTGCAAAAATTATAATTCTATTTTTTTATATTACTATATTATATAATAAATAATATATAATATATGAGTAAATAAAGAATAAATATAAATAAAACACAATATATAATACATATTAATATGTTTAATATATATATATGTTTTTTTTCCTGCAATCAATTAGTTATTCTAATTCTTAAATAATTAGATATCAAAACTATACAAATAAAATTTAAGTCTTACAGTTTTAAGCTTCTATTTTATTTTAATTAAATTAATTTTTTTAATTTACTTTTTTTTTTCGCGATATTGGTGATTGAGTGTCTGATTGAATGTATGTGTAATATAAGTCGGTAATTTGTAACATACATATGTAAATGTGTGACGTCACCCGCCGCCCCTGACGGAAGACCAGCGTTGGTTGCTTGCAACCAGCACCATGCTGAGTTTGGGACGGTTTGTGGCAGGAAGGCTTTACATTGCATTTAGTGTCTAGTTTTATTATTTTTGAATATTCTTGCCACAATAAATATTATGTCTATTATTATGTCTATGTCTTTGTCTTGTGAACTATGTTAGTAGAGTCCGCGATTCAAGTTACAGCTAGTTTCTCTCATCTGGCAATCTTACTCTCACTATGCCGTTTAGTGAGTTTTGTAACCAAGACCAATAATTTGAAAAAAGCAACTACGGAGTTTCTTGCCGACTCTTCTCTGTGGAGCAGCATTCCGAACCGGTGGTAGTTTCAGCATGAATGTGGGTTGAGTAATTGTATAAGAATGTAGGTATGACGACAGGGGCCGTAAGATGATAATGGTAATTTTAAATGTGACGATTTTTAAGAGTTGTGATAAAACCTACGTAAATAAAGTTCCTTTTGAGGTTAAGTACAGGCGAGTCGTTTTTTAAATGCGAAATTAAAAGAAGAAGTAGATTAAAAACGTTTATTAATAAAATGTGACGTCACTATTCCCTCGACCCCGCGTGCCTAGGCGACTGCATAAAATGCCGTTTCAGACTCTTAACCGTTTTGTACGCGACGTCACATTCCACGCAATAATGGGGAGTGTCTTCGCTGTGGACGCTCTTGTGCGCTCTCAGATTGGAGTGAGTTGTGAATGTTTTGTCGCATTTAGTGCAGGAAAATGGTCTTGATCCTGTGTGGGACCTGAAATGTAAGTGAAGACGGATAATGTGTATTTTTTTTTACCACTTGGGTGCTAAGTCATTTGGCCCGCCTACGGACGGTTGCAACAACGGAGGTGTCATAGAATACCGCAGACATATAACTTCACTATTAGGCGTGTGGTGACGGATTTAGAATACATGTCATCACCCTTGTCAATCCTGAGGGTGTCGTAAGAGCAAACAAAAAGAAATGACAAGGCCGATAACTTAGTCGGACGAATAATTTACGAACACAAATGACACCCAGACTCCGAGAAATTGCCTCTGGTTTACACAAAACACTTGACCGACCCCGGAATCGAACGGCGGCAGCATTTGGATAGATTTAGCTAGACCCCTAGACCAACAAAGAACCCCATTCCATCCTCAGGGTGTCTTAAGAGGCGATAAAAGGAAATGACATCATCACCTGGAAACGATAACGTCCAGCACGGTACGCTTCCAGCGATCATTCCTACAACGTACGTGCAGACTCTGGAATGAACTACCTGCGGCGGTGTTTCCCGAGCGCTACGACATGTCCTCCTTTAAACGAGGTTTAAAAAGAGCACTCACTTCACGGTAGGCAACGGCTTGGCTGTGCCCCTGGCACTGCCAATGTCCATGGGCGGCGGTCAACACTTACCATCAGGTGGGCCACTAGCTCGTTTGCCACCAAGAGCAATAAAAAAAAAAAAAAAAAAAAAAAAATTACCTAGCCGCAAGAGAAAAAAAATTTGACCGAAACCTTGTGCCAACCCGTCCGGCCAGCGTGGACCACCACATTAGGCTTATTTACCCTCCATGTAACTAGGAGAAGACTCGACTCAGCGATGGGACATAAGTAGTGGTAGTAGACAGTAGTATGTACCTTAAATGCACAGTCAGTCGTTGTTTACTAGCGAATTTCCTTTGGCACCGTTCGCACTCATATTTCTTTTCAGATTCATGCACTCTCTTGATGTGAACAATGAGAGAATGATCGTCGCTAAAAAAGGATTTTCATTTTAATACCGAGTATAACAAAAAACTTACAAAATCAAAATGTTTTTATTCGAATCAGTAGATACATAAGAACGCCTTCAAAATTTTCTTTTTGTTCTACATAAAAACTAGCGGCCCGTCCCGGTTACGCACGGGTGGACATTTTTTTCTTGCAATTAAAATAGCCTATATTTAAAATAGTGATCATGTAAAATTCAAATGGTGAAAGAATTTTTAAAATCGGTACTAGTACAGTACCAAGGTTTGAGCCAAGTCGTTACCAACACATATACAAATCTTTCCTCTTTGTATTAATAATATAGATGAATGTTCGTCTGTCTGTCCTCTATAGAGTTGTAAACTTTGCATTTGATCATGTGAGGATCTTCAGCCATATTGAAGTGTTTTGCATGAGCCCACGAAGGTTTCGGAACAGAAAAAAATAAAATTTGTGTATGTCATTCCTATAAATTTATTTTAGTTAGTGGCAGGCAACGCGCGCAGGGTACAGCTAGTATATAATAAAAAACACAACAATTAAAAAAAAAACTCCTAAACCGGTTCGCAATGCCCGGAGGGGCGGGCAAGAAATTCGGTCGACATGTATATCTACAAACAAAATCAAAAATGCTTTTTAATAGAATATATTCATATGAATGATATCAAATATAAAAGAGACACACAAAAATAAAAAAAATACATTTAGTCTTTACCACTGGTTCGGAAAGCTATTCCACAGAGAGGAGCCGGCAAGAAACTCCATGGTAGGAATCACACAGGCACGTCAAACTTTAACACCTCTCTTTATTTTAGGGGAATAAAGATAGAGGCAACCAATATACCTGAATATCTTCAAGCAGACCCCACAGGTGGTAGGGCAGGATACATTTCCACACTTATGTCTATGCCCTAAGCAATGTGACCATCTATTGAAACGACTGCCACAGATAACACAACGAAACTTCCGTCTATGCAATAATTGGTGCTGAGAAAGCACGGCACGGGACTTGAACCTGAGACCGCACACCGAACATAAGTGGGGACCTGCCGACTGAAAAAAAAAATTACTATTAAAGCCGAACGTCCACCGCCGTTAGTTTAGTTTAGCTTGCATAGTTGAGCCAGTTTTTCATACATGATAGTTCACCGTCAGTGGACGCAAATGTATGAAAAACTGGCTCAAATATGCAAGCTAACTAAACTAACCTATTTTAGCTGGCGGTGGACGTTCGGCTTAACACCCACTGCTGAGTCGGGCGTCCCCCAACTACATGGAGGGTAATGAGCCTACTGTGCCACGCTGGCCAGACGGGTTGGCACAGGATTTGGCGAGTTTTCTTTCACTTGCGGCTAGATTTTCAGCCTTGTCATATTCTTCTGTCGGCTCCTACGGCACCATCAGTATAGTATCGGTTGGTGAAATGTTGTATTCTAAATCCGTCACCACACTTGGTAGTACTTTCAAGTAATTTATCCACCAGTTTTTAAGACTGGAGAACTTTTTTGACTGCCTCGTTGGTCTAGTGGTCAGATGTGCCGCCTTTGGATCAACGGGTCCCGGGTTCGATTCCGGGGTCGGGCCAGTGTCTTTGTCTAAACCAGAGGCACTGGCTCGGAGTCTGGGTGTCATTTCTATGTATAATATGTATGTATTTACAAAAAAAAATGTATATAAGTAGTTTATCATCCATCTCGTTACCATAACACAAGCATTAAGTTGCTTAACTTGGGACGAGATGGCGTTGTGTGAAATGTCCAAGGATATTTATTTATTTATTTAAGAGCATTCCACTGAGAAGAGCCGCCAAGGAACTTGGTGGTAGCTCTTTTAAGTAAATCTATACAATCCCTCGAAGGACTTTGTTGATAAATAAAATGAAATATAAGATATTTCCGTGTGGTGACGGATTTGGAATACACAGTGTCACCAACCGCATTTCCTCCAGAGGGTGTCGAAAGAGTCGACAAAGGAAATGATAAAGCCGAAAACCTAGCCGCAAGAGAAGGAAAACTTGATAGGAAACCCTGTGCCAACCCGTCTGGCCAGCGTGGCACAGTAGACTTATTACCCCCCTTGTGATGGGAGGAGGCCCGACTCAGCAGTGGGTCATTTATGGGATGAGTAGTAGTAGTTAGTAGTATTTATTGTAAATCCTATGCAGAAAATATAGTCTATAGAATAAACAATAAATTACCTTAGAATGCCTTATTTTATGTTCGTCATACAAATCTTCAGTTAAAAATCCATTCCCACACTCATTGCATACAAACTTCATACAATTTTTCCTTTTCTTCAATTCAACCTCATTCGTTTGCTCTTCCAAATTCAAATGAATCATTTCGAACTTTAAACCGTCGTAATTCAAATCCCCTCGCTGCTTTGGTTCCTTTTTCAACTTCATCAGATCATTCACTTCAATTCGTTCCAATTGTAAGTCGTTCCCTAATTCCGAAGATTTGAAATTGTCGTCCTCTAATTGTTCTGGAACTTTCAAATTGTCCTCGGAACATTCATACACTGAATTTGGAATGTTGGAAGTCTCTGGAACATTTACTTCGTTACCTCTGACGTCTGGTATACTTATCGATAAATTATTATGCAGGCATAAATTAAATAATTTTCTTTTGGATTCTTTTAAGTTATTCTGAAATGGCTGAAAAAAAAAAACAGGCTTCGAGAACGAAAACGAGGTTCCCAATTTGCTTATATTTTTATTTATTTTTACTGCGTACGTTATCTAAACATGAGGCACAGTTGGTGAAGCAACGAAGGCGAAGGCGAGCAGTGAAAGAAAACGCGGCGCAGTTGGTTACCTTGTATTGTTCGAATTAGTAGTTCGAAAAAAAGACACACACTATTCGAAGCGTATTTCTACCACCAGTTCGGAATTCTGCTTTTCAGATAAGTCAGAAGATAAGTCTTCAGATAAGCAAGAAACACTGTATGATGTTATGAACTCTGATTCCATCAGAACACGAATAATTTTTTCGTCGGACAGACTAGGTGTTGCATGTGCAGCCTGTGGATGACTTGTCTCCGGTTCAATTTTGGACTTTGGCAATTTTGTGTAAGCCAGGGATACTTGCTTTGGGTTCGAGTGTATTTGTGTTTGTGATTTATATGTATGTAAATAGTCCTCAGAGCAGGGGAATCGTTTGTATAAAAAAAAAGGAACTTGTTCTTGAGGTATCTTAAAAAAAGTAAGCACCTCATAATGCAGTGTAAAAAAGCTTTCGGCCTCTAGAGCTAGTTTAATAAACTCTATGGTCCTTTTAAATACGGAATTACACCATAGACACAGCCATAGTTTTTCAGTCGGAACCTGAAAAAAAAGTTCCTCTAAGTAATAATTCTAATATGGTTCCATCTTTCCACAATCTGGGCCACACAGGAAGTTAATTCAAAAATTTCAAAGGTTAAAATAGTATTAATATAGAGTTGAATTGAATTATTCCGTGTGGTGTCCGATTTAGAATACAAACTGTCACCATCCCATTCTATCTTGAGGGTATCATAAGAGCTGACAAAAGGAAATGAGAAGACCGATAACCTAGCCGTAAGAGAATGAAAACTTGATACAAAACCCTCGGTTGGGCGCCAGGTCTTGCGGCGCTATTGTCCATAGTGGGTCATGTGACATGAGAGGCAGGTGGTCCTGGCCTGCTGCTCTGACTCTAAGTAGAAGCCTGAATGTTATGGGTTCTTCTTTCTCCACTGAGCCAAATTAACCCTTTTTTGTTGTTGTTGACGCTGGGGAAATGCTTTATTAACTGGGAAATCCCCGTATAATCTGGCCATGAAACCAAAGTTTCTAGTTCATTAATCATTTTCAATCTAATTATATATAAAACCTGATGTAATTACTCTAAAAAAAGACAAATCCATCGCAAAATCGAATTTGGTAATGTGAATTGTCTTCGAATCCTATAAATCTGCCACTTTTACAAATTGTCAGCATGATCTGCCACACATAAAATTTATTAGCGAAATCTGCCAAAATGGCAGAAATCTGCCACAAATATAACAACACTGATGATGGTAACACTGATGAATAGAGAAACAAAAAAAAATTTTAAAACATATTTCATTAAAATTTTCGCTAATTTAAATACAAAAGGAGAATAAAAAAAGGGATAGGAACTACAGCAATTGATCTATTTTTGTAACTTACTTTCAAGCCTGTAATCTGCCTAAAAAACTCAACATTGTATGATGAGTCCAGAATATTATCATTATCACTTAGATCACTGTTCATACACACTCGACAGATATTTCGTGTATTATCCATAACTATTTAAGTTATAATTAATATTATAATGGTATTATTTCTATTATAACAGTTCTTTAAACAAAAAACAGCTGATTGCTATAAACCCGTCAAACAGCCTGTTTGAAAGGTTGTTTTTTTAATTTTTTTTAGATACGTTCGGATATAGCCGATCGTGAATAATTTTCCGTTACCAAGAATATTTAATCACAGTAGCATTAAAAAAATAAGAAAAGCAATAAAATGCCCACGGCGACATAATAGCCTCTGTTCGTTTCCGTCCAGTAAGACAGCTATACACTGAGGTAGTCCAAAATACTCCCTCTCCCTTCCAATCCATTCCCTGCTCCCAAGCCCCCTCCCTTCCACTCCTGAACCTAACTCTCCTTCAGCGTTATCCTATCGTAAAATTATTATCAAATCCCCCCGTCCTAGACCACCTTTACCCAAACCTTACGACATCCAAGCACACAATGAGATAACTAGCTCTCCAGCCTCGGTCATGCCGAATGGCTGTGCTTGCAAAACGAATTCCCCGCTGGTTGAATCCTCCCTCTCTCCTACTCCTAATGACAGTCTCATAGAACTTCTTACATTTTCCCTCATTAATATCCTTTCCAAATTCTCAGATGCACTACCGAACAACGTCATTACCCTAGTTAAACAGCTCCTAGCAACATTAGTCGAAAAAAATGGCGACGCATTATCTCCAGTGGAACAGTAGAAGTCTACGCCCTAAGAAACATGATCTTATCCATCTAATTAATTACTATAAACCTGCCATTTTAGCCGTTTCTGAGACCTGGCTTTTACCTGGTTCCAATTTTATGGTCCCGGGGTATTTAAATCCCTGTATAAATTTATCTCCCAAAACCAGTTAAGAATTTAGTTAGAATATATATTTCCCATTTGTTTTGTGCATTTGTCCGTCCTATCCGCCTTATCAACTCAACCGTACATAGTTTCTCTTAATTTTACCTTTCTATCTATAATAAATTTTGTCACCGCTAGGGTTCATTCCCGGGAATTCTCGAGCCGAGAATTCCCGGGAAATCGTTGGGCTTTGTTCCCGGGAAATCAAGCTCGAGAAAAGTCGAGAACTCGAGAAATCATGTACGTTTGTAGAAAATAAACTTGCAGAGTTTTAATTTGTTTATATTCTATTAACATGCCATAAATGGTGCTATGATTGTAATGTAATTATAATTTACATTTACTTTCTACCTGAGTTAAAGATATTAAAGATTTCTTTCGTGTTTTATAGAAGCTATTTTGTTTACAAGATTTAAGTAATTTTTTTTTCTAAATAACCAGCCCAAAATTGTGCTGTGATCCTAATGTAATGTAAGTTAAGATAATAGGTTGGGGAAAAAGTTTCGTAGCATTTTATAAGAAATTTCAAAACATTTTATAATATCGTTTATTTACATTTAACTAAAGTATGTAGCTACCATTTTGTTCGATAACTTTTTGCCATCTTGTAGGTAGGGACATGATCCCATTGCTATAGAAATTTTGGGACTACTGATCAAAATACCGCGACAAGTGGTTTTGGCAGTCCTCTCGTGATGTTAACCTGACAATGCCTAAAGAATTCTGAAGAGACCGAAACATGTGGAAATCTGAAGGTGCAAGATCAGGACTGAAAATTTTATTACAAGTTCATACATACTATAATGCGAAAATACTTTTTCCCCAACCTAATTTTTACGTTTTCTTTCATGTTGATTTTTTGTTTAGTTTAAGTTCTAAATAACCAACTAAAAATGGTGCTGTCATTATGATTATGAGCCTGAATAATATTTTTTTCTCTAATATTTTATAAAACAATATTTATAAGATTAATGTTTTTGAATAACATCGATGAAAGTTTTATAATTAATTTGATACTTTTATTTGAGAGGAAAACCACTGATTTTTAGTCGCAATTGGAACCAAATAATATGAGAAAACGTACGTAAATGTAAATTTCTCGACAACCCGAGAGTCCCGAGAAATGAGCCTCGAGAATTCTCGAGACCCGAGAAATTGAAAAACTCGAGAAATCATGAACCCTAGTCACCGCCCATGTGTCAAAACAAACTCGGTTGTTGGCAAAATCATCAAACCCATGATGGAAGCCATAACATTTAAATGAAGAAGAAGAAGAAGACATAATAACAAAATATAGTTTTAGAATTTGTTTTTCTCACCTCTGTACATGGACGTATAAAAAAAGTCGGACAGAGTCTCGCTAACTAAAAACTGTGACATCATAGTCGGCCAGATCAGATATATGTACAGGCCAGCACGCACACTTTCACACATTAGTCGGCCATTACGCGCGTGAACATCGATGCTTAAAGACGCAATATGCGGCGAAAAAATGAAAATGGTGTAAAAACCGTAGTGACCGAAAGAAAAACAATCCAGGAATCACGTTTCATACGTAAATGAATAATTCAATCACTTATTTTCAGATTATATACATTAAAATCAATTTGTATTTGCTAGAACAAAACAATTAATTTTAAGTTCAGTGTTGCCAATATTCACTTGTGCAAATTAACCGAAATGTGGCCAATTTTTCGTTTATTATAAAAATCAATATATTATTATGGTTAATTAATTAATAGTTACTACTGCGTGTTTGCGCCATAAATACTCTTTTCTTTTCCTTCGTCACTAGCCGGCGAAGGTATAGACAACACCGAACTGACGGTGTATGTCACAATCGCATATTCGCCAAAAACCATACATATAACACGCTATATTTAAACTCGGGAATAAATTATATTATGCACAATTATTTACCAATACAAATATAGAAGATATCTACCCGCATATAAACATTGGAAGGGCGTTCAGAATAGCCGAATCCTGTAATAGACATACACCGAAGAGAGGAGTCAGGTGAGTCTTACTTTTTGCTGGCCAAACACCCATCCACTGCGTATTTTATTTTATATTCCTTTTGCTAGATTTTCTAAGGAAAATTAAGTATGGAGAAATGATTGAATTAAAATTACTTAGTAGAAATTGTAATGGTGAAAACGATTGGATTCCAAACAAATACAGTGTCATTTGCAGTATACATTTTGATGCGGATGCCTAATAAACAACTAAAGGAGGACTCCGGCGTGTTGTTACATAGGCAGTACCTTAAAAGGTAAATTAGCAATCTACCAAGACATGAATAATACAAAAAAAAAAATGAAACTATGCCGCTTATATTTCCAAAATTTAAATGTACATTGTAGCTATTGTGTCGGTATATAATAATAATAAATATCCTTGGACATTTCACACAACGCCATCTCGTCCCAAGCTAAGCAACTTAATGCTTGTTTTATGGTAACGAGATGGATGATAAACTACTTAAATACATTTTTTTTTTGTAAATACATACATATTATAGATAGAAAAACACCCAGACCCGGGTTAATACTTGTAGGTCGTACAAATATTTCTTCCGTGCGGGGATCGAACCCGCGACATGCTGCGCAGCAGTCGATCGCTCTACCACTGCGCCAACCGTGTCGTCGAATCCAGTGCTTTATTTTGTTTTAATATTTGTTTGAGCAAAACACGTGGCAGAGGAATAAACTGTTTCTGTGCCATATATTACCAGTGCTTCTCAAGAGGTGGTCAATAAATTATAATTATAGTTAGGCAATATAAATATATTATCACAAAAAAATTTTTGGTAATGAAAGCATTTCTTTTAATTTAGAATCGTTTACAACACATCTCGAAATTAGAGGAAATTTCAAGATCCTCTCAAAGTAAAAGACGTTATTATAAAAAAAAATATAATAAATAATTTCGAATATAATTTCGAACAATTTTTTTTTTTATATTTTAACCATGTTTTTATTGCAAAATTTTGTGTATCTTGGCAACCCCAAAATTAACCCACACATACAGAGCTGCCGCCATTTTGGCGTCTCACTTTTGTCTTAGCCAGAGTTCCGTCCGCCTTTTTTTATGCGTCCATGCCTCTGTAGTAGAAAATGTTTATCTACAAATTGAAGTCGCTTTGACTTTGAATTGAAATCTCCAAAATTCTCATTTCTCACTACGTTATGCCTTCTTGATACAACACAACAGTATTACTTTAACTAATTGAAAATATTCCTTCAAGGCCCTCTGCTCATTTTGCCTTCACTAGTTAATATTAAAGTCAATATGAAGTCAATCAGTATTCAGTAATAATCAAGTCGTACCGACTACGAGGTGTCCTATCAGATTGCTATCTCGATTTCCCAGTCACTTTTCTTTCACTGTGACCTTCATTTCTTCTTTTTTCTGTCTTTGAAGACAAATTAATACAATTATGTAGTTGTTGAATTTTTTTAATTTTCCATTATACAGGAATATGTGAAATAATATCTGGAGGCTTTGGGAGCAATGTCAAGTCTAAATAAAAGTTAGGAAAACGTAAACTTTATTGTATATTTGTTGTAGAAATAAATAAATCGTAATAATTGTAGTTGTAAATCAAGAAAACAATCAAAATAATGTGCACAGTATGGGCCTCCGCGCATTATGCGGCCAAGTCGCTGCGGCCAACTAATTCTTCTACGATGTTTATAGCTGTTTATAGGCCGGCCAAGTTTTGGTCGCGCGGCCAACGAAAAACATCGCGTCACATACGCGCCCTATTGGCCGCCGCGACCAATCCGCGCATTATGCGGCCAGGCCGCCTAAATGCGCGGGGGCCCTATAGGACGAAATTCTCTTGTCTCCTAAATTAAAGTCCCCAATCGTAACAAAATTCACATACAATGGACGGGTACCCGTGTTAGGTTCTTAGAATAACTACTTCTAATGGTTTATCATTTATTGTGATGTCGTTTCATATGGGCCACACAGCCGCTACTAGTCCTAAAAGTCTGCGAACAATATCTACAAATGTAAGGTTTTTCACCAGTATGCATTCTCAGATGCTGGTCCAAATCACCCTTCTGACGAAACCTCTGATCACAGATCTCACACTGAAAAGGCTTTTCTCCGGAATGTATAAGCATATGCCGTTTCAGGTTACACAACTGAGAGAAAGTTGTCTCACACAATCCGCACTTGTGAGGTTTCTCTTTTGAGTGTGTGCGTTTATGTAATACTAAAGAACCTCGCACACTGAATCTCTTCTTACAAATGTCACAGACAAAATTCTTGTCACCGTAATGTATTTTAAGGTGTCTCATCAAGTGACATTTTTGGGTGAAAGTGTTCCCACATATATCACACTTATGGCACTTTCCAATGTGAGTGTTGATGTGCAGTAATAAGCTACGCTTTTTGGTATATTTTTTGCTACAAATATCACATATATATGTGTTCAACTGTGATTTTTCTTTCTCGTTATTTGTACATGTTTGCTGTGTTGACCCAATCCCATTTATCTTGCTACATTTAATTTTTGTGTGGTTACTTCTGTCTTTTCTCTTATTTTTGTTTCTTGATTTTGTTGTTTCAGTTTTGTATGAGTGACTATCATTTACATCAAACTGTCTATTAAGTTTGATACAATCTGAAAGATAAACATTAATATAAGTTTTAATTAGCATAAAAACTATCTCTTTGGAGGTACAGGGCCTGTTAGACCCTGTTCCACCCCCAATCTGACTGGCAAAGGGGCACTGCAGGCCATATAACTATACAAATAAATAAAATTGTCTGTTTGTAATAATAAATTAACCACTTTTTACTGAAGCTTAAGTATGTATACACAGTACATAGACGAAAATAACATTTAAAATTTTTGCCTGTCTGTCTGTTTGTTCAGGCTAATCTCTGGACCGATTTTGACAGGACTTTCATAGGTAGCTGATGATATAAGGAGTAACTTAGGCTACTTTTTTTTACTAACTTCACAGCGCGGTGTCACCCGCGGGTAACATCGCACCCATGCAAAGCCGGACGGGCTGCTAGTCTTCCATACATTTTCAAGGATCTGATGACACTAGACATAGTTCCAGATACATCAAATTTGGTGTATATGAAGGATGTAGATATAATATTTGTAAATAAAATATTATACCTACAATACCTAAAAGACATTTTGTAGATTAGTAAAGCTAACTTATTGAAAGGAGGTTTTCAACCTTCTGTTCTCACTAATGAAAATCATATTTTGAAGGAAACTGAGACCTTACCCCCTGCTGAATTGGTGCCACATCCAATTATTATGTGAAAGAAATATACCTTGGATACACATACCATGTAATATTTTATCTTCGACATTCAGATATTCTCCCTCTGAAAAAATATCATCCTCTATTTCTCTGTAATCTATGATTATTTCAGCCTTCAAAGCGATTTCTTCATTCAAAACGTCTACAATTTTTTCTGACTCTGATTTAGTATTACATAGATTTCGTACGCCATTATTTTCAATACACAAATCATCTTTGCGATGCAGTTCTTGTTTGACAAGTTCTGTTTTCGGTATTGTTATTTTATCATCACAGAGTTCACTAATGCAAAATTTTGTTTCTTCCATGGCTTTTATCAGCTGTTTCTACTTGGTCCAGATTATTTTAACTTATTCAAATAAAGTCACAATATATAAATGAAGAATATTCCATACTCCGTCTTCGTGTCATCAATTACAAATTATTATTTTTGAAATGGTGTTTTATCACTTCATAGTTCTTGATAACTTCATTTTGTACACAATATAAAACTTATTTACGCTCACAGAATGGCTCACAGACATCTCACAGATTAATAAGTTATTTATTTTATTTTAAAATAAATTTTCAACTTACAGCTGATTGATTGATGTGATGTGAATATTGTGAATTCTTGTTCTTCCTTCAGAGTTCATAACAAAGATTATATACCTAATCACTAAGTTCTAGTTCTTAATTTACCACTAGCAAATCTAACTTTCACCGTTGACTGACTGCAGTTATACGTGCAACTGCAATTATAAATACGATAAATATACTTTTTGTACCTTGTTGGGTTCTTTATTATGTGGGAAATATCTGAATTAGAATATATTGAGGATATTACCTCTAGAGTTTGTTTGTGGTATTTGACAGAACAGAACATACTCTTTGGAATACAGGACTATTCCGTGACAGAATCAGCTGTTGACTTTTAGTTTATTTAATTACCTACGTATACATTTCATTTGTCATTGCTTAAAATCGTAAATTTAAAATGAATAGTAAAATAAATGTGTGCGCTACATGTCTAAGCAGCGATCGTTGTTTGTTTCCATTGAATAAAATGGCATTATTCATACAGGAACTAAAATTCTTAAAGGTCTGTAAAAAATATTGAACTATTTAAAAAAATATAACAAATCCCATCTATTTACAGGGGGGAAATTAGCCTACTGTTTACGCTGGTCAAACGGGTTGGCACAGAGATTCATATCAAGTTTTTCTTTTCTTATTTTTGTCAATGTTTTCAACCCTGGTTAGATGGAACGGCGATTGGTGACACAAAGTATTCTAATCTCGTCACCGCACGGTCTATCTTTATACTAATACGCGGCCGGAGGAGTATGAAATCTCCCACACATGTTATTTTTTTTAATATAAATTATGCCTATATATGACCCTCTTGTAAATTTATAAATACTAACACTGCATAGGTGATGATACCAGAGAAATAGTTGTTGTTTGTTTAGGGCAGTGTTCCCAACCTGAAGTGGACTGACTCATACCAGCGGTGTAAAATGATTGTACATGGGAGCGAATTTGATCAAAATTATCGTATTTATCAGGATAATTCATACTTATAAAGAAAAAATGGTTATGAAAATATCGTATAATCTGCATACTACATATAATAATATGCTATTGTACGAAGGTACAACATTTTTACGATAATTATCGCACATCCAAACACTGGTTTAGGGTGCTAAGTGTCAAGGACATGACTGCACATTGAAACCAATGATCATGCAGCCAGACTGTCACTGCCACATTGGACACACACCTTTAAATTTAGGAACCCAGGATTACAAACAAACCTGTTGGTGTGATAATTGATTTAGAATACATACATACTACTACTATTCAGCCCATAAATGACCCACTGTTGAGTTGGGCCGCAAGTACATGGAGGGTAATATGCCTACTCTGTTGCCAGATGGGTTGGTACAGGATTTCATGTCAAGTTTTCCTTCTCTTGTGGCTAGGTTATCAGCTTTGTCATTTGCTTTTGTCGGCTCTTACGACACCCTCAGGGTAGAAATGGGTGGTGACACTAGGTATTCTAAGTCTGTCACCACATATTACATACTAGCTGACCCGGCGAACTTTGTTCTGCATTGTATATATTTAAAACAAAAAGAAAGTTGGACATAGGATACCTGACATTTTTATCCCGTCCATATAAAACCTACTTTAACAAAACGCAACTGACAGCGAAACGTTATGTTGTCTATAGTTTAAAATGGTCGAAAATTTGACAATTAGAAATTTTGAATTCGACATGTTTATATTGTTGTAATTCACATAATATCTTTTTATCTTGTAGCCTATGTGTTATTCTGATGTATAAGCTATATTATTTATTGTAAAGTTTCATTAAAATCCATTCAGTAGTTTTTACGTGAAAGAGTAACAAACATCCATCCATCCATCCATCCATACTTACAAACTTTCACGTTTATAATATTAGTAAGAAGTAAGATTGAGATATAGGAATGCAAAAGGCAGATCACCTACTGGCAAGACAAGGAAAATTTATACAAATTCTGTGCCTACTGTACCACACCTGGCCAGTGTGGCACAGTAGGCTAAACTGAAAAATATAATATGCTAGAAATGAGCCAGTAATTTAGAGTTGGTTGCAAATCTGTGTGGTGTTAAGCATCATACTTGTCACATCCGTCATGCTTGTGAATATATGCTGTCTCTAGGGTTGGTCAGCTCAGGCATTTTAGGATTAGTATTTAGTACTGTCATTTTTAAAATTACCGATATTATCATTCGGCTCCTGTCCCACACTAGGTGGTCTCCATACTCTCCTATTGGTTGTCATATTTACATTCACATCATTCATACACATTTCCTCATTGTCACACTCCATCCATCTCTGTTTTTGCAGTTTTGGTTTTAATATTTAAAACGCCCTGCAATTTGAATTTTAAAAAAGAGTACAGTTATGTCTGTTTTTATTCTTTTTCAGATACAGCTGACAGATAGTCAAATATGCTGGGAATGCAGGAACATTATAAAAAAGTTTCATGCATTCAGAAATCAAGTTAATGCAGCTAAGGAAACGCTGAATAATGTCACAAATGTAAGCCTACCATTGAGTCGAAATTAGTCTATCTACTGTGCCAAGCTGGCCAGACGGGTTGGCACAGGGTTTCGTTCCTAGTTTTTATTCACTTGCAGCTCGGATTTCGGTCTTGCCATTTCTTTTTTTGACGGCTCTAATGTCACCCTCAGAATGACATGGGGTGGTGACACTATGTCGAGTGTTCCGAAGAATAAAGACCTATCTGCAATAATGCTTTGAGACCATTTTGAACTTCATATTATATTATATACTAGCTGTCCCGGCAAACGTTGTTTTGCCAAATAATTAACCATCCCCCGCGCAACCCCCTTCCCCGCGCAACCCTCTAGGTCTTATGGTTCCAGAGATATCGTGATGACTCAATCTATCTATACAACATCTCCTATCGCAAACGTTGTTTTGCCATGTAATTAAATAGGGGTTTATCGTAGAGGGGTGAAAATTTAGGGTTGTTTGTATTTTTTTATGCTGAATCTTAATAAAATAAAAGCAAAAAAATTTCTCTAAAAAATAAACAATTTTTTTTTGACCCCCCCCCCTAATATTTAGGGGGATGAAAAATTGATGTTGTCCTATTCTCAGACCTACTCAATATGCTCACAAAATTTAATCAAAATCGGTCAAGCCGTTTCGGAGGAGTATGGCAACTAAAACTGTGAACGAGACGAAACACGAGAATTTTATATATTAGATGAAGAATAGAGTTCAAAAGCAGTATTGCAGATAGGTATTTATTCTTCGGAACAGTTTATGTATTCTAGATCCCTCACCACACGGAAACTCATCATCATCATCATTTCAGCCAAAAGACGTCCACTGCTGGACATAGGCCTCCCCCAAGGATTTCCACAAATGCCGCTCCTGGGCCGCCCGCATCCACTGCTTTCCGGCGACCTTAACCAGGTCGTCGGTCCACCGTGTGGGAGGCCTACCAGCATTTTCGCTATTCGAGGACTTTTCTGCCCCATCGGGCGTCGGTCCTGCGAGCTATGTGCCCTGCCCACTGCCACTTAACTATGTCAATCCGGTGGGCTATGTCGGTTACCCTAGTTTTACTGCGTATCTCCTCATTCGATCTCGCAGGGAATCTCCGAGCATAGCCCTCTCCATTGCCCTTTGGGTGACTTTGAGCCTTCTAATGGAGCCCATAGTGAGCGACCACGTCTCTGTGTGGTAGCGGAGTAAGAATACTACCACCCCATATCTTCCCGTGGGTGTCGTAGAAGTTGACTAAGGGACAACAGACGTTGGGCAGCAGCGACGTTCTGTCCAAAAACACACCATCCGTACTTCGATCGCCAACCCGCCTGCCAAGCGTGGCGATTATGGCAAACCCCCCTAATTAATGCACACAATAAAAAAAAGACGGCCTCCAGTCCCCGGCAGCCCCACTATTCCACGGAAACTGATCCATACAAATTAATTAGTTATTTTATGTTTCCATTTTTTTGTATTTATCGACTTTTCAGATGGAAAATGTTAAATCACTATCTAATTTAGTAACATCATTTCGTATAGTCTCCTGTAATGAATACAGATGCAATACAGATCCACTAAACAATGACAATACAGAATATAAAGAAAATTTTCTTATAATAAAAGAATGTGATGATGTTAATGGCATTACTGACAAGATTGGCGTTGACAATAAAATTAATGACAGTGTTATTAGCAGTAACAATATTGACAATGATTATAAGTGTGATAGTAATTTTAACGGAAATGACGAAAATGGAATAGATGACGAGATTTACGAACAAAAACCGGATATAGATGTGATTAACCATTATATTGAAAATAATGCAGATAGTGAACAAATTGAAACTATACAAAATGGAGCAACTGATAAAGATTTGGCAAAAGTTAACATAGTTGCGGAAACGGATACAGGAAACGATACGGAGAAGTATATACAAGTGACATGGACAACGGAAGAAGTAGAGAGAGATAGAGATAAGAAGAGAAACCATCCCAACTTCAAGAAGATACCATTTAAATGTGATTCCTGCGTTCTAGGTTTTACAAGTAAAGAGACGCTCGATGTTCATATGAAAAAGAAACATGATGAGGTAAGTTTAAACATTTCATAAAAGCAGGATTTGTCAGCGGAAGTCCCCAGCACAAGTAGGAACGATTACCCAAGAAGTTAAGGGGCTGTCAATTAATCACGTGAGGTTCGAAGGGTGGGGGAGGGGTTCAGCAAAAATCACGAAATATCACAAGGGAGGGGGTATAGTAATATATCACTAGTATTAATTTTTTCGTCAAACGCATGATTTCTAAACCGAAAAGCGGCGTGTAGATTCTTTGTAGGTACAGTCGCCGTAGGATATATCGTAGCAGACAAGGTGACCAAATACTTCTGAACAATTTAAAATATCAATAACTTCTATTGCAGTGTGCCTAGCCTTAAACCTCACCACGTAAAAATGTTAGAAAATCATCACGCGATTAATGGACAGCCCCTAAGGTCATACTGGTGTTGGCAGTTAACACTAACCCTAACTTCAGTCCCCAAAGGCCGGGTGTCCATGAGGATATCCGACGTAGAAAAAAACAAAACCTAGCTTGACAATTTTGTAGTGTCACCGTTGACATGGTAAAAACAACGTGAGAAATTCCCCCTGTGTTCCATTTTACAGCCATTCATTTGCTAACAGCAATGAAGTCTAGTTACGCGACATCGGCAATATATTCGCCTTGTAAACGGCTCAATTGCTAGATAATAGAAGAGAAAAAATAATAATAATAAAACGTGAGAAGGTCTTATTGCGAAGATTTTCGACCAACATCTCAAGAAACTCTCGCTGGGTTGCTGGATTAAGGGCCTGATTCAAAAGGCTGTCATACTGGATTCGGCAAGGATCGTAAGGAGGTTCCTCTCTCTGGAGCCCTGAACCGTCGGTAGCTTAGGTCATCGACCTCGTTTTCGACGGTTTTTTTCTATTTTTATGTATATTTTTTTTAAAACATTTTGTATTTTTTAAAAATATATGTAAAAATATGATATAAAGAGACATGAATAATAAAACGTGATAAATTATTTTTTATTTTTCTTTTAAAATTTAGTGTTATATTTTTTGTCTACTTGAAAGCATTCGCAAGAATTCATTCGATTAAAAAGTATTTTGATTTTGACAATAAAAGTTCTACTATTAGCTATTCTGACAGTTCTGGTAAATAATAACTACTACTTATCCCATACTGCTGGGTCGGGCCTCCTCCAACTACATGTACTTTGTGCCCCGGTTATCGGCCTTATCATTTCCATTTCTTGGCTCGGTGAGGTGAGGTGTCGTACACCTTCATAATGGAATGGGGTGGCGATTGTATGTATTTTAAATCCGACACCACACGGAATGGTAACTAACTAATACTATAATATCAAAACGGGGTATAAGCTACACGATTTTGACAAAATGACAGAAGCACTCGCCTAATTATTGCATCGTGTTGGATGGGCACGTCGGTAGAAAATAGCCACTTTGGGGCCAGGTCACAAACACAAACTCAAAAGGAACTTTATTTCATAATTTAATCGTCATATTTATAAATATCATTATCATCTTCCTGTCCCACACTAGGTGGTAGTCTCCACACACACCTATCAGTCGTCATACCTACATTCACACCTTTCATACACAATTCCTCACTCCTACAATCCTTCCACCGCCATTGATCGCCAACAACAATGACACTGATACTAGATGGTCATTTAAATAAAAAATAGAAGGAAATTTCATATATTGTACACTGTATAAATAAATAAATATCCTTGGACTTTGCATGAACGTGTAGCGTGTTGCACTCATCTGGCGAACTTGCTCTCACTATGCTGAGTAGTGCACTTTGTAAACTCGGCCAATATTTTGAAAAAAAAAAAACAAGCAACTACAGAGTTTCTTGCCGGCTCTTCTCTGTAGAGCAGCTTTCCGAACCGGTGGTAATTTCAGCATGCATGTGGGTAGACGTAGGTGTTGTGAGCGATCAAGGGAGATGGATGGATTGTAGGAGTGCCGAATTGTGTGTGAAAGATGTGAATGTAGTTATGACGACTGATAGGTGTGGGTGGAGACTACCACCTAGTGTGGGACAGGAGCCGTAAGATGATGATGGTAATTGTAAATATGACGATTTATAAGATTTATGTGATAACACCTAAGTAGATAAAGTTCCTTTTGAGTTTGAGTTTAATCATACATTTGTCTAGTCTCAGAGAACAGACGACAAAAGCTCCGTGCAAATACCGGTAGTTAACTAAACCAGCTTAAACTGATGCCGAATGAGACTGGGAAAAACGCAAGGGACATGATGATGACAATATTATATTGTTCACAGAATATAGGACCGGACATATGTCACATCTGTCAAGTAAGATTTCCGACGCTATTGTCAGCTGAAAGGCACATACATAAGCATTTTGTATTTTTTAAATGTCTTATGTGCGATTATAAGTCTTCGGAGCTGTGGGCCGTGGTCAAACATTGTAAAACAAAGCATCAAGGAGATAGTCCTGATAGCATACATTGCAAAAAATGTAATGATGTTTTTAAGTAAGTTTCAGTTTTTTTTTAAATACCTTAAGCTAGCTAGCTTATGTGGGGGGCTGTCCATTAATCACGTGAGGTTCGAAAGGGGGAGGGAGGGTTTCGGCAAAAATCACGAAATATCGCAGGGGGGGGGGCGTGTATAGTAAAATATCACGTGTATTTATTATTCGTCAAACGCGTGATTTCTAAACCGAAAAGCGGCGTGTAGTGGAACCTTTGAGTGTAAGATTCTTTGTTCGAGTAGATACTAAAAAACACACGTGATTTTTAAAGGGGGTGGGGGGGGGGTGTAATCTTAAACCTCGCCACGTATCACCAAGGGGGAGGGAGGGGTTAAAAATGTTAAAAAAAATCACGTGATTAATGGACAGCCCCTGAGTGTTTTTTTTTATATCGGTTACTTGAATGCCTTTAGGCCTAAAATGCCCTGTAGGGCTCACATACACACGACGGAACACAGTAAAACTGCTTGGCGCCGGACTTAGATGCGAGGGTGGTAGCTAGGCGGGCGGACCATTAGATCCTACCACCAAGCGTGCTGGGTTTTGTTGAATTTTGCAACACGCGTTTGTTCCCAGCGTGCGGTGGTGAAGTGTAATATTCTGACCCGTCCCCACACGGGTAAATTCGCCCGCATGGGCTCAAACCTTAGCTTATCTCGGCTACGCAAATGTTACTCTGGGATAATGCAGCATTCGAATGGTGAAACAATTCACAAAATCGGCCAATAGCTTTCGAGTTCCTTTTTAAAAGAGGTAGGCTAATGAGTTACTGGTTTCCGTGTGGTGACGGATTAAGAATACACAATGTCACCATCCACACTCTTGAGGGTGGCGTAAGAGGCGACTAAAGGACCGCAAGGGAAGGAAAACTTGATACAAACCCTTGCCTGCGTGGCACAGTAGGCTGGTTTCCCTCCATGGGCATGGAGGAAGCCCGACTCGGTAGTGGGTCATTTATGGACTGACATGATGGTGAATGAGCATGTGGCTCAGTTGATAGTGTATTTGCGAGATTAGTAATACCAGAGGAGGCGTAGGTGAGTTGTCGGTCTTTAATGGAGATGGATGTAGAGACGCTTTCTCTTGCCTGGCCCTATCTGCGGAGAAAAAGGGGTTTTAGTGGGTAGATCCCTATGGAATGCGCCAAAACTTGTAATACATGGTCACTTTTCTGTAGAGTATTTTTTTTCACAGTAGGGTCCGATGTAAATAGCAAGTTTTGATTTAAGAATTATTTCTTTCGTAAAACTTAATACTATCTTCAACACACCCAATAAACTACCTACCATAAATAGCATGTCTAACAAAAGGACTCATCAGTACCAATCTAGTGAAAATTATAAAAAAGATACAGGTTGTACATATTTTCGAATTTTATCAAGTTTTAGTGACGAAAAGTCAAAACACAAAATCAATTATAACTCTGCAGGGGTTGACCTTAAGGACCTCCCGTAGAACATTTTTTTGCTGCTGATGACCCCATCTAACTGCTCTGGTTTCCGTTTGATCCACGTCTTTTTGACCAACCTGTTTAAGTAGATAGATAGGTAAGGTAAACTTATGAAAAATTTCCCAAAATGAAGTGTAAACACAGTTCTTTTGTAGGCGAGTTTTCAACCATTAAAACGGTTTATTTGGTGTTTAAAACCGCAACATATCGTTTATAACGTTTTAAATTGGTTATTTTACATCTATGAGTATAGCGACACCTCTTTTTCTTGATCTGAAATGGTGCTGATGACATTAGTAATACTTTTACAGGAGTCCCAAGGAATTGGAGGACCATGTACAATTGAAGCATGCAGTGGTTTGCGACTACTGTGGGGATAAATTCAGAGGATCAGACACCTTGAGACAACATCGAGCGTAAGTATGGTCTCTCTTTGCAGTTTCATTTTCACCCGCCAAAAAATGGTAGTATATAAATATAAATGGTAGTATATGACCAGAAAATGGTAGTATATGATTAGAATATGGTAGTATATGAATAGAAAATGGTAGTATATGAATAGAAAATGGTAGTATATGAGTAGTAAATGGTAGAATATGAATAGCAAGGTGAAGGGACACCTCGCTATTCATGTTCTAATTGTAGCAGTTTTATAAATGACCCACCGCTAAGTAGGGCCTCCTCCATTTACACGGAGAGTAATTAGCCTACTGTGCCACGCTAGTCAGACGAATGGGCACAGGGTTCCACGCTAGGAGGTAGTCTCCATAGGATGGAGATCCATATGTGTGCATTGATCCTCATTCACACAATCCATCGATATCTTTTGGTCTACCGCCACCCTTGTGTCAATGCCTCTAGTACTACTTACTAATAATAATTAATCACTACATATTAAAAAACAAAGTGACTGTCGTCTGTCCGTCCCTATGTATGCTTAAATCTTTAAAACTACGCAACGGATTTTGAAGCGGTTTTTTTTAATAGAGTGATTCAAGAGGAATGTTTATATGTATAATCATCATCATCATCATCATAATTTCAGCCAAAAGACGTCCATTGCTGGACATATGCCTCCCCCAACTATAATATGTATGTATTTACAAAAAAAATGTATATAAGTAGTTTATCATCAATCTCGTTACGATAACACAAGCATTAAGTTGCTTAGCTTGGGACGAGATGGCGTTGTGTGAAATGTCCAAGGATATTTATTATTATTTATTTATTAACTATATATGTATAATACATCCATAATATAGTAGAGAAAAACTGATAGATTTAGAGGTTCATCATTGCACCCGTGCGATGCCAGGGCGGGTCGCTAGTTACTATTAATTCTTTTTTTTTATTTTTTTTTTGTGTTATTATTTTTTGTCTATGTGGCAGCATTCGTAAGAGCTTATTTCGAATAAAACATATTTCTGTTTTGACATAGAAAACAGGTTCTAAAGGTTCTGCGTTCTTTACAGGACAGTACATTCAGCGAATAGGCAATACCTGTGTGACGTTTGTACGAAGACATTTAAAACAAAAATGCGACTGGAAACGCATTTGACAAGACAACATTCGTCCACAGATAAAAAAATAATGCACTGTAACATATGTAATGTGCAATTTAAAAATATTATTACGTACAGAAGCCATTTCAGGACCAGCGTTATGCACTCGGAGAGGGCGTGAGTATATATTACAACTACTGCACAACCCATGGCCCACTGATGGGCTACCTTCTCCAATTGACTGCCTCGTTGGTCTAGGGGCTGGGTGTGCCTTGGGGTCCCGGGTTCGTTTCCGGTGCCGGGCAAGTGACTTTGTGCACTTGCTCTGAGTCTGGGTGTCATTAGTGTTCGTGAATTTGATGTTTTTAACCCTTATATTTAAAAGAGCAACCATGGAGTTTATTGCCAGCTCTTTTCTGAGGGTGGGCATTCCGAACCGGGTGGTAAAAACTAAATGATTAATTATTTGACTATTTGAAAGCATTCGCAAGAATTTATTCGAATAAAAAACATTTTGATTTTGATTTACCCCGCGATACAGATTAAAAAAAAATTTTTAATAAAAGGAATCGTTTTAAAAAAAAACATGCAGGGTACTTAGCCAACTGTGCTAACTGGCCAGACGGGTTGGAATGGGGTTTAGTGTTCAGTTATCTTCCTCTTGCGGCTATCGGCTTTGTCATTTCCTTTTGTCGGCACCTACGACACCGTCCGGATGGAATGGGGTACATTTTAGACTTAATAACTTTGTTACTATCACTTAAAACTAAACACCTATATTTATTTATTTATGTTAAGTATTTTAAATATACATAGGGGCTGTCCATTAATCACGTGATATTTTTTTTATCATTTTTAACCCCTCCCTCCCCCTTGGTGATACGTGGTGAGGTTTAAGACTATTCCCCCACCCCCCAATAAAAATAACGTGTATTTTTAGTAAATACCTACAAAATAATCTTACACGAGCTCAAACTCAAAAGGAACTTTATTTACGTAGGTTTCATCACAAAACTCTTATAAATTGTCATATTTATAAATACCATTATCATCTTACGGCCCCTGTCCCACACTAGGTGGTAGTCTCCACACACACCTATCAGTCGTCATACCTACATTCACACCTGTCACACACAACTCCTCACTCCTGCAATCCCTCCATCTCCCCTGATCGATCGCGCATAATCCCTGCGTTCACTCACATACATGCCGAAACTACCACCGGTTCGGAAGGCTGCTCTACAGAGAAGAGCTGGCAAGAAACTCTGTTACTTTTTTAAATTATTGGTCTTGTTTACAAAATGCACTAAACAGCATAGTGAGAGAAACTTCGCAAGATGAGAGAAACACGCTACACGTTTACGCAATGAATGATGAATAGGCCTTGACAGGGCCAATCAAAAAACAAATCCGCGAATAAACGTCTCCATTGCGTCATTGCTCACACATACAGTGTACAATATATGACGCAAAGGCACGTCGCTTTTCGGTTTAGAAATCACGCGTTTGACAAAAAAATAAATACACGTGATATCTTACCCCCCTTGTGATATTTTGTGATTTTTGCCGAACCCCTTTTTTCGAAATTCACGTGATTAATGGACAGCCCCTTATGAAATTGACCGCAATGAAAAAAAAAATACGATAAGCCCTCTGAGTTTCTTGCCAGTTCTTCTCAGCGGTGGTCGCGTTCCGAACTGGTGGCAGACTTTTTTTTATTAACTAATATGATTATGAATAATGTGTTGACAATTTGTAAGTGTCCATCGTGACCCAAACAAAATAAATGAATTGAATTTTAATTATTCGGCATCCGTAACACTATCTATCTATACATTTCAGCCACAAATGCCTGAAATGTGACAAATGGTTTACATCTAAAAGTCTGATGAGACGGCACTACGAGTTCTATCATCTCAAAACATCGAAATACCACTGCGATTCTTGTGATAAGGTGAGTTGTTAGGGATATTTGTGTTGAAGACAAAAGTCTTCGACCAATGTGTATTGCCAGTGATGACATATGGATCAGAGTCGTGGTCGCTCACTATGGGCTCCATCAGAAGGCTCAAAGTCACCCAAAGGGCAATGGAGAGGACTACGCTCGGCTTTTCCCTGCGAGATCGAATCAGAAATGAGGAGATACGCAGGAGAACCAGGGTCACTGACATAGCCCACCGGATTGCCAAACTTAAGTGGCAGTGGGCAGGTCAAGTAGCGCGCAGGACTGACGCCCGATGGGCAGAAAAGACCTTGAGTGGCGACCGCGTTCCAGAAGGCGCAGTGCTGGTAGGTCCACCGCGTGGACACAGTGGACCGACGACCTGGTTAAGGTCGCCGGTTGGCCTTTATGGAGATTCTTGGGGGAGGCCTGTGTCCAGCAGTGTACATCTTTTGGCTGAAATGATGATGACTGCCTCGTTGGTCAGATGTGCCGCTTTTGGATCAACCGGTCCCGGGTTCGATTCCGGGGTCGGGCCAGTGTCTTTGTCTAAAACCAGAGGCACTGGCTCGGAGTCTGGGTGTCATTTCTATCTATAATATGTAAGAATTTACAAAAAAAAATATGTATATAAGTAGTTTATCATCCATCTCGTTACCATAACACAAGCATTAAGTTGCTTAGCTTGGGACGAGATGGCGTTGTGTGAAATGTCCAAGGATATTTATTATTATTTATTTATGATGATATTTGTGTTTGGGCCTCCTTCCGTTACAGGGAAGGTCATTAGCCTACTGTGCCACGCTGGCCAGACGGGTGGGCACAGGGTTTCATTTCAAGTTTTCCTTCTCTTACGGCTAGGTTTTTAGCATTTCCTTTCGTCGGCTCTTACAACACCCTCAGAATGGAATGGGGTGGTGACACTATGAATTTTAAATGGTTTTTTTTTACAGCTATTTCTATCGGCTTGGTTATTAAAAGATCATAAAAGAAAATATCACGGATTGGATCGAATCAGGAAGCACCCATGCAGCGTTTGTAACAAGAAATTTTATGTGAGTCCATGTAGTATTAGTAATATATACTAGAAATATTATTCACATATTAATGTCTTAGGTTTTAGCGATTAAATTATTACACATTGAAAATAAACACTTTTAACGGATTTATCGCGTGTTTATTACATATTTTAATTGCGTGCACAGGGAACGTTTATCAATAAAACAAAATTATAGGCCTGCCCCCATGGACGTATAAAAAAAGTCGGACGGAACTCTCGCTAAGACAAAAATGAGACGCCGTGATGGCGGCAGCTCTGTATGTGTGAGTTAATTTTGGGGCTGCCAAGATACCCAAAATTTCGCCATAAAAACACGGTTAAAATATTAAAAAAAAAATTGTTCGAAATTGTTATGTTTAACTTAACTACATAACTTTACGACCCGCCCCGGTTTCACACGGGTGCTCTGCCATGTGTCCTGACTCAAACAAATACTAAAACAAAATAAAGTACTGGGGATTAAAATATATATGACTATTTCAATATACCGACACAATAACTATAATGTACATTAAAATTTTGAAAAAGTAAGCAGCATAGGTTCAATTTTTTTTTGTCTAATTTACCTTTTGAGGTACTGCATAAGTAACAACACTCCGGTGTCTTCCTTTAGTTGTATATAAGTCATTCGCATCAAAATATATACTCCAAATGACACTGTATGTATTTGTTTGGAATCCACTCGTTTTCACCATTACAATTTCTAATAATTTGAATTCAATCATTTCGCTATACTTCATTTTCCTTAGAAAATCTAGCAAAAGGAATATATAATAAAATACCCAGTAGTAACTATTAAATAATTAACCATAATATATTGATTTTAATAATAAACGAAAATTGCCCATATTTCGGTTACTTTGCACACGTGAATATTGGCAACACTGAACTTAAAATTAATTGTTTTGTTCTAGCAAATGCAAATTGATTATAATGTTTTTAATCTGGAAATAAGTGATTGAATTATTCATTTACGTATGAAACCTGATACCTGGATTGTTTTTCTTTCGGTCACTACGGTATTTACACCATTTTACCACGCAAGACATGATTTATATTTATATTTTTTCGCCGCATATTGCGTCTCGATGCATCGATGTTTGCGCGCGTAATGGCAGGCAGACTAATGTGTGAAACGTGCGTACTGGCCGACTATGATGTCACAGTTGTGAGTTAGCCAGACTGTCCGACTTTTTTATACGTCCATGCCTTCCCCTATAATTTAACTGGTTTTTTTTTGTACTTTTGAAGACAACTGTCATCTAGCCTCTCCCGTAACCACGACTGCCGCAAAGCATTCGAAAATAAACGGAATTAAATAATGTACATAAGTAATATACACCCGTTAAAAAGTGTTTAATTTCATTGATCACTTACTTAAAGTCAGTCAAATAATTTATTTGGTATAGGACACAATGGACACTTCGTCGTTTCGTTTCAGCCCATAAATTACCCACTACTGAGTCCTCCTCCAAATTCATGGAGGGAAATTAGCCTACTGTGCCACGCTGGCAAGACGGGTTGGCACAGGGTTTGTATCAAGTGTTCCTTCTCTTGGGGCTAGGTGATTTGCCTCTTACGACACCCTAAAGATGGTATGGGTTGGTGACATTGTGTATTCTAAATCCGTCACCACACGGACAATAATAATGTTCATGATCATCTTAAATCTAAACGGCTCGCTGACCTCGCTGTCTTGAAGAGTCCTATTAAATGAAGGGAAGTTATCATACTGACTTATGATTAATTATATTGCGCAGGACATGTCAATGCTTCGTCGCCATATGATGATACACTCGGAACAAAGGACTTATATGTGTGAAGACTGCGGGGATACCTTTAAACAGCAGCCAGCGTTGTATAACCATGCGCGTTTAGTACATGCTGCGAAACGGCCAAGTGTAAAGAAGAATCGTAAATAAAAGAATAACACGTCTTTTTGTTTTATTTCTTTAACTTTTCTGGTGTTGGAATCACTAAACGTGAAAAATGTGTTTTTTGTAACTATGACTTGAATTACCTTTTACCAGGGGATTGCGTAAGTGAAAGCAACGCCACGGTCTAAGATGGAGTAGGCAATTCAAGGAAATGCCCTGTCGGGCACCAGCTCTCACATAACCACGTCGAAACACAGTAAAACTGCAGCTCCCCAAAGTTAGCGCCTCATTTTTTTTATATTTTTGTCTTTTTTTCTACTAAGTCGTTTGCAATATTGCAATTTTTAATATTTCTCCGTCAATAATGACTCGTTAATAATTATTTTCGATTGTTCGTGAATAAAATACGTTTGTTTTCTTTCAAGATTACTCATTTTTTGTTTATATAACTATTTTATTTAGCTGATTAAATGTACTGCGCATGCGTCAACTAACTCTCTCTGCGTCGTACTCATAGGGTTGAGGGTCGTGACCACCCTTTATCATCACTTTCTCAAATACTCTCTTTCGTCAACTATACGCATAAATTTTCAACGCGGTTCAAACTTCAACTGCTTGGCTCCGGACTTAGATGTGAGGGTGGAGTTAGCTGGGCGGACCATTGGATCCTACCACCGTCTGATTTCGCATAGGTCAAGTGCCATTGCCAGAGTTCGTTATTTCTATATCTATCTATATATACGAATAATAACTAGGTAATTTAATTTGATTTTCTTTACGATTATCTCATCATAAATAGAGCATATTTTTTTGTAATCTTCCGTTTGTCTTGTATTCATTAAATCAAAAGTTAGCTCCTGACCTTAAAAAAAGGGCTCACAACTTATTATTAAGTAATCATTTATTCCAAGATTTAAAAAGGAAAGAATGTCCTCCCATTTTTAGTCGGTATATTGTATTTTACTAAATTTAATCTAGTATCGCCGTCATAATTATTATATCTCCAGCCGTAATGTAAACCTTGACGTGAGTCCAAAACATCCATATATTTGGCAGATTGCCACAAACAAAGGAAGAATAAGAATATTATTTTTGGTCAAGCCTTCATCCCTCATCGTAGTCAGTCATCTGGCTGGATCAGCTAGTATCGCCGTCATAATGATTATATCTCCAGCCGTAATGTAAACCTTGACGTGAGTCCAAAACATCCATATATTTGGCAGATTGCCATAAACAAAGGAAGAATAAGAATATTATTTTTGGTCAAGCCTTCATCCCTCATCGTAGTCAGTCATCTGGCTGGATCAGCTAGTATCGCCGTCATAATGATTATATCTCCAGCCGTAATGTAAACCTTGACGTGAGTCCAAAACATCCATATATTTGGCAGATTGCCATAAACAAAGGAAGAATAAGAATATTATTTTTGGTCAAGCCTTCATCCCTCATCGTAGTCAGTCATCTGGCTGGATCAGCTAGTATCGCCGTCATAATTATTATATCTCCAGCCGTAATGTAAACCTTGACGTGAGTCCAAAACATCCATATATTTGGCAGATTGCCATAAACAAAGGAAGAATAAGAATATTATTTTTGGTCAAGCCTTCATCCCTCATCGTAGTCAGTCATCTGGCTGGATCAGGAAAATGACAGGCGTCCTCAGTTGCTTACAGTTGCATTACAGTCATAAATACGGATTTTATATTAAAATAATTATCTGAAGATGTATGAACCACCAGAAATTAAAGTTGCTTTCGCAAATGTTTACGCCCGAACTTATTGCCAAGCATGTCTCAGCTCTGACCGAGCCCTCACTTTGATAGGAGACAGCATAGAAATATACCATCAAATTGTGGAAAGTTCGCACACCGTAAGTTTTATAACGTTTTACTTCACATCAGCTCATAAATGACCAACCGCTGAGTCGGACCTCCTCACATGTAATCGGGGAAATAAGCTTAGTACGTCTTGCTGGGCAGACCAGCTGGCTCAGACTTTAACAAGTATTATTTCTCTCTCTCAGAATCTAAAGGGTCTGTAACATCTTATATATAGTCGTTTCGTCGACTTGAGTAGTACACAATTTGTGCACAAATAGGAATGCACAGCACTTAAAAAAGTTGCATATAAACCCATAGAATAAAAACATGTGTGTCCCTGCTTATTCCCAGCCATACTTCACTTCTTCTTAAGGAGGAAGTGAAGTGAAGCTACCATCTACGGCAGTAATAACACATAGTCAGTAATCTGGTCTATATTGTACTGTAATTTGTTATACTCAAACTCAAAAATAACTTCACTCTTACTTACTTCTCAGCCTATAAATGACCCACTGCTGAGTCGGGCCTCCAGTTACGTGGAAGGTAATAAGCCTACTGTGTCATGCTGGTCAGACGGGTTAGCGCAGGGTTTTCTACCAAGCTTTCCTTCTCTTGCACAGTAGGCTGATTACCATCCACATAACTGGAGGCCCGACTCACCTGTATGTAATTTATGGGGCGAGTAGTATGTTTAATTTAGGCACAATGCTTAACTGAGAGTTTAAGCCTTTAAACTGCATTCTACATTGCCAAAAACTAACCCCCACAAATATTCTCTGACTAATGGAGTGGTCATATTGTGGAACATGCTCCCAGAAGATGTGTTGTCTGCAAAAAACCTCAACAGAGCTGACAGAAGCCACTACTATTACTACTCAGCCCACAAACAACCCACTACTGAGTCAGGCCTCCTCCCATAACATGGAGGGTAAATAGCCTAATAGTTTGGCACAGGGTTACATTTCAAGTTTTCCTTCTCTTACGGCTAGGTTTTTGGCCTTGTCATTAACTTTTGTCGACTCTTATGAGACCCTTCGCATAGAACGTCACCACATGGAAACGCTAGGCTTATTACCCTCCATGTAACTGGAGTAGGCCAAACAGGTTGACACAAGGTTTTGTTACAAATTTTCCTTCTTAGAAGGCTAGATTATCGGCCTTGTCAATTCCTATTGTCGGCTCTTACGACACCCTCAGGATGAAATGGGGTGGTGACACTATATGTCACCACACAGAAGTGATGCTCATGAACATATAATTTGCAGTTTGCTACTGCAGACACCACATACCTATGCTGGGAGTGTTTGGCAATCCTCAAGAAAATTCAACAGTTCAAAGATAGAGCGGATAACGCACATAGATTACTAACATATCACTTATCAAATTTCGAGGTGAGTTAAATAAATATAAATATCCTTGGACATTTCACACAACGCCATCTCGTCCCAAGCGAAGCAACTTAATGCTTGTGTTATGGTAACGAGATGGATGATAAACTACAAAATAATTACTTCGTTAAATGGACTTTGAAATCGGACCAGTAGTTCCTGAGATTAGCGCGTTCAAACAAACAAACTCTGCAGCTTTATAGTATTAGTTTAAATGAGTTATTGGAAAGATTCTTTATTCAATTTTCGAATTCAAAATCACCTCTATTCATGTACTAGTAGGTTTTACTCAAAATCAAAAGGAACTTCAATCACGTTGGTTCACAAAACTCTTATAAATCGTCATATTTCAAATAACCATTATCGTCTTACAACCCCTGTTCCACGCTAGGTGGTGGTCTCCATATACACCTTTCATACACAATTCCTCATGCTTACAATCCTATCATCTTTTTTGATCGCCCATAACCGTTGCGCCCACATTCATGCTATGTAGCTTTTATCACAAAACTCAACTAAATCGTCATATTTAAAATTACCAACATCATCTTACGTCAGTCGTCATGTATAAATTCACTTCACACCTTTCATACACAATTCCTCATTCTTACAATCCATCCATTTCTTTTGATCTCCCACAACCCTTGCGTCCATTTACATTCATGCTGAAACTACCACCGGTTCGGAATGCTGCTCTACAGAGAAGAACCGGCAAGAAACTCTGTTGTGGTTTTTTTTTTCAAATTATCGGTCTTGTTTACAAAAAGCACTGAACAGCATAATGGTGCACGTTCGACAGATGAGAGAAACACGCATGTTACTCTCCCTACCCGTCGTCTACCCGTTTACGTAAACGGCATAAATCACGAAGCATGACAAGTGGGGAGGGTGTATAGTAAGATACCACGTGTATTTTTTTTTTCGTCGAATGCGTGATTTCTAAACCGAAAAGCGGCGTGATATTTAAGGGCACCAGCTAGTACACATTATGTTTCAGAGTACTTCCTTACCAACATTGTCGACATTATCAACACTAACTACATTCTACAAAGACGATGCGATATTCCTAAACCACGATGACATAGAACCGGTCAAAGAAGTGGCTCTAAAATTAGAATCGATATGCGAAGTTAAACTAGAGACCCACGATTCGGATAACGACGCACATGACGAATACAATGGAGAGACATCGCAAGACATGGAATCGATTCAAGACGTCAAATCGATTAGAAAACCGTACAACCGCACTAAGAAATATCGATATGTTTACAACGGGAATGTTAGGAAGAAAGGGTTGTTGAGGAAAAAGTTTTCAATCAAACCCAACGAGGTGGGAGTGTGGATAGGGAAAGAGATGGAGAGTGATTATTATAAACAAATGACTTACAAATGTAAAAGTTGCTGGTACGCTTCGAATTGCAGAGATAAATATAGGAAACACACTGTTACGAGCCACAAAAAGGTATTTTGATTTTTTTTACCCTAAAACCCTTTTTATATAAAATATATATAAATAAGCTTTTATTAGCTTCGCTTGTATGTATGTAGGTATGTAACGGAATCTTTGAGCATCATTTTGACCCACTTCAAAACGTCTCGGATTAACTCGAAATTTGGCATACTTATTAAGGACCGATGACAATTCAATATTTTAAACATTTTCACCCGTTATCCTTAATAGAATAATAATAATAATAACGGTGATCAAGGTGGAACACCGCTCTTCGATGCATTAGCTAATAGTGATGTTAATATCATAAAGCTATTGCTATATTTTTTAGTGATTATTTAGCAATAGCTTTATGATATTTCAACTAAAAAATAAATAATAGTTTAAAAAAAGTACTAAAAATATACGCTTTTATAGAAAACCGAACTTAAAACTAGAAAATAAATTTTAATAAACTTTATTTACAAAACTCTTATAATTCTCCATTATCATCTTACGACCCTTGTCCCACACTAGGTGCTAGTCTCCATACACACATATCAGTCGTCATATCTACATTCACACCTTTCATACACAATTCCTCATTCTTACAATCCATCCATCTCTTTTAATCTCCCTTCCGTCCACCCACATTCATGCTGAAACTACCGAGTCGAGCCTCCTCCAAATTCATGGAGGGAAATTAGCCTACTGTGCCACGCTGGCAAGACGGGTTGTATCAAGTTTTCCTTCTCTTGCATTCCCTTAGTCGCCTCTTACGACACCCTCGGGACAGTATGGGGCGGTGAGACTGAGTATTCTAAATCCGTCACCACACGGAAGACAGTGGCTGACTGACAGTGACAGTGGGCTGGGGTATGTGGGAGTCCCAGAATGCCGGAATTTGGAGGAGGCTCGACTCGGCAGTGGGTAATTTATGGGCTGCAAAGATGATTGTTACTACCGCTACTGCTCGGCCACTGTCATACAGAATATAACACTTCCCCACCGCACGCTGGGAAAAAACGCGTGTTGTAAAATTCAACAAAACCCAGCACGCTTGGTGGTCGGATCTAATGGTCCGCCCGCCTAGCTACCACCCTCGCATCTAAGTCCGGCGCCAAGCAGTTTTACTGTTTTGTCGTGTGTATGCGACAGCCGGTGCCCGACAGCGCATTTCCTTGAATTGCCTGTTCCATCTTAGACCCTGGCGTTGCTTTCCATCACGCAAGCCTCAAAGACATTCAAGTCATTGATAAAAAAAGTCATTTGTGTTTCTTTTTTAGGCGGTAGGTCCTTACGTATGTCATATATGCAAATGTCGGTTTGGCACAGAGTCGGATTTGAACTGTCACACGCCCGGGCATTATACAGGGCGGCAGTGTGGCGCATGCGGTGTGCAATGCTATTCGGCGAGACATTTAAACGCACATCTAGACACGCATCGCATGGTCCAATGCATAACTTGCGAGGCGCACTTCAGGTATTAAGTAAAGTAAAAACTTCTATTCTCTTAAGAAAATCTTTTTTAGTTAAAAAGAAATGAAGCTCTAAATATAACCAGTATCGCGGGGGTAGTTTACAAACATGAAATTCACGAACACAAATGACACCCAGGCTCGGAGTAAGTACCTCTGGTTTGCACAAAGACTCTCCGACCCGGGGACCAGTAAATCCAGTTCATCCTAGCTAGATCAACAAGGCAGTCTGTTGTAATACACCGTGATTTATTGCAGAGCGCAAACCGCCCTCACATCTAAGTTCGGCGCCAAGCAGTTTTACTGTGTTCCGTCGCGTGTATGCGAGAGCCGGTGCCCGACAGGGCATTTCCTTGGGCATTGCCTGCTCCATCTTAGACCCTGGCGTTGCTTCCCATCACGCAAGCTTAGGGTCAAAGGCATTCGAGTCACTGATAAAAAAACCCACCGTTAAAATGTATTTTTGTTTTCCTGGTGTTATATGTCAATCCATTTTATATATTCCAGCGACGTCCGCTTATTTAGAGAACATTACAAAAACATACATACATTGTACATATGCGATTACTGTGGGAAACGATGTAGTGCGAAAAGAATTTTGGAGCGACATATGAGGTGAGTCCTAAGTTCTGTGAGAGAAAGTCCGTATATTTTATTTTTTGGCAGTGTTGACAAAATCACCCTGTATAATTTTATCAGTTTGACCTGTTCATATTTCAGGCATCACGCGCCAATTCATCCATGCTCTATATGCCATAAAGAATACAGCACAATTATTGCCCTTCGCAAACATAAGTCTATGAAGCATGCGCCGGCCACGGGCGAGGTCGCTTACTGCGTGCTATGCGACAAACAGTACGAGAACGTATACGTTTACCGACGCCACGTGCAGGACTGTGCCGCTCACGCGCACGAGCGGTCGATTCCCAAGAAGAGAGTGCCGTGCCCTCTATGCGAAAATACTTACTCAAGGAAAGCGTATATGTTAAACCATTATCGATTGGTTCATATGAACACTTCTAAACACTACTGCGTCGAGTGCGATAAGGTTTGTTTTTTTTTTTTTTTTTTACCTGGTATTACCCTCCTGAGGATGACGTAAGAAGTGACTGAAAGAACACACGAGGAAAAATTAGGTACAAACTCTGTGCCAACCCGTCTTGCTAGAGTAGACTGCCTTGTTGGTCTAGGGGTCAGATAAGGCGCCTTTGTTTCACGGGTCTCCGATTCCGGGATCGGGCATGTGTCTTTGTGTAAACGAAAACCAGAGGCACTTGCTCTGAGACTGGGTGTCATTTCTGCCCCTGCGATACAGTATATACCTATAGCAGGGGGATTCGTTTTTTTTTAAAAGTGAATATGAAACAGTAGCCTGATTTCCCTATATGAATTTGGAGAAGAAATATGAAATAATAATTATATGTGTTTTAATTACAGCATTTTTTGAACGCGACAAAGTTTAAGGATCACAAGAAATATACGCACGAAGGCCTGCAAAAGCCAAAGAATAAAATATGTTCAACTTGTGGGAGAGGATTTGTTGTGAGTATTAATTATTGTTGGTGTAGATGTTCTGCCTTTCAAAGGTCCTCGATTCGATTTTGGGGTCAGGTCGAGTCTTTGTGTAAACCAGAGGCACTTGCTCCGAGTCTGGGTATCTGAGTGTAGGATATTTTAATAATTCTCGCATTTGTAGGCGATATTTCTTTATGTTGATAGTTCAGGAGGTATCTTAAACACCAAATCATGCTGTATAAATAAAAGCAACATTTTTTTTTTCAGAATAACCGTGTCCTTAAGAACCATATTTTAACCCACTCAGGGGAACGCCCGTATGAATGTGAAGTCTGTGGGGCGAAATTTACTCAAAAACATTCCATGGTGTCTCATGTCAAACACATACATTTGAAGAGCAAGCGACGCGCGCACTGGCAATAATGATTGCTGAAATTAAATTGCCACTTCCTGATAAAATTAGTTTTATTTACCCTATTTATATTTTTATATCGTGTGACAAAAACACTATGCAACAACATACTATCTTGTCTATCAATTATTACCACGCTCTTACAATTATAACTAACTAGCGACCCGCCCCGGCTTCGCACGGGTGCAATGATGAACCTCTAAATTTATCAGTATTTCTATACTATAACATGGATGTATTATACATATAATAAACATTCCTCTTAAATCACGCTATCTATTAAAAATACGCTTCAAAGTCCGTTGCGTAGTTTTAAAGATTTAGGAAATACCTAAGGACGGACAGACGACAGCGACTTTGTTTTATACTATATAGTGAAGGTGCCACACTGGCCAGATAAATTGGCATATGGTTTTATAGCAAGTCTAAACTACCCTGTATGTAGTTGAGAAGTATAATGTGCTAAATAAGACAATATCTTCATTGTTTATTGGAAACGTCGGTCATACCATGGGAAACCCTGCTCGAGTAATGGCCCTAACATATCCTAATGGCGCGCATTATGGTCGAGGAAATGAAAGACATTGTCTGCCAATGCCTTTCATTTTGTAACGTTACGACCGATATGTAATCCATGAGTGGAACATGGCCAATTCATGTACCTAAGTATTGGAAAAATTATTTACAATATCGTGGTCTACTGACTCTTGCCATTTTACGAAAAATCCTGTAACCCGCAATGGAAAATGTGGAATTTAGCGGCTAAGTTTAATTGAATTGTTGAATATGGACATTCGTTTATTATGCAGCACCTCTTTTTCTAACACCAAAAGCCGAACCGCCTTCTATACTATACCTAATCTATACTTCTATACTAAAATATTATAAAGAGGAACGAACTATATATTCGTGATGAGTTAACTCAAAAATAATGTGTATTGTAATGATCAGAAGTTTATAATATAAACAGAAATTTAAGAATGAGAAGAAAAAGAAGAAGAATATTGTTTACTATAATCTGTGCTGTCTGCAGTTTAGTGCGTGATGTTTACGTTTATTGCCGTAGAATTTTGTAATTATAATTTTAAAAGGTTTTCACATAAAAATGAGTCAACACAACTTAGAAATAACACTGATCAGAAATCGCAGATGCGTAATCTGTTTTAGCCAGGACCGTAAACTATTAGTCACGAAAAACCTTACTTTTATGGCTGTTTTGTGCCCGGAGATTTCTGTAAGTTCATTAATCTATTGTTTTTCCCTACTTTTGGCAAGAAGCATATCCACTGACCAGGTTCTGCTATGATACGAGTATGAACAGTAAATACCGTCTTCTTCCTTGCCAATTAAACGAAATAACAAGTCAAAACATCCGTAAAACTTGTCACGAAAACGCTTGGCAAAGGAATAATTTCCCTCCTCTTGGAGGAAGCCTGGCTCAGCAGTGGATCTTTTATGGGCTGAGATAATGTATCAAACAGTGTCTGAACTAGTTAGTCTGAAACAGGTTCTTTTGCTTGCAGTTTAAACCTGACGATAAAGTGTGTTGGGAGTGCGAGTATATTGTAAAAAAAATGATTAAGTTCAAACAAAAAGCAATAGTGACGCAGAAATTGCTAACAAGATTGGCTAAAGGAGTCACTGTAAGTTAATTTGGTTTAGTTTCATTGGTTTAGCTGGGCAATTACATATACTATTATATGTTTTATGGTAACCAAGAGATTGATATGAAAAAAGTGACTACCAAGTTTCTTACCAGCTGTTCTCGGTAGGGCAGCATTCAGAAATGGTGGTACTTCATAGTTGACTATTTAAAAGACTTAAAAAAAGCAAGTTTTAGTTTAGTATTGGTTCATCATCATCATTTCAGCCAAAAGACGTCCACTGTTGGACATAGGCCTCCCACAAGGATTTCCACAGAGGTCGTTCCTGGGCCGCCTGCATCCATCGTTTTACAGAGACCTTAACCAGGTCATTGGTCCACCATGTGGGAGGCCTACCAGCACTGCACTTTCCGGCAGTATTGATATATATATTGATAAATATTTTTAAAGTGAAATGAAATCAAGTTTAATAAGCCACACGAAAAGGCCCTGAGCCTGATTTAGAATAAAAATAGCACTTAATCCCCTCTTGGCTTGGCGTTATTTAAGATAATTATTAATATATTTGTGGATTTTTTAAGATATGAATCTATTCCAGTTACAGACAAGTAGTTTGTCAGGTTTAAATGGTTCTAAGTTATTTAATATCTCCTACACACCCAATGAAGATGATTCACTTTTTGACCAAGTGACCGTCATAGACAAGCCACAGGTACAGAGTGAAATCAAAGACAATATAGAGGATGATATAAAGATAATAAAAAAGGAACTGGATGATATAAAGGTTGAATATCAAAATGATATTGACGATTTTGATCATATAGTATATGATAGTGGGTCAGATTCTGATGATGGTATTGTATTAGCAAAAATTAAGAATTTAGATGCAGAAAAATACTTGGAAAATGATGAAAATAGCAGAGTTTCAGTTAAAAAGGAAAAAAATAAAAACAATGGAGGTTTGTATGATATTTTGTTAAGTACTTAGTATCAAAATCAAAACTCAAGTCAAACAGTAAAATAAAATTCACCATTAAAAATTTATTATTTACCATCTATCACCCGAGAAATAAAGCCTATCTGCAATACTGCTTTGAAACCATTTTGATCTTCATATACATATATGAAGAATAGAGTTCAAAATGGTTAAAAAGCAAAGTAGTATTGCAGATATGTCATTATTCTTCGGAACAGACGATAATTCTCGTACACATATTCGTACATAATTATTTTGTAGTGAGTACTTGGAAATATTACAGAGAAAAAAAGGCGTCGAAAATCTAAAGATCGCAAATACACAGACACGACAGAGAAGAGCACCGAAAAGAAACAAATAAGAGTGTACAATGGTGAGAAGGAAGTGATCGCCACGATTGAGGAAATGGGTGAAGAGAAGATGATGGAGTTGAGAGAGAAGGACAGAGTGGAAGAGAGTTTCAGGCGGCACAGATTAAAATGTGAAATGTGCTTACAAAGATTTGGGATCAGCAAGAAATATGAGGAGCATAATGTTAAACATAGTCCGGTAATTAATATCCACTAAGTCTTTCCTCAATCATATTGTGGTCGGCACTAGATGAGCAGTACCCAGGACTCCATGTAGTGACCGATTTAGAATACGTGGTATCACCTCATTCCATCCTGAGGGTGTCGTAAAATCCGACTGAAGGAAATGATAAGGCAAAAAGCCTAGCTGCAATGGAAGGAAAAGTTGATACGAAACCCTGTGCCAAACGACAAGTTCCAAATGACCTCGACTAATGTTATGTGCGCCTGGTACTTTTAATGCGGCTGCAGTATTTTGAGGTTAAATATCTCTCTTAAACTCGTATGTTAACTTACTTACTGCTATGTTCTTTTGGTATTCTGTTAAGTGAGGGTCTTTCTTTCCTCAATCGGTCAACTCTAGTTTGGTTTCATAATTTCATATACTCTGGCGCTATCTTCTCACACTCAATCAAGTTCCAATGACCTACAGTAATGTTATTTGCGCCTGGTACTTTTAATGTGGCTGCGGTATTTTGAGGTTAAACTCCTATTATCTTGCGTTCTCATGGTATTCTGTAAAGTGAAGATCATTTCTTCCCCAGTCTGGCAGGTCTAGTTTGGTCTCTTTCACTCGGGCACTATCTTCTCACACTCAATCAAGTTCCAATGACCTACAGTAATGTTATTTGCGCCTGGTACTTTTAATGTGGCTGCGGTATTTTGAGGTTAAACTCCTATTATCTTGCGTTCTCCTGGTATTCTGTAAAGTGAAGGTCATTTCTTCCCCAGTCTGGCAGGTCTAGTTTGGTCCCTTTCACTCGGGCACTATCTTCTCACACTCAGTCAAGTTCCAAATGACCTACAGTAATGTTATGTGCGCCTGGTACTTTTAATGTGGCTGCGGTATTTTGAGGTTAAACTCCTATTATCTTGCGTTCCCCTGGTATTCTGTAAAGTGAAGGTCATTTCTTCCCCAGTCTGGCAGGTCTAGTTTGGTCTCTTTCAATCGGGCACTATCTTCTCACACTCAATCAAGTTCCAAATGACCTCCACTAATGTTAGGTACTAATTGTATATATTTTTGCAGAGGAGTGGGGATTTTATTTGTGTGATATGTGAACAGCGATTCATGTCCAAAGGCGATATAGAAAGACATCGCGAAGGTCATTACCGGTAAGTTCCACATTTCAAATAGTTAAATCTGTGATACCAAATAAGATATTTATCAGTTCTTAGTGGAGTATGGGCTCCATCAGAAGGCTCAAAGTCACCCAAAGGGCAATGGAGAGGGCTATGCTCGGAGCTTCCCTGCGAGATCGAATCAGATATGAGGAGACACGCAGGAATACCAGGGTCACCGACATAGCCCACCGGATTGCCAATGAATCTGCCCGATGGGGCAGAGAAATCCTGAGTGACGACCGCGTTCCGGAAGGTTAGCGCAGTGGTTGAGCGATCGACTGCTGCGCAGCATGTCGCGGGTTCGATCCCCGCACGGAAGAAATATTTGTACGACCTACAAGTATTTGTTCCGGGTCTGGGTGTTTTCTATCTATAACATGTATGTATTTACAAAAAAAAAATGTATATAAGTAGTTTATCATCCATCTCGTTACCATAACACAAGCATTAAGTTGCTTAGCTTGGGACGAGATGGCGTTGTGTGAAATTTCCAAGGATATTTATTTAAGGCGCAGTGCTGGCAGGCCTCCCGCACGGTGGACCGACGACCTGGTTAAGGCCGCCGGAAAGCAGTGGATGCGGGCTTCCCAGGACCGGCCTTTGTGGAGATCCTTGGGGGAGGCCTTTGTCCAGCAGTGGACGCACTTTGGTGAAATGATGATGATGAGTGGAATATGTCCGGACCCAGCCTATCATTACATAGTATAAAACAAAATCGCTGTTGTCTGTCCGTCGCTAAAATCTTTAAAACTATGCAACGGTTTTTGAAGCGGTTTTTTTTAATAGATAGTGATTCAAGAGGATGGTTTATGTGTATAATACATGCATAAAATTGTAGCACTGCAGAAACACTGCTAAATTTAGAGGTTCATCATTGCACCCGTGCGAAGCCGGGGCGGGTCGCTAGTAACAAATATAATCATCATCATCATTTCAGCCATAAGACGTTCACTGTTGGACATAGGCTTCCCCCAAGGATTTCCACGAAAGCCGGTCCGGTCCTGATAAATATAATGCAGATATCTAATAGTCCTTCGTGGAAACAGATCCTTCTCAATCAAGATTTCCTTCTCTTGCGGCCAGGTCTACATAATGTTTTCCTTTTGGGCAGGATAGCATTTCTTTAATTAACAGTTTTGATTTCAGCTGCTATAAATGTGTGGCGTGCATCTCAGAGTTCAGTACCCACGAAGGATTCCGGTACCACTATGACACGAATCATCGCAAAAGCACACGCCGGTGCGAGGAATGCGATGTAGTATTTGCGTGAGTATCTTTTGTTCGTCCGCATTTAGAATACATATTGTGACTATCACACTGTACACTGTATCGTGGCTCGTCGTTATATTTTGCTGCTTGAAAACGTATAGAGCCACGTAACGAAATCATTCAGAAATACGTTTGTTAAAAAAACAGGCCTACCACGCTCTTTCTTCATTGGCGAAGAAACTTGTCGAAATCGGATGCTAAATCATTGTAAACTAATTAAAAAAAATCTAAACGCAAATTTGTAACTAGTCCTAACAACAAAATGTTAGGTTACAAAAATGTTATACACAGTGCTGTTTGTTACAAATTTTTTGACAGCACAATATAAGAAGTTAAATAAATAAATATCCTTGGACATTTCACACAATGCCATCTCGTCCCAAGCTAAGCAACCTAATGCTTGTGTAATGGTAACGAGATGGATGATAAACTACTTATATACATTTATTTTGTAAATACATACATATTATAGATAGAAAATACCCAGACCCGGAACAAATACTTGTAGGTCGTACAAATATTTCTTCCGTGCGGGAATCGAACCCGCGACATGCTGCGCAGCAGTCGATCGCTCAACCACTGTGCCAACTGTGTCGTCAAAAGTTCATGGGTTAACTTGTATAAAAGTTATACTACCTACTAATATTATAATTCTGTGTGGTGGCGGAATTAGAATACAGTATCACCACACCATTCCGTCCTGAGGGTGTCGTAAGAGCCGACTAGGCCGATAACCTTGACGCAAGAGAAGGAAAATATGATAAAACCCCTTTTTTGCGACCGGTTTACCCACTAAAACCTACCACTGTTAGTCTATGCCATCTCTCGTTTAGGAAACTTCGTAAACTCAAACCATTTATTTCAATTGAACCTATTTACTGGTGTTTTTGAAAAGTCAAACGTGAAGTTAGGAATCTAGTTGCATGTTCCAAAAAGTAGATCCTATGGAGAAGAACAGGCAAGAAACTCCATGGACACTCTTTTTATCATATTTTCTGTTACAAACATCTGATTGGGTTACATTGATTTCGTGTTTATTTATAGTAAGCTAAGATGTGAGGACAATGTAACATATTGCACAACAGAAGTGTCCTGGAGATCAATATAAAGCTATGTAGGTATGTCAATAGCAGTTAAGGGATGACCGGCCCCAACTGGTGGCACCCGATCACGAGCATGACGCATGTGTCAGCCATCCCCCAGCTCAACCATATTTTAGGGAACCGATCCATTTGCCAACCGCTCTTAAAATTGGTATTGTTTTTTTATAGAACCAAAAGCCAACAACGAAACCACAAGATCAAAGTTCATGACAAGAAACCCGTGTGTCCGATCTGCGGCCGCGAATACTCTAGTCCGACGAACATGAAGCGGCATATGCTGTGAGTATTTGTCATCATCACCAGCCCACTCTAGTCCACTGCTGGACGTAGGCCTCCCCTCTAGAGCGGCATAGCGCCCTGTATTCAGCTTGACGCATCAAGCTGCTGCCCGCAACCTTTCGCAGATCGTCGCTCCTGAATCGGAGGTCCTTGGTTTTTTTTAAATTCAATCAATACAATATACAAGAAACCGAGTCTGTCGTGTAAAAATTGTGTGAGTTTTGAATGTGTGTGTGTGTGTATGTGTGTGTGTTAGTGTAAAGTCGGCTATGTTGTGTTCTGGCTCTGATCATTCAGCCATTACAATAGTGAAGTTTTGTGAACAGTATGTGAGTGCAGTTTCAGCACGCACTATGTAATTTAAGTAATTTCACTGATTTTTATATTATTCTAATTTTTGACTATGCTAAATGTTTATGCGTGTTATTGCTTTCACTAATCTGTCAGCTGCCCGACTAGGGAAGAAAGGACTTCGCTTTACAGAATACCAGGAGCGCATATGGTAGAAGGAGTTTATGAGATAGGATTTTTCATATAGGCTGTGTCCCCAGTAGGCAAACAGTTTGCAGCCGACTGAGTGAGCCTCAAATTTGTGGCGAACTGAAATTTGAGTTAGCTGAAAACTTAGATTGATTTTGTGTGAGTCGGCCTCTAACTGAGACAGTCGGCGCACATAACGCCGCAAACTGCGTAAAGTGAACGCCAAACTAGCAAACTGTGGACACTCCATTTCAAATATAAATAAATAAATAAATATCCTTGAACATTTCACACAACGCCATCTCGTCCCAAGCTAAGCAACTTAATGCTTGTGTAATGGTAACGAGGTGGATGATAAACTACTTATATACTTTTTTTTTGTAAATACATATACATATTATAGATAGAAAACACCCAGACCCGGAACAAATACTTGTAGGTCGTACAAATATTTCTTCCGTGCGGGGATCGAACCCGCGACATGCTACGCAGCAGTCGATCGCTCAACCACTGCGCCAACCGTGTCGTCAAACCGATACTGAACCGATATATCTTTAAATGAGCAATTCTTGTATATATATAATTGGAATCTCGAATCGGCTCCAACGATTTTCATGAAATCTATACTAATATACTCGTATAAAGCTGCAGAGTTTGTTTGTTTGTTTGTTTGAATGCGCTAATCTCAGGAACTACTGGTCCGATTCCAAAAAATCTTTCAGTGTTAGATAGTCCATTTACCGAGGAAGGTTATAGGCTATATATTTTATATATATTTTATTTTCAAAAGAATTAGGGATCGATAAAATCGAAAACCTATTTATGCGTGCGCTGCAAAAACTATTGACAATAGAACAAAATTATGTACTACGGGTTTGTAGGTCTTATAAAGATCTACAAAAAAGTGCACATATCTAACTATCATAGTTTAGCCACAATAACCGATTTTATGTTCATAAAAAATATGCACGGGTTCGAAGCCCACGCGGGCGAAGCCGCGCGCAAAAGCTAGTTTAGTAGTAATCCTGACATCTATTGGCGAATAATGGCAACAGCAGATGGCGTTGTTAAGTAACACGAAGTCAATGAGTGTTTGCTTTGAGGTTAGACTTAATTCCTGACATCTATTGGCGAATAATAATACTACTTTTTTGTGAGCACAACAGCAGATGGCGTTGTTAAGTAGCACGAAGTCAATGAGTGTTTGCGTAATTCGTACTTAAATATAAATTCCAAAAAACACAATTTATAAAAAAAAAAAACAGATATTGGTACTAAACCGACACGCCGCAAACTCAGTCGGCTGCTAACAATTTGCCTGCTGCTAATATTACCGCAGCCGCGTTATAAAGTAACAGGCGCACATAACTTTAGTGGAGGTCATTTGGAACATGAGTGTAAGAAGATAGTGCTAGAGTATAAGACAAAACTAGAGCTGCCCGACTCGAGAAGGACCCCCTCCTCGATCCCCTCGTTATGGCTACTGATCTTATGGTGGATGCTCCAGGGTAGCCCGCGAAATTCAAATTTTCTTACGTTTTTTGCAATTTGCAGGGCAGTGCTAGGTTGTATGATGATGAACATTTGATTCGCGGCTGTAAGACGTATGTAGTTACAGAGTTATAATCATCGAACTCATCAATACAACCCTCCAAGCTCATAAAGGTGCAAGAATTACTTTGACGTTGAAAAAGTTTTTCTTACACCTTTATGAGCTTGGAGGGTTGTATTGATGATTTTGATGATTATAATTATTTAACTACATACGTCTTACAGCCGCGAATAACATAAACAACTGGAGCATCCACCTTAAACCAGGATTTTGTTTTGTAGGCAACACACAGGGATACCAATGTTGGAGTGTAACGTTTGCCACAAGAAGTTGAAAGGGCAAGAAGGATTGCGTCTACATATGAGATCACATGAACAAAAGGTAAATACTAACAACTAATCAGCCCGTAGAGGACCCACTGCTGAGCCAATGGTTAAATTCAAATTCAAAACTCATTTAATCAAGTTGGCTCATTAGAGCTCTTTTGACAAGTCAAACAACAAAATAATATTTAATTTAAAATTTACCATCTACCACCGGTTCGGAATGCAGTTCTACAGAGAAGAGCCGGCAAGAAAATCTGTAGTTGCTCTTTTTAGATCGCCATTTTTAGGTACAAGGCCGTGATAAGACAGTTTGTGAGAGCAAACGCGCGCAATAGTCGCAAAGGGCCAAACATTTTTTTTTTTTTTTTTGGTTTCGCTGGGGAAATGCTTTATGCATACCACCGCACCCCGGGGGAAAGGTCGGTGATTATGTGGGAATCCGACAAGGGTCGTCTACCCAAGAGTCGTTTACCCACTAAAACCCCAGCGGCATACCCTCACACGACGCGCTTGGGGCGCCACAAGTTCGCGTAAACGCATTCTACTGTGACGCCCCGGCGTGGTGCCCGCAACGCGGGCAAGCGACTATCAGAGAGGGCGCCCCGGTATACTGGGACGCCCTCAGTCATCGAGGCTTTCGTCGGTGGTGGCTCCCCCGAACCACCACCGGCCTCCTAGGCGAGGGCAGAAGGGGCCCGCATCGTCCTCCTCAACCATATTGCAGGGAAGAGAACGACCCGTCGCACGATAAGATTAGAGCTAAGATTTATAAGGGAACCTTTCAAATTCAAATTCAAATCATTTATTTTGCTTGGGTCACGATGGACACTTACAAAAAGTCAACACAATATTCATAAACATTCTATATAATACAAATGGTCTACCGTCTACCACCAGTTCGGAACGCGACCACTCTTGAGAAGAACTGGCAAGAAACTCAGAGGGCTTGTCACTTTTTTTTTTTGCATTGCGGTCCTATTTCTTATGTATACATATATACAATAACATAATTGAATAACGTAAAAATACTGGCACTGAACAGCTTAGTCCCAAGCAGCTGTGTCGTTTACATAATCAGCAATGCGGTAATACGCTTTTTTGTAAAGTTTTGTCTTGACCGTCTTTTTAAAGGCATTGCGAGGCAAGTCTCTAAGTTGCATGGGCAGTTTGTTATAAAAGCGTATACATTGACCCATGAATGAGTTACTTATTCTGTGGAGACGAGTACAATGGACAGCAAGATTATTCTTATTTCGTGTATTCATATTATGTATATCACAGTTCTTACCAAAGTTATGAATATTTTTATGTACATACAACAAATCAACAAACAGCTCTTACAGCCCTTTTCTGTAATATAAATATGCTATTAAGGTCTGCACAGCATCCCCAGAGAAGTATCCCGTAAGTCATGATACTGTGGAAGTAACTGAAATAAACTATTCTAGCCGTATCGACATCTGTGAAAAGTCTAATTTTTTTAACAGCAAACGCCGCCGAGCTTAGTCTATTAGATAGCTTTTCTATATGTGAGCCCCATTGTAGTTTATTATCAATGGTTATGCCTAAAAATAAATAAATAAAATAAATAAATAATAAAGGTTCCAATATTGTTCCAACTTTAAGAATGAAGTTCTGTATGATGACGGATTCAGAATACATAGTGTCACCACCCCATTCCATCCTGGGGGTGCCGTAAGAGCCGACAAAAGGAAATGACAAGGCCGAAATCCTAGCCGCAAGAGAAGAAAAACTTGATACAAAAACCCTGTGCCAACCCGTCTGGCCAGCGTGGCACAGTAGGCTAATTACACTCCCGGTGATGGGAGGAGGTCCGACTCAGCAGTGGGTCATTTATGGGCTGAGAAGTAAGTAAGAGTGAAGTTATTTTTGAGTTTGAGTAACGATGGGTTTCAGATAGACGAGGCGGCTTACTGTGCGGAATGCAATATACAGTTCAAATCCCAACAGATATACAAAATACATCTTAAGTCGACGCTGAAACACAAAACTCCGGAAGAATTCAAGTAAGTTCCTATGTTTAACGAAGTCCAAAATGGCAGCTTTTAACCGACTTTAAAATGGCAGTGTTTAACCGACTTCAAAATGGCAGTTTTAACGGACTTCCAAATGGCAGTTTAACCGACTTAAAAATTGCACTTTTAAGCGATCAAAATGGCAGTGTTATTCGACTTCAAAATGGCAGTGTATAAGCGACTTCAAAATTCCAGTTTTTAACCGACCTCATAATGGCAGATTTTTACCTAACTAAAAAAAAAGAAGAGGTCCTCATTATTTTTTGTTTGTCGAGTTTTATTCTCAACTAGCGGCCCGTCCCGGCTTCGCACGGGTGCAATGTTACCCGCGGGCCGAAGCTAGTAAAAAAAAGTAGCCTAAGTTACTCATTAAATCATCAGCTGAGCCTATCACTGAAAGTCCCGTCAAAATCGGTCCAGCTGTTCCAGAGATTAGCCGGAACAAACAGTGTCTGTCTGTTTGTTCCGGATAATCTTTAATATTTCAAGACTAAAATTAACCAATTCGGTCCAGCTGTTCTCGAGTTTTAGCTAGACTAACGAACCGCAATTCATTTTTATTTATATAGATCACTACATAGTATAAAACAAAGTCGCTGTCGTCTGTCCGTCCCTATGTATGCTTAAATCTTTAAAACTACGCAACGGATTTTGAAACGGTTTACTTTAATAGATAGAGTGATTCAAGAGGAAGGTTTATATGTATAATACATGCACAATTGCACCCGTGCGAAGCCGGGGTGGGTCGCTAGTAGATTATAAAAAAAAAACATTGTATTTTGACTTTCAGGTACAAATGCGGGGATTGTGGCAAGTCCTTCGCCCATTCAGTGTCTCTGCGTCGTCACATCGAGGCTGTCCACCGGAGGGAGATGCGATACGCTTGTTCCACGTGCGGTAAGGTATGTTGACAGCCAATACTCTGAGCCTCCCGACTCGGCTGCACTACCGAATACCAGGAGAACATAAGGTAGTAGGAGTTTAAGAGTTGCGCTGTCCCCGTGGAGATACAGCAAGCGCGGGACGGTACACCCCGGGGACGTTTAGTGGCTATGACTCCGTCTCCTCACAGAGGCGGAGGGGGCTCCCACACACCCCCTGCTGGTCAACCCCAGGCTGGCAGGGATAGTTCATAAAGGATTTTTTAATACAGTTGCTCAAAAAGTGGCATATTACAGGGACGTATAGCGTTCGGGAAGTGGGCTATTACACACACGTGCTTTTTCTTTACCATTCCCGCACTAGTGCGTTTTCTTTCCCAACTGTCAAAATAATGTCTATTATAAGGAAAAACCAACCATGAAGTTTTTACTAAAAAAAATCATAGAAGTTTTTATGATTCATGCAAATACGTATATTTCTAAAAAGAAACTACGTACTAATTTGTTTCAATATCAGATTTAATGATTTGATTGAATGTGTTTTATTTCATCTAATTAAATTTCATTTCATATCAATAAAAAGATTCTACTGAAGACTTGGCTGTATGGGCATTGTTCCTTTTGCCTACCAGAATGGGTGAAGAAAAAAAAAACCTGCTTATATTCTACGGTCGGCGCCATTTTTCAGAAATGATTAGTTAGTTGAGTTTATTGTGTTTATAATATTTTATTAAATTGCTTCATTTTTTCGCAACTGTATTAAAAATAGTCGTTCAGTACACGTGCGGAACCGTCATTGCAACTTGTTCCGACTGTCAACCCTCGCCTTCGGCTGCGCCTCGGCTCGGGTAGACATTTGTCGGAACTCGTTGTAATGACAGCCTTTCCGCACTTGTAATGAAATATACTATTTCATCCCTTCTATTCAAAAAAAGTCCTAAAGTAGCTCTTTTCTGTTCTAGACATTTAGCGGGCAATAATGGGATTTGAATTTGGAACTTCATGTTCTTTGAAATCGAACGCATATTGTTTCGACTGTTCCGAAGACAAAAAGGCCTATCTGCAATACTGCTTTGAAACCATTTTGAACTTCATATTATATCATATTTATGAAGAATAGAGCTCAAAATGGTTTCAAAGCAGTATTGCAATGGATTTAGATTACTGGATGTAAGTGTTGGCTGTACGGTGCGAGGAGGCGCGGCAATATAAAAAAAAAAACAAAAAAAGCGCGCGATTTGCTTCTCTGTTTCTGTCTTGTAATCGGTACGGACTTTATTGAATTTTGCAATAAAATGAGTTCTATGTCGAGTTCTGAAAGTGATAGTGGATTAACTCCTGAAACAATAATAATAGAACCCAATAACGTCATACAACACTTATAATACCTATGAAATCCCGGGAGATATGTAAAAGCCTATGACAATTTCATACTATGGAATAATTTGTGTAATTTGTGAAAGTGCACTTTGGCGTATTTTCAAGAATTATCCAAAACGTATGTATTTTTTTTAGATTAAAATTACTCATTAGTTGCTTAATATTTTCTCATAGAATGGAAAGTAGAGTGAATAACTCGGAAGCAAAAATATTTTTCCCTCAGGCGATGTACTTTGAATCCCTCGCTACGTTCAGGACTCTATTTTCACTTCGCTCTGGATTCAAAATATTACTTTACTCCCTTGTCATACAGTCTACTATTACCCCGGGGTAAAAAAAGGCGTTTAACAGTTATTTCACCTTAAAATTACCGCATCTGCATTTAAAAGTACCAGGCGCACATTTCATTGGTGGAGGTCAAGAGACCATATCAATGACTTGAATGCCTTTGACCCTAAGCTTGCGTGATAGAAAGCAACGCCAGAGTCTAAGATGGAGTAGCAATTCCAAGGAATTGCCCTGTCGGGCACCGGTTCTCACGTGCAATCGAGGAAACACAGTAAAACTGCTTGTCGTGAAGATTTGCTATGGTGATGAGGCAGAAATCATTGTATATATTCAATAAAAGATACTTCTGCATAATACATTAAAAGATACGTTTTTTTTTGCCGGTCTTTGATGTGAGGGTGGTTGCTAGCCGGGCCATTATGACAAGCCCTCTGAGTTTCTTGCCAGTTCTTCTCAGCAGTGGTCAGAACTGGTGGTAGACGGACGATTATTTCTTTTTATTTATTATGATTATGAATAATGTGTTGACTATTTGTAAGTGTCCATCGTGACCTATACAAAATAATTATTTTGAATTTGAATTGGATCCTACCACCAAGCGTGCTGGGTTTCGTTGACTTTTACAACACGCGTTATTTCCCAGCGTGCTGTGGGAAAGTGTAATATTCTGACCTGTCTATGAAGTAATTATGATTGGGCTACCAATCAGGACCCTAAATTTGCTAGATACCCGAGCCAACACAGGTAATAAAAAAAAATCAAATTACCATTTCAGAAGTTCAACATTAAGATGCAAATGAGGCATCACGAGCGCAAACACCATGAAGGTATAGAACCACCCAAAGACAAGGTCTGCGATTACTGCGGCAAAGGATTTCAGGTGAGCATTATCTTGCAGGAAATGATGTGTTCACGGTTATGATAGTTTTATTTTATTTTATTCCCAACTGTTCAGACACTTTGCAGTGTCCGTGGTCGCGGGACGACTGGATGGCAGTTGTCGCTGCGGGCTTTTATATACTGGCGAGACACTAATGAGCTCTCATTCTATTGGTGGTGACGCACTATTATGCCCGTGAGTCATATTGTAAAACAAAACGTCAATCAATCAAAATAAAACGATCATAACCGTCAAGACATCATTTCCTGCAATGTGTAAAGATCGTGAAAACCTAAAACATCATTGAGCATGTATGTGGATGGGCTTGTTGGTCTAAGGTTTAGATGTCTCCCCCTCGACCGTGCTGCCCCCTTGTTGTGATAAGGGGGCTTGCGTGCCTTTAGGATCCGCTGGGGCCATACCGGCTCTGGGTCACACATACCGGGCCCATGGGGAGAGGCCAGACGAAGAGCGGCGAACGGAGTCGTGGTGGGTTTTGGCTTTAGGGACTCCTCTGTCCTCAGAAGCCTTAACCTGCCGGGATCGCGGGTTCTCGGTTTGATTCCGCGGTCGAGCAAGTGTCTTTGTGTAAACCAGAGGCACTTGCTCCGAGTCTGGGTGTCATTTATATTCGTAAAATGCATGTTTATAATCGTATCGTTTCAACCCATGAATGACCCACTACTGAGTCGGGCCTCCTCCAAATTCATGGAGGGAAATTACCCTACTGTGCCACGCTGGCAAGACGGGTTGGCACAGGGATTGTATCAATTTTTCCTTCTCGTGTCTGTGGCTAGGTTATTGGCCTCTTGCGTTCCCTTAGTCGACTCTTACGACACCCTCTGGATGGTATGGGTTGGTGACACTGCGTATTCTGAATCCATCACCACTCGGACACATGTTTGTAAACTGCACTTCAACTCGGCTAATGTGCTGAGAATCTCGTTGTACCAGGAATTATACTTAAACAACATATTAACTGCAGTAAATTAAAACAAGTCAGGTAATTTATAATATTAATTCTCCACAGACAAAAGTTCAGCTCACGATCCACATCAGGACGCATACTGGCGAACGACCGTACCAGTGCGAACTGTGCTCAATGGCGTTCTCACAGAGGAGTACACTTAAAACACACATGCGTGGTGTACACAAACATTTGAAGATGTAACACTGGCACTTACTGCGGAAGACACATAAACACTTTTACTTGTTATATAATTTTCTCACAGCGGAGTACACTTAAAATACATATGCATGATAGACACAAACATTTGAAGATGTAACACTGATTGGTGCGGGTAACACTTAGCACTAATATAACTAGCTCACTTACGACACATATTTTCCAAACATACATCGCCGATACGATGTTACATAGGTAATTGAATCAATCGAACCAAATCAAAAATCTATTTATTCAAGTTGGCAATCAATATTTACCTCCGGTACGGAAAGAAAGTAAAGCAGCCTCTACCAGGAAGGGCCGACAAGAAACTCTGTGCAATATGCGTTGTACAAATTTGAATACGAAGAAAATTTAAACACTAGCCTTTAGTGCTGGTGCCTTATATGTATATAAAAAATTGGAGGTATGGAGGCACTTTGCTGCCAAAACTACACATCGCAGACGAATAGTGATTGTATGTGGCAATAGGTGGCAATGTGGCAATAGGCGATAGCAATAGGGCTCCCATCGTGCACTATAGTGGATGCAAGTCGATAGTTATAGGGTGTAAAAGATATGGGGGTTTAAACATGTTAACTTTAAAAATGTGAGACTCATTGGACTAAAATGGTCTGGATTGTTCTAGAAATATCTGGAATAATCTAGAAAGTTCTAAAATGTATGCCTAGATTCTGATTGAATGAGAATGTTCTAGCATGATCTAAAATCTAAATGATGACACAGCGAGACGGGTATTCACAGCTAGTATTAAAATAACCGCTTATTACTAAGTGGATTTGGTTGTGTACACGGTACTTAGAACAAGACAACATGGTTTTGTTCTTAATGGGACTTTCACTGGCATATAAATGTTTTAAGAGTTTAGGATGAAGAACCCTGAGATTTTGGTGGTGACACTAAGTATTCTAAATCCGTCACCACATTGATGTTCAATATTATGATAGATAAATATATACAAAGTTATTTATTAGATTATAATAATTTATTTTAAAATAGTAATTGTACTTATGTTTTAGTTGTGAAGGTAGTTAAGAAAACAAAATTATTGTGCAAAATATAGGATTAAATTTACTTTAAACGGTAAACCGAGTTTCTTTCCAAAACCTCACTTTTTTTAAAGTGCGAAGACAGAACTTTTTCATCATCTTGCTGTACTTCCCCCAATTTCATGGAAGGAAATCAGACCAATCTGGAATGGGATATGTTTCGTGGCTCGCGAAAAAACGACCTAAATGACCTTGAAAGCTTCCGGCTTCGTTTCCAGGGTTGAGTGTGTCTTTATAAACCAGATGCCCTTGCTCTGAGTCAGGGTGTCATTATTTTGTGTTCGTGAATTTCATGTTTGCAAACTGCCCTGAAGTGCCGTGTTAATATAGAACTTCCCCAACGCACGCTGGGAAATAACGCGTGTTGTAAAAGTCAACAAAACCCAGCACGCTTGGTGGTAGGATCAAATGGTCCGGCTACCACCCTGACATCTAAGTCCGGCGCCAAGCAGTTTAAGTGTGTCGCGTGTACGAGTATGCGAGAGCCGGTGCGCGACAGGGCATTTCCTTGAATTGCCTGCTCCATCTTAGACCCTGGCGTTGCGTAGCGCTGGTAGGCCTCCCACACGCTGGACTGTCAACCTGGTTAAGTTCGCCGGAAAATGATGGATGTGGGCGGCCCAGGACCGGCCTTTGTGGAGATCCCTGGGGGAGGCCTATGTCCAGCAGTGGGCGTCTTTTGGCTGAAATGATGATAAAAGACTACATTATTTCAATTATCAACATTAGTGTTATAATTTTCTTCGTATCTGTTACTCCACCAGTATATAAACAACCAAATATATACTGCCTTGCGCTCACTCCTACAACAAGCTGTGCTGTGCCGTGCTGCCAACTTTTTGTGGTGAGGGGGCTTGCGTGCCTTTAGGATCCGTTGGGGCCATACCGGCTCAAGGTTACCCATGCCGGGCGGGCCCCTGGCGGGGAGGCGAAGAGGGCCACACGGAGTCGTGGTAAGTTTTGACTCTGGGGACTCCTCTGTCCTCAGAGTTTCCTCGGAAACCTTAACCTATCGCGACACACGGCGTGGTAATTGCAGTGGAGGGCGGCCAGGTGTTAAGGCCAGGTCTGCCGCCACTAGCAGCGGAGAGGCGGGCCACGGCTGCCGCCGCAATTACGTGGATCGGGTGAGTTCACATCCGTCTGACAGTGTTCATCCGGCCCGTTCAATGTCCCGCACGTGCCCCTCGGGGGGTAGGGGAGCGTCCAGCTACGCATCAAAGCGTGGCCCTGTTTCGGACTGCTGAGGGACACCGTTGGTTTTAGTGGGTATGTTTGGGTGGTTGGGGCGCAACTACCATCTTTTCGCAAGTGGAGTACCACATAACCCGGCTGGCGTTCAGCAGTCGGGTATCCATGAGGATTTCCAACGTAAAAAAAGGAGTTGTAACTATCAAAAATGTCCGGCTAATGAGGAAACATTATTTACTTATCAGTATAATTTAAATAAGAAACATCATACCCCAAACTAAACCGTTATCAATATATTGGACTCTGGAGATTTATTTTTAAATAGGCAATTGTTTGTACATTGGTTTTGGGTTTAGTAAGTCTCTAATGGGTGTTTTTGATTGATTTTTGTGTAGTAGGTAGTGATTTTTGTTGCTTTAATGTTGTCAACACAAAATTTTTAGTTTACTGAACCGACTGGGTCGTTGTAGACTATTGATAGTTAGAAAATATTACATTTTCTAACTATAAATTGGTAGAAAATATTTGTTGGTTTCCGAAATATTATAAAAAAAGTATAAGACAGTTAAGTAAGGCCCACGCAGACTGGGGCGGCATGGCAAGGGATTTTGCCTTCAGTCAGCGCACATTAGCCACTTACATACCTCGGCATACTAGCGCCTTGCCACGGTGTGACAAAATGGTAGATTGGGATTTGGTGTTAATATCGATTATTGCAGAATAAGAAGGTGCACAGGCTAATAATAGAAGAAGATTTTGGGTTGATAATCTAAATTAATTAAACCCGCCGCCTCACTCCGTGGTATCCCAAAACGAGCGGCGGCCAGAGTCCTTTGTTTGCAGTCAGGTGCCGTTGCCTACCCGCAGTATACCACGGAAATCCCTTTCGATGCCATGGCATCATTTTAAACCTTGACGATTTTTGAGTGCTTTTTTCTATGTAAGGACATTTTCATTGAGGTCTGGGGACTTACGTTTTTCCTAAGCGGCAACACTGCTTCCAGTTCCAGTTCAGTTTCATCAGTGAAACGTTACGCTTTATTAAATTTAGATACCGAGTTGTTGTTTTATTTTGATTCAAAGTTATACTGAAATAAATAATAGAATAAGCTATAAATTTTCCGATGCCAAGGAATTTTTTTCGTTTCTAGAATATTTATTTAAATAGAGAAACGACAATATCTTAAACTTTAGGGAGAAATGTTTCCGAGAGTGGGCAATAACTAGGGATGTGACATTAATGAAAAAGAATCGATTAAATAAAAATCGATTTTTCTTTATTTGGAATTAATCGATTTTTCCAAAATCTATTTTAGTAAAATATCGATGTTAGTGGTATTATTTAAAAAAAAACATGCTTTTCATATTCCAATAATAAGCTAATAACCAAAATTAAAAAACAAAGGCAATTTTCCTTTGAAATATCAAGGTAGCAATTAGGAAACCAAATAGTATTATTAATACAATTTTAGGAAAAGCCGAAAATGTCTAGTCCTATTTTACATTACGGTTACGTTTTAGGTTTTTTTTACGGTTACAAGACATTTTTATTGTTTATCAATAACGGCAATAATGTTATTTCACTCACCACTACGCAAAACTAATTTAAACGCATACATAAAAGCCTATGGAGGGCGCCGTTTTTATTTAATCAACTTAACGTATGAAATTAATTCAAAATTTTTCATCCGTCGCACAGATGCCATCTGTTTCTGAAAATCGATTAAAACTCATAATGTATATAATCGATTTGTTAAAAATCGATAAATTTTACTATAAAAATCGATTATAACAAAAAAAATCGACGAAAATAAAAATCGATTATTTTTTTACATCCCTAGCAATAACATTATGACAACAACGTTTCTGGCTTTAGTTAGGTTTTTATTGATTTTGTGAATAAAATTTACTTATTGTTTTTCGCTGCAAAATGAGTGAACGCAACTTAGAAATATCACTGATTAGAATTTCTAGATGTGTGATTTGTTTTAGCCAGGACCGGAATCTGTTTGTGACGAAAAACTACATTTTTATGGCTAAGTTTTGTCCAGAGATTTCTGTAAGTGCAGCACAGTTGAGTTTCCTAGTTTTTGCCACTGCTCTTTATGTTAAAAGCCTACATGCTTTTTCCCAATATTGTTGGGCTGGTCTAACAGCATCTACTATGAAAGTGCGAGAGGAATACAAGCGAGAAATGATATGAATGGATAGTAGTCTAAAAATGTCTAAAAAAGTTACTTCTGTTCTGAGCATTTACTTCTGATTAAGAGTAATGATGCTGTTAGCTGGGTTCTCGGCTGTTGAAGTAAAAGAATAGAGCTTGGAAGACTAATCGGCTTCTTCACCCTATAATACTTTATTACATTAATATAAAATTCAAATTCAAACTTTTTTATTCTGATGTTATTTTAAGGCATTTTATTTCAGACTCTATATTTTTTTGGTTTAGCTTTTTAATTAGTTATAGGCTTTTTTAATTATAACTTAACATACAGACACACACACACACTCCCTTTTTCTTTACTTCTTTTATTGTCTTTTTTAAGGGCCCAAAATACAAGCCCCACTGGTAATATGCATTTGTAAGTTTTATTGTCAATTTTATTGTATCCATGTCTCTTTATTTCATATTTTTACATATATTTAAAAAAAATACAAAATGTTTTAAAAAAAATATACATAAAAATAGACAAAAACCGTCGAAAACGAGGTCGATGACCTAAGCTACCGACGGTTCAGGGCTCCAGAGAGAGGAACCTCCTCATGATCCTTGCCAAATCCAGTATGACAGCCTTTTGAATCAGGCCCTTAATCCAGCAACCCAGCGAGAGTTTCTTGAGATGTTGGTCAAAACTCTTCGCAATAAGACCGTTTACTGAAACAACTATCAGCACAATGATTGTTGAATCAACATGCCACATTGCGGTAACCTCGTGAGCCAAATTGAGATACTTTGTGAGTTTCTCTTTTTCAGCTTTAACGAGGTTCTCGTCATGCGGGATAGTGACGTCAACAAGCATTGCCCGGCTCGCCGATCGGTCAATTATCACTATATCAGGCTTATTAGCAAGAATAGTCCTGTCAGTAATAATCGATCGATCCCAGTAGAGCGTGACATGACCATTGTCCAGAACTGGCGCAGGCTGGTATTGGTAGTAGGGCACTTCAGTACCCATAAGACTATATTTAAGGGCAAGTTGTTGATGGACTATCTTGGCCACTTGGTATTCTCCGTTAGCAAGACGAGAACAGCCAGAGACGATATGCCTAATGGACTCTCTTGGCCGATGACAGGCTCGACAGATGTCGGCAGTCCCATCCTTTAGGATATGTCTCCGGTAGTTATTCGTCATAATAACTTCGTCCATAATTGCACAGGCAAACCTTTCAGTCTCCCCAAAGAGGTCACTGAAGCGTAGCCAAGCCACAGAAGCGAGTTGGTCTACGTCCGGCCCAGTGAGAGCCTTGTAGAACCTTCCGTGTAACTCCTTGCTCTTCCATATAGTCGTGCGGTCCGAACGAAATGCTTAACACCTGGGGCTTGCGCCAATTCTGTTTTGCCAAGGATAAAGGTGTGAAGGAATTGTCAACAGTGGCCATATCTCCGTGCACATCCTCGGTTGACTGTAGGAAATATTCCCGCAGATTGCATACCTCGCGATTATGTAGGTTTTTGACGTTTAAAAAACCACGTCCCCCACATTTCCGTGGGATATACAACCTCATAACAGACGAACGGGGGTGGTGCATTCGATATAAGGTCAATTGTCGACGTACCCTTCTATCCAAGCGTCTAACTCAGTCTGAGTCCACCTTAGAATGCCCTTATTGTATTATTATTATATTCAAATAAAAATATTTTTAATAAATTCATATAAACCAATATAACTTTGCTTCTATTCCAGTTCAAAGCTGATGACAAAGTTTGTTGGGAGTGCGAGTATATAATTAGAAGAATTATTAAGTTCAAACAAAAGGCAATCATGACACAGAAATTGCTAATAAAATGGGGTAAAGGAGAACATGTGCGTACATAATTTTCCTAACTTAGAGCAATGACCCGTGTGGACATTTTTTAGTACCTTTTTTTACATTGCAAAAGACTACAATACTCCAAAAAAAAAGGTCGGCTAGTTATGCTTCCGAGTTCAAAAAGAGTGGATGTCTAAAAACAAAAGGTCCACCCAATTCCATCCTGATGGTGTTGTAAGAGCCGACAAAAGGACATGACAAGGCCCATAACCTAGCCACAAGAGAAGGATAGCTTGATGTGAAATGAAACTCTGTGCCAACCCATCTGACCTGCATGGCAGTGTAGGCTTATTTATTACCCTCCATGTAACTGGAGGACGCTCAACAGTAGATCGGCTATGGGGTAAATCATCATCAAGTAATACATATCGAGGTTATTACCTATATTTATTGTTACTTTTAAAACATTTTAACCAGTAGTTTGTCTATACACAAAACTCTTATAAATAGTCATATGTATTTAAAATTACCATGTCGGCTCCGTAATGAGATCATCCGACAGAGTACCAAAGTCACCGACATAGCTCAGAGAATTAGCAGACTGAGGTGGCAGTGGGCTGGTCACATCTGTAGAAGAACCGACAACAGCTGGGATAGACGAGTTCTTGAGTGGAGACCACGAATCGGCAAGCGTAGTGTAGGACGGCCCTCTGCTAGATGGAGCGACGATCTGCGAAAGGCTGCGGGCAGTAGCTGGATGCGTCAAGCTGAAGACAGGGCGCTCTTTAAGGGAGGCCTATGTCCAGCAGTGGACTAATGTGGGCTGATGATGATGATGATGATGATTATCATCTTACGGTCTTACTGTATATTTTAGCTACCGACAAATAGTCTATCATCTCTTAAAGCTATTGACTTAGTTAATATTTCCTACACACCCAACCAAGAAGATTCCCCTGATAATATGGATACGGTAACAGTCAGACCAGAGATTATATTGACTGACATCAAAGACAATGTAGAGGATTGTACAAAGATAGTAAAAACGGAAGTGGTTAACATAAAGACTGAATATGAAAATTATTTTGATGAATGTGAACAATTAACCTGTGAGTATGACAGAAATGCTGAAGATGGAATTGTTGTACCAAAAATTGAGGTACACGAAGTTAATTGGCCAGAAAGCGCAGGCGATAGCTTTGAAGTTGAAAGGGAACCAATAACACATAAAAGAGGTTTGTATTTTTTTTTGTATATGTTATTAGAACTACTACTTGAAGTAAAGTTTCTTTTCATTCGCTTAACTTGTGTTGTAAGCTAGTGAATGCGTGACGAGAGCGTTACTAAAATGCGATGAGAGTGTCATTGATCTGGCGAGGCGAACGGATGTTGAGAGGGAGATATAAGTTAGTGAAAAGAGAGAGGGCAAGACAAGCAACACAAGTACATTTTTTTCTCTCTAGCTAGTGACGTTTCGTAAATCTAAGACACAGTGCAGGCCTATTGTCTGTTTTACACTATGGGGGTACGAGAGAGCATTTTGCGCGCACATTTTCTGTCTCTCTTACTCTCATAGTCAGTGCATGATATTTTGTTGAAGTAAAACTTCTAATGCGACAACAAGGTTGCGTTAAACGTTTAACAGGAGGGAAAGAAAAAGAAAGATACACTATAAAGCGCCTCGTCCACGATAGATTAAAATTACGGAGAGCGACTGTCATATGGCAATCTACGACGTGTACACATTAGCGAGACTACCCTAGCTAATGTGTCACTACAGTCTACGTAGACAGGCTTGGCTACTCTCGGTAGGCGTCGTGGATGCAGAGCTATACAAATAGAGAGCTCTCGAATTATCTGCCTGCCATAGATCATAGTCGTATTTTTAATTAGACGTAGTCAACTGACGTTTACTGATATATGAATATCTAGTCTACGAGTAGTGTAGCGTACGCAGGCCAAAATGTCACTATGATAGAGCTACCCTACGATAGGGCAAAAAACTGCAATAGGGCGCTCTATTCTCTCCGTGGTCGACGCGCTTAAGGTAGAAAGTAGGAGAGGGAAAGAGAGTGAGTCGGTAGATCCCAAGCACATGCGCGTGGTATCCTTGCTATGCAGTGAAGTAAACAGTGTGAGCGTCGTGAAATTAACTGAAATACGTATTTTATATTTTCTAATTCAGTTGATAAGAATTGTAAAAATGAGTGAAAACAATCCCACGGATAATGCGACGGATTTAAGGTCATGTCAAGGTACGTCTTTTGTGAATAACAATTTATTGTTAGGTTTTCTCACACATATGATACATTAAGACGCATTCACATGCATGATTTATACAAAAACATGTTCCAGGGCGAGACGATGAAGCAACAAGCACTTCCACTGGTTCAAGAGCTCCACGAGGGAAAAACGCAAAATATTACCGAGAATACAGAGCGCGGAAGCGAGCGGAGCAGGAAGAAGAGTCGTTGAATAGAAGTAGTGATCCCTCTACCACTGCCGAGTCTTCTACAATTAACGTCGCATCGAAGAAAAGGAAATCGGGCGCGGAATACCAGAGAGAGTACCGAGCACGTAAAAAAGCTAAACGTGACAATATATGCATTGATTCGCTAGCTGTAACTCCATCAATTTCGACGGCGGGTTTTACTACAACTGCTGGGCCTTCGACGAGTAGTGATATCGGTGTTGATAAGCCAACAAGGAGGAAAACACCTGCAGAATATCAGCGAGAATATAGAGCAAGGAAAAAATCTCAACGGGAATCTACGAGGGCTGCGAAAACCAACGACGGTTCAATAGAGTCTCGTACAAGTACTAAATCCACAAGTCCCATATACTCAATACCATCAGCATAAGAAAGCTCTCATAAAAAAAAAATACGGGTTGCTCTCCGGGAGTGCCGACAAAAGTGAAAATTAAAACGCGGCAACTAAACAATCCCAAAGACAATACATTTTCAAAATTGCGCCAGTGTATCAAATATAAATTTAATATAATATTAATTTATAATATAATAAATAAAATATAAATTTAAAGCAATAAATGATTTTTTTTATTTATCCATGCGCTTTCACGGTCCGCTATATCGATCATTTGGAGCGACAGTGACACAATTGTTAAAAAAGGCAATTAATTATAGCACAATGTTCACAATCATAATCTTAATCTACATTAGGAGTGAAAACGTCATATTTGTAAGTTAAAAAAAGATGTTGTTGAAATATTCCATTTTCGCGCGCAAATACCGGGCGATAACGGCCAAACGGTCAAGGTGCGTGGGGCGCCCCGTTTAATATCGTATAGTGTGCACGTGTCAGGGAGCTACATCGCCGCTTTTATAAGGTAATTATGACATTTTTTTTAATTAAGTATATGAGCTACAAAGACGCAATTATACTCTGACACTTTTAAACTTGCAATGAAAATAGTTTTATGTTAATGGCTACAATGACGTATCATACAATTGCGCCGCTGTTCCTCCAAACGTTTAGTATTTTTTTAGACATAAATGTAATTACGCGATTATTATTCTGAAATGACAAGTAATTATAACAATTTTGACTAATTACAATAATTTGTTCCTACTTAATATTATAAAAATAAAGTAAGTAAGGATGGATGGATGTTTGTTTGTTACTCATCCATCCATCCATACTGCACCACGCGGCTAGTATAAAATATAACTCACTAGTATTATTAGTTATTATAAAATTTTAGCCACTAAGCGCTCATACACACGAATGGCATGTTGCCAACGGCACTGACAGACAACTGCAGCGTCGGCATGTCGTTTGTATGTATGAGCGCTAAAGTGGGAAGCCGAGCACGAATGTTAGTCAAACTTTGTGAGCAAGGGTATTTAAATTTTGTTAGTATTGAGGACCAATCTTTTGCTTCCACATTATGTGCATTAATTAATTGTTTTTGTGCAATGTCGAGTTTTAATGTTTCTTTCCTAAATTTCAGAGATATTTACTGCAGAACAAAACCTGGATAGCAACGTTATTTCAAATATTGATACGGGTTGCTCTAGTCCACGTAAGTTATGTTTTTTTGTGAATGTGCCGTTACAGTTATATTCGAATTAATGACTTAGCTTAAATTATTGCTTATTTATTTTAGCATCGACTGTGACGGTAAATGTTATATCTTCCCTAAACAACGCGGATTATCAACCAAAGGAATCTGTACAACGTGGGCGTATAAGTTCAATTTCATCGTCCAGGTCGTCTGATTCTACTTCTAGCTCAACGTCAACGCGTGACAACCAAGATTTGGCTCTACCTTCCGAGACAATTGTTACCAAGAAAGGAAAGAAGAGAGTTCGGAATGAATCTGCGTGGTTAGCAAATGTACGAAAACGTCAACGAAACTCTGGAAAGGAATACGTATCCAAAACTGGCAAAACTGTGTCAGAAAAATCTATTAAACCACCATGTACAGAAAAATGTAGACTCAAATGTCGATATCGAATAACGGAAGAACAGAGACAGGAAATATTTAATTGTTATTGGGGCTTGGGATCGCTACAAAGACAGAGAGACTTTTTAAGCTCATGTTTAACAACATTGAATGTCTCTCGCCGTCGCCGTGTAAAAGAAGGAGCTGCCAAAGCTAGGAAACAAAATTGTGTTTATCATTTCCCGGTGAATGGCGAATATAAGCGGATTTGCAAATGTTTTTTTATCAATACTTTGGCAATAACAGATGGAGCATTGCGAACGGTTATTCGAGGTAGAAATAGTTGTATTATAGGTGTGATCCCTGAAGATAAGCGTGGCAGACCAAGGCATTAACCCGGAAATCATACAATCAGTTCGTGATCACAATTTTGAGAACCTCAAAAGATGTACGAACTTTATGATTTATTCGTTTCAGCCCCTGAATGACCCACTACTGAGTCGGGCCTGTGCCAAGCTGGCAATACGGGTTGGCACAGGGTTTGTATCAAGTTTTCCTTCTCTTCCGGCTAGGTGATCTACCTCTTGCTTCTTTTAGTCGCCTCTTACGACACCCTCAAGACGGTATGGGGTGGTGACATTGTGTATTTTATTCTTATGATTCACATTAAATCGGTCCCTAGAATTGAGAGTCACTATACTCGAGATAATCTCGTGAATTTATTGATGGCGGTCTTACTCAAAATCGAAATGTTTTTTATTCGACTAAATTCTTGCGAATGCTTACAAATAGACAAAGATTAGAAGAGAAAAAAATTAAAAGAATAATTAATCATTTAGTTTTTACCACCGGTTCGGCATTTCATTCCACAGAGAGGAGCCGGCAAGAAACTCCATGGTTGCTCTACATTGTAGAGTCTACAATGATGGTGGTACCAACAAGTCTTGACAGATTAGAGGAAGCAAGCTCTTTTTTTAATTTTAATATATTGAGAGATTATTAAATAGGACCGCAAAGTAAGAAAAAATGAATGACAAGCCCTCTGAGTTTCTTGCCAGTTTTTCTCAGCAGTGGTTGCGTTCCGAACTGGTGGTAAACTAAAATATGTTACTTTGCTTTGTATACATTTTATTAATATGTTGACAATTTGTAAGTGTCCATCGTGTCCTATGCAAAATGACTGAAATACGTTTGAAAGCAGCTTATATAATCAGAACTAACGATTTCTGATAAAAAAAAAAAACAGGATTTACGGACTTTGTTGAAAAAATTATTAGTCCCAGATGCTATTCTGGATATTACGAAAGTTGTTTTAACTAAAATGAGTCTGAAATGTTTAATGACTGTTTTAATACTCCATTGATCATAAAGGTATAAATATTGAGAAAGTTTAACTTTTATGAGTAACATTTTGGATGTGCCGGTTTATAGATTTAAAGAATATTGTAGTTTAAACAATAGTAGGAAATTATGTCTGATAAACCTATTTTGTTCTTTATTACGTTCCTATTAAAGTGTTATTTTAATAAAGCTCCGCGACATTATATCATTCTTAAATTGCCATAATTATCTGTGTTTTAATTAAATCGAAATAAAGCATAATTATTTTTAATCTAATCGAAATTTGTTTAATTTTTTAATAATAGAACGAATGTCATAACTACCCGAACTTTCTTTTTTTAGGGTACAACGACGCAACTGTAAGTTGCGAAAATGTTATGTTTTGTTTTCACTGAGTTATGGATTGCAATTTAAAAAAATGAGTATATTCAAGCATAAAGTTCAAACTACAAAAGTAAAATAATAGAGATAGCCATTACCTGTCAGATATATTTAGAATATTCGAATGTATTACGAAAAGATCTTAAAACTGTATAAATAGTAGTATAAATTTTACAAATTTGTAGTTGCGTCATAGTCGCTCTAAATGATCGATATGCATACACTGTAGCTGCGTCTCGTAACGGTGTCGCGAGTTTGGTGTCGGCTCTACACTCACGCGTGACGTCGCGCCGAGAATTCACGCCGTGAATAAACGCCACGTGTTCCCGACTATGATGGACGACGACGCGATTTCTAAAGCAAATCCATTGACGCGGGCCAAAAAACCGACACTGATCGGGGAACGGTGCGAAGCGCGAACGAGAAGGCGTGAACAACATCTACACTCGTGATTCGCAGTAGCCGCGGGATATCGCGGCAGTTCGCGGCGCGAGTGTAGAGCCGACTTAAGATTTTACACCCTTTACAAGAAAACTCCTCAACGTCAATAAAGAAGTTTTCACTTCAAAAGGGTTACGATGATGTTGGTACCTACAACAAGTCTGACAGATTAGTGAAAGCAATAACACACATAAACATGTAGCATAGTATATATATATATCAGTGAAATTACACAAATTTAAACTTCACTATTGTAATGGCTGAAAGATCAAAGGTAGACCATAACACAGCCGTCGTTACTCCCATGCGTCACTATCTGATAGATAGTCATTAAGATTTATTAAGATAAATACTTGGGACTAGCACCAATGGAAAACCAAATTGAAATTAAACACTATTTAACGGATTTATCTCGTATATATTACATTAATTAACACCTGAAGTTTCGAATGATGACAGTTAAAACTAGATGACAGTTGTCTTCAAAAGTACAAAGACACAGTTTTTATCTAATCTTATAATTTTACTTTATTGATAACGTTCCCTGTGCACGCAGAAATCGCTCACGGTGTCCAGAGGTCTTGCAGATGAGTGTTGTTCTTGAAATTTGATCAATTTAGTGACTGGATCCCAAGCTTATGCTACTTGCCAACCATCCTCTCTATTGAAATGGACTAAAAGCTCGGGCCGTGGCACGTTCATTTATGATCCTTTAGATGTCCCGATCTACGAAATGCTACAACCCATCTTAATAGACAAAGAAGTATCTCAGCTAAAAGAAATCATTTTCACCAGCCGGCGGATTGACTTGAACTTTCAATGTTTGTGTGTGTATTATTTATTATTCTTGGTTTGTTTGATTCATTACATTTAGTTTTCATTGTTTTAGTGCATCTAGCCCGTGTTATTCTCTGTTAGAGCATGCCCCTAGGCATTTTTTTTTAGAAATGTAATCCCTGCACACTAGGTATAACTTGTATCGCTGGGGCAGTTTACAAACATGAAATTCAAGAACACAATTAAGTCCGCCAATGTACCATGTTGCGTAAAGAATAAAAATATAAATATTTTGTGAAATTTCGGGTGAATAATAACAAATTATGGCAGGAAGTGACGCAGACTGTGAATATGACAGCGGTGCGCCTGGGCTTTCAACCAAGAAGAAATCACGTACGGATGTTATGAATAAAAAGTGTGTGACATATTCAAGGCAAAAATTTAAGCCTAGTGAGACCTCATTAGAAAATGAATCAAGTAGGTGAGTATCTCTATTATCTAGTATATCTATTATCTCTAATATCTAGTAGTAGGTGAGTGCGTATCTCATACTGGTTCCTGGTGTCTTAGCGTCATATGCCCTGTCCTTTTTTAACCCCCGACGCACAAAGAGGGGTGTTATAAGTTTGACGTGTCTGTCTGTCTGTCTGTGGCACCGTAGCTCGCGAACAGATGAAGCGATTTCAATATAGTTAATATAGTTTTTTTTTATGAAAGGTGAGTTACGGGCGAGTGTTCTTAGACATGTTTGATGAAAATCGGTTGAGCCGTTTAAAAGTTATGACGGGTGAAAGTGGGGAAGAATAACCGAATGTCCGCAAATATAATTGAGTGGGGTCTCAAATGAAAGCGCATTACGTGCAATTTAACAAAATCTACATTATATTAAGTGTGTACCTATAAAAAGTATAAAATAAAAATTAAATTGAAATTTAAAAAAAACCCCAACACAATAACCTTTAAAAAGTAAAAAATAAATACATCGCGTTGGGGGACCGCTCCTGGTCCCCCAAAGCGATGTATTTATTTTTTACTTTTTAAAGGTTATTGTGTAGGGGTTTTTTTAAATTTTTAATTTTTACCTTGTCTATTTTCTACATACATACATGTCGTAAATCGATTCGTACATGGTAATATTTCAATGGAATTTTATTTTAGTCAAGTGGCAACACTGTACTGTTGACGTCGATACTCTGTGGTTTTTATCCAAAGTGAAGTTGTCTGCGTCAACGTCATATCTGTCAGTTCAGTAGTGCGTTTAGTCGAGTTATCCACTTCACTTTCTCTCGAGAAAGTGCACTGATATTTATACCTAGTCAAGATGGCGGACACGAACGACGACCTTAAGGTCGCGAAATTCAAATTTTCTTACGTTTTTTGCATCCACCTTAAGGATTTAAATGTGCGACGTACGTATATTAACGCATCTTTCCCGTAGGGATAGGCAGATACCACTTCTTTCCACTTGCTACGATCATTACATACTGCTTCCTCCTTCACTTTCATTATGCCATTTATACTCTTGACCTTGCCTTTTTTCAAGACGTCCCTGATTTAGTATTGAAACGTCCGCATTCATTCACACTTCTCGTCTATTTTCTCCCTGTACTAATACGACACCGTCTACTCTCGACGTTCTTCTCGTTACTCTTCCGTATTCCGGCCTCGCGTTTCTACAATATACTACAACCTTTTTTTTTAATACATAGGTTGACCTAAAATTTAGCTGATACGTAAATAATGATTCATTGTAGAGGTTCAACATTTTAGGCCCCGCGGTTTTACCCGCGTGGTGATGGAATTTAGTTTTTCGTCCAATTTTGTTTTCTTCATTTTTGACACTTATTGTTATATTTTGGACAATTCACACAATGTCTTTATAAATTGTAGCCTATGTGTTATTCTGATTATAACCTATATTATTGTAAAGTTTCATTAAAATCCATTCAGTAGTTTTTACGTGAAAGAGTAACAAACATTCATACATCCATCCATACTAAACTTTCGCGTTCATAATATTAGTAGAATGTAAAAAAATATTGGAGTTATAATTATTCAACAAAAATTATGCAATTGTAGGTTGAACGCAGCGCCAAAAACGTCTGCCGAACGTGGTCGAGATTTCAGAGCACGAAAAGCACTGCTTAAACAACAGCAGAAGCGATACGTAACAGTTGAAATTGCCGCAGAAGATATGCGTAGTGCTCAATCAGAAGACAATCAAGCCCCCGGACCTTCTGAGATAAGGACAATGGAAAAGAGAGCAAAGTCCGCAGAGGCGACACGGCGGTGGAGACAGAAGAAAAAAGGAAATGAGTCCTCAAAGAAACAGGCGAAAACTGCAGCCCAACGCATGAGAGAATACCGAGCGAGGAAGAAAAGAAGTACACCACACCACTGAAGTGAGACTTCGTGAGCTCCGCCTATATGTATGTTTTTTTTTAAACTTACCCCTGCAGTCGTTTATAACCTATTTCGCGGGGGTAGTTCACAAACATGAAATTTACGAACACAAATGACACCCAGACTCTGAGCAAGTGCCTCTGGTTTACACGAAGACACTTGCCCGGCCCCGAAATCGAACCCGGGACCCAGCCCCCAGTCCAACGAGGCGGGCCTCCTCCAGTTACCTATAAGCCTCCTGTGCTACGCTGGACAGATGGCACAGGGTTTTGTGTCAAGTGTTTCTTTTCTTGCAGCTAGGTTTTCGGCTTTTACGGCACCCTCAAGATGAAATGAGGTGGTGACACTTGGTATTTTGAGTCCTGCAATGCAGTTCTCCGTGTTCAAATAAAAATATATACTTGCAATAATAATTACGATTCCTTGTTGATATTATGGTTCCTTCTCTCACGATATTGTCGAGGCTCTAGAGAGCTACAGAAGTTTCACTTCAGTCGTGTGTACACTCTTTTTTTTTTAAACAATTGTATCTTAGGTTTTCACGATCTTTACATATTGCAGAAAATCATTTCCTGCAATATCAAATTGTACTCATGGTGTTTTAGTTATGAAGGTAGTTAAGAAAACTAAATTATTGTGAAAAATACAGGATTAAATTGAGTATTAAACAGAAAGTTGAGTCCATTTTATTGCTTTTTTATTTTGGATTTTAGGGCTTCTTTAGCGGTGTTGAGCACTTTTCTTGGGATGGTATTAAATAATTCAAACTCGCGTCAGAACACGTGACCTGATTGAAAATTCGTAAGACGCATGAAGTGAAAACTTCTTTACCGGTGTTGAGCACTTTTCTTGGGATGGGTGTAAAACGTCCAACTCGCGTCAGGACACGCGTTGCGAGTGCAATGTGCAAGTGCTTCTATTAATGAAAAAAGTAACGAAGATATAGTGATAGAAAATGAGTGAGTACTGTATAAAAATATACATAGATGTACCTACCTACTTTATTTATTTAACTTCATGCATTGGCGCACTTAATACCAGTCTGCCTTCAGGTCATGCAGATAAAGATTGGGTAGGTGCACTTTTGAGGGAATCGGCAAGATAATTATAATAAAATATATCTTACAAAAACATAAAGGTACAGGGTGTGCCACAGTGACACTGGAAGTATGCTAGACGTAGGTCTACTCCACAAAAAAATGGCATGTGAGCTATATAGCAACATTTAGACAACAGTTAGCAAGAGTAGGTGGGCAGTAGACAACACCGTTAACTATTTTGGCACCCTTGAGCCAAATTTAGATGAAAATCATAAAAAATATGATACCAAAGAAAGAATTTGAAATAAATAAAATTTAATAATCATCGTTTTTCAGAGACACAAAATCAACGTACAACAGGTTTCAAGGAAAATGACAAAAATGTGGAAGAATTGCCCGAAAAGCAATCGGATGATTTGCAAATGTAATTAATTTTCATATTTTAAGTATTGTTATATACAGTGAAACCTGGATAAGTGAGAAACCTCTATTATTGGGAGTTGCAATGAGGTCCCGGTTCTTTTTCATTAAATTACCTCTGTTAATGGGACTTTTTGAACCTGGTTAAATGAGATTCGATTTCTAAGACTTTTTCGATGTTTACCTCTATAATTGAGATCTGTAACTCAATTATTATATGTGAGACAAATTTAACACGTATTTTCGTAGCGTATTGCCATGTTTGTTTACATAAATTTCGCGTCGTCTTTCGCGCATACTTTGTTTGTCAGTACTATCTCAGATTTTGCCCTAAAAACAAGGGAATAAAAGTGTACAAAATGTCCAAACGTAAATATAAAACGTAATCAGTATCAGAAACATTAAAACTTCTATCAGATGATGTATTATTAATACATTAAGTATGTATGTAAATTCATACGTACATTAAATTCATAACACCAAATATACGCATTTTTATTAACGTTTCCAACTCTAAAAATGGAATAACGGCACATTTTGATCTTTGTAAGCGGGGGCCTCTATAAATGAGACAACTATAATTTGAAAACTGAATTATTGGAAACCCTCAATAATTGGTACATATGTCTTGGTCCCTTGAGATCCCAATTGACCAGGTTTCACTGTAATATTAATTATTGATGTTGCTATTATTTTAATTTTTCATTAATTTGGTTTTTTTGTAGGAAAAGAAAGAAATTGGACATTGATGAAGACCAAGAGAATGTTGCGCAATGCAGGACTTCTCTAAATTTAGAAAATGTAAAGCTCGAAGAAAACCAATTCCTCACCTCAAAACTTCATATATACGAAGAGAGTCACGAATGCATCACCCCCAAAGTCATTTTACACCGAAACACAGATATTCCGGGTGATGGTAATTGTCTTTTCCACTCACTCATACGTGTTCTGCAACTTCAAATTTTGACTTGTGATTTGAGAAGACAGTTACTTGATTCTCCATACTTAAACTCCTGCCACAATCCGCAGGAAGCATATAAAATACTCTCAAGTGACAATGAATATGGAGATTTGGATTGTTTATACTTGTTTGCAAAAATTTATAATCAAAATATTTGTGTGCATTACCACTATTTCAATGTACTTTTAAAAAATGATGACACTCGCTTCTGTCATTTTAAAGCAAATGATACACGTAATTGGATTCATCTTGATCTTCGTGAGCTGCACTTTACGCCTTATTTTTCTGATGATGAAAAGAAAAAAGACATTTTCAGAGAAACAATAGAAAACAAACGAAAAAGAAATCAGGAATATCAAAGGGCGTGGCGTCAGCGTAAAAAAGATTTGAAGAAACAAGTTTCGAAGGAAGAAAAAGAAGAAAAAAGGAGAAAAAGACATCGCGTGAACCAAAGGGCATATTATCATCGTTTAAAAGCTTTGAAGGAAAATGAAAAAAAAGTAGAAGAATTGTCCCAAATGAAATTGGCTAATTTGCAAATGTAATTTAATTTCATATTTTAAACATTGTAATATATATACATGATTCATATTGTTATTCTATTCTTCTATGATTTCTTTGCTTTTCGCAGGAAAAGACAGAAATTGGACAGTAATGAAGACCAAGAATATGTTCTGCAATGCAGGGCTTCTCAAAATTTCGAACAAAACCAATTCCTCACCCAAGAACTTACCCCGTACTTCTCTGAAGATGAAAAGAGAAAAGAAAATGAAAGAAAACAAAAGCAGAAAAACAAAGAATATTCTAAGCGGTATCGAGATAAAAAAAGAACATCAAATTTACAAACAGGCCCGTCCGCCGTAGGTGTGTTATATGTTCCACAAGTTGTCTCTACTTCCCAAATTGCAGATTTATCGTCGAGAGATGTACCTTCAAGTCTACCAATACATTCTAACTACAATTCAATGCATTTTCTTTATGAAGTTGTTGAATCATCTCCACCTAATATACATCTTCAAACATACTCTGCTTTTCAACAGAATTCTTCTGCCCATCGACAATTTCAAAAAGAATTTGTTGAAAACGAATTTGGTCAAGCTTGTGACATTTGCGACAGACTTTGGTTTAGAAATGATTTGAAATATTTGCAGAATAACGATGCATCTCTAAACATTGAATTTATAAGAACATTGCTCTCAAATATTGCTGTACTGGAAATAAAAATATGTCCGACTTGCTTCATAGCCATACAAAAGCGACGTATCCCACCACTGTCAGTTTACAATGGATTCAAATACCCACCACTTCCAGACGGTCTTAAAGAATTTCCTTTGGATTTGGTAACTGAAAGGTTTATATCGCCAAGGATTCCGTTTATGCAATTTCGAAGGCTTCGCCATGTACCCGGGCGATGTGGAACATTCGGGCAAGTGATAAATATTCCAATGGAAGTAAATACAATGGTGCATCAGTTACCAAGACAAGCGGATAATGATCATGCCATAACGGTGAATATTAAAAGAAAAATAATGCACAAATCTAGCCACGTGTATTGTATAGTGGCGAAGAGAAAAATAACGATGTGGCTACGATATTTAAAGGATACTCCTCTTTACAAGTTCTACGGCGTTTCAGTTGACGATGGTTTTTTGAACGATACAAGTTATGACGTTGCAGATGAAATTGTCTATGATAAAGATGGCGGCAATGACATTTTAGAACAAATACCCATCGAGGAAGGTTTAATGGCACAGCAGCAAACATTGATGTGGAACGATGATATAATCGCTCGAGGGGAAGGTAATTTTTAAATTAAATTTAAATATTTTTTTAATTTATTGAACAAGAAGCCCTTTTTTATAATACGAAAACCCTGCACTAGGTATAACCTGTATCGCAGTTTAAAAACATGTAATTCAGGAACACAAATGACACCGCGACTCAGAGCAATGCCTCTGGTTTAGACAAAGACCACGATATGCCCGACTCCGGAATCGAAGCGGAACCCGTTGATCCAAAGGTGGCACATCTAACTCCTAGATCAACGAGGCAGTGTATCCTCACACATCTAACCAATGATACATAATATATGTATATGACTAGCTGCGCCCGGAGGTTTTACCCGCGTGGTAATGGAATTTGTTTTTTCTTCAGATTTTTTTTCTACTTGTCACTTATTGTTATATTTTGGAATATTCATACATATTTTATTCGGATTATTATTTCGGTTAAGGTTTATTAAAATCCATTCAGTAGTTTTTACGTGAAGGAGTATCAAACATCCATCCATCCATACTTACAAACTTTCGCGTATAATATTAGTAGGTTTTACTTTTGCTTTCATTTTCAGGTAATGCTGCAAAGAGTTTGCTATTTGATGAACATGCTGAAGAATTATCTTTTCCACACATATATTTGGGGCAATTCAGAGAATTTAGACTTGCGGCCACACCGTTTATGATGGCTACAAGTGAACTTAGGAGATCTGATAGACGAGGAGTAACCCCTCAACACTTGTTGTACATGGCTATGAAGATAATAAGAATTAGAGTTAAGGACTCTCTTAATATTGTATTCAAGCTTCTCGGCCAAGGTATTGCAATAACTAAAGATCAAATACAATCTGATGATTACATTCAGGGCTGCATTGAAACCAATTTGGCATTCCTTCGTTCCATCCCGAATTCAGCATACTATTGGGCAGAGAGAAAACTAGATCTTCTTGCCATGATTCGTCAATATGGCAAGCCAACTGTTTACTTTACAATAAGTGCTAATGAAATTGATTGGCCTAAATTATTGCAATTGTTGCACAATTTGAAAAATAACGCTCAAATATCGGTTGAAGAGGCTGCAGATTTGCATTTTATTGAGAAAAGCACTCTTATTAACGAAGATGCAGTAACTTGTGCTATATACTTCAATAGGTTAATCCAAAGCCTTTTAAAAATATTGCAATCAAAGAGGCACAGTCCTTTCAAAAAGTACAGGATTTTGCATTACTTTGAAAGAATTGAATTTCAAAATGGAGGTAGTCCCCGTGCGCATATCTTAGCTTGGTTAGATAATGCCCCAGAAGATCCCCTTAACAGAGATTATAATAAAGCTATTGATCTTATCGATTTTCTGACATCAGTATCTGTTGCTGAAGCTTCTGGAGATATTCGATTGCAAACTCATAAGCATACTTTGACTTGCTATAAAAGTATAGAACAAGAACAAAAATGTAGATTAGACGCTCCATTCATGCCTGTTAAGAAAACCATGATTTTGACACCTATGCTAGATACTGAAAATGGTTTTCAACAGTACAAGGCTAAACATAATGCAATCAAAAAAAACTTGGAACAATACGAATACAATAGTTTTCAATCGTTTTACGATGGCAATGATATTGCGTCAGATGACGAATATGTCAACATTATTCGAGCAGGAATTAATATACCTCGAGTTTTTCCAAAACGTGAACCGTGTGAGAAGTGGAATAATCAATTTAATCCATTCATACTCAACGTTGTTAGATCTAACACTGACTTCCAATTTATAACTGACGAATATGCTTGTGCAGCTTACGTGGTCGAATTTGTTAATAAAACTAACAGACGTGTTAGCAATTTACAAAGACAAATAATTGAAATACTAGAGGAAAATCCTGAGTTTAATTTATTTGACATTACTAAACATATTAGCATTAATCTTTTGAACCACAATGAGATGACTAGTCAAGAGGCTGCATGGTATTTATTGAGAGAGCCAATGTCGAGAAGTTCAACTGGTATTGTCTATATACCAACCATTTGGCCAGCCGAGAGGCATAGAATGAAGAAGACAATGAAAGAATTAAGTGAGCTAGAAGATGATTCTAACGACGCATGGAAGGAAAATTGGTTCGACAAATATAAGAAGAGACCTGAAGATTTAGAAGGTGTTACTCTTGCTCAGTTTGTTGCTAAATATTATAAGAATATCAAGGGTGAATATGTACTCAGGGATGAACCAAAAGTTATACGATATCGCAATTATGATATGCGCACAGATTACAATGAGTATCGGAGAGAAATGGTTACTTTGCACCTTCCGTTTCGTCACGAAGAATCGGAAGTTCTTACTGAATCGCGATATCTTCAATTATACGAAGAAAATGAAGCACTTATTATGGATCGAAGAAAAGAGTTCGAATCAAATGTCGACATCGAAAAAACATTAGAAATCTGTAGGGAGTTATGTCGTGAATATGCTCGCGATGATGGAGAGAAGAAGAGTTCTTGAGTGGAGACCGCGAATCCGCAAGCGGGCGGACGGGCCTCTGCTAGATGGAGCGACGATCTGCGAAAGGTTGCGGGCAGCAGCTGGATGCGTCAAGCCGAAGACAGGGCGCTATGGCGCTCTTTTTGGGAAGCCTTTGGCCAGCAATGGACTAATGATGATGACGATGGAGAGGGGACAAACGACGTCATTGGTACAATTCCTAATGAAAACCCATTTGCTGAAAGTTGCCAGAATCTAAACGCAGATTTTGTATGATGATTTACGGCTTGCGTTGTTTTTAAGACATGGAGCAATTGCTGAAAAAAATTTAGGGTTTATGCGCAAAGCGATGCGAGCAGTGAGAAATAAAGTATCATTTAATATCACAGAATACAACGATATAATAGCAACAGGCGAAGGTAGTTTTTTATTTTAATTTTAATATTCCCTTGATTTATTGGACAAGATACATCTTATCTTAGAAAATAAATATAAAAATACGCGTCACGTTGTTTGTCCGCGATGGACTCCTAAACTACTTACCGATTTTCATCAAGTTTGTGTGTAACAACTGCGCAGTGAGGGACCGCGGTAGATTTAACTCGCTATCTCACTCGCACCCACCCATATGCATACTGCCATGAACATTAAGGTGGATGTTCCAGGGTAGCCGCGAAATTCAAAAATTCTTACGTTTTTTGCAATTTGCAGAGCAGTGCTACGTTGTATGATGATAAACATTTGATTTGCGGCTGGAAAACGTATGTAGTTACAGAGTTATAATCATCAAACTCATCAATACAACCCTCCAAGCTCATAAAGGTGCAAGAATGACTTTGACGTTGAAAAAGTTTTTCTTGCACCTTTATGAGCTTGGAGGGTTGTATTGATGATTTTTATGATTTTAATTATATAACTACATACGTCTTATAGCCGCTAATAACATTTTAATCAACATACAACCTAGCACTGCCCTGCAAATTGCAAAAAACGTAAGAATTTTTGAATTTCGCGGGCTACCCTGGAACATCCACCTTAAGGGTGTCTGGCAAGGGGTTTCCACGATGTTAAGTGTCTGACAATGAATAACATGATTTTTTATAATAATCTAAAGGCAATACCAAAAAATCGCACTTTATTATTTGACGTAATTAGATCGGTATTTTACACACCTTTAGTGAGGTGTAACTTTTTTTTTTTTTTTTTTTACGTCGGAGATCCTCATGGATTCCCGGCCGTTGGGACTAGCCGGGATATGTGGGACTCCGGGGCGCGTAGAGATGGTAAATTGCGCCCCGACCTACCCACTAAAACCGACGGCGATCCTCGAATGTCCGAACCAGGGCCACGGGATACACTCCCCAATAGGAGAGCATGCTCCGGGACCCTGGGGACCTCAGCCCGCCTCGTTTAGTGGAGCCCCCAGCTCCGAGGCGGGCCCCTCCGATAGTGAGGTGTACCTACCAAAGCCACTGTAACCCAAACTTCATAAATGGTCCATCGTTCTTACCTGTGTTGGGAGCATGCGCTGACAAACTTTTAGCTTTTATAAAATACCGTAGGTCTGGGGTTCACAGGCTCTTAGTCTATTGAGGTACCCGAATCAGAGTTATGATTTTTTTTTTCTGAATTTTCGACCAAAAAATTTTAAGTTTATTTTTTAAAAGTAGGAGACTTTAATTTTTTTTCTTTCTCAAACTGTATGATCTTGAATTGTACTTTTTAATACAGTTGCTCAAAAAGTGGCGTATTGCAGGGACGTATAGCGTTTGGGAAGTGGGCTATTACACACTCGTGCTTTCTTTTTGCCATTCCCGCACTAGTGCGTTCTCTTTCCCAACTGTCAAAATAATGTCTAATAGAAGGAAAAATCAACCATGAAGTTTTTACTAAAAAAAAAAAAAAAAAAAAAAACAGAAGTTTTTATGATTCTTATCATTACCTGTGCACTCAGAAATCGCACACTGTGTCTAGACGGCATGCAGACGAATGTTGACCGATGACACCATTATTCAAACTACTGCTTAAATCCTTAATTATTTAGACCCACTGCAGAGTCAGGCCGTCAGGCCTCTTCCCATCACAGGGAGGATAAATAATTACTCAGAGCTCAGCGAATCAGAGGAACCGCCGCTGCGCTATGAGATTTTGAAGTGAAAACTTCTTTTGGCGCACCGCATACAGATTTTTCTGTTGGTAGTAAGTTAAGCTGATCCGTCACGCTCTGAGGCGAAACGCTCGATTGGGTGAACTCGGGACCGAGCGAGAAAGATACAGTCAGCTGCTCTGTTGTGTCGCTGTGTTTAGTATATTCAATTCACAAGTAATAATTGTCATATAAAAGTAATTATTGATACGTAATAAAAAAATCGTCAATTTCGTTGAAACTAAGCAATCTTTGTTTATGTGTGATAACTCTAATATCAACATAGTAGGTACAGTAGAACCTCGCTAACTTAAATACCTCTATAACTTAAAATACGCAACCTCTATAACTTATATAGGTAATCTCTGTATTGGCCGTCAGTAACTTAATGAAATGTTTCCACAACCTCTATGTCATAAAATTGTTTGTCAATGAATAATTTTGAAATAGTGCAAATCAAAGGGTTGCGTTATTTAACGCTTGTTCGATATTTTTCACTAGTTAAATTTTTAACGTAAACAATATTTAAGTCACCTATTGTTTGCTTCGTCGAAATTCTAAAGCTTTGCGGCGGTTAGCCATAAGACAACAGCTTAGTTAGTTGGTATCATACGTTTTCGATCACAGTGATCGAAAACGTATGATACCAACTAACTACCAACCTAGACTCATATGGAACGTAACGGTAAACTAACTGGCTAAAAAATCTACCCGTCATGGTTTGGATACTCACTACTCAATATATTCCCGTGATATAAGAGTCTGGCCAAGCCAGCCCTACCGCAGTCTTGTTTAGTATTTATATCTGTGGTAGAACTATTGGGAAGATCTAGATTTTAAAAAGGAATCTGGTACGGCAACATACAATTAACAATCCCTATTATAGCATGGGTCTGTAAATTTAAAGCATGTGAGAAGTCGATTGCCTCGTTTATTTCCAGATTACGTCTAGGCCATGTAGGTTCTCCCGTATTCCTCGCAAATCTTCACATCAGAAACAGCTAGATATGCGAATGCGGCATGAAAGTTCATTAAAAAATTAAAGAAGCCCTAACTGATTAATCTCCTTATTTAAATGATGTCCGGTGTCCCCCGCCCCGTTGACATACCATTCTAACCTTTTCTTCCCTTTCAGTATTTAAATCCCTGTATAAATTTATCGCCCAAAACCAGTTAAGAATTTAGTTATAATATATATTTCCCTTTTGCTTTGTTCGTTTGTCCATCCTACTCGTCTTATCAACTAAACCGTACATAGTTTTCCTTGTTTTAACTCGACTGCCTCGTTGGTCTAGTGGTTAGACGTGCCGCCTTTGGATCAACGGGTCCCGGGTTCGATTCCCGGGTCGGGCAAGTGTCTTTGTCTAAACCAGAGGCACTGGCTCGGAGTCTGGGTGTCATTTCTATCTATAATATGTATGTATTTACAAAAAAAAATGTAAGTAAGTAGTTTATCATCCATCTCGTTACCATAACACAAGCATTAAGTTGCTTAGCTTGGGACGAGATGGCGTTGTGTGAAATGTCCAATGATATATATCTATATTTTGTCACCGCCCATGTGTAAAAACAAACTCGGTTGCTGGCAAAATCATCAAAGCCATGATAATTAAATGAAGAAGAAGAATGTTTCTGACAGTTGGCAATGGAAATACGTTTGTTTGTTTACCTCTTTGCCATCAAACAAAAACTGAACTGAACTGTGTTTAATTATTTCGTGAATGAATTAAACTTAAAATAAAAGATTTTCGGCGGCGCAAAATGAGTGAACAGAACTTAGAAATGTCATTGATTAGAATTTTCAGGTGTGTGATTTGTTTCAGCCAGGACCGTAATCTATTTGTGATGAAAAACTACACTTTTATGGCTACGTTTTGCCCAGAGATTTCTGTAAGTGCAGCACAAATTAAGTTTTCCTAGTTCATTCTACTGCTAATTCTTTAAGCCGATGTTCCCACATCAAAGATTGTCTCCTCTGCTTTTTCCCAATTTACAACAGTACTTACTCGTGACTACGTCTAATAATTGCCATAGTCCCACTGCCAAGTAGGGCGTCCTCCCATCACAGGGAGGGTATTTAGCCTACTGTGCCACGCTGGTCAGACTGGTTTCGTACCAGTTTTCCTTCTCTTGCTGCTTGCTGATTATGTGAACGACACAGCTGCTGGCACACGACAAAAATACTGGCACTGAACAGCTTAGTCCCACTAAGCTGTTCAGTGCCAGTATTTTTACGTTATTCAATTATGTTATTGTATTTATGTATACACAAGAAATAGGACCGCAATGCAAAAAAAAATGACAAGCCCTCTGAGTTTCTTGCCAGTTCTTCTCAAGAGTGGTTGCATTCCGAACTGGTGGTAGACGGTAGACCATTTGTATTATATAGAATCTTTATGAATATTGTGTTGACTTTTTGTAAGTGTCCATCGTGACCCAAGCAAATTAAATGATTTGAATTTGAATTTATTGCGGCTAGGTTTTCGGCCTTATCATTTCTTTTTCTTGGCTCTTACGACACCCTCAAGAAGAATTGGGCTGGTGACAACATGTATTCTAAATCCGTCACTACATGGATAATATATTTAAATATATAGGACACAATAGCCAGACATTTTAAAATAAAAATAGTTTTTATTTGCAACAGTATAAACTCATGGTCAGTCAAGAGGTTTTACCGAAATAACTTTGCTTCTATTCCAGTTCAAAGCTGATGACAAAGTGTGTTGGGAGTGCAAGTATAAAATTAGAAAAATTATTAAGTTCAAACAAAAGGCAATCATGACACAGAAATTGCTAATAAATTGGGCTAAAGGAGAGACTGTAAGTTCATTATAATTCTCTTAACTACAAATTTAGATTTAGATAGACAGAGTAATACCACATGGCCCACCATGTATGGGAAAGCAAAGGGTGGGGGTACAGAGGACCTTATGAAGGTCGCTGGGAGTTGGTAGATGTTGTGTGCACAAGATCTTGCATTGTGGAGGTCTATTTATTTATTTATGCTTTTTGCACATACAATAATGTACAAAGGCAGACTTAATGCCTTAGGCATTTTCTACCAGTCTACCTTCGGGTGGTGCAGAAACAGAGTGTGGTAGGTGCACTACTACTTTGACTAATATATATGATACATATACGTATATAATAAATACTATACTAATATACTATACTAACTATAATCTATGCGGGAGGCCTATGAACAGCACTGGATGTCTGTGGATGATGGATTGATAGATAGAGTAATGATACTCCATCTACTTCTACCTACTCCTCAATACATGGAGGGTTATCAGCCACACTGCGGAGCTTACTATGCTACACTGGTCAGATGCGTTTGCACAGGGATTTTCATCTCTTGTGGCTCTTGTCTATTGTCGGCTCTTATGACACCCTCAAAATGGAAGGGTGGTGACATTATGTATTCTGATGAAATACATAGTGTCTGGGAAAACTTGACTATACAATAAATAACCCAAGAAATAGATTTTAATACATAAATATGTATATTTTAGCTACCTACAAATAGTCTATCATCTCTAAATGTTACTAACTTAGTAAATATTTCCTGCACACCCGACCAAGACGATTGCTCTGATAATAATAATATTGTCATAGACAATGCAGAGATAATATTGAGTGAGATCAAAGACAATGTAGAGGTTGGTACAAAGATAATAAAAACAGAAGTGGATAACATAAAGATTGAATATGAAAATTATTTTGATGGGTTTGAGCAAATATCCTGTAATTATGACGCAAATGCTGAAGATCGAGATGTAGTAACGAAAGTTGAGGAGGTACCCGAAGATAATTGCTTAGAAAGCGCAGACAACAGCGTCGAAGTTGAAAGGAAAAGATTAAAAAATAAAAGAGGTTTGTATTTTTATTTAAACTAGGTAGTAGTTTTTTTTTTACCTTGTAAATCATCATGAAAACCCGACCGCTAAACGCCAGCCGGGTTATGTGGGACTCCGAGGCGCGGAAACATGGTTATTGCGACCCAACCTACCCACTAAAACCAACGGTGTCCCTCGATTGCCCCAAACAGGGCCACGGGTTTCACTCCACGGGGAGCATGCCCCGCGACTCTGATGAGGCCTTGGCCCGCTTGTACAAGCGCTAACACGGCTGGTGATGATTTCTAGGAGATATTGTACACCAAAAACGTGATAGTGAAAAGACAGACAACACTACGAAAGACAGTCAGATGAAATTGTATAATGCTCTGAGGGAACAGATAACGACGGTTGAGAAAATGGGAGAAGAGAAGATAAAGGAGTTTAGGGATAAGGAGTGCATGCAAAAGTTTGCGGTTAGCAGGATTTATGAGGAGCATAATATTAAACATAATGCGGTGAGTTAACTATAATACGACACTACTACTCAGATCATTGATGACTGTTCTATTGGATCCGGAAGGCGTGAAGTGACGCCTTCCGGATCCATCACGACTACATTTATTGTTAGCAAATCGAAGGTGAGTGATGTACTCGCCGTGTACGTTAATGTTTTCAAGGTTCTGGACTGGAAAGGCCCAGGCCTTTCCAGTCCAGAACCTTGAAAACATCTTCCAGTGCAGCGGTGAACAGTTTCGGAGAGATAACATCTCTCTGTCTAACACCACGCTGCGGCTGTTTCGAGGTCTGGTCCTGGAGTAGGACTGACATTGTGGTTTTTTCATACAAGCACTTCAATGTACCGATAGTCGACTTGGCACCTCTGGAGAGCCTGCAATACTGCCCACGCCTCGATCGAGTCGAAGGTTTTCTCGTATTGCACGAACGCTAGACGAAGGGGCAGGTTATACTCCGCGGTCTTCTGTATAACCTGCCGTAGCCTTAAAATGTGGTCAACGGTAAGTTTTCGGAAACCGGCTTATTCGGGAGGCTGGGAATCGTCGATCCTGCATGCGAGACGATTCGTAATGACTCACTTTATGAATGTTTGAATACTGTCTATTTCAGATTGCAAAATCGATGATGAATCTAAACATCAAGCTCGATGACGAATTAATACGAAAGAGGAAATTAGCTAATGCATGCTTAAAAAGACATCGTAAAAAAAAGCGTGACGAAGCTCAGCGGCAGAAATTACTCTCCCAAAATGAACCCGAATACGATAATGACCAAATACAGAAAAATAAGTTAGAACGACGAAAAGAATTATCGAGGGAACGCTCTAAAAGATATCGTGATAAGAAACGAATTTCTAGCATAAGAAAAATTGAACATGCGTGCGATGATACAGAAATTCCCGGACCATTACAGGGAGATCCGGAGCTCACAATTAAGGACCGGAGAATCACTATTCATAATTCGCAGATTCCAGAAGCATCTGCAAATATGAATATTCCAATGGTTATGAATGATTATTCAGAAAATTCAAGTGATTCGGAGAGTATTTGTGCAGGACCTTCACGAAGAACCAATAATGTAATTCAAGGTAAGAAAGAAAATTGCGAAATAAACATTGATGACAATTCACCGCCACTACAGGTTCAAGCACATGCATCAGTTGCTTTCACTTCTCAATTCAACAGATCATCGACATACAGTTCTTATGCAAAACACAGTAGTGCTCACACGGAATTTCATAGACAGTTTACAAAAAATAGTTTTGGACATGCTTGCAAAGTTTGTGACAGATTATGGTTCAAGAATGATTTGAAAAATTTGAATGATGAATGTATTAAGTTTGTGAAGACATTTCTTCCAAACGTCGATGAAAATTCCATCGTAGTTTGTTCAACTTGCCGAACTAGTATCCAGAAAAAATATATTCCCTCAATGGCTGTATACAACGGTTTTCAATATCCCATAATTCCAAGCAATTTATTAAATTGTCCATTAGATTTAGTATCAGAAAGACTGATTTCTCCAAGGATTCCGTTTATCCAAATTAGGAGACTCCGTAATATCCATCAATACGGAATTTATGGACAAATCATCAATGTGCCCATAGAAATCAACACAATGGTGAATTCCTTACCGAGGAATATCAGTGATGATCATTGCATCTATATACACATCAAACGAAAAAAGATACATAAACAAAGTTTCTTACACGGGTTGATTAATAAACGAACTATTAAAGAATGGCTGAGTTACTTAGTAAATACCCCACTGTATAGAACATATGATATTACAATAGACGAACAATTCTTCGATAATATACATGACAATAGATATGATAGTGATGAAGATGATGAAAATTGTAGGAATGAATTTATTGAGAATATTCCCATTGAAGAGAGTTTATTATCCCAGCAACAAACAGTAATTTGGAATGATGACCTGTATCTAAATATAGCTGCAGGAGAAAATAAAGCGCCTATAACTTTGTTATTTGATGAACATGCTGAGGAATTATCTTTTCCTTCCATTTACTTAGGCCAATTCCGTCAGTTCCGTGAAGGGATTACAGTTACTCCATTCATGATGGCATCCAGCGAATTGAGACGATCTGATAGACGAGGAGTAACTCCTCATCACTTATTATACATGGCAATGAAAATTATGAGAATGAGAGTGAGGGATTCACTCAGAGATGCTTTGAAGCATGTAGGAAATAATTCAAAAGTTACCAAAGAGCAAATACAATCCGATGACTATATTCATGGTTGCATCGAAAGTAATCTCGCTTTTTTGCGTTCAATACCTAATTCTACCTGGTATTGGTCTGAAAAGAAGAAAGATTTATTCGCTTTGATCAGGCAATTGGGTAAACCAACTGTATTTTTCACAATAAGTGCTAACGAAATGGGGTGGTATGATTTACTACAACTATTGTACAAATTGAACAAACACGAGTCTATTACAAAAGAAGCTGTAAAACAATTACACTTTATGGTGAAAAGTACGTTGATCAACGAAGACGCCGTAACTTGTGCCTTATATTTCAACAAATTAGTCAATGTCATAATGAATATTCTTCAATCAAAAAAATGTTCGCCATTCCGTAAGTTTCGAGTACTCCATTATTTCAAACGTATTGAATTTGAGCATCGAGGCAGTCCTCGTGCAGACATCTTAGCATGGCTAGATAATGCTCCGACAGATGCTCTTAATGAGGACTATAATAAAGCTATTGAACTCATTGATGCTTTAACATCGGTTTCAGCATCGGAAGCATCAGGAAATATTGAACTACAAACGCATAAGCATACATTCACATGCTTTAAAAAAAACACTTCAAATAGTGCACAGAAATGTAGATTTGAAGCTCCGTTTATGCCATGCAAACAAACTATGATTTTATGTCCAATGAAAGATACAGCAGAAGGATTTATCGAGTATCGGAAACGATATGCACAAATAAGAGTATCACTGGAGAATGAAGATTTTGTGGATATAGAAGATTTTTACAGTCGCAATGGTATACATTCTGATGATGAATACTACAACATTATAAAAGCCGGAATAACTAGACCAAAGGTTTTCGTAAAAAGAGATCCCAGTGAAAAGTGGCATAATCCCTTTAATCCATTCATATTAAATATTGTTAAATCTACTACCGACTTTCAATTCATTACAGAAGATTACTCTTGTGCAGCTTATGTAGTAGAGTGTATAAATAAAACAAATACAGGAGTGAGTGACTTGCGAAGGAAAATAATCGAAACAATGAATGAACAGCCGGAATTTGATATAACTGAAATAACTAAAAAGATAAGTGTGAATATATTAAAGCATACAGAGATCACAAGTCAAGAAGCGGCTTGGTATTTATTGCGAGAGCCCGTGTGCAAATCTTCATTAAGTATTGTTTATATACCAACGGTTTGGCCAATTGAACGTCAGCGAATAAGAAAAACTATAGACGAGTTGAGTAACTTAGAGGATAGTACGGAGATATGGAAGGAAAACTGGTTCGATAGATATGAGAAAAGACCAGAACACTTAGAGAGTGTTACATTAGCTCAATTTGTATCAAAATATACGAAAAATAAAAATGGAGAATTTATTGAACGGATAGAACCAAGGATAATTCGGTATCGAAATTACGACATGTCCAGTGATTTGCAGGAATATAAGCGTGAAATGGTGACTCTCCATTTGCCATTCCGAAGTGAAGAAGTAGAAATATTAGCGGAGATGAAATTCATTTTCATCTACGATGACAATGAGAACATAATCTTGGAAAGGAGAAAAGAAATCGAGTCAAATATAAATATTGATAAAACTATCCAAATTTGTAGACAATTATGCCGAGAGGAAACTTCTCTAGCCGAAAAAGAAATGCGAGATAATGCCAACAGATTGTAACGAGTGGATGAACCTGCACTGGTTTCTCTTATATAAATATAATCTATCTCAAAGATAACTGAATATCGGGTACCCACCCGATATTCAATTATAATATTCACGGGGGGAGTTTATTTTGTATTGTTATAATATTCACGTTTCCGTTGACGCCTTTCGGATCCAATAGAATAGTCTTGCCAGTTCTTCTCAGCAGTGGTCGCGTACCGAACTGGTGGTAAACTAAAATATATTACTTTGCTTTGTATACATTTTATTAATATGTTGACAATTTGTAAGTGTCCATTGTGTCCTAAGCAAAATAAATTATTTGAGTTTGACTTTGGCTTTGAATCGTATACCTTCAGTAATCAATTGTGCCGGTCACTCACATTCGCACGAATACGCGAACCCACAAGTGTAGGACGACATTCGCAAGTGGTTATGCGAAGTTTTTGCCGCATTCGTGCTTTTCCAAGCGGTGTCGGAAAAATAATTTTAAATTCTTTCCCAGGCGTCATTAACGGCCATTCCGTTTTTTAGGATTTCTTTTGAGGATCCCATATTCATGTGCAGGAGTTAAAAAAAAAAAGGATTTCATGAACTCCATCATCTTGGTGTTATTCCAATCCATTATAAAGGTATGCTAATCAAGAGTCGTCACGAACTATGAAAATAGCGACACGTCCGTCACAGTCACACGAATTCACGAATGTGTGGGAGAACTGGGAGACAACGCGAAGTTTCGCGGTTCGCGCGCTTTTATGTGCGTTAAAACAACCGATACCGCTTGGAAAAACACGAATGCGGCAAAAACTTCGCATAACCATTTGCGAATGTCGTCCTACACTTATGGGTTTGCGTATTCGTACCACTAATAATTCGTACGAATGTGAGTGACCGGCATCAGTTACTGACTCAATGTAAATCTGCCTTTAAGATTTTATATTATACCATTCATCGACTTTAAACTGCATTCCATCCATATACAAAACACTTTCATATTCTTCACTCGCTATGTTAATCTTTCATAAATGCGGATAAGTCACATTATTTAGCTTAGGCGCGAGATGGTAATACATTCCTTTTACCCATTTTTTTCTATGGAACAATGTCCAACATTATCTTAGTTACATTTTGTATTAACGCGATCAACGACGATAACCTTTATGTAAAATAATCATTTAATTTAATATAAATTTCATTGGATAATGAAACAAGTTTCCAGTTTTGTATTGGCATGAAATTTTAGCACCGGCAAAAATTACCGACGACACCGGCAGATTGCCATAGAAAAAATCAGAGAAACTGTGCTACCAACTCTCGAAAATATTTTACCATAAAGTTTCTCCTGTAAAGAACGTCTTAAAAAAAGTAGAAAATAAAAGTAATAACTGTGTTAGAAGTGTCTTGAACCAAATTCTTTTCTTTTCCGCCAATGACCGCGAATAAGATTTTCAAAAATCTACTAATAAATCAAGATGTTTGTCAAATACTAAAAATATTACACAAAATAAGATTGAAATACCAAGTTTTAGTTTTCTTTGATAGTCAAATAAGTCAGTTAAAGTCAAATAAATAAAAATAGTATTTTTTTCTGATGTAGTTATTCTTTTACATAAATTATTCTTTTTTAATTTATTTTTTGGGAGTAATAAACAACCTTGATCTAGTGATGGGACGGGTCGCATTTTTATCAACCCGGGCAACTCGAGTTCATATTTGGTGTAACCCGGGTCGCAACTCGGGTTGACCCGAGTTGAGAAAGTACCTACCTGTGTGGGCCGGCCGAACTCGAACTGTGGATGAAATTGAGAACTTGATAAGGGTTAGCCCGTTATCTGCGTATTAGGTATACACCGGGCTCGACTCGCGCGTATTCGGCTAGGGTTGGGCTGTCTTGTCATGCAAAATGAAAAATTAAAATATTTGTAAATGAAATATTTATTTAAAGAAACACAAGCAAGTAATGAATTACACGGTGGAGGTCTTTTTTTAAACAAAATAATACTTGGAAGAGAAGATCCGGCTCTTCCAGACACTTAGTATTAATTAAATATACGTAAATGTTAAGTACATTTATGTTATCTATGCATGTATTTATAATAATCACAGGTATTCATAAGGTTTATATTAGTCAACATATTTATTATTCAACTAAATAAAAATATTAATGTATATAAGATACGTTTTAATAGTAAAACTCTATTTAAGAGTTTAATAACTATAATTAGTGAATTTACTCGCTGAATTATTAAAGGCACTGAGTGCATCATGATATAGCTATATTAACGTTTTTATTTACAATATGAATTGCGAAATCAAAATATTTGAAACTAAGCCTCAAAATTATTTTAATAGTTTAGTTACAACAGTATAACGAAGAGGAAAAAAATAAATATTTGAAAATGAAAATATTTATTTAAAAACACAAGCAAGTAATCAAACATGGTGGGGTCTTCTATTAAACAAAAAATACTTGTAAAGAGAAGATCCCGCTCTTTCCGACCCTTAGTATTCATCAAATATTCTTAAACGCACTTAAATTAATATTAAATAGTACTTAAATTTATCTTAGGTATGTATTCTAATAATCACAGATATTCAGAAGTTTTATCTCAGTCAACATATTTATTATTGAACTAAATTAAAATATTAATGTATACACACTTAGATACGTTTTAATAGTAAAACTCAATGCATTTAATAATTATAATCAATGATTTTACTCACTAATCAGTAATGATTAAAGGCATTGAGTGCATAATAATATAGCTATATTTACGTTTCTATTTACAATAAGAATTGAGAAATAGTATCGTAATAGAGCCGCTTACTCGTCGTTCGTCGGTCGTCTCGCTCGTGCATACATAAACTGTGACTTAATGTGTGTGAATGAGCGAGACAAAGCTAAGCGTTTGCTGCGTTTGTCTTGTCGTGGTGTGCCGGTACCGAGTTGCGTCGACCCGGCCGCCCGCTCACCGAGCGAGTAGCGACAAAGACAATGTCTCCAACGGCCAATCTAAACCTAGCGAGGCGAGTCAGCCCGTGATATGAAAACTCGTGGTGTGCCGGTACCGAGTTGCGTCGACCCGGCCGCCCGCTCACCGAGCGAGTAGCGACAAAGACAATGTCTCCAACGGCCAATCTAAACCTAGCGAGGCGAGTCAGCCCGTGATATGAAAACTCGTGGTGTGCCGGTAGCGAGTTGCGTCGACCCGGCCGCCCGCTCACCGAGCGACAATGTCTCCAACGGCCAATCTAAACCTAGCGAGGCGAGTCAGCCCGTGATATGAAAACATGAACTCGGGCAAACGGGTTAGACGGCTGACTCGAGTTACCCGGGTTATTTGACTCGAGTCCCCCATCGCTACCTTGATCTATAGGGAGAAATGTTTCTGACAGTTGGCAATTAAAATAATGTTTCTCTCTCTCTTTGTGATTAAATTGATTTCTTGAATGAAATAAATAAAAAAATATTTTTTTAAGTTTTTCGCCGCCGCAAAATGAGTGAACACAACTTAGAAATATCACTGATTAGAATTTTTAGGTGTGTGATTTGTTTCAGCCAGGACCGTAATCTATTTGTGACGAAAAACTACACTTTTATGGCTACGTTTTGCCCAGAGATTTCTGTAAGTGCAGCACATTTAAGTTACTGCTAATTCTATAAGCTGAAGTTCCCACATATAAGTTTGTCTCCTCTGCTTTTTCCCAATCTGATTAGGCATAAGTCTAACAGTACTTACTCGTGACTACCTGATATGATTGCCGTAGACCCGCTCGTGAGTCGGGCCTAATGATATTACAATTTACACGGAGGGTCATTAGCCTACTGCGCCTCGCTGGCCAGACGGGTTGACACAGGGTTTCGTATCAAGTTTTCCTTCACTTGCGGCTAGGTTTTCGGCCTTAACATTTCTTTTTCTTGGCTCTTACGACCCCTCACGAAGAATTCGGTTGGTGACACCATGTATTCTAAATCCCTACCTACATGGATATTATATTTAAATACGTAGTGTTTAATGGCCAGAAATTATTAAATTTATATGAAATCTAGCTAGCCCCGCAAACATTGTTTGGCTATTTAAATATAAAATATCACTATTAAAATAAAGGGGTTGATCATAGAGGGGTGAAAATTTAGGGTTGTATGTATTTTTGTATGCTGGATCATAAAAAACCCCTTAACATTTAGGGAGATGAAAAATAGTTGTTGTCTGATTTGCAGACCTACCCAATATGCTCACAAAATGACACGAAAATCAGTTGAGACATTTTGGAGGAGTTCAATAACAAAAAATGTGTCACGAGAATTTTATACATTAGAAGTTTTTATTCGCAACAGTTATAAACTTCACACGACACAGACAAGAAGTGTTACTGAAATTACTTTAATTCTATTCCAGTTTAAAGCTGATGACAAAGTTTGTTGGGAGTGCGAGTTTATAATTAGAAAAATGATTAAGTTCAAACAAAAGGCAATTGTGACACAGAAATTGCTAATAAAATGGGCTAACGGAGAACATGTAAGTACCTCGTCATTCTCTTAACTTAGAGTAATACCAATTAGCCCAAAGAATGGAAGGCCACTGGGGGATAGTCTTTGAGAGGCATCCACATATTCTCTCCCATACATACCATACAACTTGTAGGTTTACAGGAGACGGTTATTTCAATGGCTATTGACATCAGTTTTACAAATTAGAAATATAATAAAGTCTTATCCCACGACATTTCAAATTTGTCAGATAGGTAGAATAATCCAATGCTAGTTACGCGGTATTTGCACTATCCCCGATGATGAGGAAAGTGAAACTAGGATGGACAAATTTTGTGAAGGTTGCTTTGAGTCAGTGGATGCGGACTGCACTAGATTAATTTTAGATTATAATATGTACTACATTTTAATAATAGTTGCTCTGTTCTAGAATATGTAAAATTTATATGTAAGTCTTATAGATTTTAATATATAATATGTATATTTTAGCTACCTACAAATAGTCTATCATCTCTAAATGTTACTGAATTAGTTAATATTTCCTGCACACCCAACCAAGACAATTGCCCTGATAATAAGGATATTGTCATAGACAATGCAGAGATAATATTGAGTGAGATCAAAGACAATGTAGAGGATGGTACAAAGATAATAAAAACAGAAGTGGATAACATAAAGATTGAATATGAAAATTATTTTGATGAGTTTGGGCAAATATCCTGTAATTATGATGCAAATACTGAAGATCGAGTTGTAGTAACGAAAATTGAGGAGGTACACGAAGATAATTGCTTAGAAAGCGCAGACAACAGCATTGAAGTTGAAAGAGCAAAATTAAAAAATAAAGGAGGTTTGTATTTTTGTTTTTTTAAACTAGTGGTTGGCCAGTAGTCTAAAATTGACCATGCATAGTTTAAATTATAGGTCTATTCTGAATTTGCTCACAGACTTTAACAATAAACAATATTCATTTTGGTAGATAAGAATAAAAAATATGTAATCTGCACTCTTTCTCCATAAAAACTACTAGCTTGTTTGTTTGTGTTTAAGTTTCAGTTTTGTTTCTTTTGTGTACAATAAATAATATCTATATATTAAGCAGACCCTGACATTCGTTGCTGTGTTTGTTAAACATATTACATTTACATACATTAATCGAACTTTTAACATAGCGCCATCTACTGAATAATCTTAATCAATCCAGTCAACAGATAGCGCCATCTGTTGGAATAGTTTGGAGCTAAAAAAAAATTCTGACTATCAAATAATAGACAAATAATTTGCAATAAAATAATATTGCCACTATTAATTAATTGAGATGTAAGCTAACCTATCTTTCAAGTTGGATCAAACTGCCCATGGTGTGCAAATTTTATTGAAATCGGTTAAGTAGTTAAGGAGTCCATCACCAACAAACAACATGACACTTAATTTATATGTATATATTAAGATAAGTGTGGGAGAATATTCCTACGTCCGCGCAATATTCACAACTTTTCGCAAGAGCAAGTACCTCTGGTTTAGACAGACACTTGCCCGATCCCGTAATCGAACCCGGGATCCCGTGATCCAAAGATAGCGCATCCGACCCCTAGACCAACAAGGCAGCTAATTACCCTCCACGTAAGGGCCTACGCAGACCGCGACGGCATGGCAAAGGATTTAATTATTTGCTAATGGACATTCAAACGTATTGCTAAAGAAATAAGACTTAAATTGTTATGCTTTAAAATAATGCCGTGGCATCGAGAGGGATTTCATTTGCATTTTTAAAGCATAGCAATTTATGTCGTAATTCTTTATCGATACGTTTGAATGTCCATTAGCAAAAACTTTAATCCCCTCCCATGTGGTCCCGGTCTGCGTAGGCCATAACTGGAGGAGGCCCGACTGAACTGTGGGCCTCCGCGCCTTTGAACCCCTCATACCCCAGCTAGTCGTCGACAACTGAACCCGGGACCCGTCGATCCAAAGACGGTACATGTATCCCTTATACAATCATTGGTGATTTCCCATGGGGCAATCTATATCACTACATAGTATAAAACAAAGTCGCATTCTTCTGTCCGTCCCTATGTATGCATAAATCTTTAAAACTACGCAACGGACTTTGAAGCGGTTTTTTTTAATAGATAGAGTGATTCAAGCGGAAGGTTTATATGTATAACCCAACCCTCTTTGCACGGGCGAAGCCGGGGCGGGCCACTAGTATTAAATAAATATCCTTGGACATTTCACACAACGCCATCTCGTCCCAAGCTAATCAACTTAATGCTTGTGTTATGGTAATGAGATGGATGATAAACTACTTAGATACATTTTTTTTTTGTAAATACATACATATTATAGATAGAAAACAGCCGGACCCGGAATAAAAACTTGTAGGTCATACAAATATTTCTTCTATTTTGTAACTTTGATTATTACACCACAGGAAATATTGTTCAACAAAACGGTGTTAGTGAGAAAACGGCCAAGCCTACAGAAGAGAGACAGATGAAATTGTACAATTCTCTAAGGGACCAGGTAGCGTCGGTTGAGATAATGGGAGAGGAGAAGATGAAGCAGTTTAGGGATAAGGAGAGAGCGCGAGGGGATTTTTTGTCGCACAAGTGGAAATGCCTGACTTGCATACAAAAGTTTGCGGATAGCAAGTCTTATAAGGAGCATTTGTTTAAACATAGTTCGGTGAGTTAACTATAAGACCCCTGCGCATCTACATATCATCATCAGCCCACATTAGTCCACTGCTGGACATAGGCCTCCCCTAAAGAGCGCCATAGCGCCCTGTCTTCAGCTTGACGCATCCAGCTGCTGCCCGCAACCTTTCGCAGATCGTCGCTCCATCTAGCAGAGGGCCGTCCCACACTACGCTTGCCGATTCGCGGTCTCCACTCAAGAACTCGTCTACCCCAGCGGTTGTCGGTTCTTCTACAGATGTGACCAGCCCACATCTACATATATCGTGGAAGAATTAGTTGGCCACGATACACGACTTGGCCGCCTAATGCGCTTTGGGTCTAATATATATCGTCCCCGTAGAGCGAGAATTAAGTAAGTCTTCATAATTATGTAATTAATTTTCAACCTAAGATATCAGCAACTTAGGTTGAAAATGGCCAAACATTTTTTTAAGACTTAGTTACTTCTTCCTCTACCGAGACGATATATATACTACTACTCAGCTCAGTGTGGTGGCGGAGTTAAAATACATATTGTCACCACCCCATTCCATCCTGAGAGTGTCGTGAGAGCCAACAAAAGGAAATTATAAGGATGAAAACCTAGCCGCAAGAGAAGGAAACTTGATACGAAACTCCGTGCCAACCCGTCTGGCCAGCATGGCACAGTAGGCTAACCTTGTGATGAGAGGAGGCCCGTTTCGGCAGTGGGTCATTTATGGGCTGATTAGTACTCAGGTCATAGATGACTTCTATTGGATCCGGAAGGCGGGAAGGCCTTCCGGATCTAATAGAACAGTTTTATATAGAACTAGCTGACCCTACAGACTTCGTCCTGTCAAAAAGATAGCGGTAATAAAGTGTAAATTGACGTTAGGAACACACCTACATTGCAGAGACAACAGTGAGTGGTTGTAATTTAATATGAACTTTATACAATAGCAATAAAGCTCAAATTGTCTCTATGTTTTAGTTAGAAAACGTTTGTATGGGAAAAAGAAAAGGCTGTTGTAGGGATTTTCAAGCAATTATTCGAATTTTTCTCGCCGTAACTTCAACGAACATTTAAAAAAAAGAATTGGCCTAATTGGTCCGGGCGTTGTTGAGTTATGCGTTTACCAACACATTTTGCGATTCATTTTTATATAATAGATTTGTTGGGGGAATAAATTTTAAATTAATATATAGGACCAAGTAATAAAAAAAAAGAATGACAACCTCTCTGAGTTTCTTGCCAGTCCTTCTGAGCAGTGGATTCGTTCCGAACTGGTGTTAATCTAAAACTAAAATATATATTACTTTGCTTTGTTTATTTTTTATTAATGTGTTGACAATTTGTCCTTTGTTTCCTATGCAAAATTAATGTTTTGTCGGAAGCACCCCCCCATTAAAAATCACGTGTATTTTTTAGTACCTACCTACAAAGAATCTTACACCCAATGGTTACACTACACGCCGCTTTTCGGTTTAGAAATCACGCGTTTGACGAATAAATAAATACACGTGATATCTTACTATACCCCCCTCCCCCCTTGCCGAACCCGGGGAGGCCTTACGAACCTCACGTGATTAAAAGACAGCCGCCTAGGTTTTTGGCCGTGTCATTTCCTTATTTCAGCTCTTACAACACCCCCAGGATGGAATGAGGTAGGGGGTCCCCACATTCATACTTCAGATGTCCATTTCAGGTCAGCGGGAATTTTATTTGCACGGTATGCGACCAACGGTTAATGTATCAACATATATTGGATAGCCATCAGGAGGAGCATTATATGTGAGTTTATACCATTGTGATGATCCCATGTAGGCCTCCCACACGGTGGACCGACGACCTGGATAAGGTCGCCGTTACCATCATTTCTGTCACAAGGTAACTACGAAGGCCTACCAACCCTGTGCTTTCAGGAACCCGGTCGCCACTCGAGGACTTTTCTGCCCCATCGGGCGTCAGTCGTGTGAGCTAGGGGACCTGCCCACTACCACTTAAGTTTGGCAATCCTTTGGGCTATGTTAGTAACTCTGGTTCTAGTGGGTATTTCTTCTTTTCTGATTCGATCTCGCAGGGAAACTCCGAGATAACCCTCTCCATTGCCCTTTGGGTGACTTTGAGCCTTCTGATGGAGCCCATAGTGAGCTAATATCGGTTCTCGTGAATTTCCCTCCATGAATTTTCCATGAATTTCGTTTGACTGTAACTGTAATTTTTGTTTTCTATTCTATTTTGTTCTATGCGAGATCGAATCTGACATGAGGAGATACGCAGGAAAACCAGGGTCACTGACATAGCCCACCGGATTGCCAAACTTAAGTGGCAGTAGGCAGGGCACATAGCTCGCAGGACCGACGCCCGATGGGGCAGAAAGTCCTCGAGTGGCGATCGCGTTCCGGAAGGCGCAGAGCTGGTAGGCCACGGTGGACCGACGACTTGGTTAAGGTCGCCGGAAAGCGATGGATGCGGGCGGCCCAGGACCGGCCTTTGTGGAGATCCTTGGGGGAGCCTATGTCCAGCAGTGGACGTCTTTTGGCTGAAATGGTGATGATTCTATTCATTGCGCTTAATGGCCTACGCACACCGGGACGGCATGGCAAGGGATTTAATTTTTTGCTAATGGACATTCAAACGTATCGATAAAGAAATACGACATATTTTGCTATGCTATATAAAATAAAAAGCCACGGCATTATTTTAAAGCATAGCAATTTATGTCGTATTCCTTTATCGATACGTTTGAATGTCCATTAGCAATACATTAAATTGCTTGCCATGCCTTCCCGGTCTGCGTAGGCCATAAAGTGTCGATTTTCATAAGGTTTTCATTGCAGATGCTATAAGTGTGCGGTTTGCGGTGAGGAGTTGAGGACTCAGAAAGAGATTCAGCACCACTATTACCAGTTCCATTTCAAGCCAAGACACCGACGAGCAAAGGAACGTGGGTTCATTAGGACGTAAGTATTGTACACTGGCGGCCCGCCCCGGCTTCGCACGGTTATTTAAGAAAAGTAATAAATAAATATCCATGGACATTTCACGCAACGCCATCTCGTCCCAAGCTAAGCAACTTAATGCTTGTGTTATGGTAACGAGATGGATGCTAAACTACTTATATACATTTTTTTTTTGTAAATACATACTTAATATAGATAGAAAACACCCAGATCCGGAACAAATACATGTAGGCCGTACAAATATTTCTTCCGTGCGGGAATCGAACCCGCGACATGCTGCGCAGCAGTCGATCGCTCAACCACTGCACTAACCGTGTCGTCAAAAATACAAAAATCTGTTATACGAGGGTGAATCAAAAAATTCTTGGAATCAATATTAAAAAATGCAAAGATTTAAATAATAATATTTTATTTTTCTACATAATCTCCCTCCAATGCAATGCATTTAGAATAACGCGTTTCTAACTTCCTTATTCCTTGTGAAAAAAAATTATTTTCTTGACTCTCGAAAAAGGCCTCTACGGCAGCTATAACCGCGTCATTATCGTGAAATTTTGTTCCACGAATTTCCTCTTTTAATTTTGGAAATAAGTGAAAATCACTTGGGGCTAAGTCCGGAGAATATGGTGGGTGGTCAAGGAGATTGAAGCCAGCACAGCGGATTGCGTTGAGCGCAACTTCCGATCGATGGGCAGGAGCGTTATCTTGAAGGAACAACACGCCCAACGACAGTTTTCCACGACGTTTTTCTTTAATCGCTTCACGCACTTTCGGGATTAAATTTGCATAATAGGGTCCAGTTATCGTCTGGCCTTTTGGCATGTAATCAATAAAAAGGATTCCTTCACTATCCCAGAACACAGAGGCCATAACTTTGCCAGCGGAAGGAGCAACTCGAAATTTCTTAATGGATGGAGAGGATGGTCGTTTCCAAGACATGCTTTGTCTTTTAGTTTCAGGATCAAAATGGTGGACCCACGTTTCATCCATGGTGACAAGACGATGGCAAAAATTATCCGAATCACGCTGGAACATTTCGAGATTACGCTTGGAAATTTCCAAACGTCGCTTTTTGTTTTCGTCGGTTAACATTCGTGGCACCCATCTTGCAGACACTTTTTTGAACCCCAGTGAATCAATTAAAATGGATTGAACGCTACCAAAAGATATCTTTAGGATCTCAGCTATATGTTTTATAGTCATTCTTCTGTCTTCCAAAACCAGATTCTCAACCTTTTTGACATTTTCTTCTGTAACGGAGGTTGAAGGCCGCCCAGAACGCGGGTCATCTTTACAGCTTGATCTACCTCTTTTAAATTCAGCCACCCAGTACGCAACCGTAGAATAGGGTACAGCATCACCCCCTAATGTCTGCTGAATGTCCAAAAAAATTTCCTTCGTAGACATTTTTTTCAAACTGAGATATTTTATCACCGCACGTAACTCACTTTTATCCATAATTTTGACTTTTTAGCAACTCGTTGCACAAAAAAATTTATTACATGCGAACGAACTGACAAAAACAAGTGACAGTCTGCATAAATATAGTGTGATAGACACTCTTTAATTTGAATATCGAACTTGATCCAAAAAGGTTTCATATATATGCACTTCTAAGAACTTTTTGATTCACCCTGGTAGTTCGTCGTCGTAAAAAACTTGATGAAAAGGAAAACTTGGTACAAACGCTGTGCCAACCCGTCTGGCCAACGCGGCACAGTAGGCTGACTTCTCTCCATGAATTTGGAGGAGGCCCGACTCAGTAGTGGGTCATATATGGGTTGAAACGCAGAATTTCCCTTGGCACTACTACCCTTAACATTTAGGGGAATCAAAAATAGGTGTCCGATTCACTAACCTTACCTATATGCACACAAAATTTCACGAAAATCGGTCGAGCCATTTCGGAGGAGTTCCATAACAAAAAACGTGACACGAGAATTTTATATATTAGATTATTTTTGTATGCTTACTGATTTAACGCCGTAATTGGGTCTGATATAATCGACTGTTCCGAAGAATAAAGACCTATCTGCAATACTGCTTTGAAACCATTTTGAACTCTATTCTACATATATATTTTTTTTCAGGAATGTACAATATAATTGTTTATTTGCATAGAATATTAAACAGAAATACATAAGACTTCAACTTAAACTTTTTTAAACTTTTTTATTAATGATATTTTTTTTTTCTGTAGACGTCTCCCAGATGATAGAATATTGGAGTGTCAAATATGTTATAAGAAATGCAAAGGGGAAATGGGACTGGGCATCCATAACAAGAGAGCACACAGCATTAAAGTAAGTCTTAGCACATAAATCACCCACTGCTGGGGCGCGCCTCCTCCAGCTACAAGGAGGGTCATTTGCCTACCGTGCCACGCTGGCCAGACGGGTTGGCACAGGGTTTAGATCTATGGTCCGGAGGTAGAGGGCTTGGAGGGAGACGGCATCATTCTGTGAGGTCATCATGACAGCCAAGGAGGAGGCTGAACGGGCCAGAGAGTTGGCCTCCCAGCGCCCAAACCGCCAGCGCCGCAACAGGCGTCGGAGGGCGCTGGCTGACCTCCGTCCGCCGTAAGTGGGCCTGCGGGCGATTGACCTGGGAAAGTCCGTCGCCTGCACAAAACAGCCTCCCAGCGGTGTAATGGGAGAGGGCAATACAGCCCCCCCTCATAATCGGAGGGGCCCGCTTCGGAGCATGGGGCTCCACTATAAGGCGGGCCGAGGCCCCCAGGGACACGGAGCATGCTCTCTGCAATGGGAGTGAATCCCGTGGCCCTGGCTTGGGCAGTTAAGGATCGCCGTCGGTTTAAGTGGGTAGAATGGGGGCGCAATTTACCATCTATACGCGCCTCGGAGTCCCACATACCCCGGCCATTTCCCAACGGCCGGGTATCCATGAGGATCTCCTAGGTAAAAAAAAAAAAAGGGTTTTGTTTCAAGTTTTCCTTCTCTTGCGGCTAGGTGATTTGCCTCTTGCGTTCCCTTATTCGCCTCCTACGACACTCTCGGGATGGTATGGGTTGGTGACACTACGTATTTTAAATCTCCTATATTTTTAGAATTCCTATATCATTCTAAATTCTACTCGCGGGGGCAGTGGGTTGGGGTTACGAACATGTAATTATTTGTAGACTGCCCTCGCGACACAGGTTATACCTAACGTGACCATACGTCCCGCAAAGGGCGGGATTGTCCCGCTTTCAGGCGAGAACATAAATCCGCTTTTACGAATAAACCTTTATATCCCTTGCACTTAAATATGACATCTTACACCGATGTACCCTATATATGTATTTAGATAGATAGATAGATAGATATACTCTTTATTGCACACGTGAAAAAAGACAGAACACACAAAAAATTACAACGCTTTGTACAAAGGGCGGTCTTATCGCTAAATGCGATTTCTTACAGACAACCTTGGGATGGACATTAATTAGAATTTAAGAAAGGGTAGTAAAAGGTACAATAATACATATACGATTAATTATTAATTTATTTATATACAAAACACAGAAGGCGTCCCGCATTATCACAATAAAAATGGTCATGTTAGCTAAACCTAGTAAAGGACATAGGTTTTTTTTTTAAATGTAGAATGAAGAAGGAGCTTACTGTGCGGAATGCAATATCCAGTTTAAAAGGGTGAGCACATATAGACAGCACCTACAAAAAGCATTGAAACACAGAACAGCGGATGCGTTTAGGTGAGTATCATCTTTATTAAATTCAAATCATTTATTTTGTTTGGGTCACAATGGACTCTTACAAAAAGTCAACACATTATTCATAATGATATTATATAATAAAAAAGGTCTGCCGTCTACCACCAGTTCGGAAGGCGACCACTGCTGAAAAGAACTGGCAAGAAACTCAGAGCGCTTGTCATTTTTTTTTTCATCCGTCTTTTTAAATTCATTGCGAGCCAATTCTATAAGTTGCATGGGCAGTTTGTTATAAAAGCGTTTACATTACCATACCACCACAAATAGCTATGGGCTCCATCAGAAGGCTCAAAGTCACCCAAAGGGCAATGAAGAGGGCTATACACGGAAGTTTCCCTTCGAGATCGAATTAGAAACGAGAAGATACGCAGGAGAACCATAGTTAGCGACATATCCCAAAGGATGTATGATTTCGCATTATAAATAAAATAAATATAAACTACCAGACCCGGCCACGCGTGGCTGTGACTAAGGTTTTTGTTCTATTACCTACATTTAATATTAACATATATTAATTTAGGTTTTAATTCAAATTCAAAACTCATTTAATCAAGTTGGCTCTCTAATGAGCCAACTTGATTAAATGAGTTTTGAACTCTTTTGACAAGTCAAACAACATAAAATATTTAATTTAAAATTTACCATCTACCACCGGTTCGGAATGCAGTTCTACAGAGAAGAGCCGGCAAGAAACTCTGTAGTTGCTCTTTTTAGATCGCCATTTTTAGGTACAAGGCCGTGATAAGACAGTTTGTGAGAGCGAACGCGCGCAATAGTCGCAAAGGGCGAAACATCAGCCAGATCTAATCAACAATACTAACCTTCTAACGCCCGACCCAACCGACCCCCAGCAACGGCACCTGTTCACAAGCATGACGCATGCGGCAGCCATCGCCCTCCTCAACCATATTGCAGGGAAGAGAATATAGCGCCATCTATTGAATACTTAATCCACATGACAGATATCGCCATCTGTTAGAATCGTTTGGAGCTAACATATAATTGTGACTGTCAAATAATAGACTGATGTAAATGATACGAGATTTGATCAAGAACTGATTTATTTCATGCATACCCACATAAGTTATGATAAATTCACACCAATTGACAAATAATCTTATTAAAAACATGAATTGCTGTTCGTTAGTCTCGCAAAACTCGAGAACGGCTGGACCTTGCAATATTCGTGTAAGTCCAGGGAAGGTTCAAAAGGCAATATATGAAAAAATATCATTGAGGTTTTTTTATTTATTGATTCTGAGGCGGTACGAAGTTTGCTGGGTCAGCTAGTTTGCAATAAAATTGAGATGTAAGCTATCCTATCTTTCTAGTTGGGTCAAATTGCAGACGGCCTGCAAATTTGATTAACGAAACCCCTGCACTAGATAACCTGTGTCGCGGGGGCAGTTTACAAACATGTAATTCACGAGTACAAATGAAACCCAGACTCCGAGCCAGTGCCTCTGGTTTAGACAGACACTTGTCCGACCCCGGGACCCGTTGATCAAATACAGGGACTTTGCACAATTATACTATAAAATATTAAGTATATCTGCATGTCCTGCCGAATATGTAGGTCGCCATCTCAGCATTAGCTGGGTTTCACCCAGCGCTGATCTTCCGTTGGCAACCCTATTTGTTGATAACTGCTCAATTACGTGGTCGATTTCGTATGGAAGGTCTGATTTTTCTTTCAGTTTTCGACACCTCTTTCTTTGGGAAAGTTGTTTACTTTCATAGTCTGGACCACCTATTTAAATTTGGAGAGTGATCAAAAAATCATCCTGTATATTAAGATAACCCAAAGTCTCTATTCCAGGTATACTTGCGACACGTGCGGGTTAAAGTATGTTTATAAAGGAGACCTATCAGACCATATCAGCAGGGTACATATGAAAACAGAGAAATTCCGCTGCAAACACTGCTCCAAGGTAGTTATTTTTCATAATCATCATTTCAGTCGAAAGACGTCCACTGCTGTACATAGGCCTCCCCCAAGGATTTCCACAAAGGCCTGTCCTGGGCCGCCCGCATCCATCGTTTTCCGGCGATCTTAACCAGGTCATAGGTCCACCGTGTGGGAGGCCTACCAGCTTTTTATGAGAGGCATACCACGTCTACGTTTAGGCAATAACACGTAAGGGGCTGTCCATTAATCACGTGATGTTTTTTTTTACATTTCTAACCCCTCCCTCCCGTTTGGTGAAATGTGGCGAGGTTTAAGACTAACCTCCCATTAAAAAATCACGTGTTTTTTTAGTACCTTATACGCAAAGGTTTACACTACACGCCGCTTTTCGGTTTAGAAATCACGCGTTTGACGCAAAAATAAATATGTACAAGGGATATCCTACTATGACCTCCTCCCCCCCCCCCCCTTGTGATATTTTGACAAATAAAGGACATGCAGAAATACTAAATCTTTTATAATTGTTATATTCTTATTGTCTTTTTGTGTGTCCTGTGGGAATAAATATATTTTTCTTTCTTTTTCTTTCTTTCTTTCTTTCTTTTGCCAATCCCCTCCCCCCGCCTTGCTACACGTGATTAATGGACAACCCCTAATTGCGTTTCTTCTGAAAACTCAAGAAATCATTTGTCACATTTTAGAAACTACAATTTTAGTCAGCCCCATACAGGACCCACTGCCGTGTCGGGTCTTCTGCAGCTACAAGGAAGGTAATTGTGCCACGCTGGCCAGACGAGTTGGCACAGGGTTTCGTATCAAGTTATCCTTCTCTTGCAGCTAGCCTTGTCATTTACTTTTGTCGGCTCTTAACCCTCAGGCTGGAATGGGGTGGTGACAATGTGTATTCTAAATCCGTCTCCATACGGTTATATCTTTAACTTTATTTACGTAGGTTTCATCACAAAACTCTTATAAATCGTCATATTTAAAGTTACCATTATCATCATCTTACGACCCCTGTCCCACACTAGGTGGTAGTCTCGACACACACCTATCAGTCGTCATATCTACAGTCACACCTTTCATACACAATTTCTCATGCTTACAATCCATCCATCTCTCTTGATCTTCCACAACCCTTACGGGTGGACGTAAGGGTTGTGGACATTCATCCTGAAACTACCACCGGTTCGGAATGCTGCTGTACAGAGAAGAGCCGGCAAGAAACTCTGTAGTTGCTTTTTTCAAATCAATGGGTTTGTTTACGAAAAGCACAGTAAGACCAAGTTCGCCAGATGAGAGAAACACACAACACGTTAACGCACGTATATCTGTCTCTACGCAAATAAAAATAGCAAAAATTACCTGAAACCGACAGGGTCCAAGGCATTCAAGTCGATTCCTTTGTCAAGTCAAATTACCAATATCATCCTAAGGCCCCTGTCCCACGCTCTACACTCCTATCGGTCGTCATATCCAAATTCCCCATTCTTACAATCCATCACCATCTCTTCTGATCTCCCACAACCCTTGCATCCACACACATTCATGGTGCGTCGTTTCGTTTTCCACAGTTTTTCATAAACGACTACCAATTGCGAAGACACGTCACTACGGTTCACGAGAAACAGCGGCCGCCGCGCGACAAGATATGCAACTACTGCGGACTTCTCTTTACGGTACCACAACTACTAGCGTTCGGGATGTGGGCTTACATACTCGTGCTTTTCCAACTGTCAAAATAATCTCTATTATAAAGAAAAACCAACCATGAAGTTTTTACTAAAAAAAATCATAGAAGTTTTTATGATTCATGCAAATTCGTATAGTTCTAAATAGTTATTTGTGCAACAAGAGAGCAAAGTCGTTTTTTGCTGCGAGTGCTGATATTGAATCCCGAGTAAGCGAAGGAATCAATGATTGAATCACGAGCGTAGTGAGTGATTCTAAAGTTGATTCCTGAGTGCTGCGAGGGATTCAAAGGCACGAGATGCGAAAAATTTTGCTCTCGTGTAACACACATAACTTTTCACTAAAGCAGCGAGAACACTATAGGAAATGAAATATATTACGTAACATTGTTGAAGCTATAATTAAATATTTTTAAGTTAAATATCAGTTTTTTAAGCAGTAAATACTTATTTTAGTTTAAATACAACAATAAGTTAAAAATTCAATAAATTACAATAAAAGATATAATTATCATTTTTGCTAAATTTCTTTAGTTAGTACGAAATTCCGAACGTGTTTGTCTTTGAGGTCGAATTAAAAATCGGAGTAACCCCATAACGAACTCCTTTCATCCAATCGAACTGTTAAAAGTACGTCTAGTTTGTATTTAATCAAATATAGTTCCCATAATATTGCTCTATCAATTTAATATTTTTATAATCTGTACTTTAATGCTTTGTATTGTTTTCTATAGCGCTACCTGCTAACATTTAACTTCATAACTCTAACGCAACTTATAACCAATTAATTTAACTTTCATAATCACACGAAATTTCTAATACAACACACTTGTCATTGGCAAAATCATCGGTATAACGATGGAAGCCAAAACCTAAATGAAGAAGAAGAAAAATCGGAGCTGTTGGTACTGGCCACTTGGTCTTTGTCTCTCTCTCTTTTCTATTGGCGGGAAAGAGATAGTGTCAATGTTTCGAATTAGAATTAAAAAGTTACTTTGTCTCACTCAGTGGGCAAAATCGCATTTTGTCCACTGTTTTCAGTGAGCAAAACCTACATGTTTGAGCTACTGAAGTGAAATAGTTATTTGTTATACAAGAGTGCAAAGTTGCTTTTTAACCGCGTGTTCAATTTTGATGACCGAGCAAGCGAAGGATTCTAAAATTGAAAAAATTAGAATCCTGAACGTTAGCGAGGGAATCAAAAGAGCACGAGGTGAAAAATCTTTGCACTCGAGTGCAACACGTAACTTTTCATTCCACCTCAGCGAGGAAATGACTAAATGCAAAAAAAAACGTTTGCAATCACAAGATAGGTACACTTTTATTTCAGTTTAGGTATTAATTACTACATTATGACAGGTAAGTATTACAGAATAATCTTTACTTTATTCTCTAGCGAATAAAAACGGCTTTTGCACTCAGATATCGAAGAGCAAAAATACTTTATTCTCTAGCGAATAAAAACGGCTTTTGCACTCAGATGTCGAAGAGCAAAAATACTCTTTCCGAGATGGGGGGGATGAAAAATAAATTACTTACTAATTCGTTTCAATATCAGATTTAATGATTGAATGAGTTAGGTTAGGTTTCATTTCATTTCATCTCATTAAATTTCATTTTCTTTTAATATCAATATAAAAATCTACTGAAGACTTGGCTGTATTGGCATGGTTCCTTTGGGTGAAGAAAAAAAAATCTCTGCTTATATTCTACGGTTGGCGCAATTAGTTAGTTGAGTTTATTGTGTTTTTATTACTTTATTAAATTGCTTCATTTTTCGCAACTGTATTAAAAATAGTCGGTCAGTACACGTGCGGAACCGTCATTGCAACTTGTTCCGACTGTCAGTAGACATTTGTCGGAACTCTTTGCAATGACAGCCTTTCCGCACTTGTAATGAAATATACTATTGTAGGTAGGTACATAAAAATACACGTGATTTTTAAACCTCACCACGTATCGCCAAGGGGGAGGGAGGGGTTAAAAATGTTAAAAAAACATCACATGATTAATGGACAGCACCTAAACCCATTGCTGAGACGGGCCCCTTCCTGTCACAGGGAGGGTAATAAACCTACTGCGCCACGCAGGCCAGATGGGTTGGCACAGGGTCTGTGTCAAGTTTTCTTTCCACCAGCCACTCGCTACCTGATGGAGGAGGGTCTTCCACCTTACAGAATACCAGGAGAACAAGCTAGTAGGAGTTTAAGAGATATTTCGCCTCAAAATACCGCGGCCGTATTCAAAAGTACCAGGCGCACATAACAAATTAGTGGAGGTCGATTAGAGCTTGAGTGTGAGACGATAGCGCCACAGTATAAGAGACCAAACTGGAGCAGAAATCCGCAGCAAATTTCGACGTTATTAACCCCTACTATAAAACAGGGTTTGTTTAAAAAAGGTATCTTGTTTCAGACCATGGCCGTATTGCGGTGTCACATACGGACCCACACGGGTGAGAGGCCGCTCAAGTGCAAATCGTGTCCAGCTACGTTCGCGCACCCAGCGGCACTTTATACGCACAAGAAGCTTGTGCACAAACCTGTGAAAACTTGATCTCTCAGATATGATGTCCTACTAATATTATAAACGGGAAAGTTAGTAAGAAACTCAAACTGAAAACGAACTTTATTTACGTATAGTCCGCGCCTATCTTTATGGCCGGTCTGAATGTAGCAGCACTACGCTGCGCACAACACCAAATCAGGTATCAGCGGGACGTACGCGGGGCGGGGAGGCAGGGCACGTCTTCCACCCGCAAGCGCCCTTGCCACCCGCGTACTAGAGTGAGTGAGCTACGTTCGTATTGGTTATGAAATGCACGATGCGCAGGTGCCTACCCACGGCTACATTCGGAGCGACCATAAAGATTGGCGCGGACTGTAAGTTTCATCACATTTATTTATTAGTCGTTTCAGCCCATAAATGACCCACTAGTGGATCGGGCCTCCTCCAAATTCATGCGAGGGTTTTTTTTTGTCCGTGTGTTGTTGATACACAATGTCAACAACCCATACCATCTTTAGGGTGTCGTAAGAGGCGACTAAAAGGACGCAAGAGGCAGATCACCTAGCCCCAGGAGAAGGAAAACTTGATACGAAACGCTATGCCAACCCGTCTGGCTGGCGTGGCGTAGTATTACCCTCCATGTAGTTGGAGGAGGCCCGACTCAACAGTGGGTCATTTATGGGCTTTAAAGTAAGTAAGTTATGTAGTATACAATTAATTTATGTTGATCTGTATAATAATAAAATCTATGCGAAATTGTAACTTATTCGTACAAATGAACTTAAACACTGACGGAAATGTTGCATGTTATTTAAAATATTAAAAAAATTTTTTCCTAAAAAAAAAGCAAACCCCTGCACTATGTATACCCTGCATCGCGGGGGCAGTTCACAAACATGAAATTAACGAACACAAATGACACCCAGACTTGGAGCAAGTGCCTCTGGTTTACACAAAGACACTTGCCTGACCCCGGAATCGAACCAAAGAGTGATTCAAAGCGGCACATCTAGAATCTAGACCAATAAGGCGGTCTTTAAATGTCAGTGTATGTGTTTTAAGTGTTAAAAGTGTTAATAACACTTGGTGACGCCCGCACTAAGTGTCAGTGTTACATATTCAAATCCTTGTGTACTCGAAGCACATGTGTTTTAAGTGTGCTCCGGTGTGCGAACGCCATTGAGCACAGCTCGCACTCGAACGGTCGTTCCCCAGTATGGGTCCTGGTATGGATTTTCAGCTGAACTTGCGTCTGAAAAAAAGAAAAAAACTAATAATATATTTTATATCACTAACTTATCAGTGTGTTGACGCAGTTAGTATACTATCGCCACCCCATTTCAACCTGAGGGTGTCGTAAGAGCCCACAAAAGGAAATGACATAGCCAAAATGCTTCCTTATTCCATAAATGACCCACTGCTGAGTCGGGCTTCCTCCAACTACATGAAATTAGCCTACTGTGCCCCGCCGGCAAAACGGGTGGGCACAGTGTTTCGTTTCAAGTTGTCCTTCTGTTGCGGCTAGGATTTCGGCCTTTTTATTTCCTACTAGCTGATCCCGCAAACGTTTTTTTGCCAAATAATTAAGCCCCCCTTTTTTTGGTATTTCGTAAAATCCATTCTTAGTTCTGACTTCTACTCGGCGAAAAGAATATTCCTACCAAATATCAAGTCTCTAGGTCTTGTGGTTCCAGAGTTATCTTGATGAGTTAATCTATATATGGAACAGCTCATTGTCGGCTCTTACGACCGCCGCAGGTTAGAATGGGGTGGAGACACTGCATATTTTAAATCCGTCACTACACGCACAATGTCGGGTCTACTACTACCGTGAAACGTCGTCCGCAGTAATCGCATATCTTGTCAAGAGGCGGTCGCTTCTTCTCGTGAACAAATCTCCTGTGCCGTCGCAGTTGATGGTCATTACTGAATAACTGTGAAGAAAACACGAATAAAAATGTAAACCGACATTTATATATATATATATATATGTCGGGGAATCAACTGTTTAATTAAACCTTTTAATTTGAGCAGCGGGTTCAAGGTACCGATCTTAACTACCCTCCAGCATTAACACACCGCACCGCAACCACTGTTTCTATCATAATGCCCGATCCACCGCGATCGCGCTCCTTTTATACGTTTTTGCCGAACGTCAAGATGGCGCCTCGACCCCGCTCGACGACTACCCTCCGCTCTGACAATGTAAAATAATACAACGTCTTCTTTTAAAAAGATGACAAACTAAATTGAATAGAAAAATCTAACAAACTAAACTAATTAAAATTAAGATTTAACAAAGTATTTTCTAGGCTAATTGATATCGTCTATAATATGTAACCAGCAATCAACTCCATTCTGACTACTTCCTCCGACATATATTTTAAGATAATTATAGCCCAACACGCCTGAGACACAGGTTTTCCTAGTTCAGGCACATATATCATAGCATAGTTAGTATAATATTGTATTTGTAGTTACTATATAGTAAAAAAATGATGTTTTTTGAATAAATATTATTATTATTACTACTACTACTCAACCCATAGAGGACCCACTGCTGAGTAGGGCCTCCTCTAAATACATGGAGGCTAATTCGCCCACTGTGCCATACAGGCCAGACGGGTTGGCACAGGGTTTCCTATCAAGTCTTCCTTCTTTATGTTATCGGCCTCGTCATTTCCTTATGAAGGCTCTTAAGCAGGGGCGGATTTTGGGCTGTAGCCCAGGGCCCCGTGGATACAAAGGGCCCCACCCAGCCTCTTGTTGTTTTCCCAAATTATTCACACATAAATAGAGTACCTAATAGACAAATACCAACTAGCCTAAAACAAAAAAAAACCTAAAGAAGAAAATACTAAAATATATTATTTGAGTCCCTTTAGACAAGGTTCCGAAGATACTGGCAGCGTTCCCCCTTTGAATCGCTAGACTGATTCTTTGTCCCAGGTGGCTGCCAGCTCTTCAGTCTCCTGTGATGTTGTGTTGCCTAACCTTTTTGCTATTACCTTGGAAGTTATTATTTATTCCTATTTCCTTATTTCCCAAATCGCTAAACCATCTTAGAGATTTGCCAATCACCAAATACATCAAATTATTTTATTTTCTAATTTCTTCTACCTACTTATCTAAGTACATCACTATCGAAAACAGTTTTTCAGTAATTTGGTAGGCCCCTAAATTGTTTCAGTCCAGGTCCCCACAAATTCACAATCCGCCCATGCTCTTAAGACACCCTCAGTATGGAATGGAATGGTGACACAATACATAAGCCTACATATAGCCTACATACTTGTAATTGGCCTTCGTCTACTATTTTATGTTCTATGTTTATTCTAGCTGTAAGTTTTCGAAATAAATAAAATAAATATTACCTTGGAGCACTGTTTGCAGCGGTATTCCTCCGTTTTCAGATGCACCCCGTTGATATGGTCCACCAGGTCGCGTTTGTAAACGTATTTGAAGCCGCACGTGTCACAAATATACCTACAATGTTAATTTTGGGTTACTTTTCATTTTCTCGTCCGTTTTCATCGGAAAAGCCGGCAAAATACTCTGCAGTTGTTTTTCTTAAACACACTTTTTTTTTTTTTTTTTTTTTTGTAGTGGGGGAAACCTTTTTTAGGTCCCCAGCCGGTGGGACGGGGCTGGGGTATGTGGGAGTCCCGGTCGCGTTGAGATGGTGAGTTGCGAACCGGTTTACCCACAAAAACCTACCACTGTTGTCACCGCGTGTCATTCTGCCGTACGGGAAACTACATAGCCTTTCCGTGTTTTCTTAAACACCCCTGCCTTAGATATAACCTGTATCGCGGCGGAAAACATGTGTCGAGAAGTGAATAAAAAGTGATAAAGAATTTCTCACATAATACACACACACACAGTTACAAGTATTTTTAAACATAATTTTTTGCACTAGTAGATATTATGTTTCCGATCACTGGCCGGGAAGAAGACTGGGTTCAGTGGCGAGCCTTGGGGGAGGCCTACGTCCAGCAGTGGACTGAAATAGGCTGATGATGATCACTGGCCCGTCTGTCAAAAAGATCAAGCTAACTTGTACCAGCTATAGTTGTTATTTGTGTAAAATAACATATACAATTACCCCACAGTGTTTCATATCAAGTTTTCCTTCTCTTGCGGCTGGTCTTGTCGTTTCCTTTTTTCGGCTCTTACGACACCCTCAGAATAGAATGGGGTGGTGACACACGGAAACTTCAGACTCACTTAAACGCATCCGCCGTTCTGTGTTTCATTGCTTTCTTCAAATGCTGCTTGTAAGTGTGTTGCGTTCTGAACTGGATATTGCATTCCGCGCAGTAAGCCGCTTCATCTTTCTGAAGAAGAAAAAACTGATTTACGACTGACTGACTGATGAAAAACAAAATCAAGTTTATGTATGAGCACACTTCTACCCTTCCGTGTGGTGACGGATTTAAAATTCATATTTTCACCACCCCATTCCAACCTGAGGGTGTAGTAAGAGCCGACAAAATGAAATGGCAATGCCGATAACCTAGCCGCAAGAGATGGAAAACTTGATACAAAAGCGTGGCATAGTAGGCTAAACACGCCCGTGTAGTTGGCGGAGGCCCGACTCAGCAGTGGGGCAATTAGGGGCTGAGAAAAAAAAAATGCCCGTCCTCTAACAGGAGGGTAATTAATATACTGCGCCACGCTGACCAGATGGGTTGACACACGTTTTCGTATCGAGTTTTCCTTGTCTTGCGGCTAGGTTATCGGCCTTATCATGTCCTTATGTCGGCTCCTACGACACCCTCAGGATAAAATGGGATGGCGACATTATGTCGCCATACGGAAATATGTTACTTTGTATGTACATTGTATAATTCTTATACAATGTTGTTTTCTATCTATAATATATATGTATTTACAAAAAAAATTATATATAAGTAGTTTATCATCCATCTCGTTACCATAACCCAAGCATTAAGTTGCTTAGCTTGGCACGAGATGGCGTTGTGTGAAATGTCCAAGGATATTTATTTATTATTTATCAATGTGTTGACAATTTCTAAGTGTCCATTGTGTGCTATACAAAATAGATGATTTGACTTTGACTTTAGGATCAACCGGTACTTACCTTGAGACCGTGTGCCCTCTTATTGTGGCATCGCAAACCTCTTACTCCTTTCAATTTGATATGGCATATTTCACACTCCATCATACGCGTATCTTCGTGACACCTACAGAAATTCATTCACATTAATAAACGTAGTGTCGGCACCCCATTTCATCGTGAGGGTGTCTTATGGGCCGACTCTATAGATGGGAAACTTGATACGAAACCCGTCTGGTCAGCGTGGCACAGTAGGCCAATTGCCCTCCCTGTAGTTGGAGGAGGCTGGGAATCCTTGCGGGGGCCTTTGTCCAGCAAGTTGTAAAAAAATTGTCAGCGCATTATTAAATTATCCCCAATATTTCATTACGTTGTCGCTAAGTTAGCACCCTGATCTAGGGATGAGCGATATTTATCGATATCGATAAAATATCGATATTACTCTCCGAAATATCGTTACTTAAGTACTTTGAAATATCGCCATATCGATATTTTGAAAACGATATCGCGGTATTCTCGAAATATCGAAACACCATCACATTTTCGATCAGTACTCTTTTGCTTATGTAAAAAAAAAATGTTTCATGTATTTTCATTCTTATACATCGATACCGCATAGTGTTTTATGCGCAAACTCAGCAAAGTAGCATCCCTATTTTACCTTCTCATTAAATGAAATGAAAATAAAGTCAGTCAATTCTCACTCATTCATTTTTAACAAATCAGTCAGTAGTCAGCTCAGTTCTAATAAAAATTGCGTTATTTTAAAAGAATTTAAGTGCAATATTTTCGAGTGGGATATATTATAATTTGGAGATGAAACTTCTAACGTGAACCACGAAAACAAATGTGATGTACATTATTTCTCACAAAATTTTTATAACACAGAGAGTTCTCACCATGGTTTTCGATCGATATTATAAAATATCGATATTTTGTGGCCGATAATATCGTATTATCGATATCAAGCTATCGATATCAATATCGATTTAAATATCGATATTTTACTAATATCGCTCATCCCTACCCTGATCGTCCTATGGAGTTGTCACTATGTTACTTCCGAGTGGTCCACAAAGTTGTCAAAAATTAGTCAGCGCATAATAATATTGACAACAATCTTTCAACATGCTGTAGCTAACTTACCACTGTGCCGCTCTAGACACAAAATATGTAGTCAAAGCATTTCTAATCGAAAGTGTGTATTGGCTTTTTAATAGCAAATGTAAACTTGCGTAATAGCGGTCTAAGCGAAGTATTGCGTGCGATAAAAGAGGTCACAACATTACAGCCCCCGAGTTGCCACTAATCACCAAGTTGTCACAAAATAGTCAGCGCATTGTCTTTGTTGTCACAAAATAGTCAGCATATTATTATCACCACTTAATACCGCAAAAGTCTACTCACAGCATATGCACCTTTAAGTTATTATTGCCCAAGAAACCTCGCTGGCAGACCGTGCACACAGACGTTTTAGCATGAACGGTCCTTTTGTGCCGAATTTGCTGTGCCTTAGTTCTGTAACCAACAAAATAAAAGATTCATCATCATCATCATTTGAGCCAAGGCCACTGTTGTACACATGCAGGGTATTCAGAGCTGTGTGCCGTTCTCATACATCGGATTCCGGCGAACTTGGCCAGGTCGACGGTACAGATTATTGGGTGGCACGCTTACCCACATCGCTGGTAGGACATTGCATGAGAAATGAGGTGACTAAACTGTTAAGAAAAAAGATCATCATCATTATTTCAGCCAAAATACGTCCACTGCAGAACATAGGCCTCCCCCAAGGATTTCCACAGAGGCCGGTCCTGGGCCGCCCACATCCATCGTTTTCCAGCGACCTTAACCAGGTCATCGGTCCACCGTGCGGGAGGCCTACCAGCACTGGGGATTCCGGAACGCGATCGCCACACGAGGACTATTCTGCCCTCGAAAAAGAACAAAGTTACTTCAGACAAAACCTGAAATTCTGTACATAGCATCCTGATCAGTAATCATCAATTTATTATTCCGTTTTGAAATACAGAAATCATTAATCAGTCCAAAAAATTAAATTAAAAATTTAAATAAACCCCCGACACCTTTAAAAAGTAAAAAATAAAAATAAATACTTCGCGTTAGGGGACCACTCCCACTTATTTATTACCTGACCCCTGGTCCCCCAACGCGAAGTATTTATTTTAATTTTTTACTTTTTAAAGGTTATTGTGTCGAGGGTTTATTTAAATTTTTAATTTAACTTTTATTTTATACTTTTTATAGGTACATACTTATTATAATGTAGATTTTGTTAAATTGCACGTGATGCGCTTTCATTTGAGACCCCACTCGATTATATTTGCAGACATTCGGTTATTCTTCCCCACTTTCACCCCTCATAACTTTTAAACGGCTCACCCGATTTTCATCAAACATGTCTAAGAACACTCGCCCGTAACTCACCTTTCATACAAAAAAAACTTTATTGAAATCGCTTCATCCGTTCGCGAGCTACGGTGCCACAGACAGACAGACAGACACGTGAAACTTATAACACCCCTCTTTTTGCGTCGGGGGTTAATAAATGACCCACCACTACCTCCTCCGAATCCGTGGAGGGTAATTAGCCTACTGTGCCACGCTGGCCGGACGGGTTGGAACAGGGTTTTGTTTCAAGATTTCCTTCTCTTTATCGGTCTTGGCATTTCCTTATGTCGGCTCTTAAGCACCTTCTAGGAAACCAACCTAGACTAACAGTGCCGTCATATAGCGGCCATATAACGTATGACGACATTAAACGACCGTTATAAGACGGCACCGGAAAAGAAAAAACTATAAATGTTCACGAAACCATCGGGCACAGACAAGACGTTACGGTGTCAGTTACTCTCTAGGAAACCGCACCATTTCGTTTAAATAGACAACTTTCTACTGGCGTCATACAGCGTTATATTACGGCCGCTGTATGACGGCCGGCGCCACTATCCTTGGAAACCAAAGCTTTACGATGCCTTCAGGACCACACGGATAATCAGTAACAGATCAGTAGTACCATGACTAATTACTGTACACTCTGTCAAATGATGATTAAATGTATTTTTTTCATTCGTGTAAGATACTTACTCAAATACTGCATCGCATTTCTTGCACCGGTGTGTTGTATGGCACGTATAGTGGTGATTTTGAACGTCCTTTTGCGTTCTGAACTCGTCAGCGCAAACCACACACTTATAGCATCTGTAATCGAAATATATGACACTGACATTGCGTAAACGTGTAGCGTGTTCCTCTCATCAGGCGAAGTGGCTCTCACTATGCTGTCATGTGATATTTGTAAAAATGACCAATCATTTGAAAAAAAAATGCAACTACAGCTTTTCTGGCTGGCTCTCCTCTGTCATTCCGAACCGGTAGTATTATCCAGCACGAATGTCGGTGGACGCCAGGGTTGTAGGATATTAAAAAAAGATGGATGGAAAGAATGAGGAATTCTGTATAAATAAATAAATAATAAATATCATTGGACATTTCACACAACGCCATCTCGTCCCAAGCTAAGCAACTTAATGCTTGTGTTATGGTAACGAGATGGATGATAAACTACTTACATACATTTTTTTTGTTGTAAATACATACATATTATAGATAGAAAACACCCGGAACAAATACTTGTAGGTCGTACAAATATTTCTTCGGTGCGGGGATCGAACCCGCGACATGCTGCGCAGAAGTCGATCGCTGCTCTATATTAAATATTTAAATAATATATTTCAGGAGTCAGGCGGCCATGGCTGACAAAATGCTGAATTAGACCTTTTCCGCACAGCAACCGCGAGACATAGTTTGTAGTATTAGTTGTAGTTATTATTTAAATACATGTGTGTGTGTGTGTGTGTATACATATACGTATGCTGTGCTGAATAAATGTTTTCTTTCTTTCTTTATTTGATAGGTGTGTATGGAGACTACCATCAAGAGAGGGACAGGGGCCTAAGATTATATTGGTAATTTTAAATATGACGATAAGACTTTTGTGATAAAACCTACGTAAATAAAGTAACTTTAGAGTTTGCCTCCGCAATACAGGTTATTATATACTTGTATCATTTCAATTTAATAGAATATATGTATTTAAATATCAGTTGTATGAACTCACAGATAATGCTCCCGTCGATGCCTTCCCAATTCGTTTTCAGACTTGAAACGTAGCTCACATATTGTACAAACAAAATCTCCGCTTCTCTGAAATATAATCATCATTTCAACCAAAAGACGTCCACTGCTGGACATAGGCTTCCTCCACGAATTTCCCAAACCGCTCGCATCCATCGTATTTCCTCATTTGTGATTCGATTTCACAGGGAAATTAGTGTTGCCCAAATGCAAGAACAAGACGAGACTTAGCCAGTCTTGGTCTTGGTCTTGCGCCAATACACCTGGTCTTGGTCTTGCGCTCCCAGTCTTGGTCTTGGTCTTGGTCTTGCAGCAAGAGTCTTGCAAGTCTTGCAATTACCTATTAGTCTATTACTATTTATTAAAGTGTAACGTTATTGTTACATATCTCAATTTCTAATTAATAATATAATAATAATAAACATTAAATCAGAATTAAATCAGTTAAATTTCTTTATCAACACGTTCGTTTTGAATATAGCGACAAGTTAATTGCTCTGAATGCAGCCTCAGTATAGCAGATCAGTATAATGTATTCATTTTCATTCTAAGCACTCTGAAACTTATTTATTCTTTGGAACACCTGTAGGTACTCTACTAGGAAATTATTTTGCATGAGTATACCTACGCCCTATGGCGGCAATCAAATAGTGTCAAATGTTATGATTTGGCGTGGCGGCAACGATTGTTTTAGATTTCAATAGAAGCCGCCGGCGCGTGTATCATAACCATGTACTTCCGAAAAGCGGCAAATTTCTTTGAGAAGTAAGTACAAAACCTTTGATGCCGCATTATCAAAGTGCCGATGGTTAAAACATTTTGATTTTAATAGATATGTTTTTATTCGCTATGTTTATGGTATTAGTCGTAATGCGCATAGGTCCAGTTTTTCATATTCTTTGATACAGTTTTTTGCGTCTCATAGAATTCCTAAGCGTACCTACCTATACACCGAACTGTTACACCTAACTACTCAGTGAAATAGCGCTAAGTCCTAGCTGCAAGACCCAAGAGTCTTGCAGGCTATGTCTTGTTCTTGCTCAAGTCTTGCACGGTCAGTCTTGGTCTTGGTCTTGCTAAAAATACGCGGTCTTGTTCTTGGTCTTGGTCTTGCAAAAACGCAAGAACAAGACCAAGACTGCAAGACCAAGACTGAATTTGGGCAACACTAAGGGAAATTCCGAGCATAGCGTTCTCAATTACCCGTTGGGTGACTTTAGACCCTTCTGATGAAGGAAAACTTGATACGAATCTTGTGCCAACCCGTCTGGTCAGTGTGGCACAGTAGGCTAAAATTCCTCCATCAATTTGGAGTACACGATCATATTTGCAGAAACCAAATCTATTTAGATGGTTCTCTTCTTATGTTGAGAATAGAAGACAGACAGTTGTTATTTAGTTAGAAAAGCTTTTATAACCTCCGGAGTTCCACAAGGATCCTTACTTGCCCCATTACTATTTACTATTGACTGCCTCGTTGGTCTAGTGGTTAGATGTGCCGCCTTTGGATCAACGGGTCCCGGGTTCGATTCCGGGGACGGGCAAGTGTCTTTGTCTATACCAGAGGCACTGGCTCGGAGTCTGGGTGTCATTTCTATCTATAATATGTATTTACAAAAAAAAAATTATATAAGTAGTTTATCATCCATCTCGTTACCATAACACAAGCATTAAGTTGTTTAGCTTGGGACGAGATGGCGTTGTGTGAAATGTCCAAGGATATATACATTTATACTATATATCAAGGATATTACATTATGTTTCAAACATTCTAAAATTCTATTATATGCCGATGACATGTAAGTTCTTAGTCCTATCAAATCCCTTATCGATGCAATTAAACTTCAAGAAGACCTTAACCGATTTCAGACATACTGTGTAGAGAATAAACTTGATCTAAATATATCAAAATGCTATATCTGTACATACGAAATTCAAGGATCGCCAATCTCAAGAGATAGAGTCAATTCTCTAAGAGAACTAGGTGTGACATTTGACTCTTAACTCATATTTGATATTCACATTGAAAATATTGTTCAAAAAGCCTCGCGAGCATTAGGATTTGTGTTCAGACTTTCCGCAGACTTTAAAAATATTAAAACCTTAAACATTCTATTTTGTGCATTCGTCCATAGTCACCTGGAATATTCGTCACAGGTTTGGAACCCAACCTAAAAAACATACATTAACCGTTTAGAGACTACACAGAGGTATTTTTTGAGGTACATTCAATGTCGCTCAAAGACATACTTTTTACCTGACTATTATCATCGTTGTAAAAAGTTTCACTTATTGCCACTATATGAACGCCGCCGCGTCGCTAATACTAAAACCTCTAATACTACTAAACCTCTAATATTTGCTTAACGTTGCAATGGGTTCGATCGATTGTCCTAAATTAGGTAATATTGGTCTACGTACTAGTCTTCCACAATTAAGAAAACCTAATCTTCTATATGTTGCCCCGGTTAACTCAAACTACAGAGAAAACTATTTTTTAATACGAGCAAACACATTATTTAATAAAGTAGCGCAGGAAATTGACATCGATCTTTTCAATACCACTGTCACGCAATTAAAGAAACTAAACGAACTTTTTTTGTATAGACTTTTGTTTTTTTGTACTGTTGTTTTTTTTTTGTTCCGTCTACCTCTTAACCCGCGTACTTGCATAAATGACTAAGTGTGGAAACTTAATTGGCCCTCGCTGACAATGCAATTTACTATTGTTCTAATAGCCGTAAGTTCCCGAACGTGTTAAAATAAAATAAATCATTTTAAAGTCCCTCAACATAATCTGACGTTAGTAAAATCCGATGGTTCACTCACAGGACTGTGTTTAATCTTATGTTCCTCCAAAATCCTGCCGACCATAAACTTTTGTAAGCACGTCGTGCATTTCAATTTGTGCGCCAAAAAACTCTCCTTCGATCTCTCCTTCTCTCTCCACTGCATCATCGTCTCTTCTCCCATCTTCTCAATCGTCGCTATCAGTTCCATCTCCTTATTGTACAATTTCACATGACCCTCTTCTAAGGTCTTGTTTGTCTTGTCATGTTCACGGTCCTTATCTATACTTCCTAAAATCATGACCAGCAGAGGTCATTCATTGCTGCTTGTCTAATCATCATCATGATTAGAGCCAAAAGACGCCCACTGCTGCCCCCAAAAGTTTCCACAAAGGTCGGTCCCGAGCCGCACGCAACCATCATTTTCCGGCGACCTTAAACAGGTCGACGACCCTTGTCGGAGTCCCACATTATCACCGACCTCTCCCCCGGGGGGCGGTGGTATGCATAAAGCATTTTCCCAGCGACAACAAAAAAAAGACGGCTGTACAGTGTGATGGGCTGAATAGTAGTAGAAATTAAGCGTATTTGTGATTTAAAAAAAAAAAACCAAACCTTTTTCACAATTTAGTCTTCCATTTTCAATTTCAACAGTATCGTCATGATCTTCTAAGCAATTTTCTTCGTCCAACTCTTCTATTTTCGTTACTACAGTTCCATTATCAGAATATGGCTCATTACCGCATGATATATGCTCGAAGTCATCGAATTTATTCACATATTCAACTTTTATGTTGTCTTGCTCTATTTTTATTATCTTCGTATTATCCTCTACATTGTCTTCGATTTCGCTCAGTATAATCTCTGGCTTGTCTATGACCGTATCCTTATTATCGGGAAAACCGTCTTGGTCGGGTGTGTAAGATATGTTAACTAATTCAGCAACACTTAGAGATGAAAGAGTATTCGCCTGTACCTGAATTAAATGTCTTAAATAAATATTATACAAATAAATAAAATTGTACTATGTGATTTTGGATGTATACACATAGCGAAATAGCATTTTAAATGTTGTTGTCTATCTGTCTGTTTTAACTAATCTCTGAAATGGATGGTCCGATTTTGACGGGACTTTCATTGGAAGATACCTGATGTACCAAGGAGGAAAATTCATATTTCAGTACAAAGAGCGCATCTCGGAACCAAAGAAAAAAGCTGATTATAAAGGGTGGTCAAAAAGACGTGGATCAAACGAAACCAGCGGTTAGATGGGGCCATCAGCAGCAAAAAATTGTTCTACGATATCCCTAAGGATCTCCCTTAGGGTCAACCCCTGCAGAGTTACAATTGATTTTGTGTTTTTATGAGAAATTGACTTTTTTTTACTAAAACTTGATAAAATTGGAAAAAATCTACACCCTGTATCTTTTTTATAATTTAACCCTAAGGACCTCCCGTAGAACAATTTTTTGCTGCTGATGGCCCTATCTAACCGCTGCTTTCGTTTGATCCACGACTTTTTGACCAACCTGTATATTACATACATACATACTTGCTTATTGTAATATGGCCTTTAGAAAAAAGACAAGCCCACTGAGTTTCTTCCGCCAGGCCTTCTCGGTTCTCCCTCGACCGCGCTGCCACCTTGTTGTGGTGAGGGGCTTGCGTGCCTTTAAGATCCGTTGGGGCCATACCGGCTCAGGGTCAACCATGCTGGGCGGGCCCACGGGGAGAGGCCAGACGAAGAGCGGCATACAGAGGCGTGGTGGTTTTTGGCTCCGGGGACTTCTCTGTCCTCAGAGTTGGCGCGGTGATAGGAGCGGATGGCAGTGGAGGGGCGGCCATGCAGGCCGGCCAGAGATGCCCTCGCTAGCAGCGGAGGGGAGGGCAAGGTAGTGAGCCAGGGCCCTGCCAGTACTTAAAAAAAATAGGGCACATGGTTTCGTATCAAATTCTGTGCCAGAATGTCTGGCCAGCATGGCACAGTAGGCTTCAACGAAGCACCTTCCCTGTGATGGGGGAGACCCGACTCAGCAGTGGATCACTTATGGGCTGAGTGGTAGTAGTAATATTACAAATTTAAGAATTCAATTTACTTACACCTTTCCAATTAATTAGCAATTTCTGCGTCGTCAATGCCTTTTGTTTGAAGTTAATCATTTTTCTGATAATAAACTCGCATTCCCAACACACTTTATCATCAGGTTTGAACTAGAATACGATGCAATTACTTTAGTAATACATCTATTTACTACTTTAGTGTACAGGGTCACTAATTGCAGGGACCCTTGCTTGAAGGTGGAAGTAGTAGTCACTAAGAAGGTGAATAACAATCTGCGTAATTTATTTTCGGAGCAAGGCTTATATAGTATTTTCGAGATACAAAATCATAATATTTTGGGTACGTTAACAATTTTAATAAGTTAATAACGGTGGTAGTATGCCAAACTCCCTTTGGGTGTGAGCACGATGATATTGCGCCTGCACATTCAGAAGCCACCCGAAGTGACCCACTGGTGAGACGGCCTCTTCCAGTTACATTCAGGGTACGTAACCTACTGTGCCACTGGCCAGATGGATTTGCACAGGGTTTCCTATTTATTTAAACTTAATGTACAGTAGTGGTACATAAGGCGGACTTAATGCCTTGCGGCATTCTCTACCAGTCTACCTTTGGGTTAGAGGGAGAGAAAATAAGGGGTGTGGTACACAAAATAATAATATACAGTACAATCTACTTAAGTATAATACTAATATATACATATATTATATAAATATTAATATAATATATACATACATACATTTAGGTTTAGGTTTCTTTCGCTAGCCATTCATAGTCATTTCCTGTTGTCTGCTCTTATGACACCACTCAGTATGACAAGGCTGATGACCTAGCCGCAAGAGAATGAAAATTTGATACCAAGCCCTGTGCTAAGCGGTCTGGCCAGTGTAGCATGGTAAGCTAATTACCCTTGATGTAATTAGACAAGCCCAACTCAGCAATTGGTCATATATGGGCCAAGTAGTCTTAGATAACAGAAGCAAAGAGGGTCTGAAGATTTTTCCATTTTGTAGCACTTAACTACCATAGAGAAACTGTTTTTTTGAAATTTGGAAACCATTGTCATCTAGACTTAGACTCCCCCGTGGTCACGATTGCTGCGAGGCATACGCTGCGTCGGGAATTAAATAATGTAAAATACACATGATAAATCGGTAAAAAGGTTTAAATTTGAATATGTTAAATTGGCGAAACTCTGAGATATCATTAGGATGAAACTTGATTCTAAAACTTGGTTTCCCAACCTCGGCCCATTTTCTCTGGCTTCAAGGAATGCCAGTAACCGGCATGCTGGTAGCTAGTATTCTGGCCTATATTAGTAGCGGCCAAAACCAATAACAGTAGGTTACTGAACTTACAGAAATCTCTGGCCAAAACATAGCCATAGAAGTTTGGTTTTTCATCACTAATAGTTTTCGGTCGTGGCTAAAACAAATCACACATCTACAATTTCTGATTGATGATATTTCTAAGGTTTGTTGACTCATTTTTCTGCGATAAACATTGAATTAAAACTAATAGTAAATAAAATAAATTAAAATACTTTAAGTAAAATAACACTTCTTTTTCTTCGTTACTAGATGGTAATTGGCATGCGATGTTAATTGTAAAATGATAACGATAAGTAAGGAATGTTAGGTTAATGATAAGTAAGGAAGAAGAAGAACGTGTTATTTGACTTTAATATTTTTAAATAGTATTTTGTGTAAATAAAGTTTATTTACTAAACGTTCTAAATAGTTTTAATTCAATGTTTATCGCAGAAAAATGAGTCAACAAACCTTAGAAATATCATCAATCAGAATTTGTAGATGTGTGATATGTTTTAGCCACGACCGAAAACTATTAGTGATGATAAACCAAACTTTTATGGCTATGTTTTTGCCAGAGATTTCTGTAAGTTCAGTACCTACTGCTAATGCATTCGGCTACTACTAATATGGACCAGAAAACTAGTAACCATCATGTCAGTTACTGGCATTCCATAGAGCCCTTTGAGATAAATTCCCTTTGCAGTAGATTTAATTGGTTCAACAGTAAAATCTTCAGACTATAAATCCCACTGGGCTAGCATGGTACATTATCCTGCACGTAACTGGAGGAGGCTGTCTCAGCAGTGGGTAATTTATGGGCTGAATATTAGAATAGAACGGAAGACGCTTTATAATTATGGTGCTCACTACCATCGTCGGATACATCATTTTTATAATACTGATAATAGGTTGGATAGCTTAACCAAGTGGCTTTTCGTTGTTTTAAAACTCCATATTACAATGACCATCTACATATAACTAGTTCCGTTTGGTACTGAACGGCCTTCAACTGTAATATGAATATTATAATTTTTTTTTTTTTTAAATGAAGTAATATATATATATGTATTACTGAAGTAATTTCCTTCTATTCTAGTTCAAACCTGATGATAAAGTGTGTTGGGAATGCGAGTTTATAATCAGAAAAATGATTAAGTTCAAACAAAAGGCATTGACGACACAGAAATTGCTAATTAATTGGAAAGGTGTAAGTAAATCGAATTCTGAAATTAGTAATACTACTACTTACACTCGGTCTGTTTCATCATCATCATCATCAGCCCACATTAGTTCACTGCTCTACATAGGCCTCCCCTAAGGAGCGCCATAGCATCCTGTCTTCAGCTTGACGCATCCAGCTGCTGCCCGCAACCTTTGCAGATCGTCGTACCATCTAGCAGAGGGCCGTCCCACACTACGCTCGCCGATTCGCGGTCTCCACTCAAGAACTCGTCAAGAGATAAAGAGAGAGTAGACTACTCTAAACTTTTGCTGGCATATAGCCGCTTTTTTTTAAAGGAACCTTCCTTTAGAAACTTTTACAAACATGAAATTCGCGAATACAAATAACACCCAGATTCAGAGCAGGTGCCTCTGGTTTAGACAAAGACACTTGCCCAACCCCAGAATCGAACCAAGGAGCCTGTGATCCAACAAGGCAGTTACTCAAGTGACGTAACAAGCAGTTTATTAGCTTTTTAACCATACTCCCGCGCCCCGCGAATCGGCAAGCGTAGTATAGGACGGCCCTCTGCTGTTGCGGGCAGTAGCTGGATGGGTCAAGCGGAAGACAAGGGCGCTATGGCGCTCTTTATGGGAGGCCTATGACCGGCAGTGGACTAGAGTGGGCCGATGATGATGATGATGGTAATGAATTTAGAATAGATTAGTTTCACCACCCTATTCTTTTTTTTTACAAACTAAACCCCTTCTCTAGGTATAACCTGTGTCGCGGGGGCAGTTTACAAACATGTAATTCACGAACACAAATGACACGCAGACTCAGAGCAAGTGCCTCTGGTTTAGACAAAGACACTTGGCCGACCCAGGAATCGAACCCGGGACCCGTTGATCCAAAGGCGGCACATCTAACCCATAGACCAAGAGCCGAAAACTTGATACGAAACCCTTCCGGCCAGTGTAGCACAGTATGCTAATTACCCTCCAAGTAATTGGGGGAAGCCTGTAGTAGTGGTAAACTGACACTACAATTTTATTTTTTTGTATATGTACACTTAAGATAGTCTAGTGGTTAGATGTGCCGCCTTTGGATCAACGGGTCCCGGGTTCGATTCCGGGGTCGGGCAAGTGTCTTTGTCTAAACCAGAGGCACTGGCTCGGAGTCTGGGTGTCATTTCTATTTATGTTATGTATGTATTTACAAAAAAAAAAATGCATCCATCTCGTTACCATAACACAAGCATTAAGTTGCTTAGCTTGGGACAAGATGGCGTTGTGTGAAATGTCCAAGGATATTTATTTATTTATTTATATTATGTATTTCAGGTACATGCAAATAGTCTTTCATCTCTAAATGTTACTGATTTAATTAACATATCTTACACACCCGACCAAGATGATCCTCCCGATAATAAGGATACGGTCATAGACGAACCAGAGATTATACTCAGTGAAATCAAAGACGATGTAGAGGATAATATAAAAACAATAAAAATAGAGACAGACATTCTAGACAACATAAAGGTTGAATATGAGAATAAAGATGACGTCGAGTATACATCATTAAAATTTGGAGATGAGCCAACTTCTTATGACGGAACTGCGGTGACGAAAACTGAGGAGTTGGACGAAGAAAATTGCTCACAAGGTCATGACGATACTGTTGAAGTCGAAAAGTGTAGTGAAGGAGGTTTGTATTAGTTTTCATATCAATAATGCGCTTAACTGCTACCCAGTCGGGCCTCCTCCAGTTAAACGGGGCAGAAAAGACCGTGGCGACCGCGTGCCGGAAAGCCAGTGCTGGTAGGCGACCTTAACGACTTGGTTAAGGTCGCCGGAAAACGATGGGGTGGCTCAGTACCGACCTCCGTGGAGAGTTTGGGAGAGGCCTAAGTCCAGCAGTGGACGTCTTTTGGCTGTAATGATGATGAGACAAGCAGCATTAAATTACCTCTGCTGGTCATGCTTTTAGCAAGTATAGAAAAGGACCTTGGAAAAGAGAACACAAATGAGACCTTAGAAGAGGATCCCGTGAAATTGTATAATAGGCGGATGGTACTGATAGCGACCATCGAGAAGATGGGAGAAGAGGCGATGCTGCGGTGGAGAGAGAAGGAGAGAGCGAAGGAGAGTTTCTTGTCGCACAAATTGAAATGCTCGATGTGTTTGCAAAAGTTTATGGTCGGCAGGATTCGCGAGGAGCATATGGAAAAACACGATCCTGTGAGTGAACCGTCCGATCGTGCTTTCAAGTTAAACTGCCTCGATGGTCTAAGGGTTAGATGTGCCGCTTTTGGATCATCGGGTCCTCGGTTCGATTCCGGGGTCGAGCAAGTGTCTTTGTCTAAACCAGAGGCACTTCCTCTGAGTCTGGGTGTCGTTAAAAACCTGTATCGCGGGGGCAGTTTACAAACATGTAATTCACGAACACAAATGACACCCAGACTCTGAGCAAGTGCATCTGGCTTTCAAAAAGACACTTGCCCGGCCCCGGTCTCGAACTCGGGACGCCGTGATCTTAGGCGGGGCATCCAACCCGCAAGTAAAGCAAGGCATAGAATACTTATGACCACAAATGACACCCAGACTCGGGTGTCTGGTTTACACAAACCCAACCAAATGCGATACTGAGGGTGTATTCAGAGTCGACTAAAGGAACGCAAGAGGCTTGAAAACTTGACACGAAACACAGCGCCCCCCGCCATAGCTTGCAGGACTGACGCCCGATGGGGCAGAAAAGTCCTCGAGTGGCGACGAGTAATGTATGGTATAGAGACGTGGTCGATCACTATGGGCTCCATCAAAGTCACCCAAAGGGCTATGTTTGGTGTTTCCCTGTGGGATCGAATTAGAAATGAGGAAAGACGCAGGAGAACCTGAGTTGTAATCATAGCCCACAAGATTGCCAAATTTAACTGGCAGTGCGCTGGGACATAGCTCGCAGGACTGACGCCCGATGGGGCAGAAAAGTCCTAGAGTGGCGACCGCGTTCCGGAAAGCGCAGTGCTGGTAGGCCTCCCACACGGTGGACCGACGACCTGGTTAAGGTCGCTGGAGAGCGCTGGATGCGAGCGCTTCAGGAAATTCTCGGGGTAGGCCTATGTCCAGCAGTGGACGTCTTTTGGTTTGAAATAGTGATGATTATTATATTTTAGTGTAGCGGAGATTTTGTTTGTGCAATATGTGAGCAACGTTTCAAGTCTGAAAACGAATTGGGAAGACATCGACAGGAGCATTATCTGTGAGTTGATACAACTGATACCTTTAGGGCCCCCGCGCATTTAGGCGGCCTGGCCGCATAATGCGCGGATTGGTCGCGGCGGCCAATAGGCCGATGTATGTGACGCGATGTTTTTCGTTGGCCGCGCGAACAAAACTTGGCCGCGCGGCCTGGCCGCGTAATGCGCGCAGCTATATACATCGTAGAAGAATTAGTTGGCCGCAGCAACTTGGCCGCGCGGCCTGGCCGCATAATGCGCGGAGGCCCTTAATCACTACATATTATAAAACGACTGCAACTGCGAGCGACCCGACCCGGCTTCGCACGGCTGAAATTATGTATGTATTATACTTAAAAACCTTCCTCTAGAATCACTCTATCTAGATAGATAGAGTATCTAGATAGAGTGATTCAATAGGAAGCTTTATATGAATAAAATACATCCAAGAGATTGTAGAGAAACACTGATAAATTTAGATGTTCATCATTGCACACGTGCGAAGCCGGGGCGGGTCGCTAGTATAAAATATTTTTTTATTTAAGAAAAGATACAGGTACAGTCCTCGCTAAACTTTATGGCCGCTCTGAATGTAGCCGCATTACGCTGAACAGAACATTAAATCAGCGGGGCGTGGAGGCAGGGCACGCCTTCCACCCGCAAGCGTCGTCGCCTCCCGCGCGTTAGTGTGAGTGTGCTACGTTCGTATTGATTATGAAATGTACGATGCGCAAGTGCGCACCGACGCGACGCGACGGCTAGGTACATTCAGAGCGGCTATAAAGTTTGGCGAGGCCTGTACCTGAATCTTTTTTGAAATAAAAAATATTTATTAGTTTGCCCCCGCGATAAAAGTTTAATATTCTTTTCTTTTTTTAAAATAGAAACTATTATCGTTAAAATAATACGACATAAATTTGCTTTAGAAAAGCAAATGAAATCCCTTTCGATGCCACGGCATTATTTTAAAGCATAGCAATTTATGTCGTATTTCTTTATCGAGACGTTTGAATGTCTATTAGAAAAAAAAAACCCTTGCCATGCCGGTGTGCGTAGGCCATTAGTGCCCAGTATTTTCATAAGTTTCGATTACAGGTTCTATAAGTGCGCGGTTTGCGCTGGCGAGTTCAGAACGCAAAAGGACGTTCAAAGACACCACTATAAGTTCCACATAGCACCCCGCTGCAAAAGATGCTTAATAGTATTTGAGTAAGTATCTCACACGAAAAAAAAAAAATATTTAATCCGGATACTCTAGGCTAATTGGGGGAAGCTCCAACTCAGCATTTATGGGCTGAGAAGTAAGTGTCACCAACCCATTCCGACCTGAGGGTGTCGTAAGGGCCGACAAAGGGAAATGACAAAGCCAAACACCTAGCACCAGTGTTACCAGATGCACGGGAATTACCGTAGAAGCACGGTATTTTTGGCTAAAACACGGTCACGGTCAATACTGTGACTGTGCAGCGTGTGAAAGACTCTTTAGTCAAGTAAACAAAAACAAAAAGAGGAATTAATTAATTACCAAAACTATAAACATATATAGAATTGTTCAACAATCTATTCAACGGAATGGAAATAGCTCTATGGATTTTGTACCATATAAAGATATGTTAAAGAAAATGACTGCAGATATATATGTATATGTTGAAGAAGTGGTAATTTTAGTCTAAGTAAAGAATGGTTAAATTTAAATCTAATATATAAAATTCTCGTGTCACAGTTTTAGATGCCAAACTCCTCCGAAACGGCTTGACTGATTTTGATGAAATTTTGTGAGCATATTGGGTAGGTATGAGAATAGGACAACATCTATTTTTCATCCCGCTAAATTTTAAGGCGGGATGAAATGGAATGGATTCAAATAAAAAAACTGTTTATATTTTAGAAAAAAATTTTTGCTTTTATTTTTTTAAGATTCAGCATACAACAATACAAACAACCCTAAATTTTCAGCCCTCTACGATCAACCCCTATTTAATTACATGGCAAAACAACGTTTGCGATAGGAGATGTTGTATAGATAGATTGAGTCATCACGATATCTCTGGAACCATAAGACCTAGAGGGTTGCGCGGGGTGGGGGTTGCGCGGGATGTGAGTTGCGCGGGGAAGGGGGTTGCGCGGGGGGTGGTTAATTATTTGGCAAAACAACGTTTGCCGGGACAGCTAGTTAAAATATGAAAATCTCAAAGTAGTTAATATTATATTTTACACGGTAATTGCACTGTTGTTTTTAAATGTAATGCACGGTAATTTGAGTCTGAAACACGGTATTTTTTATCTAGCAGCACGGTAGTTTGTAAATTTGATCTGGTAACACTGCCTAGCACACACGCAAGGGAAGGAAATCTTGGAACAATACACCAGTTCTAACTGACCTTAAGCTATTAAGCAATATAGCCTATTCCCTCCATGAATTTGGAGGAGGGAGTAGTGAGTCATTCAAACTCAAAAGGAACTTTATTTACGTAGGTTTCATCACAAAACTCATATAAATCCTCATATTTATAAATACCATTATCATCTTACGACCCCCATTCCCACACTAGGTGGTAGTCTCCATACACACCTATCAGTCGTCATATCTACATTCACACCTTTCATACACATTTTCTCACTCCTACAAACGTTCCATCGCCCATTCGTCGGCTTATATTGTGGTTAAAAATCAGGTCACAAATTCAATAAGTTTGTTTTATTTTAGTCACGATGGTCACTTACAAATAGTCAACATGGTATGAATAACATATCATACAATAAAAACATTCGATCAACTATGTTGATGACCAGTTCGGAACGCGACCGCTGCTGAGAAGAACTGGCAAGAAACTCAGAGGGCTTGTCTTTTTTTTCTTTGCGGTCCTATTATAAATATGTACAATAACATAAATAAACGACTGCCTCCTTGTTCTATTTGGGTTGGATGTGCCGCCTTTGGATCAATGGGTACCGAGTTCGATTCCTGAGTCGGGCACTTAGTCTGAGTCTGGGTGTCATTTGTGCTCGTGAATTATATGTTTGTAAACTGCCCCTGCGATACAGATTATACCAAGAGCAGGGGCTCCGAATTAAAAAATAAGAAATTTAAATAAAAAATAAACCCACACGCGTGACACAACCCTCCATACGTCCAACAGTGGACTTTAGACTGTAATGATGATGATGAATCTTTTTTTTATTGGTTACAGAACTAAAGCTCAACAAGTTCACCACAAAAGGACCGCTCATAATAAAACGTTCTTGTGTACAGTCTGCCAGCGAGGTTTCTCGGCCAAACATAGATTAAAGGCGCATATGTTGTGAGTAGTATTATAATATGCTGAGTATTTTGTGGCGAGCAAGACAATACGTCGTAAAAAGTTCACAACTTGCGTGCAACGTGAACTCGACAACAAAGACAATGCGCTGACTATTTTGTGACATCAAAGGCATTGCGCCGACTATTTTGTGACATCAAAGGCAATGCGTTGACTATTTTGTGACAACAACGACAATGCGCTGACTATTTTGTGACAACAACGACAATGCGCTGACTATTTTGTGACAACTTGGTGACTAGTATAAGATTAACAACTTGGGGGTAATTTGGCTGTAATGTGACCTCTTTTAACGCACGCAATACTTTGGGTCGCGGGGTGGCACAGTGTTTCGTATAAAGTTTTCCTTGAGGCTAGGTGATCTTCCACTTGCGTTCCTTTAGTCGACTTTGAATACACCCTCAGTATGGCATGGGTTGGTGGCTTTGTGTAAACCAGAGGCACTTCCTCTGAGTCTGGGTGTCATATTATGTGTTCGTGAATTTCATGTTTGTAAACTGCCCCCGCGATACAGGCTATGCCTAAAGCAGGGGGTTCGTTTTTAACGACACCCAGACTCAGAGGAAGTGCCTCTGGTTTAGACAAATACATTTACACTTGCCCGACCTCCACCGGCCTCCACCAATTATATGGAGGGCAATTATCCTACTGTGTCACGCTGGCCAGACAGATTTCGTATCAAGTTTCCCTTCTCTTGCGGCTAGGTGATCTGGCCCTTGCGTTCTTATAGTCAGCTCTTACGACACCCTCAGGATGAAATGGGGTGGCGACAATATTTTTATTATTGTATTATTAATGTGAATTAATTTATGTAGGAGTCATGAAGATACGCGTATGATGGAGTGTGAAATATGTCATATCAAATCGAAAGGAGTAAGAGGTTTGCGTCGGCATAAAACGAGGGAACACGGTCACAAGGTAAGTACCGGTTGAACCTAAATCTTTTTGGTCTACGGGTTTGCCTTTGGATCACGGGGTGCCGGGTTTGATTCCGGGGCCGAGCAAGTGTATTTGTGTAAATCAGAGGCACTTGCTCCGGCTGGGTCAGTCTCAGTCTGGGTGTCATATTTGTTCGTGAATTTCATGTTTGTAAACTGCCCTCGCGATACAGGTCCAAACCTAATCGCGATCGAACGCAGAAAGTCGCTAAAACGCAATGCATGCAGTCGCAAAATCGCCGATCTTCGATGCTGAAAATCTTATAATATAAAAACGAATCGCTAAATGTGTTTGCAAGCGCATAACTCAACAACGCCTGGAACAACTTGGCCAATTCTTTTTTTTTTTTAATGTTTGTTGAAGTTCAAGGATGGTTTTTACGGCGAGAAAAATTAGAATAATTGCCGGAAAACGCCTAAAAACAGCCTTTTCCTTTTTCCCATACAAACCTTTTCCAACTAATAAATAAAACAAACAAAAATCGTAATGCCTTCCGTGGCGTAGCAACGCACGCAGGGTACAGCTGGTTAATAATAAAATAAAATTACGGAGAGCGACTGTCATAGGGCAATCTACGACGTGTACACATTAGCGAGACTACCCTACCTAATTGGCTGTCCATTAATCACGCGAGGTTCGAAAGGGGGAGGGAGGGGTTTGGCAAAAATCACGAAACATCACTAAGGGGTCCCTACCTTAGTGATGTTTCGTGATTTTTGCATATCACGTATATTAAATTTTTCGTCAAACGCGTCATTTCTGAACCGAAAAGCGTCGTGTTTAAGCGGCTTTGTAGGTACTAAAAATACACGTGATTTTTTATTTAGTCTTAAACCTCACCACGTATCACCAAGGGGGAGGGAGGGGTTAAAAAATGTTATAAAAAACATCACGTGATTAATGGACGGCCCCTAATGTCACTACAGTCTACGTAGACAGGCTCGTCTACGTGTACGTAGAAATTAGAGTATAGATTAGATTAGTTGTCAAGCTGCCTAGCTCTATTATCTCTGCGTGGACGACGCGCTTAAAAGTTTTGTGATAAAACCTACGTAATAAAAGTTAAAAGTAAAAATAGTGAGAAGCGTTGTGGTCTGAAAGAAGATGTAGTGGCAAAAATTGAGAAAGGTATGCTGAGATGGTTTGGCCATGTCGAGAGAATGAATGAAGAACGATTGACGAAAAAAGTGTCTAAGGCGAGTGTGAATGAAAGTGTTGGAAGGGGTAGATCTCGGCGGACGTTTCAAGACCAAATCAGGGACATCTTGAAAAAAGGCCAGGTCAAGAGTACCGTACCGTACCGTAAACCGAAGAGCATGTATGAAGGGAACAATGAAAGTGGACGAAGCGAAGCAAGTATGTAAGGATCGTAGCAAGTGGAAGGAAGTGGTCTCTGCCTACCCCTACGGGAAAGAGGCGTGATTATATGTTTGTTTGTAAAAGTTTCTTTGGAGTCAGTCAGTCATCAATCAGGTTTCTTTTTCTGCAGAACGGCGTAGTGGCTTATTGTACTGAATGCAATATCCAATTCAAATCGCAACAGACGTTCAAGCTGCACCTGAAAACAGCAAAGAAACACAGAACGGCGGATACCTCTAAGTAAGTTTCCGTGTGGGGACGTTTTAGAATGCACAGTGTCACCACCTCGTTCCATTCTGAGGGTGTGGCAGGGACGAAAAGGTTTTTTTTATTGTTTTTAAAAACGTAACCCCCTGCTCTGGGATAACCTGTATCGCTGTATTACAAACATGTCATTTGTGTTCGTGAATTATATGTTTGTACTCTGCCCAAGTTTTTTTTTACTAGTTTAGGGGTCTCGTTGTTTGGAAAAAGAAAAATCTTGCCGGCTCTTCCTAAGAAAACGCACGAATAAGTGAAACATAACGCAAAATTAACATTGTAGGTATATTTGCGACACGTGCAGTTCCACATATGTTTACAAATGCGATCTGGTGAGCCATATCAAGAAGGTGCATCTGAAAACGAAGGAATACCGCTGCAAACAGTGCTCCAAGGTAATATTGGGTTATCTGTTGTGTCACCACCCCATTCCGTCCTGAGGGTGTCAGACGGAAATGTCCACGCCGATAACCTAGAGAAGGAAGACTTGATACGATACCCTGTGCCAACCCGGCACAGTAGGCTTATTACCCTCCCTGTGATGGGAGGATGCCCGACTCAGCAGTGGGTCATTTATGGGCTGAGAAGTAGTCTATAGCACGACCGTCATGTTGCGAGTGACAGCAGTGGCGGATTTACAGATTTGCCGCCCGTAGGCTCTTTATGCCGCCCCCCCCCCCGCCTCTACAGTTCTTGACACAGACGTCCACTCTTTGTGAGTGAGGACCTTTTTTTAGACGTCCACTCTTTGTGAGTGAGGACCTTTTTTTAGACGTCCACTCTTTGTGAGTGAGGACCTTTTTTAGACGTCCACTCTTTGTGAGTGAGGACCTTTTTTTAGACGTCCACTCTTTTTGACTACCAATTTTTTAGACGTTCACACTTTTTGACGACCTTTTTTTAGACGTCCACTCTTTTTGACTACCACTTTTTTAGACGTTCACACTTTTTGACGACCTTTTTTTAGCCGTCCTAAATCTGCCGCCCCTTAAAATTCAAACAATGCCGCCCTAGGCTCCAGCCTATTGCTAAATCCGCCACTGAGTGACAGATTAAAACAAACACAAAATGGCGGTGGGCCTTTGAGTGTTCCCAGCTTGAAAAAATATATTTGAATGTTTTTGTTGTATTTGTCTTTGTTCAAAACATAATAAATACTGGGTGTAAGGGACGGCGTACCGAAAACCGATACCAGATATTCAGTAAATGATACTGAGGGCCTTGGCGGTAGAATTTTCTGGAAAAAAATCATGAATTTTCTCATCATGAATCATGAAATAATCTAATGAAATAGTTACTATGATCGACACGCACTTAATTTTTCATAAATTTGTAAAAATTGAATAATTTTCCAAAAAAAAACAGTAATGTAGATATGAACAAGGAAACTCGCACTATCTAAAAAATAAATGACACGTGATATCTTACAATATCCCTCTCCTCCCTTCTGATATTTTGTGATTTTTCCGGGACCCTCCCCCCTCCCCTTTCGAACCTCACGTGATTAATAGACAGCCCCTTACGGCCCCTGTCCCACGCCAGCTGATAGTCTCTACACTCCTATCGGTCGTCATATCTACATTCACACCTTTCATATAGTCCTCGCCAATCTTTATGGCTGCTCTGAATGTGGCCGTGGGTACGAACTTGCGCATCGAACATTTCATAACCAATAAGAACGTAGCTCACTCACACTAACACGCGGGTGGCAAGGGCGTGCCCTGCCTTCCCGCCCCGCGCACGTCCCGCTGATACCGGATTTCGTGTTGTGCGCAGCGTAATGCGGCTACATACAGAGCGGCCATAAAGATTGGCGAGGACTGTACACAAATCCTCATTCTCCATCCATCCCTCTTGATCTTCCACAACCCTTGCGTCCACCGACATTCATGCTGCATCTTCGTTTTCTCAACAGTTGTTCACAAATAACTACTGGTTACGGAGACACGTCACTACGGTTCACGAGAAACAGCAGCCGCCGCGCGACAAGATATGCAACTACTGCGGACGTCTCTTTAAGGTACTACTACTAAGTCGGGCTCCTCCTGTCACAGGGAGGGCAATTAGCAGTGATCGGAGTAGGTATATTGAATTAGGGTCAATTATCTGCAAGGTATATATTAGTATGGACATTCCACTTTAATTAGATAATTATATGTCTTTCCGAAATTTTGCAATGTATTAATATGACCAATAGCATATTCTTAATATTTATTTTTTTATACTTAATATCTTCTTAACCCGCTACGAAATCGATCTTTTTAGGAACGGTCATTTTCTTTTTATTGTAATTCTCTTTGTTGAAGACTAGCTGACCCGGCGAACTTTGTTCCGCATTATAAATATTTAAAACAAAAAGAAAGTTGGACATAGGATACCTGAGATTTGTATACCGTCCGTATAAAACCTACTTTAACAAAACGCAACTGACAGCGAAATGTTATGTTGTCTATAGTTTAATATGGCCGAAAATTTGACAATTAGAAATTTTGAATTCGACTTGTTTATATTGTTGTAATTCACATAATATCTTTATAACGTGTAGCCTATGTTTTATTCTGATGTATAAGCTATATTATTGTAAAGTTTCATTAAAATCCATTCAGTAGTTTTTACGTGAAAGAGTAACAAACATCCATCCATCCATCCATACTTACAAACTTTCACGTTTATAATATTAGTAAGATGTAAAAAATATCAGGATTTAGAAAATGAAATGCATAAGAATTAAAAAATATTGTTACATAAAATGGCGTATCTACTCGTATGTTAATCTTTATATGAACATTTACGACGCATCTAGCAAAAATAAATATACCTACCTACTCCGGTCACTAGTAAATAGCCTACTGTGCAACGCCGGCTAGACGGGTTGGCTCAGAGTTTCGTTACAAGTTTTCCTTCTCTTGCGGCTAGGTTTTCGGCCTTGTCGGCTCATAAGACACCCACAGAATGGCATTGGGTGGTCGCACTATGTATTCTAAATGAATCGCGATGCGGACTCTTTACGGTGATGTTTCAGTAATTTGTAACCGAGGGTCATTTCTTACCATCTTTCTTCCAACACACCGTCCAACTTCCATTGTTCAGACGGGCCTCCACCAAGATCATGGAGGGACATTAGCGTACTGTGCCACGCAGGCCAGATGGATTGGCACATGGTTTGTGTCAAGGTTTATTTCCGTAAGGTGTTCCACCTTACAAAATACCAGGAGAACATAAGCTTGTAGGAGTTTAAGACAGATAGGAGATTCCGCATTGAAAAGTACCATTAGTGGAGGTCGATTGGAACTTGAAGTGTGAGACGATAGCCCCACAGTATAAGTAAGAGACCAAACTGGAGTGAGAACCGCAGCCAAATTCGACGTTGTTACCTTTTACTGTCGATTTTGACACTTGGTAACCTACTATACTTCGCTCGGAATAGGAATGCAGTGAGTTGTCATTGTCTGCTGGCCTAGCCGCGCTCCCTTACTCAAGGACTCTGACGGTGGTATCGCGTCCTCTGTGATCTTGACCTTGCAGTTACCCTAACGACCCACTACATTCTTAACGCGAGCGAACTATATTACTAGTGTCACTTCGGGGCGTATGCTACGCGGTTTATGTTTACCTAGCGACCCGCCCCGGCTTCGCACGGGTGCAATGATGAACCTCTAAATTGATCAGTGTTTCTCTACAATATTATGGATGTGTTATACATATAAAACTTCCTCTTGAATCACTCTATCTATTTTATAAGAAACCCGGTTGTTTGGAGGCTTAAGCTGTCCTCCACAACTGAGAGACGCCCATCCTTCATCTAGTTGAGGTACACCTGGCCAAAAAGCCATTTGCAAAGCTGAACTTGGACTGCCTCTGGTATGGGGGTTAGGTGTGCCGCCTTAGGATCACGGGCCCCCGGTTCGATTCCGGGGTCGGGCAAGTGTCTGTGTAAACCAGAGGCACTTGTACCGGGTCTGGGTCTCATTTGTGTTCGTAAATGTTATGTTTTCGTTTTAAAATTTTCGATCAGTGCGGCCTACCCGTCATGACCTACGGCGCCGAGACGTGGACACTCACGGTGAGACTAGTCCACCAGTTTAAAGTCGCTCAGTGTGCTATGGAGCGAGCTATGCTTGGAGTTTCTCTGAAAGATAGGCTCAGTAATGAGATTATCCGACAGAGAACCAAAGTCACCGACATAGCTCAGAGAATTAGCAGACTGAAGTGGCAGTGGGCTGGTCACATCTGTAGAAGAACCGACAACCGCTGGGATAGACGAGTTCTTGAGTGGAGACCGCGAATCGGCAAGCGTAGTGTGGGACGGCCCTCTGCTAGATGGAGCGACGATCTGCGAAAGGTTGCGGGCAGCAGCTGGATGCGTCAAGCTGAAGACAGGGCGCTATGGCGCTCTTTAGGGGAGGCCTATGTCCAGCAGTGGACTAATGTGGGCTGATGATGATGATGATGATGAATCTGCCCCCGCGGTACAGATATTACCTAGAGCCTGTCGAATGGATCGTTAACGAAGTCGACAGACGGCCCGCGCAGAATACTGGTAGGTTTTTAGTAGGTAAACCGGTAGTAGTCACCGTCTCATCACGACCGGGACTCCCACATACCCCAGCCCCGTCCCCCGACTGGGAACCTATGAAAGGTCTCCCCCCACTATAAAAAAGGGTTTCGTTTAAAAAAAACCTATTGTTTCAGACCCTGGTCGTATTGCAGAATCACATACGGACTCACACGGGAGAGAGGCCGTTTAAGTGTAACTCGTGCCCATCGACGTTCGCGCACTCAGGAGCGCTTTCTAAGCACAAGAGGCGTGTGCACAAACCAGCGAAAACTTGATCTCTTGGATGTTGTACTATATGATGTCCTACTAATACAATAAACGGGATTGTTTCTAAGAAACTCAAAAGGAACTTTATTTACGTAGGTTTTATCACAAAAGTCTTATAAATCGTCATATTCAAAATTACCAATATCATCTTATCAGTTGACATATGTGGATACACACCTTTCATACACAATTTCTCATCCTTACAATCCATCCATCTCTTTGAATCGCCTACGGATTGTAGGATTAGAATGTCTGGATGTATGTTTGTTGCTCTTTCAAGGAAAAACTACTGAATGGATTCCGATGAAACTTTACACTATACAGTTTACACGTCAGAATAATACCCAGGCTGTAACATATAAAGATATGGAGTGAATTATCCAAAGTACAACGGAAATCAAGTAACTAGCAAAAATATCTGACGAAAAAATTAAATACTTTCTATTTATTTAACTTTTAAGCAGGGTGTCCCAAAAATTGTGTCAAGCGGAACTCCAGAGATAGAGCGCCCAAGGGGTACCCGAATCACCCCCATGTATGTTCTGCGATTTGTCAGTTTTAGTGTTATGATTACAAACTCGGTTGTTTACAAAATCATCAAACCCATGATGGAAGCCATAACATTTAAATGAAGAAGAACTCCTGACAACTTCGTAGCATTTGTTGAAATTCGTGAATATTTCGATCTAGGAATAAATATTGTTAATATTGGTAGTGATACTATACTAAAACGTATACAAGATTGTAAAGACTAAAGATATGTTATGCAAGTGCTTTCCTATTGATTATTCGATTAAGGGGTGTACATATATGACAAATGATTAAAAAACAAAACTATGTTGAGTAAGCAATTTGTAAAAAATATACATACTTAGAAAAAAGCTGACAAACGTTTTGTGTATTTATTTTAATCCTCCTGTGCCAAACTAGAGAGAATAGGTAACAATTTTGCTCGATCTTTAGAAACTTTGTCTCTGGTGGGTTTTACTCATGTGGTAGCAGTCAATGAATGTATGCCGCACGCGCGGTGCGGGCGCCGGGATCGCGCGATCGTGTCATTGTACTTGCCGCCGTAATAGCTGATAGTGCGAGTTTTCGTGTTCATACTGTTTTTGGGAAAATTATTATTTTTTTAGAATTTTATTAAAAATTAAGTATAATTTATTTATACGTATTTTTTTTATACGTATATAAGTAACTAGTTCATTACATTATATGAAAAGAAATGCCAAGAAAAAAATTCATGATTATTTTTCCAGAAAATTCGACCGCTACGGGCCTCGATATCGTGTACTGAATCACTGGTGTCGTTTTTCGGTACGCCGTCTCTTACAGTTTTAAGTATACCCGGCCGTTGGGGCTGGCCGTGTTATGTGGGACTCCGGGGCGCGTGGAGATGGTAAATTGCGCCCCGACCTCCAGGGCCGCGGGTTTCTAGTTTCCAAACAAAGCCACTAGTCCGACCCCCGAATCAAACCAAGGCGTGTTTGACAGCGGCACATCTAAAATCGAGACCATTATGGCAGTCTTTACATGTCAGTGTATGTGTTTTAATTATATCCCACAGTGGGAAAGTTTTAAGTGTACTCCGCTGTGCAAATGCCATTGAGCATAATAAAGGGCTTTTAAAAAAATGGCAATTTGCGTCCGAATCATTGCTGCCAGAGCTGTTAACATTTACAATTTAACATCGCATGCCAAAATGCCCAATAAGGAAGAAGAAGAAGAAGTCATATTTACTTCCTAGTCTAGCTAGTCTAGTATTTTACTTTATTTACTATTAGTTTTAATCTTATAATTCAATGTTTATTGCAGAAAAATGAGTCAAAAAACCTTAGAAATAGCATCAATTAGAAATTGTAGATGTGTGATTTGTTTTAGCCACGACCGAAAACTATTAGTGATGAAAAACCAAACTTTTATGGCTATGTTTTGGCCAGAGATTTCTGTAAGTTCAATATCTGCTGCTAATGGGTTAGGCTGTGAATAATATAGGCCAGAATACTAGCAACCAGGATGCTAGCTACTGGCATTCCATAGAGCCAGAGTGTCGAGTTTCATCCTAATGATATCTCAGGGTTTCACAAATTATTACACATTGAAATTTAAAACTTTCTTACGGATTTAACATTATTTAATTCCCGACGTATCAAAAAACTTGCAGCAATCGTGGTCACGGGAGAGACTAGATGACAAATTGTCTCCAAAATTTCAAGGAAACAGTTTCTAGAATTTTGTTACATTGATAACATTCCCTTTGCATGCAGAAGATTTAATTGGTTAAACAGTTAAATCTTCTGCATGCACCACTACTGTGCCAACATGTCTGGCCTAGCACCTTTTTTGCACAGTAGGTGTTGTCTCAAGTTTTGCTTCTATTACGGCTAGGTTTATTAGCCTTGTTGTTTCCTTCTTGTCAGCTTTTATGACACCCTCAAGGAAACTTTTCTTATCACACTGAGTGTTGTAACAGCTAACAAAGGTAATGGACAAGGCTATCGACTAACCTAGCGGCTAGAGAAAGAGACCTAGATAGGAAACCCTGTGCCAACCCATCTGGCCAACGTGGTACAGTAGGCTAAATACCTGGCATGTAACATTTAAGGGCTGAGTAGTAGTAGACTTTCAAATAAGACTCGATATTAATACATAAAGGTAAGCAACTCTTAAAAATGCTACATTTGCCCTGAAAAATCGCTCCCTAACCAGACAAATAATACCAGTGGGTCATTTATGGGCTGAATAGTAGTAAATAGATGTATTATTAAAGTAATTTCCTTCTATTGTAGTTCAAACCTGATGATAAAGTGTGTTGGGAATGTGAGTTCATTATCAGAAAAATGATTAAGTTCAAACAAAAAGCATTGACGACGCAGAAATTGCTAATTAATCGGAAAGGTGTAAGTAAATCGAATTCTGATTTAGTAATACTACTACTTACTCTCGGTCTGTTTGTTTAGGCTAAATTCTGAAATGGCTGTACCGACTTTGACTGGACTTTTACTGCCGCTGGGTTTTTTTTAAGGCAGGGGCAGGTTACAAACATGAAATCTATTTAGGTATATGTAAATAAAAATGAATTGCTGTTGGTTAGTCTTGCTAAAAAATATTCTATATATAGGTCTTAAAATATTTGTGTAAGTCTAGGGAAGGTTTAAAAGGTGAGAAAATATGAAAAAAGCGGTTCGAAGTTTGCCGGGTCAGCTTGTTCATGAATACAAATTACACCCAGACTCAGAGCATGTGCCTCTGGTTTACCCAAAGACACTTGCCCGGCCCCAGAATCGAACCCGGGAGCATGAGATATAACAACCTGTTAATTAGGTTACTTTTCTTGAAACATCCTCCCGCACCCCGCGTATTTGCAAGCGTAGGCTAGGACGGCTCGTGGTGCAGTAAGAGCCGAAAACTTGTTACAAAACCCTGTGCCAACCCGTCCGGCCAGTGCAGCACAGTAGGCTCATTACCCTCCAAGTAACTGGGGAAGCCCATAGTAGAACAACATCTTTTTTTTGTATACATTTTAAGATAGACGTATATGTATTTCAGGTACATGTAAATAGTCTTTCATCTCTAAGTGTTACTGATTTAGTTAATATATCATACACACCCGACCACGATGGTTCTCCCGATAATAAGGATATGGTCATAGACAAATCAGAGATTATACTCAGTGAAATCAAAGACAATGTAGAGGATAATACAAAGACAATAAAAATAGAGCCAGACATTCTAGACAACATAAAGGTTGAATATGAGAATACATTTGATGACTTCGAGCATATATCATGTGGTGATGAGCCAAATTCTGATGATGAAACTGATGCGAAAATTGAGGAGTTGCACAAAGAAAATTGGTTAGAAGGTAATAACGATACATATAGAGTTGAAGTTGAAAATGGAAGATTGAATAGTGAAGGAGGTTTGTATTTTTTTTTATGACAACTAATGTGTGTTGTATTTTTTTTTATGACAACTAAGTACTGCTACTGCTCAGCCTATAGATGACTGATATGTACATATAATGCTGGCTGGTAACAAATTTAATAAAAATTAAATTATAAATTTAAGCAAACCCCCGACACTGTAACCTTTAAAAAGTAAAAAATTAATACATCGCGTTGGGGGACCGTTCCCACTTATTTATTACCTGACCCCTGGTCCCCCAACGCGATGTATTTATTTTTTACTTTTTAAAGGTTACAGTGTCGGGGGTTTCTTTAAATTTTTAATTTAATTTTTATTTTATACTTTTTATAGGTACACACTTAATATAATGTAGATTTTGTTAAATTGCACGTGATGCGCTTTCATTTGAGACCCCACTCGATTAGCATTATTATATTTGCAGACATTCGGTTATTCTTACCCACTTTCACCCCTCATAACTTTTAAACGGCTCATCCGATTTTCATCAATCATCTAAGAACACTCGCCCGTAACTCACCTTTCATACAAAAAAAACTATATTGAAATCGCTTCATCCGTTCGCGAGCTACGGTGCCACAGACAGACAGACAGACACGTCAAACTTATAACACCCCTCTTTTTACGTCGGGGGTTAAAAATGGAATGCCACGGCCTACGCTTTCTGTGCCTTCTTTTGCCTTTGGCGCATTTCTGGATTTTACGAATTATAAGTTTGGTTGATTTTTAAACAGTGATTTTATTTATTGATTTTATACATTCCAATGACCCACTGCTGAGCCGGGCCTCCTCCAACTACAAGGAGGGTAATAAGTCTACTGTACCACGCTGACCAGATGTGTTGGAACAGGGCTTCGTGTCAAGTTTTCCTTCTCTTGCTAGGTTATCGGCCTTATCATGTCCTTTCGTCGGCTCCTACGACACCCTCCTGATGAACTGGGGTGTCGCCACCCTATTTCCATTACCTATGTATTCTTAATCCGTCGCCAAGGACAGGCAAAATTCTTCAATCAACGTGTGTTGCCAGTTATGAAGTATGGTAGAGAGTCGTGGGCACTCACTATGGGCTCCATCAAGAGGCTCAAAGTTACCCAAAGGGCAATTGGGAGGGCTATGTTTGGAGTTTCCCTGGGGGATCGAATTAGAAATGAGGAGATACGCAGGGGAACCGTAGTTATAATTATAGCCCACAGGATTGCCAAACTTAAGTGGCAATGCAGGGTAAATAGCTAGCAGGACTGACGCCCGATGCGGCAGAAAAGACCTCGAGTGGCGACCGCGTTCCGGAAAGCGCAGTGCTGGTAGGCCTCCCACACGGTGGACCGACGACTTGGTTGAGGTCGCCGGAAAACGATGGGGCCGCTCAGTACCGCCCTTTGTGGAGGGTTGGGGGGAGGCCTATGTCCAGCAGTGGACGTCTTTTGGCTGTAATGATGATGATGATGATGAGACAAGCAGCATTGAATGACCTGCTGGTCATGATTTTAGGAAGTATAGACAAGGAAGGTGGAAAAAAGAAGTCAAACAAGACCTTAGAAGAGGGTCCCGTGAAATTGTATAATAGGCGGATGGTACTGATAGCGACGGTCGAGAAGATGGGAGAAGAGACGATGACGCGGTGGAGAGAGAAGGAGAGAGCGAAGGAGAGTTTCTTGTCGCACAAATTGAAATGCTCGATGTGTTTGCAAAAGTTTCTGGTCGGCAGGATTTGCGAGGAGCATATGAAAAAACACGATCCTGTGAGTGAACCGTCCGATCGTGGTTTTGAGTTCTACCGCCTCGTTGGGCTAGGGGTTGGATGTGCCTTTGGATCAACGGGTCAGATGACACCCAGACTCGAACCCCAGACCCCGTGATCCAAAGGCGGCGCATCCAACCCCTAGAGTCTAGCCAACAAGGCATAGAATACCTAAGACCACAAGTGACACCCGAACTTGGAGCAAGTGCCTCTGGTTTACACTTTAGGCGCTAAGGATGATCATCCGGCCAGACGAGGTGGTATGTCTGGCTAGGGGTCGCAGTGCCTATCCCCCGATAGTTGTAGTCGAGGAATTCTTAACTGTGCGAATTACTCTAGAAACTTCGCTATCGCGGTGTAGGACTTTTTGGTAATTTAATAAAAATTTCTTGATGTTATTAGTTCCGATTTTTCGGATAAATTGTGTAAAGTATGTAGCATGCAGGTGGCCACAACACACAATGTCAGTTACCCATACCTTACTGAGGGTGTATCCAGAGTCGCCTGAAGGAACGCAAGAGGCAGGTCACCTAGCCCCAAGGAAAACTTGACACGAAATACTTTGCCACCCCGCCTGGCCAGCAATGGGCAGGGCACAT